>CM053414.1:36669427-36821594 GCA_028644305.1 Xerus rutilus
CTAGGGAAAGGAGGGAGAAGGGCTTATTTGGAAAAAGAACATTCCCAAGGGGCTGCAGACATGAGGAAGGGCAAGTGGTGGGTGTATGTGTGTCTGTGTCTTTCAGCGAGGCAGTTTAATCTCAGGTTATTTTATTTGACAAATAAAACTAAACTGCATATTTATGGACTAATGATGTGAGATATTGCTCTTTTATTCATATCCACTGCTGTTTAAAGACCAACTGTAAATATTCCTGGGAGTTTTTGCAAGTTGGTGTGACATAGGTAGGCAATCCAGAGTATGGCCTTGCAGTTCTGTTGACAACAGAGCAGCCTCAAGGTCAAGGTCACAATTTTACCTCCCTTAGCAAAGTCAGCTACTCCTCCAGAAAATCTCTCAGAAACCACAGAATAGAGTCCTGTGCCTTTGCAGCAGTTACTCATGCTGGGCTGCATGCTGGGCTCTGTGTTTAGGAACTGGCTGGAGCATAGAGGACTCGGTCCTGATGGTCAACCAACATGAGGAGTCAGGCACCAGGACAGAAAGAGACATAGAACTTCCTCCTGGACAAGTTAGAAGGAGGGTTCCCATTAGCACATCCATCCTGACCAAAGAACACTGACTCAGCGGGTGCGAGTGCATGAGGGAGAAGGCTGACACAGCGGGCACAGACAGGGAGATACTGGAAGCATGCAGATCAATCAAGAGTTGCTAATCTGGGGCTGGGGTTATGGCGCAGTGGTAGCGTGCTCGCCTAGCACGCCTGAAGCACTGGGTTCGATCCTCAGCACCACATAAAAATAAAATAAAATATATTCTGTCAACCTACAACTAAAAAAATAAATATTTAAAAAAAAAAAAAGAGTTGCTAATCTGTCTGCCTTGCAATTCTCAGCAGGCTGGGGTGGTCAAAACAGGCCATGTGCTCCAGGTCGTTCAGGTAGAATAAATGCCACATGGTGAGTCCATGTGCCCAGGCCAAGGATCTTCTCCAGGGATCAGGTGTGTGTTCATGGGGACTGAGGGATCCATGCAGCATTAATCTGTAAGAAGCTGTGTTCACCAGCAACTCCTGCTGGAAGGGATGAATCCATTTCTATTGCCCATGGGATAAAGATGCACCTCATCATGGGATCTTCGAACGAGTGTCTTATCCCACATCCCTGATGGGGCAGTCTTCAAAGATGCTGTGTCCACAGCCGGGGATATTGTTCCTGTCTACAGTTTTCTCCTTGTGCGCACCAGTGAGTCATCCCTTACCCTGCAGCTCACCCAAAGCTAAAAATAACTGGAATAGACACCTAACTGCTTCCATTGGGGTCCCTAGCACAGGGCTCTTCCGAAGGGCTGGAAGGACTCGCTCTAGCCTCTGTATCCAGAATGTATCTTCCTAACCTCATTTCTGAATGAGGCACCTGCTGGCTAGGAGGAAGACTCCTGGGCACAGGCTATGCAGCAGGTACCATGCAATGACAAAGATGAACACAACATGGCCCCAGGACCCAGGAACACCATGCAAAACCATGGAGATGCTGCAATCAGGGAACTGTATCTAATGGAGACACATGGGAGACAGAAGGAGACCCTGCCAGGAAGATTGAGAAGACATCATAGAAGAGGGGACATTTTAGATGAGAAAAATGTCAGTAGGCAAAGAAGTGGAGGAGCACTCCAGGCAACAGAGCAGCACCAGTCAAGCTTAGGACAACAGGAAGCTGCTGTCTTTGGGCTCTACATGAGCAACGAGGCTGAGAATAAAATCAGACCAGGAGCTCGAGGTACAAGGACCTGCACACCCAGCTCTGCCAGCCTCCCCAGCTCATCTCCAACCACAAGCTTCTTTTTTCTCAAAGTGTTCATCATGCTGGCTCTTCTCACCACAGGGCCTTTGCATAGTCCTCCAGTGTTGGAAATGCTCATTCTCTGGCCTTCCTTCCATTGGTTCCCTTGACTTGCACTTTCAACTCAAAGACCTAAGTAGAGTTGACCTTCCCTTAAGGGATTTTATTTGTAGCATTTACTGCTCCCTGAAATTACCTTATGTCTTTGTGCACATGTCCATCGCCTCCATGAATACCAGTGCTTCATCTATCTTGTTCAGCATCTCCAAATGCTGGGACCATATCTACTTCAGGAAACCCTCAACAGCAACTACTACCTGGTGGGCAAGTGAGTGACAGGAAGAATGGCAATGCCCTCCCAGGGCAGGGAGGGAAAGAAGATGGGAGGGCACATTTGGCCTCTTTGTGGACAGGGAACAGATCACCAGAATGTGTGGCTCCAAAGCCTTTCAAAGAGTCTCTGAAGCAGCCTGAGAAATGTAGCTCAGATGGCTGGAAATCAGCCAGGGCAAAGCTGATGAACCCTGTGAGAAATCTCTGGTCATTTTCCACTTTGAGATGGTAAGCGGCAATCGAGGTCTCCAGACTTGCACAGCTGGGTCGCTGAGACACTAGGACTGGGCAGTTGATGGAAGGGATGAGAGAAAATTCGCAGTCACTCTATCACAAGTGCTTAAGTATACTCTGCCCCAGCATCACGGGTGGGGTGTTACATCCAGGGATCCAGGTGTCAGATCCTTTTGGAAAATGGGCTTTGGAAAGAGGCCATCAGGTTTTCTAAAGGGAGCCTCAGCACACATCAGTCAGGGCCTATGTGTGCGCTCTAGCCACTGCCTCAACCCTAGTGCATGTAGGAAATGCTAGCTTTCTGTGGCCCAGTTCAGTCTCATAGCCTCATCAGAACTGGCCTATTCCCAAATCCTGGTGAGCGCTAAGGGCTAGATTTTCAGAGCACACAAGAATTTCCAGCAAGACTCAAATATCCAGGTCCTGTAGAGAAGGGAGGGATCCAGGAGTCAGAGAGGCACACAACGAGAGAAGCCACCATTTTAGCCAAGACCTAGCAGGCCAAGAGAGGGGTGGCCCTGTTACTTAGGAGTGAGTGCCTGTGGGTGAGCTCACAGGAACACCTTTTGGATGAAGAATCTACAAATCACTTCTCAGCTGCTCTGAAAAAGTTTTAAACACAAGGTCTTGGAGCTCACACAAGTTTAGGGGAGGTTGGGCAAAAGATACAACTTCTTAGTGACATACAGTTCTGTTCTGAAAACACTGAACTTGTCACTGTCTATGTCTTTTGACCCTCATTCCCTCTGTTCCCCTTTACCACATGATGCTCTGCCCTCTTCTCTCTCTTTGCCTATATCTTCCTCATTCCGGAAGGGTGCATTTGGAGCCTTGCAAAGTTGGCATTATGAGAAGCTGATACTCAGACCACAAAACATAAGAGATTTGGGTCCTAGAACCACACAGAAAATTTCCATTCCCAGGTTTCTTGAAAGGAATTCCTAAAAGGAATTTGCAAAGGGAAGTTGGCCATAGAAAGAACATTCCAGAACTGCAATTGTTAAAGTCTCCTTTGGCCAAAGACAGCAGGTGGGGCAGGAAGAAAAAGCCTCCTGCAGAGCCCTTTGTATTTGCAAAGAAAGATGCAGGCAGGCCTTCCAGCATCCTCCTGGCCAGGGACAGGCTGGGACTCAGGGAAGTTGGGAGTTTCCCTGAGGAAGCAAAAGATGAAGCACTTGTGTTTTGTTTGAATTGATAATGATGTCAGTTTCAGTTATGGGCTCATTACAACAAACCTGGGACGTATTAACGGCTCTTTAATTGAATTTGGAAATAAGAAGGGGGGTTTTGAATGGTCTTGTAAATTGTGGATTCACAGAACTCCGCAGCAACTGTCTTCAGTGTTAAACAGAGAGAACACAGTTTTCCCAAGGCTGGCCTCCTTTGACCCTCCATCAAGTCACCAAATGCCCACTGCAAGGCAATCTGTATCATTCCTGAGCTCATGGGTGATGAAAAGAATGTTTAGACCAAGAGGAATTCCCAGAGAGTAAAAACCAGGCCTATGAGATGCAACCTTTAGGTTTTTATTCTAAATCAGCAACACGAGGAGCACAGCTGACTGTCCATCTGGGGCAGAGATTCCCCTTGCTGTGAGCCCCGCTGGGCCCACAGCAGCCCCCATGAGGAGATGCCTTGCAGGGATCTGCTTGTTTGTCAGCCTTCCCCACTGGAAGGTGAAGTCCCCAGAGCCAGGGCCCCCTGGCCACATCTCCCTGGAATCCTTCATGCCCGACCCTGACACAGGAAATATGGAAAATCTTTTGTAGAGTCAACAAGTGAATGAGTGACCTGCCACAGGGGGACTTTTTCTTTTGCCTTTTTTGTTTTCTTCCTGTCCTTCATGCCACCTGCTTCCGTCACCCACATACTCTATCAATCTCTATAGAGCCTCTTCTAGCAAATCTTCTTTTAATTATCTGGGATGCTTTTATTCTCTCCCTGCCTCACTAACCACATACAAACACACATATTTACTCATACAAGCATATGTACAGAAACATATATGCATCATGCACATATACATTGGACATTTGGGGAAAGGGAAAAAGGTGCCAGATATCAGAAATACAAATGCAGGGCATCTAGCTAAATTTGAATTTCAAATAAACAACAAATGATTTTCAAATTTATGTTCAGATTATTTCTTCTTTAATCTGAAAATCAAATTCAATGTATTGCATATTCTGTATTAGACCTGGCAATCCTGGGTGGAGGGTGGTTTTATTCTTTTGCAACATCTGATTACAGTATTCACACACATTTCTTTCCTAGGATCTCACAGGTATCTCTCCTAGTCAACACATACAGGCCAGTAGGTTCTTCTTAATGGATGCATAATATTCCACAGCACAGTGTTCCTCAATTGCTGGGCAATGACCTCCACATTGTGTAACTGTCACTGCAACACAGTTTAGCAAATTCCCACCCTCAACAAAAGGAGCAGAAGGCAATATGATTGGCTCTGCCCTGCATTCTTAAATTAGCTGTCATGGCAAAGTCAGCAATTGTCCCTGTAAGAGAACCCATTACTCAGAATAGCCAGCCCTGTGAGAACCTTGGCTACATCCGGGGCCTTGAGTGAGGAGGGGAAAACAGCAAAAAGAACTGTGGAATACCTCTTTCCAACAGGAACCTAACAATGGAGGGATGGAAACAACTCAGACGTCAGGCTTGAAATGCGTTCAAATGTAGAAATTCAGATCCAACTCCATTTGCCAAAACCCACGCCAGCATAATTATTCTGCACCGTCGCCCCCCTCCTCTTCTTTCACCAGTCACATCTTTGACTTCATCCTTGTTGCTGAAAACACAAAAGTAAAAACTACATAGCAGCTCCGCTGACATTACAGCAACAGCATAAGCCTCATTTTACCAACCATTTAACTCCCTCTAAGGACCCCGTTCAGAGACACAGGCACGTTGATAGGAACTGCACAAAGGTCAGTGATTTGGAGGCTCTTTCCGACAATTTGCCAGGATTTTGGCATTTGTAAGCATCCATAGGACAGCTCTCTAGCAAGCTGACCTTGACAGCGAATGGGATAAATAAACCTTCAATTTACCCCCTCCAGCTCTCCGCGAGCCGGTCTGGTCCCCACGGAGCCTTCACCTGTCCATATCGTTCAACTGCCTGCAACTTCCAACTGACGAACATCCACAGCTCCGCGGCCCAGTGACAAACACCATCTAACAGATAAGGCTTCTGAAAAGTCAAAGCCAATACTGCTTCCATTGAAAATTTAATGCCGGCTCCATCTTTGCCCATCATTCTTCCGACTGTTGCGCGTGTCCCAAGAGGCCCTTGAAGCTAAAGCACTGCTCTATAACAGGTAATGACGTGGCATTTAATGATACTGTCCAAAGTGATCCCAGGCTTTGGGAAGTAATGTGCACTCATGTACCAGATAAGCACCGCCAAACGTACTGAGCTGCCGTATCTTTCACGGCCCTGTCACCAGATACAATGTGACACATCCCCGGCCATCGTACCTGCTACTCCTCCGACCCCGCCATCAGACACAACGTGCTTTTTCAGAACAGAGCTCCAAAGCGTTGAGGGAATTCAAGCAAAGGTAGACCGGTAACATATCCGTAATTAAGTATTCACAGCCTCTTTAATACTTCAGTGCTCTTGGATTCACTACTAAAATCTGTGAATTATACCTCATTGAAAAATGTCCTTAATCGACTCTGACATGTTTTATTGGAGGCAGAAAAAATGTTTCAGTATGATAGATAAGGTTAAAAATGTTACCACTCTGATCATTTACTCTAGTGCCTAGCCAAAAAGTGAGTGAGAGAGAGAGAGAGAGAGAAAACTCCAAAGCCAAAAACCATTTACATCATTCATCGGATGCAATTGGAGGAAAAGGGAAAAAAAAAAAGCCTTATCTGACAGCCCATTTTAGCTGATGGGACAAAGTGCACATTTTCAATTTTGTGACAGTTATGTTGTTTATGTAGATAAGGGGGAAAAAACAACTGGAACACTTCGAAAGCATGCCATAAGGCCTAGAAACGTGACAAATGTGAAGTACCTCAACCCACACAGAGCACTGCACAACCAACCAAGCTTCAGACCAAATCCCGCAGGCACCAGCATCTCTCTCCTCTAGAGCAGTCAGGGTTTTCAAACAGCTCCAGAGCTCTGCTGGGACATGTCATGTGACTACAAGTACAAAGCCTGTCCCCAGCTTTCACCCCAAGAAGTCACAATGGGAAACAGAAACCAACTGATAGAGATGCCTTTAGAAGCTGGTTGTTTATGGAAACAGAATTGGTGTTTTTTCTGCCCTTTGGCTGATCCTGTTAACCCCACCAAAAGAAATCCAGATTTCTGGAGCTCTGCATGAGTATCATGCAGTTAAACCCGGGAGCAACACAAACAAAAACTTATAAATTCTGTAAACACTCCACTTTCTCCCAAATGACACTCACATGTTCTCCTAGGAGGATCCACTGCTGCCTCCTAGCAACAGCAAACATCCCCCGTGTAGCACAGGACAGGAACACTGGGTCCTAACCCAGACGGTTGGAGACAGAGCTTGCTACATGATCTCGGGCAAGTGATTTAATCTCCCTGTGCTTCTGTGTCCTGGTCTGTAAAAGCGACAGCATAACAATGGTTCAAAGATCTGCCAAGGTCACATTCCTAACGCCCTTGTAACAGGGGGCTGGCAAGTGGTTGGTTGTGCCGGACATGCTCATGCCAGCTCTTGCCAGTAACAGCAGACTGGCTGCTTTGGAACTTATCACTGACATTCCGTTGGTATTTTCTTTTTTCTTAAATCCAGGGTCTTTTATTTGTTTTATGATGTTTTATTTGTTCTTTTTAGTTACATATGACAGTAGAGTCAATTTTGACATATTTATACAAACATGGAGTATATCTATATCTTCTTCTAATTAGGTTCCCAGTCTCATGGACGTGTATGATGTGCAGATTCGTTGTGGTGTATTCATATATGTACATAGAAAAGATATGTCAAGTAATTCTCTCTTAGGCCAGTTATAGACAGGATTATTTTCCAAATAGACTCCTACCCATTGGGATTGAAGTTCATTAGAAACCTGGGAGACACTTGCTCAGTCCGCAGCTGGGGAAATGAAATCTCTGCAGAGTTTCCTGGATCAAGGTTAACGGGTCAGATAAAGCCAGCAAGTCTGTGGGAAAAGGTTACAGATCAAACGATGTGATTAAACAGTAAATAGTAGTAGATCAAAACAAAATACACAAAAACTAATATTTGGCTTCTTTCCAAATGCACTATCCAGTAGAGTACTTGCCTAGCATGCACAAGGCCCTAGGTTCAATTCTCAGCACCGCCTGGGGCTGGGGTGTGGGGGAAGTTGGTCTCTGACCCACAGGGGCCAAAGAAACAAGACTGGGCTCACAGATGTGTTTGGTATAACATGCATAGAGTATATGTGTTTAAAAATATTTTGTTGTCATTACAGAGCCTTTATTGACCAACCTTGGTAAGTGGAATCCTATACCCTTGATGTAAAATAGCATCTCCCAGAGGCTATGTGAGGTGCTGCAGTGCTACCCAGGAGTAACTGACAATCATATTGTGTGTCCTTTATCCAAAATGTTTTCAACCAGATGTGTTTGGGGTTCCAGATTATTTTTTGAATTTTGGAATATTTTCATATAAATAATGAGACATCTTAGAGACAGTATCCAAGTCCAAACACAAAATCTATGTGTTTCATATACACATTAGCCTGAAGGTAATTGTATACAAATTTTTAAAATAAAATAAAAGGTTTCATCATGTGAAATTTTCCACATGTGATGTCATGATGCACTCAAATGATGTTGGATTTGGGAGCCTTTCAGATTTCTGATTTTCAGATTAGGGATGCTCAGCCTACAGGAGACAATGTATAAGAAGAAGAAAATTCAACACAAATATACACTGCTTTTGGGGGGAAAAAAATCACAGGATTTTTCTAGGTCTACTTCTTGATTTTATCAAATGCAAGAATGTTCTATATACCTGGCTAGTGCTCAGTGAAACTCCTAGTCTTGGAAAACAAAAGAAACCATCTCAGACCAGGGGATTCTCAAGAGAGATGATGACTACATTTGGTACGGTACCCTGAACTGGATTCTGGGACAAAACAAGGGCATTCATGGGAAAACAGATGAAGTCCAAATGAAGTCTGGAGTTTAGTAACAATAACATGTACATGTGGTTTCTTAGTTTTGATAAATGTATCCGGGCAATGGGAGTTGCCTGTGTTAGGGAAACTAGGTAAGGGATACATGGCAATATTCAATGTTATCTTTGCAACTTTTCTGTAGATCTAAAAGAATTCCAGCTGGGCACAGTGGCACACACCTGTAATTCCAATGACTCATGAGGCTGAGGTAGGAAAATCTCGAGTTCAAGGCCAGCCTTAGCAAATTGCTATGGCTTAGACGTAAGTGTCCCCCAAAAGCTCATGTTTGAGAAAATGAAAGGTTTAGGTGAAATGACTGGTTTATGAGAGGTTTTACCTAGTCATGTACTAATCCACTGATAGGGATGAACCCGATGGTAACTCTGGGCAGGTAGGGTGTGGCCGAAGGAGGTGAGTCACTGGGGGTGTTCCTTTAGAATATATATTTTGCTCTTGGTAAGCAGAGCTCTCTCTCTCTGCTTCCTGGTCCATATCCTGAGCCACTTTCCTCCACCACATCTCTTTACCATGACATTCTGCCTCACCTCAGGCTCACAGCTATGGAGCCAACCATCTATGGACTGAGACTTCTGAAACCATGAGCCTCTCAAATAAACTTTTCTTCCTAAAGAAGTTCTTGTCAGGTCTTTTTGTCACAGCAACAGAAAAGCTGACTAAAAATTAGGTCCTATGCAACTTAGTGATCCTGTCTCAAAATAAATTTAAAAAAGAACTGGGGGTATCGTTCAGTGATTAAGCCCTTTGGGTTCAATCCCCAATACCAAAAAAAAAAAAAAAACCTGAAAGAGTTCCAATTTTAATTTAGGGATCCCCGCTCACCCCTGAAAGATAAATGTCTTCAACACCCTGAATGATTCCACGGCTATACTTTCTGGTAGGGAAATCTCTGAGCACCACAGTCAAGGCTGACTCTTTTCCTTGGCTTGGGATCTATGTGACAGGAGAAAGAAAGGAACAAGACAGAGAATGTCCTGTTTTCTTGAGCTCATTTCCCACACTGGCCACTGACCAGAGCAAAGGAAATTGAGCATCACATTTGCTCAGTGGCAGTGTTATCGACCCTGCGACAGCTCTTGAATTGACCCACAGCCACTTGCCAGGCTGTTCTCCAGTGACACCCTCCCCCATGGCTGCCCTGCTGCAGAGCCCCAGCAGAGCAAGACTGTCCCACCTGCCCTTGCCTGGAGCAGAGCTGCTGGTGCAGGCAGAAGAGGTGCTACAGACATCTGGGAGAGGGGAGAGGGTAATTTTGGATTCTAGTTGGTTGATGATTTTCAAATTCTCACCTGGAGGGCTTGTTAAATCCTCACCCCTAGAGTTCCCCATTCAGTAGATTCTGGGGTAAAGTCAGAATTTGCATTTCTCATGGTTTCCAAGTGATGCTGAGTTACTGATCTGGGATCACACTTATGGATTCACTGCTGTAGGCCCTGAAAGCTATATTAATAAGGGTTCTCCAGGGACAGAACAAACAAGACAGATGATGATAAGATGGTGACAGGTAGGTAGGTAGGTAGATGAGTGGATAGATAAGTGGGTGGGTGGATGGGTGGGTAGGTAGATAGATAGATAGATAGATAGATAGATAGATAGATAGATAGATAGATGATAGATAGGAGAGGGAATTTATTAGGAAAATTGCTTCATACAACTATGGAGGCTTAGAAGTCCCACAGTAGGCTGCCTGTAGTCTGGAGACCCAATTTTGCTGGTAGAATGGCCCAGTCCAAATCCAAATGCCTCAGAACCAGAGAAACCAACAGTGTAACTCCTAATCCAAAGTTGAAGACTGGAGAACCTGGAATTCTAATGGCCAAGGACAGGATTAGAAGGGTAGGACAGACAGGTCTAGGACAGAAAGCAAATTTGCCTTTCTTCTGCCTTTTTGTTCTGTCTGGGCCTCCCAGTCAGCTAGATGGGGCCACACACGCCGAGGGCAGGCCTTCCTTTCTGTTCACCAAGTCACATGCCAAACTCCTCCAAAGACATACTCAGAAATAATCCTTTACCAGCTATCTAGGTAGACCTTCATCCAATTTGACACCTTCAATTAACCATCAAAAGAGTCCTCATCAACATATCCACTGTTTGCTTATTGGTCGCAAGCAGCCCTTCAATAAAGCAAAAACAGTAAACAAAGACTGAGGACCCTGGGTAGGGAACAGTGTGGCCTGTTCCAAGTGGGCAGTGGCACTGTGTCAGTACACAGGTGGTCCAGTGAGTAAGAAGAGCAGATTAGGAATCACCCAGACCCCACCTGATTCCTAACATCACTGCTTCCTGTCTTCCTTCATTGCTACAGGTTACATAACATCTCTGGGGTTTGGTTTCCTTATCTGCTGAATGCAAGTAATACATCTCTTCTTGCAGGGTATGACCAACCTACATGTTGAGGATCTCTAAACTTGACTTTACCCCAGAGCAGTCCTCCAGCAGCAAATTCTTACCCCTCACCAAAGTGACAGGCATTGAACACTTGAATCTCTAAAGCTTAATTCCTATCACCTCCCATCCCCATGATCCTCTTCGTCTGTGTGGCACACACAGACGTCTTCCCTCCAGTTGCACAGGCCCAAAGCACTGAGATCATTCATTCCACTAGCCAGTCTGAGCCCTGTGGCCTCAATGCTCAAGGTCCTCATGATATCTCAACTAAGGAGCCTCTCATGGTTCCAGCTCACTTGCACTAGGAGCCCTTGAAGGCTTTCTGCTGAGCTGGAGATGGCCACATGCTGTAGGTCCATGCATTCCATAAAGTCAGCCATATCTGGACCTGAAGAAGAAGCATACAAGTTCCCTCCAGCACCCTCCCCCAAAGGAGAGGCCACTGCAGCCTGACATCTAAAGCACCCCCTGATGATCATCTGAGCCTAGGAAGACCCAGAGACCTATTCTCCAGGAACCAGCACCAAGGCCTTCTCCCACCTCCTCTTCCCTGCTAGATGTGACCTCCATGCTCTGGATATCTGTGTTTTGGGTTTCCCTTGCTCATGTTGATGGTGTTCGTCTTTCATCAGAAGTGTTGGTGCAGATATTTCTCCCTCTGAGGATGGGGACTATGACTTACTTAGTCCATAGCTTGCATCTTAAGTATCATCCAAAGGCCTACATGCTTATTCTCCAGAGTGATGCTACTGGGAAGGGGGTGGACATTTTAAGAGGTCCTCTAGTCCCTGGGAGTGTGCCTTTGTATTAGTCAGCTTCTTCACTGCTGTGACTAAAGGACCCATCCAGCACAATTGTAGAGGAGAAAAGGTTTATTTAGGGGTTCACGGTTTCAGAGGTCTTAGTCCAGAGAAGGCCGGTTCCATTCCTCGGGGCTCGAGGTGAAGCTGAACATCATGGAGGAAGAGGGTGACACAGGGAAGCAGCTCACATCATGATCAGAGAGCAGAGAGAGAGACGGCCCTCTCCAGATAGAAAATAGACACTCCATAGCCAAGCCCCCAGTGAGCTACTTCTCCAGCCATACCCCATCTGCCTCCAGTCACTACCCAATTAATCCCATCAGAGATCAATTCATTGATTAGGTTAATCATTTCTCCTCCAAACCTTCTCGCACTGTTTTCACGCATGAGCTTTTGGGGAGCACCTCACATACAAACCGTAAGCCTTTGAAGGGGAGTGTGGGACTCTGATCTTTGCAACTTTGTCTTTCTCGTTTCCCATCCATGATGTGGACGGGTTTGCTCCACCATGTGCTCCTGCCCTTGTGCACAGAACCCCTGCCAGAGGCCTACGTCATAGGTCCCCCCAGTCATGGTCTAGAATATCCAATATTGTGAACCAAAATAAACCTTCTCCCCCGCATCCTTCTTTTTTTAAACAGTCAGAACAGCCTTTATTGGTTGCAACGACAAATGGAAGAGAAGGCATACCACAGCATTCCCTCCTGGAATAGCATTTGCAGACTGGGCATTTGCTCTCCCAAAATCCGCCATTTCTCTTTCAAAGTTGATTATCTCAGAGATTTGCTATAGAAATGGAAAGCCAACTGATAACACCCAAAGCCCTTCCTTATACTTGAGCACAGGGTCTCAACTCTGAGGGCTTTTTCTAAATGACAAGTCTGCACTGGACTGGCCTGAGGGCTCCCCCAGCCGCTCATTCATCCAGCTGACCAGTTACCCTATGTGTGTGCCCAAGCCATTGACAAGCATGTGGGATGAGCCTCCCACCCTCCTGGATGTGACAACCCTGCAGCAGTACCACAGCCTGGGAAAAGTCACCAGGGAAATGAATCACCTAAAGATGACTCCCCAGGACTAGAATTTCAGCAGGACTGTGGGAGAACAAGAGATGTCATCAGACACAGACGGCCATGGGAAAAGACAGAAAAAAAAACATAAAAGAGTAAGAAAGAGAGACAGAGGGAGGGAAAGCCACATAAGGGAAGATGTAGGGCAGGTAAAGGTAGTAGTGTGTCCAGGGTGTGCAGGTATGTCCCATGTGACAGGAGCAGGAGCTATGAATTAGGAGTTTCCCATTTACATCCCCAAGAGGACACCTAGTCATGGAAGCTCACAGACAGCACTGGAAGGCAAAAGTGTTCCTCAAGCACCTGCTAGCTGGAGGGCATCCCTGGACACATCCCTGAGAACAAGCACCTTGGAGTCCCATTTCCATAAATCATGTCGTTATCCTATGACTGGCACCATTACCGTGCATGTGCATTCGAAGTAGCTGTTTTTAAAAATCATCTCAAATATACTGCAAAATTTTTTTTATTTATTTTTAAAAACAAAAGAATGCATTTCAAGTCATAGTACACATATGGAGCACATTTGTCCATTTCTCTGGTTGTAAACAAGGTAGAGTCACACCATTCATGTCTTCATACATATACCTAGGGAAGTGATGTCCATCTCATTCTACCATCTTTGCTACCCCCAACCCCCCTTTCCCCCACTTCCCTTTTGCCCTATCCAAAGTTCCTCCATTTCTCCCATGCTCCCCACTCCACCCCCATTATGGATCAGCATCCACTAATCAGAGAAAACATTCGGCCTTTGGTTTTGGGGGATTGGCTTACTTCACTTAACATCATGTTCTCCAATTCCGTCCACTTACCTGCAAATGCCATAATTTTATTCTATTTTATTGCTAAGTAATATTCCACTGTGCATATATACCACCATTTTTTTATCCATTCATCTAAAAGCAACCTAGATGCCCTTCAATAGATGAATGGATAAAGATACTGCAAAGTTTTTAATGCCATGTTGAGATTTCCCTGGTTTCTAATTATTATTTAAATTCATATGAAGCCTCTGCCTCTAACTCAGGAGATGGTCACTTCTAGTCAAAGCCCAAAAGCTTAGGTTTGGAGCTCAGCTCTGCTCCAGCCCGTTGACCTTTGACTTCAGCTTCACTGTTTTCATTGTGAGATTCACACGAATGGATACAGATAAATTGCTGATCAAAGACTTGGTATATAAGCAGACACTGGTGAGTGTCCGTGAGGCGTCCTATGCAGAAAATGGACCTGAGATGTGATGCCAGAAACAGACAGTGGAGAGCCTTGGCCAAGGGGTGGCTGCATATGCATGAAGCTGTGAGCTTCCGGAAACTTCCAAGCAACAGTGAACTAGTAGGGCTTCCTTTCAGGGGGGAAACACTCCCTGGCAGGTAGGATCGGGCCACAGTGGAACCAAGGACTAGCTATACCTGGGAAGGCCCAGTTCAGGCAATTTTGCAGACTTGAGTTCCACTGTGGAGCCAATGACAGAGCCCTTAATGCAAAACTATTAAGATAGGTGCTCACTTCCAGCCCCAACCCCAGGAATCAGCCCACACTCTGCCTCGCAGGCCCCTGAAGGCCTTCCAACTCCCCCTTTACTGGTCTTCCACATTTCTACCACATAGGCCTGGTTTTTATGGAGATTGTGCTTTATTCTGTTTCAGAAATATTATAATAAAATGAGTGTATCTTTCTGGTTATTAATTTTGACCTCTCTCTCTCTCTCTCTCTCTCTCTCTTTTTTTGGTTATTTATCTAAATGGAAGATGTTTTCTTTCCCAACCAGCTGCTATATGAAGTACAAGCAGCAAATTAAAATCCAGCTCTGTGTGTGGCCGAAATCCTATCAGTTGAGATTGAAAGAAACATCTTTTCCCCTTGCTTGAAAAGAAGGAAAAAGACAGAGAGACACAGACACAGAGAGAGTGGGGGAAGGAGACAGGGAGGAAGGAAAACAGATGCATTTGATTATGTTTTGTTTACTGATACTCAGGTACAGTTGGTACTGTGCCTCTGCAAGTTTTACATCCATAGAGTCAACCAAACCCAGGCCAGAAACACTGCATTCAAAGAAGAGTTGCCTCTGTGCTGAACACACATAGTCTTTTTTTTTTTTCTTGTCACTATTTCCTAAGCTATTATAATAACTATTCGCATAGCATTTATGTTGTAAAACCTACTATAAGTAATCTAGAGATTATTTAAAGTATATGGGAAGATTGTGTAGGTTATATGCAAATAATGCACCATTATATATAAGGGACTTGAGCATCCACAGATTTGGGTACCTGTGGGGGTTCCTGGAACCAATCTCCCAAGGATATTGAGGAATGACTATAATTACTTACTTGAGTCAGACAGTCAAGCTGGACCCCAAGCTGGTTCCTTTCCCTATGTTTGTGAGGTGCAGTGAATACACAGTGTTTGGCTCCCGTCACAGCTGCAGAACGGCAGCTGGGAGCCAGGCCTAACTGGGGTGGGGGGAGGTGCAGCTCAGGACTTGGTCAGTGTCAGGGGACTTTTGCTTTTAGACCTGAGAGGGGAAATCCCTCAGAGTTCGCAGAGTCATTGTCTACAGGCTCTGTATTGATCTCCAGCTTCTGATCCTGACCCAGACCAAGGTATAGACCAGATCAGATCCACCTGGACAGAGGAGAGACCTAAAAACACCTCCCTGAAGCAGCTACCACCACTCATCAGGTCAGGCGAGGGTTGTTTTAGAAATGGATGTCATTTAATGGACCTCACCACCTTCATCTCATGACGGGGCTGAGGCTATAGGACTCTAAGAAAAAAAAACTAGCCAGGAGCAGCAGTGCACGCCTGTAATTCCAGCAACACGGGACCCTGAGGCAGGAAGATGGCAAGTTCAAGGTCAGCCTCAGTAATTTAGTGAGACCATCAGCAACCTAGTGAAACCCTGTCTCAAAATAAAAGGTCTAGGGATGTAGTTCAATGATAAATTGCCCTGCGTTCAACCCCTAGTACAGAAAGAAAGGAAGGACAGATGGACAGACAGAAGGAAGGATAGAAGGAAGGAAGGAAGGAAGGAAGGAAGGAAGGAAGGAAGGAAGGAAGGAAGGAAGGAAGGAAGGAAGGAAGGAAGGAAGGAAGAGAAAAAATTCAGTGGCCATCCATAAAAAAATCTTCATCTGTCTAATTTCTGCTCCAAACAGTGTTGCAATAGTTAATTTTACATGTCAATTTGACTGGGCCACAGGATTCCGGGATATTTGGTTAAACATTATTCTGGGTGTGCCTGTGAGGGTGTTTCTGGGTAAGAGGAACATTTATCATGGATTGAGTAAATAAGACTACCCTCCCTAATGTGGGAGGGCCTTATCCAATCAGTTGAAGGTCTGAATAGAACAAAAGGTTGACTCTTCTCTGTGCGAGAGAATTCTGCCTGACAGCCTCCAAGCTAGAGCATCAGCTCTCCCTTGGAGCCTTCAGACTCAAACTGAGACATTGACTCGGCAGGTTTTGGACTTGTCAGCCCTCATAGTCACGTGAGCCAATTCCACATATATATAATTGATTCTGTTTTTCTGGAGCTCTGACCACTACAACTGATCCCCTGAAAAAATCACAGACATAGCCTTAGTCCAGGGCTGCTGCAAACCTGGCTGGAGGGAGGCTCAGGTCCACCCCTGGGTCATTCTTGTGACCCTATCATCTCAGTAAAGTCTCACACTGGAGGATTCTCTCCGATAGGGGCAGAGAGGACCCCTACAGCACAGGATAAAGCCACAGGGTAAAGGGGGCACATCTTCCTAGAATTCAGTTTATATGACACAATGAGACTCAAACTTTAACTTTTACAGCAGAGCAGATGCAGATGTTAATAACAGCGTAAACTTGGCATGACTTTTTAAAAATACATCCCAAGATGACAAAGAACCTTCCCAATTGCAGTGAGTGAATATAGACTCAGCCTCCAAAATTTCTTTCCCTTGCCTGACTTGGTGTAGCTGTCTATCAGGAAGTGGCTGTTCATCATTTCCCACCCAGGAAAAGTATCTGACCACAGAGGAGGAGCCTAAGGCAACCAGGTGAGCAGTGTGTCTGGAATTCTCCGATTGCCATAAGGAGCAACAAGGCCACCTTCCCATGTGCCTGTCATCCTGTCCAGCCCTGCTTCTCATCCCCTCCATCAGTCTCTTTGTATGACTGCTGACTCTTCCCACTATCATGACACAAAAGGCTCTTGGGGCCAAGGAAAAAAGCTAAGACTGAAGTCAGGACATCTAAGACTCTGCTCTTCCTCGCTACTTTCGAGGGATCACATGCCCTCCCTGGACTCTGGTCTCGGCGGTGTCTCAGTGGTGCTGAGATGGTTCTCCCTGGGTACTTTGTTACTGTGAGACTAAAGATTATCCAGGTTAACTGCATTCTCTGTAACAACTCTCACCAGATCATTTTGGAGGTCCTCTGGCTCTCTGCACTCCATGCAGTTCATTCACAACGTGGCATCATTATTGACTCTTCTATATTCTCCCTGACATCACGGGGGCTAGAAACTTGGAAACTACATTTTCTGGAACCTCTTGGAATAAGGAGAGACTCTTGGAACCAAGGAGAGACCCTTGCCCAGCAGATGGAAGGCAGAAGCCATGTCACTATTCCTGAGATCTCTGAAGCGCAGATGCCGCAGGATGAATTGTTTGCAGCCGCCTGGAAAGTTTCCGGCCATGACCTGGAGGTGACCGTAGTTATTACTGGTGGTTTCTAGCAAAGTCTCAAGTCCCTGAAAGCCAGTGAGTGCCTAAGAGCCGCAGCCATATCCCTGACCTTCATCACTCTGATGGGTTTGGAAGATCACATCACCTCTATTAAAAGGCTTCCTATTTAATGTATCCAGAGTAACTCCTGTCTTCCTCTCTGATACTTCCAGTTATGAAAAATATCAGATATCACTCATATATTTAATTCAATGTCTAAAATGTTGACTCCTGTGGGAGTATCCAAGAACACGGCCACAAAACAGTGTCTGCCACTTGAGGACTCACCTCTGTGAATAGATGGCATGATTATCAGTAGCAGAAGTCCTTAGTACTTTCAATGCCAAGCTTCCTGAAACGTTTCATTGTTTTTCGATTCTGCCCATTATATTCCAAGGCTCCTGGAGGACAGGAGCCATATTGCTTCTTTTTGTACAAATTAAATCCCTGTATAATAAATTCTAAGTGATTAGCCAAATCAATGGTTGTCCTATAACTTTATGGTATTATATATTGCTGGTAAACACATGTAACCTCAGGAGAACCTGAGACTTCTATTAAAGAACTCTTTTTTTTTTTTTTTGGTACCAGGGTCAGGGGCACTTAACCACTGACCCATATCCCCATCCCTTTTTATATTTTATTTAGGGTCTCGCTAAGTTGCATAGGGCCTCACTAAGTTGGGGCTGAGGCTGGCTTTGAACTCGCAATCCTCCTGCCCCAGCCTGCCGAGGCACTGGGATTACAGGTGTGCACCACCATACCCAGCTTAAAGAGCTCATTTTATCTGATGCAGCTACTCTGAGGGGTCTGAGCTGGTTCCCCCACAGCCTCTCACCATGACACGGACAGGGACTCAGTAGGGCTGGTATCCAGTGCCCTTGGGAATCTCTCTGGCCTTTCTGCTTACTATGCCACATGCCGTGTGTCATCTCTGAAATCATGGTTAGAGAACATTTTCAAATGGAGGCTGAAGGTGCGGCTCTCTGACAAAGAGCAAGCTTAGCTTAGCATGTGCTAGGCCCTGAGTTCATTCCCCAGCACTGAAAAAAATAAATAAACACAAAGAGGGTTCTGTCTTTGAGATCATCACAGAATTAAGCCAAGCATTTTGGATGCTGAGAAATAAAGGACAAAAAGAAAAACCCGCTTCATCCCACAGGGAGGTATTTCAGACTCAAAATGTGCTATGCACACTGTGCTGAGATGCTGGGAAACAGCAAGGCGGGCTCAAGTTCAAGTTCTAGCAGTTGACAGCAGTAAGAAGTCTGTAAATGCACAAGGCAGGTTGCTTCAGCAGGTGATAATTGTCATGAAGGAGACAAAACAGGTGACCACAGGGAGCGGCTGGTGGCAAGTGGGTTGTGGGCTTCTTTAGATCCAGAGGACAAAGAAGGTCTCTCTGAGGTGGCAAAGGTGCAAAAGTCATCTATATCCGGGAGAAGAGCTGGAGGGAAGAGGGGACAGGGAGGAGCTAGGCACAGTGCGGGACAGAGAGAAGGCCATAGGAGTCAGAGCTGAGCGAGAGAAGGGCTGGTGGCAGAAAATGAGGTCAAAACCAAAGGCCAGGCCTCAGGTGTGTGGAAGGGTTGGGACTTTATCCAAAGGTACGGAGAAGCCACTGGAGAGTTCGAAGCCCTCAAGAGAAGCGGGATCTGTGTCTTCTCCCCATACACAAGGCTCCTACAAAACTCTAACCGCCAAGCCCGGTGCCCTTGCTCTGTGTCCCCAAATCAAGCTCTGAACTGAACTGAATGGAATTGACTCGAAGGACATCCAGCTGGTGTCCCTCGCAGAACATCTTGAGACGTGTCCTCAAGCCTCTCTTAGGTCACAGTGCACAAAACTTAATGCACCACTGCGAACTCACATTTCCCAGCCCTAACAGAAGAGGCTGGCCTCCCTCCTGCTGAACAGTAGCAAATGCAACATCATCATTTGTTAGGAATTCCATTGCACTGAGTCTCCCTCTGAGCTGGAAGATAGCTAGGACCCAGCAGTTTGTCAGAGCACAGGTAAAAAACCCAACACTTCTCCATCTATCCATCATTCATCCATTTATTTTCCCACTGAACATTTATTGAACACTTACTATGGACGAGGCCTCGTGCTCCTACTGAGGGGTGAGGTCCCTGCTTATGTGAATTGCCTAGTGCTGCATAACAAGTTACCAAGCACTTAGTGGCTTCATATACCACCCATGTATGACCTCATAGTTTCTGTGGGTCAGGGGCTCACCAGGCTGAAATCCAGATATCAGAAAAGGTTGTGATGTCGCCTGAAGCCAGGAATAATCAGGTGGGTGTTGGCAGAATCAGAGCCTTGAAAGTGTAGGATTGAGACACTCAGCCTAAACACCACCACAATTTCCTACCCCCTGGCCCTCTCCACAATGTGGCAGTTTGCTTCTTCAAGACCAACAGGAGACCATCTCTATTGCCAACTCCCTGACCTCTAGATTCTTTTCTAAAAGGCTCACCTGGTTAGGTCAGGCCCACCAAGAGCAATCTCTTGTTAGATTAATTCAAAATCAACTGGTTTGGGTTGTGAACGATGTCTTCAAAACCCTTCTGCTTTTGCCAGGCTTTACAGCATATTCACAAGTCTTATCCACGCTCAAGGGGAGGGGCTCACGTAGGGTGTATCCACCAGGGAGCAGGAGTCTTGGGGGACACTTCCCAACACTGTTCTAAAGGAACTTCTGTGTCAGCCAGCTTGTCCACCGTGTAAGCAGGAAGGTAGCTGGCCTGGGACAGGGTGCTATGGGAGGGCGTGCCAGTTCCTTTTCCAGCTGCAGGACAGCCTGGTCCCAGGCCACCATCCCCCCCCCATTACCCTCCACCTTGAAACACAGCTCAGCCTCCTCTCCATCACACATGCTTCTCACACATCTCATGACAACTGCCAGTGGCTTATTCATCATTTCAGATTGCAACTTTCTGTTTTCTCAGACACCCACTTTAATACCCTGACATGTCTGTTCAGCCCATAACGTTCTGTCAATTGTTTACGTCTCCCCGTGGCGCTGATCGCCTTTTCTGCTGCGTTCCTGGCCCATCCTGGCCCTGGTGTGCTCTGTGTACCAAGAAGCTCCTTGTCACTCCCCTCACCGTCCGTGCCACCAGATTTCCAATGGAGGGCTCTGCATCTCCACGTCAATCACTGCCGGAGGCACTCGCACTTGCATTTACATCTCTGGACAGAGCAGCCTGAGAAGAGGCAGCCTGTGCTGGGTTCTGCTTATTCACTAAATAGAAGCAGATCTGGGTTCACCAGAACCTGTAGGTGGACAGAATTGCCCCACACCGTTCACCTGCTCTCCCATCCGCCCCCACGTCTGGCTCATCAGCAGAACTTGCTGTCCATCCCCTCACCCCCACCCCCTTCACATGGACTTCCAACTTGTGGGAAAAGGATAAATCCTACAATAAACATCGCTGGGACAAATGAAGAAGCTTTTGGGGACAACAACAACAATAAAAAATGTTTTGGTAGTAGGATTTCCAGCCATGGTGGGGAAAAGAGATCAACAGCCCTTCTCCCCGTAAGATAGGTGTAAGATGGTACAAAATTGTCAAAAATAAAAATTCAGGGCTCTGGGAGATGGCTGTCTTAGTCTGTTCAGGGTCCCATAACAACGTGCCATAGACTGAGTGACTTATGAACAACAGAAATGTGCATCTCCCAGTTCTGGAATCTGGAAGCCTGAGAACAGGTTGGAACATGGTCGTGGTCCAGGAAAGGCTCTCTTCCAGGTTGCACTCTGGCAATTTCTCATTGTATGCTTGCACGGTGGAAAGAGAGCTTTCTGATCTCTCTTTCATAAGGGCACTAGTTCCCACTTGGGAAGGCTTCATCTTCATGACATAATGACCTCCCAGAAGACCCTGCCTCCAAATAACATCCTCTTGGAATTAGACTTTGAAAATATGTGAATTTTTGAGGGGACCAAAACATTCAGTCCGCAACATCAACCAAAGGCAAAGACTAAAACAGAAGCATTTATTTCTGAAAAACTGCTAGAATTTGAGTAAAAATGGTGGGAGCCAGTGGCCTTCTTTCCGGGGGCTACCCCATCCACTTCTCCAAGCTCAGTTGCACACTGGCTTTGTCAGAACAAGGCTAGCTCTAAGGAATGCATCTTCACTGCCAAAGGAGGCTAACCTGTTCTGGAGTCTTGTGGTGCTGTCAGGAAACATTGCAAACTCAAAAGAAAATTAACAGGAAAAAAACCACAGTTCCACTAATGGGAAGTAGCAGTCCCAGTTGGGGTGAGTGGTAGAAGAACCAGGAATTTAACCAGGCATCAGGGAAGAGATAAATATGCTATCTACCTCTCCTGGCAGCCTGTAGAATCTCTGACACATTCAGGGAAGACTCAAGAAAGCCCAAAAGCCAGGCACAGTGGTGCACACCTGTAATCCCAACAGCTCAGGAGGCTGAGGCAGGAGGATTGAAAGTTCAAAGCCAGCCTCAACAATTTAGCAAAGCCCTAAGCAACTAAGTGAGACACTGTCTCTCAAAATAAAAGTAAATAAAAAGTGCTGGGAACATGACTCAGTGTTTGGGCAACCCTGGGTTCAATCTCTGGTACAGAGAAAGAGGCAGGAGGGAGAACCCAAAGAGACTAAACCACATGTGGAGTCACAACCCACATGCAAATCCATCTGCAGAGTGATACCTTCATGAGCCCAATTTGTTTGAGCATAATAACTTCTAAGCCACTGTCCAACTACCAACCTATGCAGATACATAGAAAAAACTTAGCAAGCCAGGCTGAAAAATAAAATTTAAAAAAAAAGAATTTTAAAAACTAAGCAGACACATCAACAAACATACATGCTTAGAAGACAGATTTCACAGATTAAGTCCAGATTAAGCTATTTTTAAAAATGCTCAGGGGAAATATCACAATGCAGAATTATTATAATATATGTATTAGTCAGGGCTCTCCAGAAAGAGGAACTAGTAAGATATTACATCATACACACACACACACACATGCACACACACATACAGGCATACGTCATCTTATTGTGCTTCATTTTCATATGCTCTACAGATAGTGCATTATTTGCAAATTGAAGGTCTGCAAAACCTTGTGTGGAACAAGTCTATTGGAGCCATTTTCCAAACAGCTCAGATGAACATTAGCATTTTTTAGCAATAAGTTATTGTTAATTAAGATATGTACATTGTTATTTTTAGATATAATGCTATTGTGCACATAACAGACTTCAGTGTAATATAAACATACTTTTTGTCTGCATTGGGAAACCAAGAAATTCATGTTACTCGCTTTATTGTGATACTTGCTTTATTGCAGTGGTCTGGAACCAAACCCACAGTATCTCTGAGGTATGTCTGTAAATATCTGATAGAGTATTTATTAGCAGAATTGGCTCATGTGATGATGGCTGCTGAGAAGTTCCACAACAGCTGCAAGCTGGAGACCCTGAGATGCCAGGCCCCCGGATGAGTTCAAGACTGAAGTCCTCAGAACCAGGGAAACTAATGGGGTAACTATTGAGGCCAAAATGCTAAGAACCTCGGGGGCTGCTGGCACATGATCATGCATGTATGTGTAGCTGCTTAAATACAAGTTTTAAATTATTTTAGGTTTATATGTGAGAAAATTTATATTGCTGGGTCATATGGTAATTTTATGTTTAGTGTTTTGAGGGAATACCAAACTATTTTGCATTGTGTATTATATTCCCAACAGGAATGAAAATGAAATATGGTACAGACACCATGAAAGAGTAAGTCCTGGGTTCCAAAGCTGGAGAGCCTGGTGTCTGCTGTCAAACTAGCAGCAGAGGAGTCTATCCCAGTCTCCAAGGAGATAGGCCTCTTCTCCTTCTGTATCTGTGCTTTCCAGGACCCCAGTCAATTGAGTGGCAGATCTTCCCCACTTAGTTCACTCAGAAACACATATGAATATCTTTTGGAAACACCAGCTCTCTAGCAATTCCTTAATCCAATCAATTTGACACCTAAACTTAAGCAATATAGATAACTGTCCAGTTCTCAATTTTAAAAAAAGAGACAAAACTTACAAAGGGCCAAGTATGAACTATACACAAGGAAAAAACTGAATCAATTAAAAATGGTATTGAGGGGGCCCAGATGTTGGGTTTGGATTTCTCAGACAGAAACTTCAAAGTAGCTATTATAAATATTATTAAAGAATTAAAGAACACAATGTTAAAAATTAAAGAAAAATTTGTGTCACAACACATACAAAAATTTTAACTTAAAATGTATCAGCAATATAAACATAAAAACTAAAACCATAAAATCTTTAGAAGAAATCATAGAGTTGAATCTCCATAACCTTGAATTTGGCAACTGGTATTTTAGGTAGGACACCAAAAGCATGAGCAACAACAACAACAAAATAGACAAATCATACTTCATCAAAATCAAAAACTTGTAGCCGGGCATGGTGGCATCCACCTGTAATCCCAACACTCTGGGAGGCTAAGACAGGAGAATCGTGAGTTCAAATCCAGCCTCAGCAACAGCAAGGCGCTAAGCAAATCAGCGAGATCTTGTCTCTAAATAAAACACAAATTAGGGCTGGGGATGTGGCTCAGTGGTTGAGTAGCCCTGAGTTCAATCCCCAGAACCAAAAAAAAAAAAAATCAAAAACTTTTGAGCATCAAATAAGAATATCAATAAAAAGCTTATAGAATGTGAAAATATATTTGCAAATCACATATCTAAGACGACTCTGTTATATATACACTCTTAGAACTCAACAACAAAAAATAAACATCCAACTGAAAAAATGGGTCAAGTACTTGAAAAGGTCTTTCCTCAAAGAATGTATACTAATGGCCAAAGTCACATGAAGATTCTCAATAGCACTAGTCACTAGGTAAATACAAACCAAAGCCACAATGAGATAATATTTAACACTTCCTATGGAAAACAATACAAGGATATGGAAAATTCATAACTCTCCTATGTTACAGACACCATAAAAAACAGTTTGACATTCCCTTAAAAAGCTAAACAAGCCTGGCAATTCTATTTGTAAATATATACCTAAAACATAATTGAACAAGTACTCAAAAACCACATGTACATTCATGATTACAGTAACACTATTCAAAAAAGAAAATAGGTGGAAATAACCTAATATCCACCAACAGATAAATGGATATGCAAATTGTTACATATAAATAAAATGAAATATTACTCAGTAATAAAAATTAAGTAATTGATGGTATGATGTAGATGAACCTCAAAAGTACATTCAGTGTAAGTAGCCAGATTTAAAAATATCTCATATTGTACCATTATATTTATGCGAAATATCCAAAATAGGTAAATTCTTAAAGACAGAACTCAGATTGGTTGCCAGGGGATAGGTGAAGGAGGAGATACAGCAACTATTTAATGAGTACAAGGTTTCCTTTTGGAGTGATGAAAATGTTTTATTATTACACTTGTAATTCAACATTTTGAATGTACTAAATGATACTGAGTAATACACTTTAAAATAGTTAATTTTATATTATATAAATTTCACATCAATTTTTAAATCAAAGATAATTAAAGGAAAACTAATAGCAAGGACTCAAAAAATTAAAAATCAAAATAAAGAAATATAACTATAAAGTGAACAAAATGAAAATTCTAGATGAAAAATATAGTAAAAATATAAAGTGAAAATTCATTAGATGGTTCAACAGATTTGAGATGGCAGAATTTAGTGTCCGTAAACTTAAAGGATGAAGAATGCAACATCAAATAAAAAAGAACACTTTAAAATAAACAGAGATACCAATACTTGTGAGAAAGCTTTAAACATGCCAACACACATATAGTGGGAATCCCAGAACTGAAGAAGAGAGAGAAAAGTGAAGAATAAAAGATTATTCAAAGGATTAATAGCCAAAAATTTCTGAATATAATGAGAAACAGAGATGTATATATCCAAGAAGCTCCAACCAAATGTAGAACAAGCATATTATAGTCACCCTGTTGAAGGATAAAGACAAACAGAAAAATCTTTTTTTTTTTTTGGTACTGGAGATTGAACTCAGGGGCACTCGACCACTGGGCCACATCTCCAGACCTATTTTGTGTTTTATGTAGAGACAGGGCCTCACTGAGTTGCTTAGCACCTCGCCATTGCTGAGGCTGGCTTTGAACTTGTGATTCTCCTGTCTCAGCCTCCTTAAGTGCTGGGATTACAGGCTTGCACCACCGTGCCCAGCTCAGAAAAATCTTAAAATTATTAATCATGTACAGGAAAATAACAACATGATTAACAGCAGACTTTGCCTGAAAATCATTGAAGGCCCCAAGACAATGGGATGATATATTCCAAGTGCTGAGCAAGGAAAGGGAAAGATAGAAAGCATCCAGGCCATAAAACAAATCTCAATGAATTAAAAATGATTTCAGTCATTTAAGTATATTCTGTAGTCACAGTGAAATTAGAGATTAAAACCAAAGAAATTTGGAAAATGGGGAAATTTAACAACAAACTTTTAAATAACTAATAAATAGTTCAGAGAATCACAAGGGTAATGTCAACATATTTTGAACAGAATTAAGAATGACAACACAATATAATTAGTGTGAGAAGGAAGAATAAGTGAAAGAATTACAGAGGATTACAAAGGGCATGAAGAAAGTTATAGAGATAATGTACATATGTTACGTTGAATGAGATTTTTTGGAGGGGTGTGTGTA
This sequence comes from Xerus rutilus, assembly GCA_028644305.1. NCBI lineage: Eukaryota > Metazoa > Chordata > Mammalia > Rodentia > Sciuridae > Xerus > Xerus rutilus. The sequence goes on from CM053414.1 coordinate 36,695,683, forward strand.
TGTATGTGTGTGTATGTGAAGACTTATCAAACTATATATGTTAAATATGTGTAGTTTGTTATATAATGATTATATTTCAATAAAGCTATGAAAATGTATGCCTCATGATAAATATATAGCTGTAAATGCTCATATTAGAAAGATCACAATTGAATACTCTAAGCTTCTACCTTTAGAATATGGGACAATAAGAGCAAATTAAACCCAAAACAAGCAAAAGGGAGAAAATAATAAATATCAGAACAGGAATCAATGAAAATGGAGAAAAAAAGAATAGAAAAATAAAGAAAAATCTAGTTCTTTGAAAAAATTAATAAAATTGACATATTAACAAAATCAGGAATGGGGGACATGTCATAAATTAAACAAAAACTAAAAGAATTATAAGCAGAAACTATGAACAATTTTATGCCAACAAAGTTAGACAATTTAGATAAAATGAACAAATTCCTAAGACAAACACAAATTTTCCTATTTCAGGAAAATAGAGAAAAATATAAATAGAACTACAACAAACAAATTGAATTAATAATTTATAATCTTCTCACAATAAAAGCCCAGACCAGATGGCTGCACTAATGAATTCTATGAATTCTATCAATATTACAGATAGAATACTAATCCTACACAAAATCTTTCAGAAAATAGAGGAGAAGGAAACATTTCCTAAGTCATTATATGAGATGAGTACCACTCCATAACAAGGCCGGACAAAGACACCCAAAGAAAGGCAAAACTACAGATCAGTATTCCTTTATAAAGATAGAAAATATCCTTAATAAAATATTAGAAAACTGAAAACCTTTACATAAAAAGATTATTATGTAACATTACAAATGATATTTATCCCAGGAACATATATTGGTTTAACACCTAAAAATCAAGTAGCATAATACACAATATTAATAGATAAAGGACCAAAATCCCACACCAAAATCAATTAACTAATTTTCTCAATTTTAAAAAATGAATATCTATATAATAAGAACTCTCAGAAAATTAGGAGGAATAGAAGGGAACTTCCTCAGTCATATAAAAAGCATGTATGGAAAATCTACAACTGTCCTAATGACTAATGGAAAACTGCATGATTCCCTCATAAGATCACCATTGCAGTATAGGATCTCACCAATGCAATAAAGCAAGAAAAAATAAATTAAAGACATGTAAATTGCAACATAAGTAAATCTCTATTTCTAGAGAACATAAAAAACAAGAACTAATGATTCCCCAAAGTCACAGGAGAGAAGATCAATATATAAAAACCAATCACATGACAAAATAAAAACAATAGAAAAACCAAAATAGACTTAAAAAAAAAAACCTTTCATTCACAAAATACTTAGAAATAAAGAAAAGTTTTGTATCCTGAAACTACAAAATATATATATATAATGTGTGTGCATATAAATCATAAATGTACTTATATACTTATAAGTATAATATACATATTATACTAAGTGAAGAAACACCAGACACAAAAAAGTTGGCTGTTGAAAATTCTCTAGAAAATTTTCTAGAAAACCACTTGTACTGATAGCAGATCAGTGGTTGCCTGGAATTGAGAATGGCAATGGGAACTGACTCTAAACAGTCATGAGTGAACTTTTAGGGGTGATAGATTGTGATAATTGTTGCACAACTCTAAACACTCACTAAAATTCATGTGCAATTACTATGGCGTATAAATTTACCTCAACAAAACTGCTGAAGGTATTTTTGTGACACATCCATTTTGAATAATGGTGCACTTCCACTTTTGACAATTCCAAAATGAATTATTTGAACTATCACTGCCCCATGATAACTAGAAAAGCTATATAACACTAAAAATTAAAATGAAAGTTTCTAAGGAAACATGGAAATAACAAAATCATGAAGAATTATTCTCTTAGTCCTTTTTCTGCCTTTATAACACAACAACATAGACTGGGTAATTTATAAAAAACAGAGATTTATTTGGCTCATGGCTCTGGAGGCTGGGATGTCCAAAAGCATGACACTGGCATTTCGCAAGAGCCCTTAGGCTGCATCATTCATGGTAGAAGGCAGAAGGTCAAGAGAGGACAAGAGTGAGAAAACAAGAGAGGACCAAACTCACTTATAGCAAATCCACTCACAATAGCTAACCTATTCCTACAATAATGATGTTCATATGTTCTTGAGAGAGAGCCCTTAATTTAAAAAAATAACTTAAACATGTTTAAATATCAAAAGTATGTATTTGAGCATTCAATGACTTGTGAATCATAGCATCAGGCCACAAAGGTCTAAGCACTCTGAAGGGACACAATGGTAAACTCTTCAAAGCATTTGCAGAAGCAAGACAAAGCACCTGTGATTGGTTAAAGTTAGAAATTTCTAATCAGTGGTTAGTTGGAGGTTTCTGATTTGTGCATATTCTAATTTCAATGTATTGTTTATATTGGGCTTTGGTTTTTTCCCACATAGAAATTTAAAATTTAAATGCCAGCAACAAACATAAGACAAAATTAATACACACCATTTACAACAGACATCAAATAAAATTACATATCACTAATGTTCATGGATTGTAAGCTTGATTGTGTAAAATTTTCAATTTTCCTCAAAGTTATCTACTCCTTACAGTTCCAGAAAAAACAAAATTCCAAACGTTTTCTTATTTTTATTTTAGGAGTTTGACAGAGTGATTGTGGTGGATTATTTGGTTCTTGTTTTGTTTTTTGTTTATTGTTTTTTCCTATTACCATGAAGCCAATTACCACAAACAGCAGCTTTAGAAAATACACATCTGTTATGTCACATTTTCTCTGGGTCAGGAGTCCAGACAGACTTGAGTCTAGCTGGATCTTTGCTCAGAGTCTCATAAGGCTGCAGTCAAGGTGTTGGTCAGGAAGCATTCTCCTCTGGCCATTGGAGTCCTTTACAACCCATCAGTCTGTTGGAAGGATTTAGACCCTGGTGGATGTAGGACTGAGCCCTCAGCTCCTACAGGCTGCCAACAGTTGCCTCCCATAAGGCCTTCTCCATAGCCAGTTTACATCACTGCAGCTCACTTTTTCCAGGCAAGTAGGACCACAGGATAGGAAGACTGAGTGCATGTGCATGTGTATGCAAAAGGTATATATATGAATCTATATTTATAACACAATTTTAGTAATATACCCAAAAGATATTCACATGTATAAGAGACACATGCAAGAATAGCCACATTACCCATTGCACCAAAAACTGGACATCGCCTAAATGTCCAATGATAGAATATTGGAAAAATATATACTGGTATTATCATACAAAGAAAAACTGCATCATAATGACCAAAAAGGAGCTCCACTTATAGGCAGTAAACACAAAAGAACACAGTATAGGGTACATTCTCAATCATATAAAGTTTGAAAAATTAACAAATCTATAGCATAATATTTTGAGATACAAGTTTACAGGATATAGTATAAAGCAAAGCAAGAAATATCATACCAAAAAAGCCAGCATCATGGTTTGGTTTGGTTTGCTTTGGTTTTTGTTAAGGATGAAAAAAATTAGTGGTTCATGATTAGGAAGGAACACAAGTGAGAATTCAGATTACTGGCTTGGAAGGTAATCATGTGAGTGTTCACAGTGTGATTATGATTTAGCTGTATGCTTCTGTTTTTTGCCCTTTTCTGTATGTTGTACATTTCACAATAAAAAGGATTTAATAATGAATAAAAATCTATTACAACATGATAAAAATTTTGTACCTTTAATAGAGAATCAACTTATACAGATCAAATGGGCAAATAATTGTCAAATAGAAAAGGAGAAAGTTCAAAAACTAGAAATGCAACTGTCCAATCAACCTTTTGATCGGACAACTGTCAATCTCAGAAATCAAAGAAAGTTTATTCAACTATACAATAGAAATGTTTCCCATTAAGGGAATGCTCATGCAAGAGGCAGCTATTAACCATTAAAAGTGATGTTACAGGCAATATTTGTGACATGGAATCACAGCCATGACATGATAAATGAATAATACAGGTTTTAAAACTATTTGAATATTGGGGCAAAGCAAGGCTTCAATATACTGAAGAAAAAGGCTATGTTGGAAAACTGAATGTCCATCATGTTTTTTTTTTTTCTATTTTTACATTACCAGTGCTGAGGATTGAACCCAGGACTACACCTACTAGGAAAGCATTCTACCACTGAGCTGCAACCCTAGTCCCAGAAATCCATTTTTTAAAAAAAATTGATATGTGTATATGCATTTATGTGTATGCATTAAGAAACAACAGGATGATATATTTCAAAAAGTTGTTACCATCCTGGGTCCTGAGATTACAGACAAATTTACTTTTATAATTCTCTTTGTGTGTGTGTTAATTTTTTTTTAAATGAGCGTGCATTAAGGATGAATACAGAAAAGAAGGCAATTCTTTTTAAGTGGTAGGCCAAGGATCACAGTGATGCTATGGGAACTGGGAATGTAGGGGTGGAAGCAGGGAAGATACCTTCTCCTGCCCCTGCTAATCCTCTGCCCATTTACCCTATAGGTTAGTAGGGATGATTATTTTATATGTATAAATAAAATGGACCAAGATCTAAATCTGTACTCTGATAAGTAGTATAGCAAGGTGCGGTGGCACAGGCCTATAATCCCAGCCACATGGGAGGCTGAGGCATGAAGATGGCATGTTTGAAGACAGCCTCAGCAATTTAGCAAGGCCCTAAGCAACTTAGCAAGATGCTGTCTCAAAATAAAAAGTAAAATGAAATAAATTTTAAAAGGGCTGGGGCTATAGTTCAGTAGGAAAACAAACCTGGGTTCAATCCCCAGCATCTTCCCCAAAAAAAGAATAGTAGTAAACATAAAAACCTCAGATGGAGCTTGCCGCTCAATGGGGAGTGGAGTAAAGATTTCCATACATGGAAATGTGTGCTCACCTCTGTGTGGGTTCAGTAAACATGACATCTAAACATCATCAAAGACAGTGTGAAGGCATCTCATTTCAGATCAATAACATCTCCAGGTATAATGCTGATGTTGTTGCTTTTTGGCCATTGGTCATATTATTTTTCACTTTAATTCCTTGTCACTGTTTACAGCAGGATGTCAACAAAGACTACTCTCAAAGCCACTGAAAGGTGGAAGAACACAGCTAAAGTCTCCAACAAATGAGCACATCTCCCAACCATGGAGGCTGACAGCTCTGCACACCCACTGCATTGTCTGTACCAGGGTTAAGAAAGGCCCTCAGCTAATTCTTTCACACAGCCAAGGTGCTCTGTATAGGGAGGTCCTTTGGTAATTATTATGCCCTTAAGGTTAGTCAAGATTACCAAGTATCTATACCTAATAACCACCCATCAGCAACCTTCTCACCCCCTCTTTCTCAGTCCCTCTTTATTGTTGAAAAGCATGAATGGCCCCACTTGTGCTCTGGGACTCTTTGCAAACAGAAGTGAAGAGGAGGAGAGAGACCCCAGAGGAGAGCAGAGGGAGTGGGAGCCTAGAGATCTGTTCCAGGGTCAGAGTCTCATCAGAAAAGCTCTGTCTTTTCCAGAAGACAGAGCTCTGGAAAAATGATCTTAAAGACTATAGAACTCCATGGTTCTCTCACCAACAATGCATAGTTAAAATTTTTATTAGGAAACATAAGTTCAAGAAACTTCTACAGAGAACTGACTTTTTCCCATGATGATCACCCTGATTTTTTGACCTATCAGATCTGGTTTTCCTATTTGGTACCCTGCTTTAAAGACACACCATCTTGGCGTCACTAGTGACTAGCTAATATTTTTATTCTTTTTCTGGAAAACTTATTAACATCCTAATTATTCCATGTAACAGTTTTAGGAAACAGTAGTTTAAGTGCACATAGAAATTATTCTTTGCCCTAATGATATTGGTTAAAATTTGTTCCTCATTTACTTTTAAAGGGACAATTGACTAATTTGCATGCTCCCTTAAATTTTACAAAAATCATAGAAGGCCAGCGCTATTATCGAATCCCCATGTCACAAAGGGAAAGTGGGACTTGGAGAGTTGAGTAACTTGCACAAGGTCACACAGCAAGGGCATGGTAGGGCCAAGGTTTGGTCCATTCATGACCCTAGAGTGATTGTATGTCCCATTAGCCTTTTGGGATAACCTCTAAGTTATGCTCTTTTTTTCAAAATGCAAATGACCATGCTATGCTGCTAACTCATGGTAACTACTGGATGATTCCTAAAACATGTTAGGTAAGGGAGTCCAGACACCCACCACCATGATGTTGTACTTCCAGAGCATTCTAAAACACACGCTGATGAGTTCATCAGCCAGAAGGAGGCAAAGTCCAAAAATCAAGTTGCTTTTGCTACTGTTGTTGTTATTGTTTTCTTTTTGTTCTAGACCTCGAATCCCACTTTTTCAAAGTAGAAAATATTTTGAGATGCCTGGACTTTTCCAAAGCAAATGCTAGAAAAAGATGGTTATGGAACACACTTGATCAGAACATGTGTCATTAAAGAACAAGAAGATTGGGACTCGGGGATAGCTAAGCTATCTGCAGAGAGAAAAGGCTCAGGGATCTGACCAAGATCACTGCGTGGGCAAACATCTCTTCAAAAGCACACATCTCAGCCTGAGCATCAGAAAGGTCTTGTCTGTCTGGGCACAGTGATGCATTCCTGTAATCCCAGCACTTAGGGAGGCTGAGACAGGAGAATCACGAGTTCAAAGCCAGCCTCAGCAACAGCAAGGCACTAAGCAACTCAGTGAGACCCTGTCTCTACATAAAACACAAAATAGGGCTGGGGATGTGGCTCAGTGGTCGAATGCCCCTGAGTTCAATCCCCAGTACCAAAAAAGAAAAGAAGTGAAAAGAAAAGAAAGAAATGTCTTGTCTGCACCCCACTTGAGCCAGTGTAGACAGAGCCCTGGGCCTAACAGTCATTCTTTTAATTCAACTGCAGTAAAGTGCTCTTGCAGCCCTGACAATATTCTCTTGTGCACCAAAGGAAGTGAATAATAATTAAAGGGCCCTTTGGACAATATTCTTCTATCTGAGGAATCATATACTCAAATAATCTAATTTGTAAAACCTCTTCACTACCTTACTGCCCAGCTTCCATTTTCTTTTGCATATATTTCCACCACTCAACTAATGATGGATAGAGGGAATTAAGACATGGTTGATTGCATCTCATAAAGGCACTTGGAGGCATTTAAGATCGCTAGCATCTTTTTTCTTTCCAGCACCTTCTAATGTAATGTGTTCTCTGAACACATGTGTAAGACACACATTGATATTAAAAGCTGTATTCTATACAGCCTAATAAAAAGGATGCCACATCAAAAGCCAGAGTTAACATCGAACGTGTACTATAATTGTTTAAGAGATGAGAATAAAGGAACTGGTAGGGTGGATGCCTCCAAACTGCCTCCACTCACTGCCTCCATCCATAAGGGCAAAGCTGAACAGCCACAGAGAGATGGCAGGGCTGCCGTCCCAAGATGACGCCAAGTCCACACATGGCCCATTTTGTCAGCACTCATCCTGAGCTATTTCTGGAAATAGGAACGAATGTGTACCATTGCAGAGACACTCTCTATGTTCTGTATGTCCTCTAGAAACAAAGTCCTGTCAGGGACATATTGTAATATATTTACTAAATCAACCACTCAACTTTGTGGCACCAGCCTGTTAAACAGAACCTAGCGTTGCAGGCAGTGGATGTCAAAATGACCCAGGGCCACCCACTGGAGGCAGAAGAGAGTGGTGGCTAGAAGCTGCAGCTCAGCCACAGACTGCTGAGATCCAACCATGGCTCGGCCACACCCTTGCTGGGTCACCTGGGCGAGTTACTCAACTATTCCTAGTCTCACTTTCCTCATTGTGACATAAGGACTCAATAACAGCTCCTACCTATCAGGATTTTTGTGAGGTTTAAAGGAACCAGTGCCTGCAAATTAGCACTCCACCTTGCCTCTCTCTTAGTTCTTTTTAGTTATGTATGACAGTAGAATCCATCCAAAGTAAATGGAGGAACAAATATTAAACAATATCATGAGAGAAAAAAAGAAATTTCTGTGTGACCTACTGTTTCCCAAACTCTTTTCCACAGAATAATAAGGATGTTAATAAATGTTCCAGAAAAGGAATAAAAACTGACCTGTTCCATGAAGGGAGGGATGAGTTGCAGGGGGAGGTAAATAAAATTGGCTTGGCCTCTACTTCTCTTCACTTTTGACAGTTAAAGAGTGTGTGACTATCTCATGACCTACTAGGGTTTTGTGAACTCGATTTGGAAATGATGGGCTAAACAAACCTACAAATGAAATGTCTAACATATTCAAGAAGCTTCTGAGGAGGGACTTCTATCAAGAGCTTTGGCATGAGGCTGAAACAGAAGCAGAAAGATGTCCAAGACAACACTGACACCAGCTCGAAACTCTAAAGGAAGGGCAGGGGAAAGCACAGAGTCCCACTTAGATGAGGTAACAGACTCAAAACTGAAGTATGAGTCCAAGGTCAATACCTCCAAAGACTGCTAAGGATGTCAAGTAAGGAATGGAAATGGTAAATCCTTGACATTTGTTTCGATCTCTCATAGGGAGCATGATTTTAATGAAAATGGAAGCCAGAGGTAATTTTTCTTTTTAAAGCTGTGGATTTCCCAAGATGGCTCTGAAACAAAGCTCCCACCTCCTAAGAGAGTCTTCATGATGACTCCTGAAGCCTAGGAGATCTCCCGCAAAATTCTAGAAGGAGATCCCAATGACTAGGTCTTTAGCTCAATAGTGAAGTCTCCTCCTCCACCCTCAGGGCTCAAGCATCAGCCATTTTTCCATATGAAAATCCTAGAACACTTTGCCGTTTCTGAGAAGAGTGAAGGAAAAACACTCCTTCCCAAAGTTATCCCACTTCACTTCTCTGGGAAGCTATTTCTCACCCAAAATGAACACATTCAGCTTGACCATCAGCATGAGTGGGGCTCAGGATGATTTCTGGCCATTCCCAAACTCACTTGATACCTTCCAAGAATGAAATCCTACCAGGAAAAGCAAGCATGTTCTTAAAGGCAGAAGGAAAGAGTCTAAAATGACTTGTGGAGATAATAGCTTCATTTTAAGAAGTACAGGGAGACAATGACTATTTCAGGGGGACAAGTTATTGACTGGTTTTAAATCATCAGTCCTGTCATGTCACAAAACTGCACGGAGTTCGAAATGTGACAAACCGTGCTGTCTCATTAATTTCTATCAAACAGCCTCGGTTTTCTTTTCAAATTGTGTTGGAAAGTAAAAACAGGTGTATGGAAACAGACTTTTCATCACAGAATCCCGGCGCATCCTCCGTGGGCTCCCCCAAGTACACCTAAATCAGAGTCAAAGGTACTCCTGGAATGAGCTGGTTTTTAAGTCAGCCCCCTTCCCCTCCAAGAAGCTAAGACAGTCGTACAACATCGAAGTTTTAAATAATGAGAAGGGCAAATCCTGATGAGTGGAAAAGGTGACACTCCCAACTTCCAGTGTTTCCCCAGATGAAGCAGATAAGATTCTAAGGAGGCCCTTTCTTTACAAAGAAACGTGTCTTCCTGAAGAGGGAACCGTGCAGCGATTAAGACATCCCCAAGCATCTGCTAACCTACTTACAGGCATCATTGCTCCCTTGGGCCTTGGGACCCCTCCACCTTCCTGAACGGAGTAGCTGAATAGGTAAATGGGTTATATCAGGCCAGGAAATCAATGTGTATACTGTGTTCTCAGCCACAGATGAGCATGTCGAAGCCATTTTATTATAGCTCTAGGAGCTGTATTGATCCAGCCGTAACTACTCAGAGGTGGCCGGCAATCCAATGGGGTTGCATCCTTCTGTCCATCCAGCCGCCTCCCCCCCCCCCATAGTGCTTAGAGAGTAAGCATTTGCAGATTGGATTAATTTAATGTTTGCTTAATCAAAACTGACTACCCTGGAACTTAAATGCTATTAATTACTAAGAGAATCCAGAACTAATCCTCTAACACTGTGAGGCCAAGGAGGAGCAGCAGCAATGCAGAGAAAGGGGGCACTCTTAAGGAGATTCTGTTTGTCTTTCTCTCCAGATGTGCATTTTCTTTCCTTCTCCACCTCCATTGCCACCCACTCACAGCCTTCTAAAAAAAAAAAAAAAGAAAAGAAACACTTGCTGCTTTTGTTTTTGCTCTTTGCAGCAGATATGCTGAGTGCATTTGAATGTGCTGGCTGGAAAAAACAGAGCCCTGGCCCCTGATGTCCTGGCAGAATGCTCTGGACGGTCTAGTTAGTGCTATAGATGGCCTTTTTGTAGAATGCTGAGAACTCCTTAAGAACAAAGGCTGTGCCTTATCCTAAATCGGCATTGCCCCCAGCATCTATCTCTGAGCCTGCCACATAGATGGCATCAGCAAGTGTTTGCTGGATTGAATTTTGGGAAGAGACAAGAGCCCCCACTAAGGGCTCCATGTTTACAAAGCTCTCTGCCGTATTGACACCCCTCCAGGGACTGCATCTCTTGGGCATCAATTCAACTGCCACCTCCATCAAATCCACCACCTTTCCTGTCCTTGGAAAAACAGAAGCTTGTTTTTAGAACCAAGATCCAAATGCCTATCTTGTTTATGGATTAAATGCCACCACAGGAGAGACACGAGAGGGTGTATCTCCCTCCAAATCTATTGTACTGCTTAGCCAAAGGGTCACCCAAGACTACAAAATGACATGCAGTTCAGTCAGGAGGCTACTGGGTCTGCCAGGAGGGATACTGCTAAAGTCTAAAATATGTCCTTTGTCCCAGCAATGCCAGAGACTTTTAGTAAAATGTCTATGGCTCTGTGGTTTGGCCAGCAGCATGTGCCATGTCTCTTGAACTCCTCTCCAGTAGCAGAGAGTGATCCCATTCCCCACAACTATATATTGTGTCCAAGAAGCCTTCAAGGAACTTCCTACTGGGCAGCAGGACCCTAAGATGTACACTCATTAGGGCAGAGCCCCTCTGTACGGCTTCTTAGTCCCCACCGACCACTGGGGGACCTGCAGCCATTATTACAGGACTTAGTGCAGGCAAACCAAATGACCAAGCCAAGTAAGGTGTGTGTTAATAGGGAGTGGTGAGGACCACAGCCAATCAGGGAGCACGCACTGCTCCTGGAGGGGCTGCTGTCACTCAGCTCTCCAGTGTCTCCCTGCAGAACACAGGCTCAGTATGAACAAATCTTACATGACATCGCCCTGATGTAAAATGTTGGCAGTCAATTCAATTTTCAGAACTTATATGTGTCACTCAAATACGGTCTGTCGTTTAGTCAACAGTATCATCTCAGTGTCCATTTTCTGGTTTCAATGGTATGCAGAGATGGTCACATTAGTATTAATACTGGGGAGGGGCGAGGCTGAGGAAGAAACATGGGGAATTTTGATGCTGTGCTTGCAACTTTTTTTTAAGTTCTAAATTATTTCAAAGAGAAAAGTTAAATGTTCACATACAGGCACCCATACATGCGCTCATACAGACACCTACACATACACACAGGACAGAGTGAACTGCAGACCTAGCAAGCTATAGATGGTCTCCTCTGTTTGTTGACATCCCTTGCTGCGTTTGTCCAAATGGGCTAGTCACAGCTCTGCCTCACAGTCCAAGTGGGACAAGGACCTCAAGACTTGACCCAAGACCCTCCACATATGGCCAAGCTCACCTGTTGACCCTTTTATGAAATCTGTCACCTGGAGGTGACACCTGCCACCAATTTAGTTCACTAAACTCCTGCCTTTTCCAGATTTCTGAAATCAAATTGCCAGAGAACCACACAACACCTATTAATTCATATGCATTTTGTACCCATAAGTCTCACTTGATGAATAGAGCACAAGACTTACAATTCAGCCTTGGTGTGGTAAATTACTCTGGCCAGATTAACTGTATAAAGAACACGTCTCAAAACAATGATTTCACTTCAAGCTAAGAAGGAACAAGTGCCCTTTCTTTCATTTCTAAATTACATTTTCAATCATAAATATTGAAAATTACATTTCTGATCACCGCTGTCACATTGTGAGTAGTGGCACAAGAGCGCCACAGACGCATGGGTTTTTACAAAAGGAAAGCCAAGGCCATTAGAAGACCCAGACCACTTTGAGTTTTAAAGGGCTTGTTCCCCCAGCCTACAGATTATAAAGATGGCACCCTTTGGAGTTTGTCGTGGCAGAGAGTGGCAGCCCCATTGGCATGTGGGTTGTTAAACATGTGAACTTATTGCTTCTGGGTGCATTACACCACCTTTATGTATGAGCTGTTTCGAGTGCTTACAGGCAGGAGTCGCAGAGCCACTAACCTAGAGCTGTAGAGATGGGCACAGAGAAGAGGCTCTTCTGCCTGGTAGAGCCCTGAAACATCTCAGACTTTGACTTCATGAAAATGAAATTTTTTAATGTCAAAGGTGGGCTACAAGCTCACCTTCTGCTCCAATAATAACAAAAAGTCAAAGCTATAGGAATAGACCTTCAAAGGAAAAAAAAAAAAGAATGGCATATTCTAATAGGGGCATAGCAGGAAAGAGTCAACACTGGACTCATTGTCCTGGCTGGGAGGATGGAAGGATGGAAGAATCTATAGAAATATGTGACTGGAAGGTAGAGTCAGTCTGGAAGACTTAGATGTGCCCTTAGAGCCTCCAGGTATAAGACACAATGGAGAGCGAACTCCTCTCTGGACATCCAACATATTGTATTAATCTCTCCATCTACCCGCTCACACCAAGGATGTACTAACCTCTCTACCATGCCAAACCAAGACAAAACCAAGCCATGGCAAAGTTACACATGGAATTTCCCATATTGTAAAGATAAAGCTTACAATGTATTCTTGCAGATCTACATGGCAGAACCTTAGTTTCCAATGACCAAGTTTTTGTTGTTGTTGTTTTGTTTTTTGGTTTTTGGTTTTTTTGTTGTTGTTGTTTTTAGAGTCTTGTTGTTGTTGTTTTAGGTCTTGCAGACCCTAACATGGAAGCATTTTTATTTCACCACCCATGCCCTGTACATATCCCCTCAGCACTCCTGTTCAAGTGCATGTACCAAGGGTGTGCCTCCTGCAAGAATGCACCAGAGAGTCAGCACCCCAGGCAGCCCTCTACCAATGGCAAATAGGAGCTGGTGGATTAACACCAGTCATCTCCTTCAGTAGGAATGATTCCATCTGGATTTATACTCTCCCTAAGTCCCCAGCCACTCAGCAGAAACTTGTATCAGCTTCCTTCCTTTCCCTTCCCAGACCAGATGGGACAGGGTCCTAAAGAATGCCTGTATGTACCCAAGTTCTCCAGAGAAATAGAACAAACAGGATGTGTATATACAGAGAGGTTTTTTTTAAGGAACTGATCCACTTGATTATGGAGGCTGGCGAGTCCAAAATCACAGGGTGCACCTGCAGGGCTGGAGACCCAGGGAAGAGCCACATAACTAAGTGTTTTAGTTAGCTTTTGCATCACTGTGATCAAAAGACCCAGAAACAACAACAGAGAGGAGGAGAAGTTTGATTTAGCTCACAGTCTGAGAGGTGAAGTCCACGGTCGGCTGACTCCATAGCTCTAGGCCGAGGTGAGGCAGAGCACCAAGGCTGAAGGAGAATGACAGGAGAAAACAGCTCAGGACAAGGCGATCAAGAAGCAGAGAGAGAGAGAGAAACAGAGAGAGAGAGAGAGCGCGAGAGCTCGGCAGAAACAAAATTATAAATCCCAAAGGCATATCCTGTGAACTTTAGTTTCCAATGACCAAGTTTTTTGTTTGTTTGTTTGTTTTGTTGTTGTTGTTTTCAATCAATTACCAATCAGTTAATCCAGTTCAGTGGATTGGTCCACTAATGAGTTACAACTCTCATAATCTAATCATTTCACCTCAGAACATTCTTGCGTTGTCTGACATATGAGTTTTGAGGGATACCTCATATCTAAACCATACCATACTGTTACCAAGTGTGGAGGTTGTCTGCTGGCAGAATTACCCCTTGTTTGCCAGAGATCTGTCCCTTGTACTTTCAAGCCTTCAACTGACTGGACAAAGCCCACCTCCATTATGGAGAGTAACCAGCTTTACTCAAAACTCATCAACTTAAAAGTTAATCTCATCCAAAAACAGGCAACAGGCAACTCAAAGAAACATCCATAATAATTTAAACCAAATATCTGGGGACTGTGGCTCAGGCAAGTTGACATAATAAAATTAACTATCATATGTCCCTTCCCCATCCCCTACCAATGTGTCCTGGGATCACCACTCAACGAAACAATGCTTTCCATTCCTGTAACATACTTCTGGGGAATCTAACTTAAAGACATTGTATTTCTAGTATAGTTATGATTTGGAAAATAAATGCAAACATATAAGTTGTCATTTGTCTTTCAAAAGCCCGGTGGCCCAAGAAAGAATTTGGCCCACAGTTTGGGAACGCTGTATCACAGGTGCTAGAGTTTAATGCCTGGAAAAGCCCACACAATCTCTGAGGCAATGTAAACACAGATGTTTCCAAAGTCATCAATCACGGTTTTAGAAAGACCACAGCATTCCTAAAATGACACAGATATTGGGACCCTGCTGCCAAAGAAGTCTCTCTCCTTTCCTTTGTATGTCCTACCCTGAAAGTTAGAAATATCCTGGGTAGATACCTTATCTCTTATCTGAAACCCATCATGGTGCCAAAAGCAGCAACAATTCCATTTTAAAAACACCTTTATCCAAGAGCTTAGAAGATGTTCACAAAAGAAAATACATTTTTTGACATCCCTAAAAATACATAGTCAGACCCTCTGTGGCAAGACGGAACCAAGTGACTCATCGAAGTCAAAAAGACTGTCAATTGCAGCATTGTGTTCTCTGAATGGAAATTGCCAGAAGCCTCGTGTTTGGTTGTATCTCAAGAATCCTACGCAGTCATTTGCCGCATCACAAGACCGAATCTTCTGAAGTTGAAGATCATCGCCTCCTCTTTGTAGGTCATTAGCAGAGATCGGGTTAATAAAAAGTTTAAAAGTTGACTGCCTTTCCCTGGAGATTTATTAGACCTCCTCCGTGAGGCTGAGCTGGGAATGGCAGCCGACACTCTCATCTCTCCAGAGCTCTGTCATCTCCCTCTGTGGTCCCTGAAGTCTGCCAATTAAAAACCTCCTAGATGACATTCCGCTGCTCGAGTTATGCACACATAAATCACTGTAATAAGAGAAGATTGTTATGTTAACCTTCGTTGTACAACCCTTTTCCTTTTGTGAGAAATATGAAAAACATTCATTTGTCTGGCACCAAAGAAGCGATTTCCCAACAGATGCCTGGAAGGCCCCTGGGGTGTTGCCCCTTCCTTGCGGTTACGTAGGCGGTGCCTCGTGCACCGGCAGGCATTACTCAACCCGAACCGCGCAGCAACGAGGCCATAAACCAGGCAGCATTACGTCAGAGACAGGATGCTCTGAAATAAATGGGGAGCTGGTTCGATCTAGAGGAACATTTTTCCATGTTTAACCAAGCAAAACTAGACACATTACTGAGCACACAGTCTCAAAGGTCAATTCGTAAGGAGACCAGTTCTAGGGAGGGGAGACCTACGCTTTCAACGGCTATGGAAGGAACCCCCCAAGGTGGCTGGAGATTCACTGTCAGGACGAGGTGCTGGTGTGCAGCAACTGTGACTTCTGCTTGGACTTGAAAGATTATTACATCCTCGGGCCGAGCCCCGGCGAGCAGGCAACCGCAGCAGACCAGGACCCGAGGCTCAAGGTGGCAACCCGGGTGTGGTCCCTCATCTCTCTGCAAATCTTCATGGGCCAGTCACAGAATTTCCTAGAGATTTATCTTTAGCCCCACAGGAAACAAACCAACCAACAAAAACAGAAAGAGAATTCCTTATCAACAACAGAATAAATATTAACAATGTGTTAATTACTTACATCTACATGTTAACTTTACAAGATGATGTACGTTCATTGAAAGACTTTTTAAAAAAAAAAATCTAGGTATGAATTGGGCTGCTTCTCACAATATTCAATCACTTCTGATTAGCTAAGTCAAGTGTGATATACTCCTAGATGAGGGCTGGGGTGACCTGCCATTTGGAGACAGCTCCTCAACCAGAATCTAGCTGTCATGGAATGTCCAAATGCAGTCACCAGTCTTGGTCAAAAAAAAAAAAAAATCTAACTTCAGAGCTGCAACTTAAAGACACCCTCCTTTGTGGGCCAAGCCCACAGCTCAAAATAAATTAATTAAAAACAATCCTGTCAAATCTCATTGATCTAAAAGAATTAAATATTTCAAAAAATGAAATAATGTGTTGAAGGGTTTGGTGGAGAGGGGACAGAACACAATTTCACTTATTTCACAGTCAAAATCAAATTTTAGTCTCATTCCCTCCAGAGCGATCCACTTGCCCTTGGAATATCGATATGTCCTGTAAAGAATGTTCTAAAATAACAAACTGCACCTGTTCCACTGAACTCTCGGCACAGAGTCATTTTTTACATCTCATCCTCTTGTTTCCTGTTTTTATCCCCCTTCAAAATACGAAGGCATGAGATGCCTTTCTCTTTAACCTTGGATGACCATCCCCCTCCTCCTGGTGTGCTTGGGACATGGAACTTTCAGTGCTAAAACCTGTGATGTCCTAGGCAAAGAGATAGCTGATTGCTTCCTTTAAGCAAATGTTGAAATCTTAGTTTGAGCCCACCAAAACATGATCTTTCAACACAGTTGCATGGTTTTACAGTGGCAGTTATGATAGCATGTTCTCCAGGCAGTGGAAAGTAGATCTCCTGAGCAGAGGTGAAGCCCAGCCAATCCTTGTTGAGAGCAATTTCTACCTCCTGCTGGAGGGAAAAAAAACATGGAAGCCTTTCAGATGTTCCTGGGCTATTCCAAAGCAAGAAATGACACAGGCTTGAGGGAGGGGGATAAAAAGCAAAGGGCAGAGCAAGCAGGCCCTTCTCTGCAGAGGTCTTGCAAATTGTCCTAATCTAGCAATGGATACGATGTTCACAGTTGCCACCAGTCCCCATCAGATGCTCTGTTTCACGTGTGTATCCAGCATGGCATGCCACTCTGTCCCTGGCACATGCCAGCTGAGCACTGCCTTATTGTGGTCCCTTTATTCTTTAGTTAAAATATGTAGGAACAATTCAGAGTATAGGACTAATACATATCAACATACTCTTCATAAGAAAAAAAAAATCAAGTTTAGGATTTTGTGAGCTCTATAGCACAAAGAATCAATAGGTGTGTGATCTTCGAAATATCTGGAATGTAACGAGCATGTACCCACAAATCCAGTGGTACGGTATGGCCCATATCCTCCATTCACCCTCTGAGACTTTCAAAGGGAGACTCTGATAAGGCTCCACGGGGGCATCACCTGTGTGAATTAGGTTCTTGATTAAATCACTGTGCTTTTTTTTTCTTTGTGCTTTAAGTTGATATTAACTGAATACCTGAGTTTTTTCACTAATCTCTGATCCAAATTAGACTTTTCATTCTAAAAGTGTTTGGTCAGAGGATGGAGAATAACAATGAGAAGGAGGAGGAAGAGAAACCACTAATACCGAACGCGTGCCACACACCAGGCATTACACTAAATGTGTTGTGCCCTATGAAAAGGGTTTCTGTGGGTGCAATTTATGTTGCAACCTAATACTTCATCTCCCATCATTCTCCCAGCAAATGCACCAATACTGTGATTGCCCTCTTCCCACATGGGTACCCTGAGGTTCTAGAAGAGCCTCATTCAAGGACATGCCAGAGCACAGCTTGCCCCTGTTCTAATTCTAGAAACTGTTTTCTCAACTGCTCCCCCTTGAGTGACCCTTTAGGACCCATTATTTGGCCCTTTTGTGTTCTCCCTATCTGTCCCCAAGCCACCTGCTGCTAATGACAGAAGACAAGCAGACAAGATCGAGAAGATGGTACCATGCAGATAACCACACGCACCAGGGGACAGCACGGACCAACCACCTGGGATAGTTGTGCCTCCTGCATGCTAAGGTAAGAAGCTGGAACTTATTGAACATAGGCATACGGGAACATTCTGTGCACAGCCAGGCAGAGCTCCTAAAGGAAACACTTGTCCCATGAAAGCATCTACACAGATGGGCCAAAGAAGAAGCCTGGGAAGGGCATGCCATACCCTTGTTTCCTCTTTCCTTCCAGGTGGCCATGGCTGACCGCCCCAGCATGGAAAAGTCCATAAGCCCTTTCACTGAGAGAATCCTGATGCGTATCACCATCTCGCCACAGCAGGGTGGGCCAACACACACACGGTCTTCTCCTTGCACTTGTTGAAGTTTATTTAACAGTTTGGACTTTGCCTGTTCAACCTTGAAAATATCTCAACTATGTATATACTGTGTTCTGAAGTGCTTCCTCAGACACTATTTATTAAGTCACTTTGATCTAATTCATCACACACAAAAATCTCAAACAAGTACCAAGTGTCCTTTTGGTGGAGGGAGGGGGGTGTGGATCACATGAAAGCAATAAAAGGACACGTAAGCCCCCATTTCCCGTGGCTTGAGCTGTTGGTGCCACGGGTTCAAAAATGTAATTAAAAGAAGACCGTCGATTTCACCGTTGTCAAAACGCCATGTCACCCCCTGAAGGAGAGGCACACTCTCGTCAATTTCCCCATCCTTGCCAAAGTTTTGGAGAGACCCTTCACTTTATAAATCAACTCACAGCTTAGAACATCCTGGCAGCCCCTTCAAGGAACTGATCGGAATGACAGGGAAAGAGAGGATAACCATCATAGCTTGACTGGATACAGGTGTTTGCGTTTACAGATGAACCACAAACGCCTGGATCTTTGACAGGCGTTGATGCTATCAGTGAATCGCAGCTATTATTGGCTCCGGTCGCCAAGGGCTGGGGGGCCCTTCCCTTAGCAACATCTCCGAGGCTGATAACATTTGGCTGAACTTTTCAGATCGTAACCTCCCTTCTGACTTTCCGCAGTCAAACCCGCCTAAACTGATCAGAAGAAGAGACACGCAGTGAGAAGACAAGTAAAATATTATTGACTGCACTGTTTCATGTCTATTAGGAAGAAAGAGCAAAGAAGGGAGGGAGAACCTTACAGCTTGACAGGCTTCAAGATAATCAGGGGAGGAATCAAGGCTGCACAGTAACCCTCAGTGAGGCTGGAAAACCACTGGCTTACAAGAGGTCATTGTTCTGTGCCGGGAACAAACAGGACGCTGGGCACACAGGGCGAAATTGCATTTCTCCACGGGATCCCCGCTTCTTCTTACAGGCAACCTCTGTTCCTGCAGCAAAGTAGGGGAGGGGAGACAAAAACAGGGAGCCACGCGGTCCAAGGAAGAGGAAGGTCCTCCTCATCCTCATCCCAAAGGCTTTGGTTTCTGGATACAGCAACACATCCTGGCTTCTCTTTGCACCCAGTGCTACTATGTGCAGAGCAGAGGTGGGACGTGTAGGGACAGGCAGTGCTGCTCTTGAAGAATTTGGCTTTGGCAATCGGTACTTTCAATTTGCATTTTATTTCCTTGCTCCTTGCCCTGCTGCTCCAGAACGGCCTTTTTCCTTCCTCAAGTGCACAACCTGGGTATGTGTGCACAGGCTCCAGCGTGTGCGGGAGGGATGGTAACAGGGAGGGGTCCATTTGCCCTGAATGATCCTGAGATCAATTGCCAATACCTCCTGGGATTCCACAAATTAAACATTTGGTAAAAGGCATGCTTCCCACTGTCCCAAGCCCACTGGGGGAGACTATACACCCTTCTTGAAAACCAAGTTGCCAGATAAAGCCTGCCATCTGGGGCAAAGGTCAAGGTCTCAGACACTGACTCAGAACACCAAAGAGTGAGGCCATACCCAGCACTGGCCATTTGTCCTTCCCCAGTCCCACACCCATTTATATTCAGCCCCTGGATTCATTTTAAGGGCACTAGCAAACAGATACCGCTCAAGGAAGTCCCAGGAAATGCACACAGCCCTCCCCATCACCCTGTGGGTAGAATGCATCACAGGGCTCTCTCTTTGAGGGCAGAGCCTATGTTTTTCCTCCAACATGCTTCCGCTCCATAGTTCAGCAGTCTTGATATAAGCAAACACCTTTCTAGTGGTTGTCCACAAAGCATCATCCTTTCGTAAAGGGAAACCCCCGATGTCCCTGGAACCATGTGGCTTTGTCAACTGGAGCTTCCTAGCCTGCAGGAAGAATGGCATTTCCACAAAACATTAGGAGAGAGAGACCTAGAATCAGAAGATGGCAGTAAAGGGAGAAACTAAGTCATCATTTCTGATTCTTTATGCCACAGATGGGGAAACCAAGACATGGGGCAAAGAAGAAAGGAAACACCAGACATGATGAATTCCTCTGTGGCCCATCCCTGCCTCACCACTGCCTCACAATGCATTTAGATATGCACCTGTCCATGCTCCAGATACCCCAAGAATGGAGTCCCACCCAGCAGGAGCACTAACCAACTGCCTAAGACCTGGCCAGGCTCAAACAGCCGGACCTGGATCAGAAACTCTGGACCAAAGAAGCTCCATCTCCATATAACACAGGGCCAGGAGAATCTGCAGTTCTCCTCCTCACACCCTGACCCCTAAACCCACTCCCATTACCATGCTCTTACCACCCTGCACTTCCTCATTCCTAATTTGTCCCCTGCTCATCATCCTCCCAATCCTTTCCAACGAGCTTTCTATAACCCTGGGTCCAGGACATCAAGCCATGATGAGAAGGAGGACAATAATCATTTATTAAGCATTGCTCTGCCGAAGGCCCTACTTGGGTCATCCAATCTCCAACACTTCTGCTTTGCCTGATGGTACTAGCAACCCTGTCATGGAAGAAACAGCATTACTCCCATTTTCAGGGGAAACCCAGAAAGGTGAAGCATCATGCTCAAGTTCACACAAGAGAGTCAGGAGTTGGACTAGACTATTCCTCTAGTTCAACCACCCTTGCCTTTAACTGCCCCAGAACAGTGTTACTATATCACTCCAGGGGTAGCTAGTCTCCGAATTCTTACATCCCATGACCACTTCTCCGTCCACAGCAGCCTCTCTTCTCAGTCTCCAGGCATCCACCTTTCCAGCTGGAAACCTCCAGGAACATGATCCAACTCCCTGCCCCTCACATGAGCCCCCTCTTCTCTGCTCCCCTTTCCCACTCAGCCCAGAATCCACATTGATGCCTCTGAACTCACTGCTGCCCATTGGACACTCAGCTCTCTGGCCTCCTCCATCTTTTCCCAATCCTTAACCTACAAATTTTAACCCTGCTCAGTCCTTCGTCTCCCACCCTAAATCCGTGAGACCATGGTGTCTCATGGCAAAACATGCAGCAAGGGGCCCTGTTGCTTTTGGGTCCCCATCTCAGCTGTACCCTTAGTCCTTGCCATTGGGGTTCTCTTCAGATCCCTCACTCATTCCCCTCAGTGGCTCTTCCCTGCCCATCTTTCTTTTTTTTTTTTTTTTTTGTGGTACTGGGGATTGAACTCAGGGGTACTCGACCACTGAGCCACATCCCCAGCCCTATTTTGTGTTTTTATGTAGAGACAGGGTCTCACTGGGTTGCTTAGCGCCTCACCATTGCTGAGGCTGGCTTTGAACTCACGATTCTCCTGTCTCAGCCTCCCAAAGTGCTGGGATTACAGACTTGAGCCACCACGCCCATCTCCTGCCCATCTTTCTACCTACAAACTTAACAGCATTCCCTTCCCAGCAACACCTCCTTCCTCCTGGTCTCACCAGCAATCCTGTTGAAGACCAACCTTCCCACACTGCTCTTTCCTAACTCCCACAGTTTTCTCTTCCCTCTACTTCAGCATCTCCATCACCACTGACTCAAGCCTCTCGCACTCCAAGACCACAGACAAAGCACCCTTGACATACAATCTTCTTCTCCTCCCTTGCTTGAATCATGGATGACCATCCTCTAGCCAGGCCTAAGAGATTCTTCTCGGTCATGCTGTTGGACATCTCTGCTGCATTTATCACCTGTGACCACTCCCACTATCTTGAAACTGTCTACCTCCTTGGCCTCTGGTTTTCTTCTTACCTCCCTCAGTTCCATCCATTTCTTCCTCAATGCAGGCTCAATTCCATCTATTTCTTTGTCATTCTCCACCTGCCCCTTGATGAGGGTGGCCCCCAGGCTTCCACTGACAACCCACCCTGTTTCCGTCCCCACACTCCTCCCTGCTCACAATGTTAACTGCCACCCCAGGCGCCAGCCCAAACTCTTCCCACAGACTCTAGGCTTCTATCCAAATGGGTTGGACATCTCCAGTTGCCTTAGCCAAAGAATATGTCATGATAAGGGCCCAGTGTCTATGATTTTCTTCATGGTGATTTGATAATGGTGGTTTCAGATTACAGCCTGGCTTCCTGGGGTGATTGACCATGAGGATAAAGTGTGCTGATAATGCCAATGGGTGCATTTCCAGGTCAAGGTCACAACATTTCTCATAGCAAATTAATAGGTAATTCTCCCAGCACCTGCAGGTGATGAGAGTCTGCCTCTGCTCTGATAACCCAGGCTCTGCCAAAGGTGTGACCTTGGGATTTTGAGGGAAGAAAAAAAAATCAGCCATCTCTTCTCCTGTGGTAATATGTGGTCATGTCCATCAGCCGGTGCTCTAAGCTGATTTCCCCTGGTGCCCATTCTCAATCTGAGCCCTTGATGTAGAGAGGAGTAGAGGGTGGATGAATGGCCAGAGCCAGCCTCCAGCTTTTCTGGCCTCAGAATGTCCAGTGTCCTTAGAAGCATCTGTGAGCCATAGATTATTCCACTTATGGTGCAGGCCCTTCATTTGCTTAGACTCCACTGGGAATGGGGTGACCACCAACTCCTGTTGTGGAGCAGCACAGCCTGGGAGAGTGGTGATAGGTGGCCATTGAAGAGACCCCTCCTTAAGCAGGTTTGATGCTGCTCAGCTCTCAATGTTCACTGCCCCTGACTTATGTCATGAGCAAGGAGACAATGCACAGCCATTATTTCTCACTGCTGGAACTCTTGAAAGCTCCATAGAGGCCTGAAAACACAGAGGGCCATGGAAGGAAAGATAACCAGACTCCATTCAGAAGTCCTCTCTGTCATTCACCGGCTGGGTAACTTTGGGAAAGTGACTAAATTTGTCTGAATCTCAGAATCTTTATCTAAAATAATTTTATCACAATCCCACCCTGTGTCTCACCTGGTTGATTCAAGGCTCTAATGTGGTTGTCCTCAGGGGTGGAGGATTCAAGCAACGGTCTTCCCAACCGTTCCCTTAGCTGTCCTGATGTGATTCCCTATGTTAGTCACTCATCTGTTGCCAGCTCTTTCTCATCCTCCAGAGCTCATGAGTCTTCTCCTCAGAAAGGACATTCTGCCACCCACTCTAGGTAGCCGATACCTTCTCAATGATTCCTCCATTGTGTTTTCTGAAGAAAATATAAATAGCAATTTATCAACAACTGGAATTTTAAAATTTATTTATTACATTTTTCTACTTGTTTATGAGCTGGTCATTTGTGAGCCAAAGGTCATCTTAGCCACTGAAGTAGAAGTTGACTGGCTCAAGTAGCAAGTTCTCAATAAGCATTCAATGCATAGCTAATGAAGGAATGATTGAGTCCACGTTCTCTGCCTGAGGCTAATGTCAGGGCTGTAGAATCTGATTCCCAGGTTTTGATGGGTTCAGCTTCTTATCACCTTCTGCCCAATCACTAAAGAGCCAATTCCTTGGCTGGATGCATTTCCACTTATTTCAGGGAATCCAAGATAGCTTCATTCTTACTCTGGGCTCTTAGCCCCTTCAGAGACAGACCTGAGTGCAGTCCCCCAAGACCCCACTGTCAGTCTGTCTCCTATAGAAAGTGATAAGTCCTCCATTGCAGATACGAACATACCTTGTTCCTGAAGGAAGTTTCTTCGTTGCCCTCTTGAAACAGTGGACTCACTGTCAAACAGAGCTAAGACTTTTGTCCCCTAAAGCCAATTCTACAAAGCAAGAACAGGCACTCATCCATTCACAAAGCCCTTCTTTTCTCTCCAAATGGTGAGGAAACAATTATTACAATTTAGATATGAGGTGCCCCCCACCCACCCAAAGCTCCTGTGTTAATGCAGGAATGTTCCAGAGGTGAAATTATTAGATTATTATAGTGATTAACCTTATCAGTGGATTAATCCATTTGGAGGGATTAATAATTTGAAAGGATTACTGAACTGGGTGGTAACGCTAAGCAGGTGAGACATGGCTAGAGTAAGTCTCTGAGGGTGTGCCAATGGGGATTATATTTTGTCCCCCTGGCCCTTCTCTCTGTGTATTTCTAGGCTGCCATGCAGTGAGTAAATATCCACCATTCCTTTCCACCATGATGTTCTGTCTCACCTTGGGCCCAGAGCAATGGAGTCAGCTGATCATGGACTTAACCTCTGAAACTGTGAGCCCAAAGTAGACTTTTTCTCCCCGAAGTTGTTCTTGTCAGGTGTTTCTGTCACCGCAATGAAGAGCTGACTAACAGAACAGGGATTCAACCTGTTATTTGACACATGCAACAGATGCAATTAGTGTCTAGTGTCATTGCTCCCATCTTTGAACCTTGCATGGAAGTTATGCCCAAACTCCTGACGGATAGACCCCTAGATTGTGCATTCTGTGCGTATGGTCACTCTTTCTCTCCTTCTGGACTATGACCCCTTAGGGGTTTAAGTTTGGGGCACCTCCTTCAGCACCTTGGGCATAGTTTGCTTATGGCAAGTAAACCAACGAGCCACTTTATTTGACTGAAATATATATAGGGTATATATATATATATATATATATATATATATCCTGCAATTTGGCCATACAGAGGAAGGAAAAAGAAGAGAGATTGAGAAAGACACATGAGACAGACAAAATGGAATGAAGGAGACACACGCCCAGGAATGGAGAAAAGTCACAGGGAAAAGAAAAAAGGGAAAGTTAGTTTAAGAGAAACACTATTCCCATAGGCTACATCCTCTGTCCCTTTCCTTACTATCCTGTAATAGCCCTGAGATGCAAAGGGGATAAGCATGGGGACCTTCCAGATACCACTAGGATTTTGGAGCAAAGGATTGGATTTAACCTCTGATGTGGCCCATGGAGGGGGCAGCGGACCCTTGGAGCGTCATTCTGCTGTCCCCATGCACTGTCTTCCTTAGACTTCTGAGTGATGTGAAGAGTGGATCAGCCACACTAGAGTCCTGAATCAACCAGGTGAGATGCAGGCTAGGATTGTGATAAAAGTTCTATAGATAAGGATTCTGAGATTCAGACTAACTTTCCCAAAGTCACCCAGCCAGTGAGTGACAGAGGGAGCTTCTGAATGGAAAATTCCTTGTTACTCTTCCTGCCATGATCCTCTGTGATTTTAGGCCGGGAGGGAACTTCTAAGAGGTGCAGGAGTGAGAAGCTATGGCCATGCATCATCCCCATGTTCATGACATAAACCAAGGGCAGCGATGTTGAGAGCTGTGCAAAAAAAAAGAGCCATACATAGAAGCAGAGGAAGATTAAAGGAAAAAATTCACCAACATCTTTCCAGAAGGGCCATTTTTTAACATGAGGGAGGGAGGGGATATGAACTGAAGGTTAAATGGCACTGTCCCATTGGTCCAAAGGGTCTAAAGTCTTTAACAGCACCCTGCCATCTGCCATCTGCATTGCTCTGTGCTATAAACTATATGAAGCTTCATTCTACTCTGAAGACCCAGAAAAACAAAAGTAGAAAAATTGTCCTCAGATGCAATGTCACCCTGAATCTTGAAGAAACTCAAGTTTGCCTAGAAGAAACTTGGTCTGTCCTAGTCCCTGGCCAGAGACTTACCAAGCCATCAGAGGAGTTACTCTTGTCCAGAAGCCAGAACAAAGCTCTCCTGATCCTTTGCACAAACCCCACCCACCCTGGCCTCCACAGAAGCCAATGACTTGAAGTCATAGGGAGAAGCCCCGTGCCCATACCTGATGAGTGGGCACAGGAGTGCTCTGATTTCCCCCACTGTACATCACCCAGAAATCTAAGGAAGGACATGTGTGAGGTACAGCATAATGAGACTCCAGAGGTCCACTGCCATCTACGTGGACCACACTGGAGTTCAAATCTAGACATTCGCTCCAAAAGCTCAGCAGTATCTGGAAGGTGCCCAAGTCTGTCCCTTCTGCACCAAAAGCCTGCCCTTCTCTGCATGTTTTAAAAGAGGTGTTCATATACACAGACTCCTTCAACAGCAAGTTGGAATTTTATAAACAGTTACTCTTATTCAGAAAAGCAGCAAGGAGCAGTTTTATATAAAAGTTACATCTCCATTTAAGAAAGAATATATAATTCCACATTCCACTGTCCCTCGAACTTTATTCCCGTTTATGTAGATCTTAATACAGTTATATAGTCGCGGGGCTAACGTCCCCTCCGGATGGTAATGAGGTCCTCTCGAACCCTTTAGCTGCTATAAAGTATGCAGAAGTTAAATGCACAGATGGAAAAAAATTTGTCTCAATTTTATACTTCTGCAAAATGGTAATTTTGTACTTAAAATGTACAAGATGGATGTTCAGAAATATAGGCTGATAGCCTAAATTATATTTGGTCATAATTTATGTAGTACAGTCCCAAAGAGATACAAAAAGGCAGAGCATAATTTATCTGCTGGAATCAGTGATAGCTTTGCTAAAACTCCCATTTATTCCATCCCCCATAGTTTTAAGCAGCCTCTGTCCTCAGGGCTCACTCTATTTAAGTTCCCCATACTGCTGTTTGATCACATATTGTAGTCTATAATTTGCCTATCATCTGAAGCAAATTTAGGTCCCAGAAGTTATGATCTCTACATAGCAACCACTTTATTTGGTAAATGCAAAATATTTATAGCAATATAAAAACCAGATGAAAATAAAATTTCTATAATCATTGGAACATACACACTTTATCATTGGGGCTCATAAGACTATTAGTGTAGGACTAGCTTGTTGCCTAACACAATTACCTTTGGACACTCACTTGAATTTGCTGACGCTTAGGAACCAGAGAAACTTTTTCTCCAGCATCTCTTCCATCTCGTCAATGCGAGGAACATCTGGGCACAGGCTCCAGATGAGTTGCTCTAAGGAAAATCAGATGGGAGATAATGGCCAGGTGAGCTACCACTGTGCCTCAGTTGTGGGAAGGAATTTCTAAGGAGAAAGAAACCACTTGGTGAGGGCACTTCCCCGGACCATTTTGCCCTGTAGCTCCTGAAGAGGTGGACCAGACCAAAGAACACCGACCATCATACCACCTTTGAGCCAGTCGATAAATTCCTGCATTTATCAGATGCTGTGGCTCCTTCTTTGAGCTTCCCTCCACGGCTAGACTTTCATACCTCCAAAATGTATCTCCAAAATGTTCCTTGCAGACTCTCAGGCTGCTGTGAGACATGGCCCATCAACAGTTGGACCATTTACAGTTGCTCTGTAAAGCAACTTGTTCTTCAACAGAGTGTGGAGAGAGGCAAAGAGGTGAGAACTGGGCAAGCCCCAAACTGAAATGAGCAGCTGAACACCAGAGGGGGTGGTATTACATATGGTCCATCATGAGCACTTGTTAAGCACCTGTTCCCATGTAAGTTCTGAACACACATTTTCTGTATTCTCCATGACCACCCTGCAGGGTAGAACTCATCATTCCTACATGGTCCATGTCCAAAAGAGGAAACTGAGGGTCCAAGAGTTCACCCAGCAGAATAAGTGGTAAAGGTGAGACTAACACCCAGGACAGGCACTAATCAAGCCGGCAGTCTCTCCTTTTGTATTTTGCAATGAGGCAATGCAGGACACTGAGTTTTTCAAGGCATCTCTGTGGAGATATTGCTTCTTTATCCTCAGACCTCTCTCCACCCACCTCGGCCCCCTTCCATCCAGCCCTCAAGGCTGCCTTCAGCTCTGTGAAGATGAAATAAAGCCTCAGATACATCTCTCTGATAAAAACTTCAACTGAAGCCTCATATATTTTGTAGATACTAAAGATCTCATGGCTCTTTGAAGACGAGTGTTAGTATTAATCATCGTGGTTGTTCAGATTATTTTCTCATTTTTAACATTGTCCAAACCCTTCTACCAAGGAGCCATCATTTCTCTGTCCTATGCGGGCAGACCTTGTGTGATGCCCTGCATGTCCTTAGTTACTTCCGTCTTTGCAACTGAGTTCCAGCTCCAACTCCCAAAGTCTAAGAGATTTTCCCCATTTCAAAAAAATTTTCACAAACATGGCTCAACCAGAAATCACCTGAATACTTATTTGAACAGAATCCTGCTGAAATCCAAATAGTATCCTACAATGTCTGCTTTGAACGTTATTTTTATGCATCACATGGAAGGAGGGAGGAAAGGAAAGAAAGAGACAGAGATGGAGACAGAGAAAGAATATTACAATCCCAAATGAACTGGTAAAACAAATCAGAGAGGACAAAAGAGCAGAGGGAATATCTGAGTCTCAATTTTCTCCTGATTCTATGATTATTTCAAGACCAGTTATAGGCTCATAAAGTATCAGATTAGGAAGGAAACCCAACACATAAGAACTGTTCATTTCACAATGAGGGAAATTGAGGAATAAGAAAGAGCAGTAATGTGTCAATAAGGGGAACAGGGAAGTCTTTGGGTCTCTGTTGTAACATGTAAGCAAGGGGTAGGTCACCCAAAGGCACTAACTATTGTGATCAATTGGGATTTCAAAGCTATTTGACATAGAGAACCATCATGTCTGGTTACCAGTCCTCCTCCGGCCTAGGAGAGAAAGACATTCAGCCAAGTCTCGGGGAGAGATGTGGGTTGCATTTGCCTATGGCCTGTCAGTCAACATCGCTCCCCATACCTGGGTGGGGCGAGCAAGGAGCCCTGGCCTGTACACTCATGCCAGGCACTTGGTTTGCACTTCCTTGCACACAACCCTGTGAGTGGCTCCACTGAGGTTCAGGAGAGTCCAGTTACTTTCCCAAGGACACACACAACCCAATAGAGCACTCTAATATATAATGCTACCAAAGACACAACTTTATAGGGAGGAACTTCTAATGTTAACCTGGGGGAGTAGAAGGCAAGGTTCCAGCTGAATCATACAGCATGAGATGGTATTTGCATGCAGCGGACAGTTTCCAAAGACTCCAATAAATATTTGCTCAAAGACCACAGTCCAAGGAGGGGACAGATGTGCACAGGCCCAGAGGAGAAATCCTTTAAAGTCCACAGGAAGCTCCTCTCCAAGCATTTAGCAAAGGGGAATGGAGGTTCATCATTTTCTCAGGACACATGCAAACCAGCCCTGCCTCCCAGCTACCCCGCAGCCAGGAGCTCTTGATGGGCAATATTACAGAGTGCTGGAGTGAAAGGCTCCACATAAAATCAAATTCTCTTCTATTTTAAGTTGAGTGGTGCACCAGTTCAGCTTTAAAACCTAATTTCTTAAAAGTTTCAGAGGGGGGAAAAAAATGTTCCTTTGCAATTGGAATCGAGTCCACATAAATTAACAAGCCAGCTATACATATCCATCTTTCAGAACTTTCCTTGATTGTTCGTTTTAATCAAGCGGCCCACATTCTTTGACTTTTCATCCTTCACTGCCCAGAATGATGCACTGCGGCTACTGATGACACACAAATGTTAATTTTGTTCAAGTTCAAATATCAGCCAAAAAGGGCCTATTTTAAAGACTGCTTGGCAAACACCAGCTGAAAATGAAGACAGACTGAATCAAACACCACCAAAGAAATTCAGGGGAGGGAAAGCTGCGGCCTTAAACTCGGAAACTCACACGTTTTCATCTCTAGGTCCTCAATCTCTCCAAGGCCAAGAGTAGAATCATTGATTTCTACAGCTGGAAAGGAACTCAGACATCATCTCAACCCAAGGTCATTCCACCTGGTAGTGAAGGGACCAGTTAATCCATGCAACCATCAGTAACGGAGGTTTCAGAAAATGTAAAACACATCTTGAGTCTTTCTGTCATGTAACATGTTTCAGGAATAGCAGGGCTTATATCACACACATGTGCACACACACATTTTTAACTAAGGGGCTTATTTTAGAACCTTAGCCTACCCCTTCACCAACCACCCACTACGCCAACCCTGTCTTCCACAGCATAAGACATCATGGTTGCCCTGTGAGGACTCAAGAGGGCCAGGTAGTAGAGTTCCAACAGGAATTATGCACTTAAATGAAGAGAAACCATCCAAGTTCATATGTCTTCATAGCTGCAATTAACTCAAACTTTTCATCTGTTTGTTTATTTGTTTGCCTGCCCACTAAGGAAAACTTCATCCAAAAAAGGACCTCATCTATATTAATCACTGCTGTATCCCCAGATCTATAACAGCACCTGTGTAACCAGTAAGCACACAAAGAATATTTTTGTATGAATGAAGAAATAAAAGAATTCTGGCCAGGTGCAGTGGTGCATGCCTGTAATCCCAGTGATTTAGGAGGTTGAGCTGAGGATCACAAGCTCAAAACCAGCCTTAGCAATTTAGGGAAGCCCGAAGCAACTCAGTGAGACCCTGTCTCTAATTAAAAAAAGGGCTGGGGATGTGGCTCAGTGGTAAGTGCCCCTGGATTCAATCCCTGGAACCAAAAGAAAAAAAATCTGGTCTGTTCTCACCAGGATTTTTCCAAAGCAAGTTTGAACTATGTAAAGTCTCTGAGCACAGAGGTCAGGAATCTGAGGGTCTCCAAAACTTTAAGAACCATCTCACAGCAATATGGCCCCAGAGAATAAATCCAGCAGAAGATAGTTTCAGGGATCTCAGTGGCTTTGCCCCTAAAACAACAGCATCATGTAAACAAGCCATCAGCAATGACAATTACCAGTTTCTGGAGCCTGTCAGACTAAACCATTTGCAGTGGCAGCCCATCTTTGGGAAGAACAGATGACTTCAAAAAAAAATACAACTGTAGCTATTCCCTGAGCGATATCTCTCGATCTTGAAAAGCAGAACATGTTTCATTTGACTTATAATAATTGCATTCTGTCTTTTAACCCTCAATGTGTTAAGTATCATCATTTCCTCTGGGGATGAAAAGATCTGGGGTTAACAACTTTCTCTTTTAAAAATTCATAAAGGTGCAAACAAACAGCATTATATCCAGTGGCTACACATTGCAAGAAGCCAAGGGAGAAAGAAGGGGAAAAAAAAAAGGCAACAACAACAACATTACCCCCCACAGGATACTTGGCAATTAACTCCAGCTATGTCAGCAATTTTTTGAAAAATTTCCTAAACATGGAGAAGGCTCATCTCACCATATGAAAAACAAAGCTACTGCAGTGACTCTCCCATGCATTACAATGTGTGTGTCTTACTTCTTAACCAAGCCGCTAATCACGCAAATTATTGCAACTAATTACATCTGAAGGTCTAATTAATTCTTTCAGTACCACATCATTTAGTACGCATTCACAACACAGCACCTGTTTTGAAAATCCTTGCAGTTAATTTGTTTATAAACAAACACTATTTGCATAAAATGTTTAATGAATGGTTTAACCGTTAGTACAATACTCCAGTTTTGTCTTAGTAGATTTGAGGTCATCAAAGGCCACGATAAATTAATTTTAAACTATACAAATTAATTTAAATAGAATGTGTGAATTTCTCATTAATAAAGAAAACATTTCCAACATGTTAATTAATATCTCTGTAACAGGCTAATTACTCCCTGCACAACAAGTACATCTTGTAAGCAAACCTTAAAGATTTGGGGGGCAAAGGAGTGGGACTATTTTTATGCTGGGGAAAAAAAAAAGTGCAATTCAGAAAAAAACACACAAGGCCCAAAGACAGTAGGGAATTCACCATTTAGGACCAGCAAAGGAAGCAATTCCCTTATTTTAAGGATATAACACATTACAGTCACCCAGAATGGGAGAGTTGAAAAACATTTCTTTCACAGGTGCTGTTCTCTGCAAAAATGGTTAGAGGATGCCTGCCTTCTGGTAGAAACACACAATTAATGAAAATATTAGTTCTTCTGAAAGTAAAGATCCCTCCTATGAATTTAGGGCATATTAGCTGTATTTGTGCTCCAATGGTAAATATGGATTTCATTAAACAAATCTGCATCTTCACACCAGAGTCTGAGACTCAGCCGTTATCATTCTCCCTGTGGCAGACCATGGAAAGACACTTCACACAGAAAGTAAAGAGGAACAACATTATTGCTCAACAGTGAACACAGCCCCTGAAAAAGCCATCACTGAAATATGTTTCCAGCCCTAAAGTTTGTTTCTGATTTGCAAGCATTTTCACATTTGATAAGCACCTGTTGTAAATTTACATCCACTCAGGAAGTATTCTTATGATAGGGAGCCAGGCGTTGTAAAGTATATTTATATTCTTACCCTTGTGTGGCGTTGCCCCTTAATGCACAGGCTGATGAAGTGACTAGCTACCAGGGACCCAAAGGGATGTGCTATACCACCTGCTTCTCTAGGAATCTGCCCCTGTGGAGCCACTAGTCCCCTCCTCATGGAGAGGGTTTTGTCAGCATTGATTTCATTTTAAGTCTGTTCCTTTGGAAAGAGAAAGAAAGAGAGGAGACAGGGAGTAGGGTGTAGGGTAGAAAAACAGAGACAAAGAGGCAGAAATACAGACTTCATGACCCTTCATTGGGACTGCCAATATATTCCCAAGAAAACAATGGAAAAACTAAGGAAAAGTCTCATCCAAATAATACTAGGGAAAAACAGGAACTTGCCTTGCCTCTGATTGGACCCAGATTTGCAGGGTGGTGCTGCAGTCCATTGAAGAACACACTGACCATCTTGTCCCTCGGTCCTGATACCTCTTCGGAGGGGCTAAAGAATGAAACTGTCCTAAGGAGTCACCCTTGTGAGCCCAGTGGAGTAGGAAAACCTTTTTTGCTTTGCTCTTTTGACAGATAAATATCAGGCAATGTCATTGTCCCTGAGAGCCCGGGGGCTGAGAGGGACAGTCAGCACACCTGGGTCCCACTGGCTCTTGGCTCTACCACAAGGCCAAACATTTCCTATAAACCTCCAGCTCCACAGGAGACTCATGGAATGTTAAACTTCAGAAAGGGCAGGCGCTTCCCACTCTTTCAAAATTCTTTTTATTCTTTCCAAGTTTCCCACCAACAGCCCTGCTGTAAAAATTCAGCACTTAAGGGACAAACATTTCATGAGAACAGACTGTGATGAGGAGAAAAAAGCCATTGAACCTCTGTCAGGACACAGATGTATGCCTTTTTACCTGGAAAATGTGGAAAAAGATAGATAGATAGATACATAGATACATAGATAATGGTTTGTGGCAGTATGCTCCCAAACATAGGCCTATTTCCACATTGACTTGTTTTGGGGAAAGGCAGTTAGGAAAGCCAGGAGAGGACTTACTCCAGGTTCCAGCCCCATAGGTAAGACTTGGGAGTGCAGAGTGTCACTCTGCAGCAGGCACAGGGTAGGATAAGGGTTTGGGGGGTGACTATAGAGAAAATTCTTCCATCCTAGAACAAGCAAGAAGAGGCACATGACTCTGAAACACCAGGATCAGAAAGCCCTGCAGCATAGCTGGAACCTGGGAAAACCCGCCCCACCAAGCAGCTGCTGGCACAGAGGCCTTGTTTACACCCAACTTGGTCCCTAACTCATTCCTGAAGTCGGTGGTAGAGGCGCCCCACCAAAAGCATCCAGATTACACGCTCTCCGCCACCCCTCTCGCACGAAATCATTCCCAGATCCGGAGCCTGGCTTTCTCTCTCCCTATTAAAAAATCACCAGCATTTCGCAAATAAAGGCGATCACCCTGTGAAAAATTATCTTTTAAAATGGAGTTTAATTTGCATATAAGGAACGAGAGATTTATGACGAGCAACATCGTCCAGTACTGCATCTGCCTAGTATCAGTCGTAATTTAGATTGTTTGTGACTGATCTTAAATTCTAAAGCTGGGAGAAGATGAAGTGCTCTGTTGCTGTATTATTGTCAGGAGTCTAAGACTTACCAGAGATTTATTAGTAATCTTATCACAAACATGTCTCAAGTTTTTGCTTTTAATATGTGCCAAGCTCCTCTGAGGAATTGTCCTACAGCAATTACAATCCTCAATGCATGCATTCCAAAGCTTAGTTGATTTCCTTCCCAAAATAAAGCGACCTATCATTACACCACGCCAGCTCTTGTACATTTTTCCTCTGCTACTTAATAATCAATGTATTCATCATTAAAATCTGAGCCCTGAAGCAATGGTTTTTAGCATATTCTAATGACTAGCGACTTGCAAATTACAATGACCTTTCATGTACATTCTGTAAGCACCTTGTTCTAATGTGTACTGTATTTATAGTTTGCCAATACAAACTAGCCAAAGATTGGATAATTACTGTAATCTATTAGCTCGATTGCTTTCCCTGCTCATTTATAGCATGTGCCACGCAGGCCATTTTCAAAAGCTGGCCTATCTTTCATCTCCCGCAAGCTCAGAAAGTAAGAGATAGTTCATCTTCACAATATACACACTTAGGAATGTCTTCAAGAGCAGCCCATCTCAGCTCAAGGAGGTTTCAAAAATAAAGAATCATCCTTCCTATTAGTGTCATAATGCTATTTGTGACTGACAAAAACCACCACTCCGAGAGTGTAAACTTTCGTTGAAGAATGTCAAGGCCAGTCCCATTTTCTGCCCATGACTCTGACCTCCCAATACCA
Source organism: Xerus rutilus (assembly GCA_028644305.1). Lineage (NCBI taxonomy): Eukaryota > Metazoa > Chordata > Mammalia > Rodentia > Sciuridae > Xerus > Xerus rutilus. Next base: position 36,730,362 of record CM053414.1, read on the forward strand.
TTTAATAAGATCTGCTTGTTTCGTCCCTTTGAGAGAGAGAGAGGGGGAAAAAAAAAAAAAGATCAAGGCACTTCTCTTAAACAAGAAATCTTTTTTTTTTCTCTAAGTAAATGTTTCAAGTAAAGCGTTAAACTTTTTTTCTCTCTCCCTTTTTTTTTTTTTTAGAATGTTCCCGTGTGACTCGGGAACAGATAAGAGCTATGTGTGGAAGTATAAGCTCAGGTCGCCTTCTGACCCTCTGTGACGGTCTATTTCAGGCAGTTATGGATAGATAACATTACAGACACTAGTAATTAAAACAACACTAATTTTGTCTCCGTGGCCACGCTTTGTTGTTAGAAGCCATCTATCATGGCCTTCACGCATCACACAATGAGAAGGCATTTGTCCACGTACATTGTGCTTGGTCAACGGTTTTGCAGATCTCCCCATGTACCTGGACACAGAGGCACTTACAGATATAGAGCTTTCATTTTTACTCTATTGCTCTGATTAATAAAACATTTTGCATGTTAGTCAAAACAAGCAGCAATCTTTTCACTACATAGATTCATAGGGGAAAAAAACAACGGTAATTCCTTTCCTTTTGGAAAAAAAAATAACAACAACAAAAAAGAAAGAAAGAAATTCTCTTTTGGACAAAGAGAAAGAGAAGAATCAAATATGGAAATATTTGCCTTCTCTGTAAAACAGAAAGCAGCCTAATGGAAAACATAATATTAAAACACACACATAATACAAAGCAGCCCCTTCAAGACCATGTATGTTTTTAACTGTATGTATTGTCGATTCTTTCACATGCGTCCATTTGTTTGATTTATGGACACTCGATTTCACTTCACCTTCTGCTACAAGAACCACAGTTACATTAAGAGTGATAGCAAGTCAAATGTTTTTATATTTGGGTAATAAAAAAAGAAAAGATCCATTCCATAGGCCCTTATAGGAAATTAGGGGTAGCCGAAATGCAAGATGACTAGTTTAGTTCTGTTGTAATAAACTAAAAGGAAACTGTAATGGTGCATTTCAAGGGATCTTTAACAAGTGACACAAACAAGAAAAGAAGCAGACAGGACCATTTAAGTTCAAACTCCACCAAAGAGAGCTGAATCGCTGGCTTCCCACAGCAAGCCCGCTGGCTGTTATGTGGCAGTCTGCATTTCTCAGTGGAAAAGCCACCCCCTTGAGACTCTTCAGGCACCCCCAACTGCATTTTTTATCAAGTGTCCAAAAGGTGGGAGCTGTTAGAATCCTTTTCTCTATTCACAGATGATCACAGCCCTTTTTTCCCCTTTAGCTGCAGACACACATGTAGTTTCAAATATTAGCTAGAACTCCAGCCCTTACCAGTCCCTAATTGCTCTCTCAGGGAAGGTATCATAAACGCAGGTATGGATGACACAGATGTAACTTCAACTTTATGCAGGCAGGAGTGCTACATCAAAGCTATTTGCAAAGTGACATAACTAGTTATTAAAAAGTACATTTTTATTATATTCCTTGGAATTTGCATTCTTCCAGAAACCACGTGTATTTTTTAATGTAGTCACAGAAATGTTGGGGTAATAGACCATTAATGGTATCTGCAAAGGAAAGGCACCTAAATATTTTTAAAGCCAGTTTAATAAATTTGAGTGTTTCTGTCACTGCAAGTAGCTCAATCATTTCAATAAGTTAATATTAGCATGTCTCTTCTGCCGGCTGCTAGGAACAGTCCAGCTGCTGTCATTAAGCAAAAAGGCCAAGACAATGTGAGTTTATCTGATCCAACCTGCATTTCTACTCCTGATTCTACTGAAACAAATGGCAAAGAAAAACTTACTGACTTTTGGCAAACTACAAAGGTTAACTCTATTCATCATGGAGGAACCCATGCTAAGTGCTTTCTATCTGTCCATATATTTTAAAGATTTAGAAGCACCTGGTAGTGTTCTTAGGAGGGGAAAGGCAGGAGCTTTGGTCTCTGTCATATACGCCAGAGTATCTCTGGTAGTTTCCTCTTTGTATCGCTGCTGGTACTTTGGAAATCCTTCTTTGACTATGGAATTTGAGAAACTAGGTTATTTTTCAATGAGAGAAAAAACCCAAAGCGTTTCCTTCCTAAGATCTTTCCTGAATCTTTTAAGGTTAGTGGCAAGGTCTGAAGCTACTGTTAACCCTTGGAGGAGAAGTAGCTCCATAGTTTCAATGGTAGGAGAATGTAATTCTTATCACCCATATCGTAATAGAAGGCGCCTCTCCCAATACCGATAAAGCCTACCCTGAGATTTCCAGAGACCGTCCGAAGCTAATGAAAGGTAAACCCAGAGGAAAAACCAGGTGAAAACAACAGGCGACCTGGTTCTTAAATCTTAAAGCAACAAGTTTGAGAGCCCAAACTGCAGTCTACAGCATAGCTTGACAGGGGAAGGGGCGAGGAAGTTAAGAATCTGACAACTGCCAAAACAATCCGAGTGTTTCCCAGCATCGGGTCGCGCAGCGCACCGCACCAAACAAATCTTTTCACTTTCTGTAACTCATTTGTATGAATTTACTTTTTTGCCTTAAGAGGTTGTTGTAATGTGAGTTAAAACACACAGTGCAATTTTATCTCTATAATATCACAAAAGAAATATTATGTTAGTATAAAGTTTTTAAAAAAAGAAAAAGAAAAAAGAATGCTGCGAGATCTGCAGCGCGGCTGGCGGCAAAGAGTTGCTCAAAAGCGCCACCCTCAGGCGTCAACGGGTAAAGGCATTCGGGGAGTGATCGTTTTTGTTAATTTCAGCAATCCGAATGTAAAAAATGACAGCGCCACGCAAGTTGACGGAGGCTTTTGATTGAATTGACTGATTGCCTCAGCTGCACCTGCGGAAAATTGATGGCAATGCTGTCTAAACCATTCATTAGGATTTGGAACTTTACGCAGATGAATGCTGGATTCATAAATTTGCTAGACATGTGTTGTAGATAATTTGACAAAGCACTGTTTTCAAATGAACATTTCTTTGACCTAATTTTATCAAAATCATGCAAAGGAATGAAAGAACATTTGTGCCTGAACTCTTTGGAAACAGCTGCAAGTGAGATATCTCCCCCCCTCCATTTCTTTCTCCCCCTCCCTCCCTCATCCCTCCTTCTCGTTTTTTTTGTCTTTCAAATACATTTAAGTGAAATACATTATTTGGAATTCCTCTGCTGGTTCCATGTGAAATATTTGTTAGAATGATAATGCATTTATTTTTTTACTTATTACAATGTTACTCTCTGCCAGATGAAGGAAAATTATTTTGAGGTTTCCCGAGCCCCACATTTGCTAAATTGAACACAAGTGGAAAATAGATTTTAAAAATAATAATAACGTCCTCTCCACAGACATCTTGGGAGGAACCATTTCAGTACCAACTGGCCATGCATTTCTGTGAGAATTAGACTGCCTGCAGGCTTTGAAGGGAAATGAAATCCCTTTAAAATATTGACTCTTCTGGTCAAAAACAGTGGAACCAGAGGAAAAAATGACATCTATACACATTTTATATAAGATTCCTGACTTGCTCTTGATTTTAATGTATCAAAGCACAATCAATATAGAATGAAGGTTTTTCTGCGTGTCCAGAAAAAAAGAAAGGAAAAAAAAAGGTAGCTGAGGAGGGGGTAAGTACCGTTTTTATACCTGGCTTTGCTTAGCTGTGCCGGGGAAGGAAGCGGCTAGGGCTGAATCTGTCTCTTGGAGCAGCTATCACACTGGAGGCTTGAATTGTTAGGAAAGAGTTACATTTTTAGAAAAGAATACCTGGTACTTAAGAATTCGAAATTCTTGCTATAGAAATAGATTGTACTTCTCCAAGAAGGACTCTCTGCCTAGTACTTGGACTCTCCCCCAAAAAACCAAAATGAATATTTATTAACGTAAGAAGAACCTGGCGCAGGTTTGTCCACGCTTCCCAATCTGCCAAAATGCTTCCAGATCTCTTCCCTGGCATTTAAAAGAAATCTATTTTTATACATTCACATGCATTTGGGTTTTACTACCAATAAGGTAATTTCTGATTAGGCATCTTGGGTTTTTTCTAATTTTTTCCTTAAGAAACCCTACAAATACCAGAGGTGCTTGTGTTAACCCCACACCTGGATGGAGAGAAAATGCAGGTGTGAACTTGGCTAATAGATCCGATTTTTGCAAGCATTTTTTTTAACTGTTCTAGTAGTTACATTGGACTGGAAAACATTATCCAGACAAATCCAAGCAAAGCTCTTTAAGGATGCTATGCCCAAGCAGCACAGTGAGAAAATTACCAAGTAGGTATGTGAAAACCCCTAAATGCAGAACCACCCTGGTCGTCTTCTAATTGCCATGTTTCATTGTCTAATGGGGAAAATGTGTAAAACAAATAACTGGGTATCGGGAGCTCTGAGCAATAAAACCAGAACATTCTTGCATTTCTGTAAATCACATAACACTACAGCCAGATTTGGAAAGCCTGAAGCTCCAACCACCCCTAGCTTTTTTGGATCCAATGTTTGCTTCAAATACAAGGCAATGTGTTTAAAGAAAGTTCCTAGTTTGTTTTAGATGGCATTTGCAATGAGAATCCCAGGCCCATAAAACCACTGAAGTCAAATATTCATTGACCTCATCAGCCCACCAACAAAGAGAGCTATGGGTACTGGATGGTCTGCACAGCCCTGGGTACTGTGGGGGAGCCATGAGATTCAGCCTCCTCCTGTAAGATGTGACAGTCTGATCAGAGTGTGTGTGTGTGTGTGTGTGTGTGTGTGTGTGTGTGTGTAGGGTCCTAGTAACTCAAGGCAGGAAAACACACATGCCTAGAGTGACATTAACTTTAGGTTAACTCCTAGTTTTAGCAGGATAGAGGAACTTGGACACAGTCAAGAAGCGAATGCTCTAGGGAAATGGGTAGCAGAGACATGTGTATTTGTGAACCTTTGATCATTTGTGTGGACTAAACGCTGCCTGATTCTTCCTCCCTTAGCGTCTACCCTTCGAGCTGCTCAGGAGGGGTTTATCCAGGAAAGACAAGGAGAGTGACCCAAGGGCCATCCAGCCTACAGTGCTCACCCACACAAGTCCCCTGCCTGGTCTGGGTAAAATCACATAAGCCTGTGACTCTTGATGGAGATATACTCTCTTCCTTTTCTGACACCTTTACAGGAAGGCTTTAGTCTCTGCAATGAGAAAAAGGATTTTTTTTTCTCCAAGATCGTCAGCTAAGAATCATTTTACACTGTCTATGCATTCCAGTCATTTCCTTCATTCCAGTTCCTTGTTTTCAGGAGCCCTGCATTGTGGGTATGTTTAAAGAATCTACACTTTTTCCACCTAAAGCCCCTAAATCAGAGGAGCCTTTTGTTCCCTTGTTCCAAATGCTCAATCAGAATCTATTTTCCCTTAGACAGAAACTAGAACTTTTGAATATGAATTCCCAGTAAAATGGAGCCCAGCATGGATCAGGTGTCCCTCTCATGTGACTACCATTCTAACAAACACTTGACAGCAGTGGATTTTTACAGTGGTGCCCTGAAGTCCAGCCCATAGAGGAACTTCAGCCCCCTTTGCCAGGAGCAAGGTCCTAGCACCATCAATGTCTGCAACATCTGGTAGGGCTACTTCATGGAGAATGCAGGAAAAGGAGCGTGTACATCCCACTTTAGGATGGCAAGTTCTCATTGACAATGAATCTTTGCAGCAGAGCAGTCAAGATTTAAAGGAGGCCCTAAAGAAAACTGTTCCAAAAATAAATAAATAAGTACATGCTGTGTTTCCAGGTCAGTTCTGGCAGGTGTATGGGGCATACAACACAGGTAGTGGGGAAGGAGTAAGGACATGAAGAGATCCACTAGGCACAGTAACCTTGAAAATCTAGGGGCTGGGGTTATGGCTCAGTGGCAGAGCGCTGGCCTTGCACATGTGAGGCACTGGGTTCGATCCTCAGCACCACATAAAAAAATAAAATAAAATAACCAAAACAATAAATAAACAAAACAAAGATATTAAAAAAACAAAGATTTTTTTTAAAAAATCTGGTTCAACCTCCTTAGAGAGAGAAGGAAATGGCTGAAAAATGGTAAAGATCAAGGCTAGGTTCTGGGCCCCATAGGCCGTCTGGTACATCTCCTTGTCCAGGCTAGGCTGCTTCTCAAACTATGTGACAAATGTGCTCCTTTGCAACAGTCATGGTAGTTCATCAATTTCCTATTCCAGGTGCATGCAGTAGACAGAACCAATTCTCCATGAATCTGTTGTTTGGGTATTTAGTTAATACCACTTACTGAGTTTGTACTGGAAATAATGAAGATAAAAATGACAACGCTCCTATCCTCAAGGAGCATGCAGTTCAACATAGGAGAGTGACAGTGAACAGGCCCTTGGAGCTGTCTGTGTGTCAACAATGGGGATGGCCTTGCACAGAACCACGCTCTTGCAGCCCCTCCCTTTGTGCCAGACAAGAATGGCATTAACAGAGACCCCCACCTGGGCTTCCTTGGCTTAAGGCTATATTGTGTTGTGCCCTGCAAGATCACATGCACAGATACACGTAACACACATTTTGCACCACTCCTGAAAGAGAAAGAAAAGAGAAATAAATCATTGGGAACAACAGCATCACAGCATCCTGAGGACCCAAACCTTACAAAGTCCCATTTCCAGAGGCTTTCCGTGTGTCTGAATGCTATCATAACGCACTCCTAGCTGAAGCAGGTGCATGGATCTAACTTTCCACTCCAGCTGTCACAGATCGCAAGGGAGCTCCGCAGTAAACCCTTTACACAGTCAACCTCCAGGGACCGAGTTTTTTTTTTTTTTTTTTTTGCACCTGGTGGTCCTTCCAGAAGGCTGGAAGGATCGTGTTCTCAGGAGCACGACTGCATCCATGCTGAAAGAACAAGTCCCCACGGGTAATACCAAAGATCCCACCTCCGAGCATCGTGGCTGACATTCTGTAGCCCAGTTGTCACTTGTAACAAACCCCTGCTGGCCACCCAGTGAGGGGTGGCAAGGCTGTTTAAGGGAATGGCCAAAACAGCCCAGGAAACATAGTCCCTGAGTAGACAGCAGTGTTGTGTTGACACCAGCAAAGGCAGGAGTTGTTTGTAAAGTCAGATGTGTACCAGACCAGGCAGAGAGCCCAGGGTGGAGAGGGCTGCCAGTGGCCAGGGGCTCTGGAGGCCTGGGGAGGTCTGCACCATCTAAAGAGATCTGTCGTTTTGTGTGGACCTGGGACCCATGCTCCCAGCACTGCCAATCATCGAAACAAAGTCAGATATCCAGATAATTATGTGAACTCTCCAATTATTAAACCTTAGCCACAAATTCATCTTTCTTTTAAATAATCAGATAACCAAGTAAAACGCATTCAATAAATAAAAAATGAAAAGAAATATATATATATATATACACACATAAATATATTTAAATATACATATGTATGTATGTTTTATATGGGGAGATTGGGCTTCCCCCTACCAGACACCCATTTTGTGACTCTGGTATAACCAGGTCCCGGAGGATCCTCTTCTTTACCCCAAGCTAGAGACCACCACATTAAGCAGATGGGACTATTGAGCCAAAGGGAAAGGTCCTGAGCAGGGCAAGGCTAGGATGCATTTAGAATGATGCTTGCCCACAGGCCACGGGACTTGTCTGCAGGACCAGGTCGTTTGTCAGAGTGCAAAGGTTTCTTGGTGGAATTGACCCTCTAGGCCTCCGGGACTTGTCTTGTGGGCAGAGGCCCCAGGCATTCCTAAGGTAGTCAGATCTGCCTAGCTCCCATGATGTGCCACAGCTTCTCAGAACAAAAGGGCCTGTGGGAGGTTAGATGCCCCTGATTTCTGCTCACTGTTTCTCTGTGGACAGAGGAAGGTTTAGCCTTCTACACAGCAGCCTCTAACAGTGTGAGACCTGGGCGATGTGAGCTTCAGTCTCTGACAACATTAGCTTTCATCAGATTGTCCTTATTATGTACTTAACTTACTGATATTCATAAGTAGAGATCAAGTTAAATATATTGAAGGATTTTGCTATATTCATTGTTCTTTTTATATGTTACAAATGTATTTGTACATAGATATTCAATAGATACACATTTATATATTAGTATATATTGTTCTTTAATTTATTATGTATTTATTTATATTTTTACATAGATATTCAATAGATATAAATATGAACACACTTAAATAGATATATTTAAGTATATATTATTCTTGTGATTATGTATTTATAGATATTTATATAGAGGGATGAAATAGATATAAATATATTAAAGTATATGTATTTAAGAACATATCGCTATTTTATATATTATATATTTATATATACATATACATAGATATTAAATAGATAAAATATAAATGTATTTCAATACATGCATTTAAGCATATGCATATGTATTTTCTATATTATACATTTGATTATGTGTATATGTAGATATTAAATAGATATGAAGACAAATATGTTCAAGTATATGCATTTCTATATTATATATTATTTAAATATACTTCTTTTTTTTGGTATCTTCTATTTTCTTGTTAACATCTACAGATTTAACCCAACATAATAACTAAAATATATCATTTCTCCAAATGGATTTTTATGGATTGAAATGTAATCACTGGGGCTTGGAGGGAACCCGTGTGCTCCTGAGTTCCCTGAGTCAGTGCCCTCTGATCTCAGTGAGGAAAGCAAGGGGCTGCAGACACCGTACCTCCAAATCCTTCACAAAAGGAGGAACACTGAACGAGTTCTTTTTTTATTCTCTGGTAAGTATCTGTTAGTGTACACATCTGTGAGTGTCTAGCATCTTATGTATGTGCAAATCCTGTTTGAGAATGCCAAGGTCCACGTAGCATCATTAAAAGAAATGAGTGTAACCCTTTGGCCATCGAGGTGAGAGCATTTTGTCGTTTTTTTTTTTTTTTTCCAATTGCTATTGCTATATATAAACGTAACATATAGCAATAACCATAGAAAGATACTGTGCCCTTGTGTATGGATAATTAAAATAGGAACATCTCCGGACTAAATTAAAATGTGTAAAAACCAAATCCTTATAGCATCCATGAAATTACAGAAGCTACAAGTGAATCACTAGCCCAGGGAGGAAGCATTCCTCTCATTACTTCATGAACCTCTTCCGTGATCACAGTTTTACATTTTCACAAATCTACATGGTTCTTTTTATGTCACCAAATATCTCAGCTCACTTTTACTGCCCTTCTTATATATGGACCCTAGTTGATAACAGCATGCAAACCACCTCCAATCATCTAAGAGAAACCAACATTTCCCGTGTTTTTGATGATGCTTATGACTCCAAATTATCAACTAAAAAATCTGAACAGTATATAAAGAGATAAATTATACCTTGGTGAAGAGAAAGAAAAAAAAAAAAGGAGCATGTTTTCCAGTATCAGAAAACCACAACCCACAGATCACAACCTGCGTATTAAGACCCAAATACCAGAGAGCCCGTACACAGATTTTTGCCTTAACCCATGACCTGCACAGTTGTGTGATTTCCCTCCACAGAGAGCTCCGATATGCCCTTTTCTCCTCTGTACTTTGAGCGTAAGAGGTGTTATTACCCATAACTTTTTATTTAAAGGAATTGTGCAGCTGGGAAAATGAATGAATTTAATTATCAATGCAGTGTGAAAAAAATCATTAGAGCAAAAGCCTGGAACGCCACATATTAAAAATAAACAAAGGCTATTAAAAAACAGTTCCAAAAAAGAATGTCAGTTTTTCTTCAATTCTTAAAATGTAAATACCAAAAAGAAAACCATATGTAAACATCCATAGTTACAGAAGAAATTACTCTTTAAGAAAATGTTAAATGACTGACTGGATCATTTAACTTTAAATCTATACTTTATGTGGCAGTATAGGAAGGTCATTTGATTGCTATGCATAGAAAAATGAGAATTCTAATATGTTCTCAAAGTTTCACCTTCATAAGACAAAATTTTCATTATAAAATTTTATTTAATGGTGAGCACACAGAACTTCTTCCTCGACTATACAGAATGGCACTTCCATATCCAGACTCGTCTTTGATTTTTGAAAGATGGTAGAACTACGTGTTTAACTAATATTTTTTAGTAATAACTACATTAATATTTCCTCCATGACTGGTTAGTGGAAACACTGATTTAACCAGAGTACAGGAGATAAATACTCAGCAAACATGCCACAGAGAGAACTTCCTGGTTGGTGATGGCTGTCACAAAGCAAGATCTCTAAGCAAACAGGGATGTTATTTGAGGTTCGGGATTTTCTTGTTGGGGACCAAATTGGACCTGTAGCTGCACAAACTGCCATGGGCTATTTACACCAGGGTAGTTTGCAATTTTCAATCTGGAGGCATCCAGGCAGGATGGATGAGGGCTTCATTGCTCTTCCCCCAAGAGAATCCATGGAAAGACAGATCTATCCAAGACAGAGTGTGGTTCAGCAGTAGCCTAGCTCCAGCAAAACAGAGCAGGAGGCAAATCCCATAGAAGAGAGCTCATAGAAGCCAGAATGATTCTGCTGGGAAGGACGAAAGAGCAGGGGGCATTCTTCACCAATTTGACGTATCCCCCACTTTCTGACCATAGTCACAAGAGCTGGACACTAAAGAGAAACAAAGATGTTGAAGTGTGTGAAGATGCCTATTGTCACAGAAACAAGGTTATTTCTGGACAGTGAAGAATAAATACCCTCTGTAGCCAATGAAAGAGTGGCCAGGAGATGCCATGTATCTTCAGTTACACCCTAGCCACATTTGGTGGACCACGGCCACCATTTTGTGGCTAGAAAAGAGATGTGTAGGCTGAAATCCACATCAGACAATGGTCACTGGCCAGCATCACAAAGTTGTGCTTGCTTTTGTCAAAAGCTTTGGTTTGTGGACAGTTCACATCTCTGATTTCTGCTGGGCTTCCCAATGCCCCTCTGGGTGGAAGGTTCCAAAAGAGTGTCCAATGGGACTTAGTTGTGTCTCCCAGCCCCTTTCTACTTGGCTGCCTGACTGGATCACTGTCAGAACTGTGCACAGCACCTACTCATCCCCTCTCTAAGCTTCAGTAGTCCCATCTGTAAAACCAGGGCATTGGACCTGGAGCGCATGGGGCCCTGGGTCCTGTAAATGAGATCTTAGCCCCTGATAGATGAGAACCCTTTGTGAATTCAATGAAAGCTATGGATTTTCTACCCTAGGGTAAAAATGCAATGTTGCTTACAATTTTAAGAGATTTGTAGACCACCCAAAGCTCACACATAAACCCCAGGCTAAGAGCCCCTGAACTGGCTCACACATGAGTTCAGTATTAAGGAAACTGAGACCCAGGGTAGAGGATGAAGTTTCCCAAAGCCACCCTGAAGGTTAACTGGCAAACCGTGGTGAGAGCTGTTTTTCTGCCTCCCAGGTGGGGCCTCTACCTGGGCTCTGCTGCTCTCTGTACCCCTTCCCCACTACTGAACAGTTTTCCCATCCCCCAGGTATGGCCACCTTTCTGATTCCCCAGATGAGAGTTTGCTATCTAGTCCCGCAGGTCATTCCCACTCCAGAGCTCACCTCCCCAGAAGGTAGCGATGTGAAAAAGAAAGATAGACTGCAGAGCCATAAAAGGTGCTGTGGATCATTCCCCAAACACAGCCACATCTGGGAAAGGGGAGCAAGTGAGCGATGACAGGCAGAAAGGGGTCACCTGTCCCTCCTACACAGAATAAGTGGCCCTAAACTGTTATTTCAAAATATACATCCTCTATCTTTAAAAAAATTTTTTTTAAAGTAGAGGAGGAGGAGGAGGAAGAGGGGGAAAAAAAGGATGCTCAGGCTAGATAAATTCAGAATGATTTGAATACATTACTGTAGTTAAGTTTAGTACATAAAGTACTGGGGATGGCTCTGCCGTGCATTTCAATGAAGCCCAAAATAATGAGGCTCTAGCTGGGCTGTTGCAGCTTCGTCAGAGCGATTCTGCCCTAATAAGTGGGAAGGAGGTGTCCACGGCTCCCTGCCTATGAATTGTCCTCATGAGATTTGGTCCAGCCTCCAAAGGGAAGGCAGACTTTGAAGAGGAGAAAAGCAGAGCAGTCAAGATGAGAGGTTTGCCCACACCTGTAGGGAAGGATGAGCTATATAGGTCATTTCCTGTCTGCACTATCCTTTGAGTCCCCTCGAGGTGCAGCCTGAATCTATCCTCTACCCCCTCCAGGTCTTCCAGAGCACAGGCTGATGTGGACACAGTCGGGGGGCAGCAGGAGGGCTGCCTCTGACCTGCTTCTCCCTGCTCTCCCCTCTCTCCACCCAGACTACCTTCCCACCCCAGCCCAGGATCACCCAGGGAACAGAACACATAACAGTGAAATTAACAAAGGGACTCAGAGAGCTCCAGTTAATTCCTTCCAGGACCCAATAGAGGAAGGAGATTAAGGAGAGAAGGCAGGAAAAAGTGAGAAGAAAAGGGAATGAGGGAAGAGAAAGAATGAGAGAGGAAAGGAAAGAAAGACTAAGTCTCCCAGCTGTGGCCGCCCAGGCCCCCTGAATAGAATGATGGGATGTGTGGCTATCTCCAGCATTTCCGGGACCCAAATGGCTAAATCTGCAAGAGCTAGGTGAGAAAAGACTGACTCAACAGCTTCTGGGTGAGTCATGTGTTCCAGAAAACATCCCTCCCTGGCGTCGACGTGCAGGTTGTAAGGACAGACATATCACAGAAAAGGAATGTTGGAAAAAATGGTGCCCATCTGTGAAGACTCCTCATAGCCACCCAGTCTCTAACTCCGTGAGCATTTGATACCCAGAAACCTGGAACAGAAAGAGCCGTGAAGCCTGACCTGATCCCTAGCCAGTGACAGAGCCAGGTTTCCTGTCCAATCAGTCCCCAGCCAGGGGAGCTCGGATCCTCTCTCAAGTGAGCCCAGCAGATGTTATGGAGCTTGCAAATAAAGGGCAAGGGCTCCTAGTTCCTGTGTAAAGGGAAACCCACAGACTGGGGGCCAACCTCTCACCAGGAAAATAAAAATAGTTAAATCCATAGAATCAGCCTCCTTTTCTGTTCTCTGGATATAACTTGCTCCTGGACTTCTGTGAATAGTTAGCTGAAAAGCTGTTGGAGTGGACATCTGTTGTTTTTGCCTGCCCAGCCGCTTTCCTCCTTTTACTGGAAATAGCATCCCAATTTTCCTGGAGGAATCACTCCTCCCCCATGCTCCAGCCATGTGGTCTTGGGTGGAGCTGAACCCACCCCCATCTCCAGGGATAAGCAAGTGACCCAGACCACGACAATGAGGACATCACATCCCACTGACTGACTCCGGGTGGGGATAGGACCTAAATCAGGAACAGCCTGACTCAATAACAGGTCTTTGTGTAAAGACAGAATCATTTCACTAGAGTTTCTGAGAAGATAGATGAGTGTTTGAAGCTGCTGGCAGCCATCTTGCTACCACAGACAGAGAGTCCAAACTGCCTGGAAATGAAGTCAAGGCAGAGGACACTGAAGCTAAATCTTGCTGACCGCACTCTTGCCCCTAGATCTAGCCATTCCTGAAGCTCTCTACATCTTAACATTTTAGTTACAAGAGCTAAAATAATCTGTAATTTGAAAGCCCATCTGATCTGGTCTTCTGTACAAGGACCTTGACTAAGATTGTTGCTCACTGATCACACTGATAGACACATAATGCATCTTAGTCTATTGGTGCTGCTATAACAAAATACCCAAGACTGGGAGATTTATAAAGAACAGAAATTTTTTTCTTACATTTCTGAAGCCTAGGAAATCCAAGATGAAGTCTTCAGCAGATTTGACTGGGTGAGGGCTGCTCTCTGCTTCCCAGATGGTGCCTTGCTGCTGCATCCTTGGGAGTAGAGGGAGATCCAGTCTTTACAAGGTAGAAGAAAAAAAGAGCCAAGTAGCTAAACACTGTGTGAAGTCTTTCTTTTTCTTTTTTTTTTTTTTATGAGGACCTTAATACCATGCCCAAGGGAGGAGCCCTCGAGGTTCAATCACCTCTTAAAGGTCCCACCTGTTAATATTATCTCACTGGCTGTTAAGTTTTATTACCTAAGGAGGGGACACTTTCAAACCACAGCATAAGGATTCCTAGGAAGTCACAGGACCAATGTAATGCAGAAGAGTCCTCTCTACCAGGTTCCCAGGGGTCTCCAAAAAGTATACGCTGGATCAATTGCATTTGGGGACACACGGTGACTGAAGGGCTCTTTCCCTGGGATTCTATCAAGCTGCGAAGTATTCACAGTTTTAAAATTACTCATCAAGAGCTGGATTTTTTTTTCTCCTCTGCTACCTTAGTTACTGATTATTTCCAGATCCATCAGATACACAAACTCTTGTTTTTAAAATGCAATCAGCACACCCACGCGCCCATCTATAGATAGTAAAGAATAGGTAGCTGAAGCCCCTGGAAGATAAATGCTATCACACAGGATGAAATGGAAAGCATTACAAATGTACACGCAGCAGGAAAATACTGTTTAGCTGGTAAATAATGAACCAGGAAAGCACTGCCATTTGGGAAACTTGGGGTCCATTCTTGTCTTTGAAAGCTTAGTGTGTCTGTGTCGCTCTGATGCACAAGGCTATCACTCCTCACAGAGAGCCCAGCCCACTGTCTCCAGTCAACCCGCTGCGCTGCAACCGACTGGAGACCACCCAGGCAAACTCCTTATGCTCCAGTTGCTCACCTGGCTCCAGTAGTTTGGGGACTCATCCTCGGATCTCTCATTTCTCCAAATGCTGGCTCTGCAAAAGGGCAGGAAAGTGTCCAACTCTGTCTGTGGTCTCTGGCTAGGTTGAAAAGCCCCATGGGTGGATTTCCTCTCTTCTCCTCTGTGCCTTGGGTCCCATCACTGGGCTGCTCATGACCAGGAACTACAAGCTCCTTCTAGTTTGTCCTGGCATGGCTCCCGAAAATGCGGAGGTGGACTGTGGACAATGTCAACTTAAGACCTGCAGCCATCTACTTCAATCGTGTAATGGGGCTGCATTAGTACAGGAAAACATCTCAGAAGAGAAAGGCATGCAGGACCCGGTCACAGCTGCTCTTAACCTATTTTGAAGAAAATCGCCCCTTCGTAGGTAGGAAAGTGATTTGTTGTGTGTGGTATACCTTGACCTCTTTTCTAGGCAAGCATGGAGATGTACTACAGACTTAACATCACCCTTATTCTCCTGCCTGACTGGCTAAGTCACCAGTCTCTTTAGGTACAAGGGCCTGTAACCTCTCCATAGCTGTTGACTTTCTTGAGTCAGAAGCATCCCAGACCTAATGCCTGCCAGACCAAGGAATGCAAAAAATCCATGCATCTTGGGCTGTGACCCTGAGCTGAAGCCATGCCCATCCAAGAGCAAGAATCTCAGCCTCCAAGGGAAGCTTTGGAAGTTTATTCCCATGAAGCCACTGACCTAATCTTTGCATTGAGACTGCTATTTACATTAAAATTGGTCACATAATGAAAAAAAAAGTAGTTCATTAATATGCTAAGAAGTGCTAATTTGAACATTGCTGAAAAGCAATTGCAAATTCCATTTTGCAACTTGCAAATGTGATGCAGCGCAAATTAGGGCTGATGGACCCATCTTCAGATATTCAAACTTCATCTGGATGCTTCTGAGCTCCCCAAGCCTCAGTCACAGAGATTGGCTTCAAGATCGGGTGATTTGTCCTTCATAAGGAAGAAAGACCTTGCCTCCTGGTAATGGGTGGCCAACTACTAACCACAGTATGCAGACATCCAGGGAGTCACAGGAAGGCCATCACAAGTGGGGGTTGTAGAAATAACCCAAGAGAAAAGAACAGGAATGACTCCAAACAGTCCCTACTTGTCTTCTGGAAGGTGCAGCTGGACCACAGCCACAACTTCCATCCAAGATAACCCACTCCCATTCCCCAGCCTCAACTTCACTTCCAGTGGTGACCCCCAACATTCTAGGGGGGTTGACTTGAAATGCAGCCTGAGCCACCCTGTCTCAGTGGGAATTAGAGGCAGCTTTGGAGGGGTTGGCCATTATCCTCTCTTCCATTTTGATGGAAGCTGGAGCCCTGGGGACTGTGCTGGGCTCAACTGTTCCTTCTGTCTTCCCATGGACCACCCTTTGCCTACACAGGACTCGTGTGAAGATAGGTCCCAAAGTCTACACCTACCAAGAAGTTGGTGTGGAATTTAAAAATACCCTTGAAAAGCCAGGCTTGGTGGCTCACGCTTGTAGTAATCCCAGCACTTAGGGAGGCTGAGACAGGAGAATCGCGAGTTCAAAGCCAGCCTCAGCAACTGCAAGGCGCTAAGCAACCCAGTGAGATCCTGTCTCTACATAAAAACACAAAATGGGGCTGACGATGTGGCTCAATGGTTGAGTACCCCTGAGTTCAATCCCTGGTACCAAAAAAAAAAAAAAAAATACCCTTGAAAGTCCCTTAGTCTAGCACAGCATTGGAGACCAGAACATTTTCTCTTGGTAAGAGTATACGGTTAGCTTTTCTTCCATCTCTGGTTGGTCATTCTTTTTTTGGTTAAGTACTAGATGGAGCTGGCCTGCCTGTGGGACCATACTGTTTTTTTTTTTAATTTTATCTGTGTATCTAAGAATCCATGACACACAGCAGGATGCTTCATCTCCTCCGAGAGGCACCTGCCAGAGGTACCAGTAGCCATCGCCAAGGTCATCCAGCTGTAAGGCCAACAAAGCAGCAGCAGCCCCAGGTCTTCACACAGCCACCACATCACTCCAGGTGTGACCAGCTTCCCCACCTGGCTCCCACCTTCATGGCAGGAGTGCCCTATCCATGACCAAATACTTAGCAAAGGTTTCCTTCCTTTCTTGTCTCCCTCTTCTTAAAACGAAAGGAACAAGTAAAGAGACAGAGGAAACTGGTTAATGTCTCCTGTAGGAAAAGCAGCTCCCGGGCCAAAAACAAGGTCAACCCATAGTCACACAGTCATGCAGTGTCCCAAGGGCACTGTATTAGGATTTAAATATGAGGCATCCCCCAAAAGCTCACGTGTGAGACAATGCAAGACAGATCAGAGGAGAAAAGATTAAATTATGAGAGATGTAACATAATCGGTGGTTTAATCCACTGATGGATTAACTGGGTGGTAATTTAGGCAGTTAGAGTATGACTGGAGGAAGTAGGTCACTGGAGTATGACTTTGGGGTTTATCTTTTGTCCTTGGCAAGCAAACCCTTCTATCTCCTAATCATCGTGTCCTGAGCCTCTTTCCTCTGCCATGCCCTTCCCCCATGACATTCCATCTCACCTTGAGCCCAGAGCTATGGAGCTGACTGACCAGGGACTGGACCTCTGAAACCGTGAGCCAAAGTAAACTTTTCCTCCTCTATGTTGTTGTTGTTGTTTTTTTTTTTCCCAAGTCTTTCGACAGCAACAACAACAAAAAAAGGCTAACTAAAACACATTGAAAACCTGGCCCCGAGCTTCACGTGGGGCCAAAGCGAAAAGGAAAACAAAACGTGTTAAGAAGGACTTTTCCATAAAACTGAAAAGGCAGCGGGCCTGCTTTTCCTGCAGCTGCGGAGTAAGAGACCCAAGGCGGGGCCTCACATGGACTCAGCTCTCTGAAGTGCCTGTTGGCTGCGGGGTATTTCTACTCAAAAACAAAGATGGAAGGAAGGTACGGGCCCATGCCCACGCCAGCCTTCCTGTGGCCTCCTGAACTCCATGTGTCTCTCCAATATGTTCACAGAGATCTCCGTCCCCCAACAGGGCTTTAGCTCAGGGACAACTCTTTCAAATCCCTCAGGCTTCTTCTCCTTACGTACTCGGGCAAAGAGACTTTCTGTGACTCTGTCTAAAGTTGTTCATTTCTTCATGGTGTTCACAATAAACTGAGATCACCTTTTCTTACGGTTCCACATAGAATTTAAACTTCATATGGGCGAGCACGGAATAGCAAGCACCAAGAATTTTGCTGGACACGTGATAGATTTTTGATTATATATTTTTTAGATGTTGATAGATCTTTATTTTATTCATTAATTTATATGCGATGCTGAGAGTCAAACCCAGTGCCTCACACATGCTAGGCAAGCACTCTACCACTATGCCACCACCACCTCAGCCCCACGTGATAGATTTTGAATAAATGCTTGAGGAAGAAATGAATTGGCAACAAATCTTGTCGCGGCATGTCCTATGGGTCAACCACTGCTAAGCACTGTGAAAACACCAATCCTTATTGAACCCTCAGGGTGGCCCTTGTATGTAGACTCCATCACTAACCCATTTCACAGATGAGGAAACTGAGGCACAGAGAGGCTAAGTGATTTGCCTGAAGTTACACAGCTTAGTGAGTCGTAGGACTAAGAGGTCTGAGTAGAGAGTTAGACCTCTGGATCACCACAGCCAACGTTTGATTGAGGTAAGTTGCCCAATGCATGGTGAACAAAGTTTTAATCTCTTTCCTGAGCCCATAAATCTATACCCTAGGCTCCTCTCATTATTGCTGAACGCATTGTCTGATTCTGGAGATAAGTAGCCTAATTCATTTAAATTCTTTCTTTAACATTGTTGATTTTAGCTGAAATGCAAAGTGCAGTGCAGAGGAGCCCAGGCAGCAGCGCTGGAGAGTTTGGGATTAGTTCATTAATGGGTTCAGCACCTGCCCATGAGGGAGCCTAGCACTGAGAGCTAACTGCTTCCGGCCACGCGCCACTTAGAACCATGCATTTACAAACCAGCCCAACATGCGTGTCAGCATGAGAGATGGCAGTGCCCAAGAAATGCATTTTTTATTTATGTATTAGTAATACCTAATATTGAATACCATCAGTGTAAACAATGCAAAAAAACAACAGCATTTCTCATTTGGGTTCTAAACCAGCCAAGCTACCCCAAGACCTGCTTTGCTATGTAGCCAGCTGCTGGCTGTGGGCACTTCATAGAAACAGATATGCCTGGCTGGCCTGGCCTGGCCTCCTGCAGCCCTCCCAGAGACCACACATGCCCAAGTCTAGAGTAGGGACGTCTACAGTCCACTAAGAACTCCCGAGAACGGAATGCAGACTCTGAGGAAGGCCCCGTGTGAG
Source organism: Xerus rutilus (assembly GCA_028644305.1). Classification (NCBI taxonomy): domain Eukaryota; kingdom Metazoa; phylum Chordata; class Mammalia; order Rodentia; family Sciuridae; genus Xerus; species Xerus rutilus. The sequence goes on from CM053414.1 coordinate 36,749,418, forward strand.
GTACCCAAAGCAGTCCACTCATCCCTAAGACACGTGCTCTGCTGTGATTGTTTTGAGTCTGTCACTGACCAAAATCGGCAGAATGATGTCCAAGATGTGGTGTCACCAACACATTGGCAAACAGAACTGGAAGGAAAGGGGGAGAGAAAGAGATGCCCTGGCCAGCATCTGCCTCTGTGCACATCAGCTCTGGCCTCCTGAGACTCCCTTTCTCCGCAAAGTTATCCAGAGCGTTTGTATGCCTTCTCTGCCTGCCTGTTTCTGCTTCTTCCAAGGATCAGAAACTACCCGCTGAGGAGAAGAGTAAGTAGAAAATGCTGTTGGAAGAAAACATCTTGGGCTGAGAAAAGTCAGCTCATGCCAAGACCAGAAGTCCAGTTTTCATACCATTTTCTGTCTCACCATTCCATAACACGTCCGTCTCATAACCTTGACTAATGCGAGTTCACAACGAAAAGACAGATACACTTCCATCATCTCAGGATAAAATCCAGTTTCTAGATTTACAAGCTTAAGAATCAAAATTTGGGCTGCGACAAGGTTATCACTAACAAATGCCACCTTGTGGGGACAGCCTCTAGGAAGTATCCTCCTTCACCACCCCTCCTCAGGAAGGCCCACTTGAGGGGACAAAGTGGGCGAGGAGGCACATCTGCCACAGCCTACAGCAACGATTCTCAACCCTAGTTGCATAATGGAATCAGCCAGGTCTCATCCCAGCTATTCCTATTTCATTGGTCTGGGGTGCCACCTGGGAACCAGCTCCCCAGGTGTTTGGGCCATGCAGCCAAGGTCAAGAACCACATAGTAGAGCTTAGAAGTCCTCCATCTAAATCAAGGCTGCAGCATAGAGAGGAAAAGCAACTCACAAGGGCTGATCAGAGGCCTGTGGAGACAGGAGATTGACTTCCACCAGGGAATCCCCCTTCGTCTTGCTCCCCCACTTCCTCTCTGAGTTCCCCCCAGGATGGCACCTCCTCATAAGTCAGGCGCCTGTGTCAGCTACCAAGAATAACTGCTTGCCCTCGCCGAAGTTCGTAACTGCCTTCGGATGCCAGTTGGAGCCTGTAATTAGAATTCACTGCAACTCTGGGAACACGCAGCCCATCCACAGCCAGGACTCCGGCGGCCTCGGCATGAGCCCAGTGATTTAAAACCTCGGTGGACAGATTCGCCCCACCTAACATGCATCTCCTGGTGGGTTGCCCCCTCTGATGTCCACTGGGGAGGAAATGAATTACAGCCTCAGATACAAGACTGAGAAGTTGCGGGAGGAAGTCACAATTATGCACCGACCTGGATGGGCAATTTGAGACGAAGGTGACAAGGGAAGCTAAATCTGTCTCCCTTATGTCCTTCAAGTCTCCTTCCAGAAACCTCTCCCAACACCCACCCCGGGGCCAACTTGCAGCCTGCAGAGCTTGTGGCAGAACAAGGCGGGGCAGGCTTACTCACAAACCTCTCTCAGAACGCCAGGATGGAGACAGCATAATTAGTCTTCACTTTCACAAGTAATAAATACACACAAATTAAAAATACATTTGTACCACTCATTTTACCCACACATAGATCATAACATGTAAATACACATTCCACTTGTCTTTCGCTAATCATTTACTTCATATTCTCGTTTTGGTCAACAGGGCACACAGCCACCTTCCTATGTATCTCAATATCATTAATATCCTAGAAAACTTCAAAATTCCCATTTAAGATTGAACAGGGAGCGGCGATTGCAGAAGGCAGCGGAAACTATTGGAAAATCTATGGATTCCATGCCTGGTTTGCTCCTATTTGCCAAGCTAAATATTTGAGGAAGTTTCCTTGTCATGAACAACCAAAAGTTTTTGGAAAGCTGAATCATCCCAGAGGAGAACTGGACAAATGAGAACTAAATTTGGAATTTGAGAACTGGTCTGAGTCCCGGCTGGTACACCAGACTCCATTGTGACTTGGGCCATCCATCAGCATCTCCCTGGGGTTTGGTTTCCTCTGTGAACCGGGAAGATAGTGACCTCACCTGTTGTTACTACTAGGGCTATTCCTGGGTGCTGTACTAGGCGGAAGAGGCTACGTGAGGCAGCAGGAAATAAAAGACATCTGGAAGTGGCCAGAGAGCAGTGTGGGCTTGGTTGAGGGAGGAAATGAGGGACAGTTTTCCCTGAGAGGGATGAGCCCAGAAGCCTCAGAGGGAGGACCCACCTGGCAAGAGCTGACAGGCGTTGCCCACACATGGCCCTCAAACAAGAAGGGAGCTGGAGACAGCACAGCCACCTTCTTTTCTGATTTCTTTTTGGGCTTCCCGATGGCCACATCCAGCTGGAACGGCCATCACTGATCAGCCTCCCGGGACATGGGGAAGGGAAGGGAAGATTGGGAAGAGGGAGGAGGTGGGGGAGTAACCAGCACAGAGGCCTCTGTAGAGTTCAAATCCCCATGTTAGGGGCTGGGGATATAGCTCAGTTGATAGAGTGCTTGCCTCGCATGCACAAGGCCCTGGGTTCAATCCCCAGCACCACACACACACAAAGTCCCCATGCTCACCCAGGGATGGGAAGTGTGCCTCTTCCCTGCAAGAAATCATCAGAATGCCTTGGAACCCAGCTCCACTGCTGGGCGAACAAGGAGCACCCGGATGCCAAGTGAGAAGGGTTCTCCACGTCCTTGGCATATGGATCCCTGCCAGGGCTCATTGAGAAGTCCCTGCCTCACCCCACCCTGCTGATTTCAAGACTAGCATGAGCTGGAGGAAAGCAGAACACAGGGCAGCGTGTGAGGGAGAGGCTTGCCTACAGGGAGTCAGTAACCACCCGCAGCCTGACCCTCAGCACCACCAGCCTCTTGGTTTGGTCTCTGATGGTGTGAATGACAGTGCACAAGAAGCAACCAGGACCCATTTGAACACTTGTCTAGCCCCAGAAGTCCTCAGTAAATGCCCCTGGCATGTTCTACATTTCATTTCAGGAGGACATCTGATGTGGCACCTGGGTGGATGCTAGAGATCAATACAGTCCCGCCAGCTAAGGAGGGTCCATGTGAAATGCATGAGATGAGATCTTTGTCGTAACGTAGGCTGAGTGCACAGGCATGGAACCAGACAGCTAGCATTCAACCCCTGTTCCACAAGTTCTGGGAATTTGAGCAAGATTTTTATTTCATCACCTAAGCCCTAGTTTCTTCATCTGTAAAATGGATTTTAAAAAATTTTACCTATCTCCAAGCATCATTAAAAGATTGACATAGAGCACACCAAAAGGCTCAGGACAGACATTTCTGGGTTTTGCCAATTCATTAGAATATGGCTAATTTGAACAGCTCTGTGCTTTCTCAGCCAGACTGAGCATCCATCCTTTGCTGGGACATAAGATCCAACTGGGTTAGAAAATTCACTGGAGTCAGCTCAGAGCAAAGTTCCTACCATGATTTCATGGGCAGTGAAAGTATCTTTGGTTGCCATCTGGGAATGAGGGGACCCCTATGCAGGGAGGCGGGATAGAAAGAGAAGCATGAATGGGCTGCTCCAGCTACTGGCCTCAACTTGGGCAAAGCTGTGAAATTGGCACATCCACATGTCATTGGCATCCAAGAATCTGAAATGGGGTCACATTTATTTTAAATACCAAACTACAATGACCTCTCCTCTGTACCTCTGCAGAGCTCCCCCAGTTATCCCTAGGAGTCCTCAATGGGAGCTTTTCAAACACTCACAAATGTCTCCATGAACCCGCAACAGACTCCACACAGTAGTCACCACATTCTTCCCCCCACTTCTGATTCCCTGGTCCTAGGGCTGTTTTCCTGGAAACTATAAGGGATGCCCTGCATCACCTGGAGGAGCTGTCTCAAGGCCTCCAGGGGGCACTAGAGCAGAACTTCTAATGGTGCAGGGAGATAGGGTCTCAGCCCCTCCCTTTCAGAAAGCCTCTCAGTACTTAATTGCTTCTCCTCACCCTTCAACGTTCTCCAGATTATCCCCAACCTTTCCTGCCCAGCCTCAAATGGGATAGAGGTCCTTCATCATCCAGCTACACTTTGAGATCAATTCTTACACAGGACGTAGTCAAACAGGGCTCAGCTTCCTGGAGCTAATGAATCATTATGGATTCAGGTGCTCCAGCATCCACTGAGGCCAGGGCTAGTGAGCCCCACTGGTTAGAGGACACAGACTTAAAAAATTAAAGAAAAAAAAAAATAAAATTACTATGGCTTCTGGATGAAATATCCTGATAATCATGGAAGGAGAGCTTGAAACCATAATCATAATCATCTTTGGTCTTTGCCTTTGTAGACCTGGCCTGAGGCTTAAATTTAAACCCACGGTGACTCTAAAAGCTGCATGAATAGTTCATTTCCCAACAAAACTGCCATACAGGGAGACAAATAATTTAAGTAGGGACAATGCTTCACCAGCATGCACATATTAGAAGTTTAAAAATCACAACCCAGGGAAAGCCAGGGAGAGAAAGAAGGAAAAACAAAAACTTCTCGCTAGAAAGTTTGCTCCATTCTGAAGCTGTCCACAGAGCACCAGGGAGGAGTCCTGTTTTCCCTCCAAGAGAACAGGGAGGGGGTACCTGCCACAGATGAAGTGTCAAAGTGGGAGCCCCTCCTCAGAGGGACAGGGGGAAGTTGAGAGGAGAAAGACCCAGCCATAGATTCACAACTGGAAATTTACTTTACATGGATGTGTTTGTCCTCCAGAAAAACAATCAGATGCTTATTGACATCCGCATCCTGTGCCTGAGGTCTAATTTCCAATCCTAGAAGCACTTCAGCATTTGCACATGCCCACATCAAATTTTCTGAGTGTTTCACCCAACGCTCCCCCAGCCCAGAGATCAATGTATGGATTATAGATTATGGATCACTCAGGACCCAGACCACAGTCTCTCAATGTCAGAATGAGAGCCATTGCTCCCCTTCCCAGGCTTTTAGCCATGAGTCACCATACATTTTGAGACAGAGAGCCATTATTCATCGTCAAGTTATCCCACCCAAGCTTATCAAGAATTTAAACTGGAAAATATGTATATGAGCCCTCCTGGGACAGCACTGTAGATACATAAAGATAGTCCGAAAAAATGTTATTGGTCCAAGAAAGAACTCAGAACCTTGGCTTTCAGTTCTCTTCCTAATACATAGCAATTCCAATGAGATTAATATTGCCATTTTGTGAACCTACCAGCAGATAGAAGTCACCACATTATTGTGGTCTGTTTCCGAGGACAAATAAAGTCTGTTGCTGCTCTCCAGTGTTCTGCAGAGCATGCCACGCTATAGACAGAAGTGTTTCAAGTCAACACAATATGAAAAAATTCAAAATAAAATGAAAAGTGTCTGAAAACAAACCAACATAAATATACAGCAGTCCTGTTAATTATGATTATTTATGATCATAAGAACTGGCATCATTACTGTGGTTTCCTTTCCAAAATCTCACAAACTTGTTACTATACTGCAGTTTCGGAGTCCTATAGGCTTAAAAAGGTGGCATGCTCAAGGAAAAAGTCAATTTTTGGCAGGGACAATGCAGACCCCGGGTGCGAGGGCTTGCTTGCACACACAGACACACGTGTGTGATGCAGACACACAATAAAACCTGCTCGGACCTTCCAGCATGCCACAGCATTAATCCACTGCTAATGCATTACAGATGTCTCTGATGAGCACCACCAATCTATTAAACAAAGTGCTCTAGTCGCCAGCGAGGGGCCTGAAGAATGATCTAGAAACCCATCCCCGTGGGGGAAACAGCCTATGGAACATCACGGACAACACTGAATATTTCATCAGGGATGACAAGACTTTCCTCTCCCCCGTTCCCCTCCCTCCACCGCCCTGCCTGCCACTTCCTTCCCCCTCCCCTTCCAGATCTTTCCTCCACTCACTTGACAACTAGTCACGGCCACATCACTGCCATCCCGCTGTCCTTGCGAGCTGACCTCTGTAGTGCTTAGTGCCCAGCGGTCATGCTGTCCTCGTCTCTCGCCAACCACATCTGACAGGAGACGCGGAGCACGCAGCACCTGAGACGCCCTGGGACTACACAGGTAAACCAGGGGAGTCCGTGTTGTCTCTGGACTAACAACGGAGGGAAAGACATGACATCTCCAGCCAGGAGCCCACGTCCGAATATTCAAAAGGTTCATCATGCGGGTGATGAAGGCTGCGGCCCTCTCAGCCTTCCTGACTGAGGCCTGCAGGAGGCAGGAGTGGGGATTAGGGAGGAGCACCTGTCCCTGGCCTCCATCAGGGGAGAACACAGGTGTAACACAGCAGCCAGGGCAACTCGGGGGTACTGGGGCAGAGAAATGTCACCTCACCTGCTCCTAGAGCCCCTCCCAGGCAGACTCCAGACCCCCAAGGCAAGGGTACCCCTGAACATCTGGCTCTGCCTGTATGCCACACCTGCCCACTGGCAGCACCAAGGACCTGAAGAAGGTTTATAAATTGAGAAAGGAAATAGATTGTTTAAAAATCACATGGTAGTTTCCAGTTGCTATATTCTTTTGCAACTCCTTTTTAGTGAAGTGTCGGAGTGGAGAAAAACATGAAGTATTTTGACTGAAATAAATGCTTTCATGGAAAACAGAGAACCCCAGAGAGTATTCTAAGACTTGAAGAACGTCATACTATTTTAAGCAGGTGACAGTAATGTCACCGTCTGAGGGGTTAGGGTATTTTTTTTTTCTAGACTTACAAGAGGAAAAAAATAAGTTTGCTTCAAATGGAGAAAGTTAAGTAAAGAAACAGTCTTCCCAGTCGCATGGATAATTCATAGACTGCAGTGACATATTTCCCTGCTCTTCGTCTTAGACAAAACTAACCAGTACTATTAGGGAGAGAATGTTTGCTAGCTCCAAGCAGAAAATGAAACAGAGTACAAACACACTCTTCCAGTCACTCTGATTTTTTCCAACTTTTATTATTACCACCCACATCAACGTGGCTGGGATACATTGGTTCAAAAACCCACCCCAGCCTTCCCTCTGCTTATTATGCACAAGGTCTAGGGCAAATGCAGGCAGCGTGCATTAGCCAATCTCGAGCTTGACATTGACTTCAACTACCCCTCCTCCTTATTTTCCTTTACTTCTTTGGTATTCCTGAATGCTCAATAAAAACGTAGACAGCATTTTGAGGCTCCCTCCTAGCGTCATGGGTATTAATGGAAATCCTTCCTTTGCATAAGTATACAGAAATATATTCTGAAATATACAGAAAAGAGCCTTGCAGAAATCTTGTTAGGAGACCTCACTAAGACCACATCTGCTTCCTGGCTTTGTTTCTCCAAGGAGCTTTCTCCTTCATGCCATTTTGGGGCACTGAGAATGGCTCTTGGGAAGGTCAGGAGAGTCATGTGGCAGTCCCAGGGTGGGGTTACATGGTGAGGCTATGTGACTCTCCTCCTGCTCCAGGAGCTACAGTAGGTAAAGATACCAGCTCAAAGGACTCTGCAGTGAAGGTTCCATCCCCACTGTCTCCATCTCTCCTCTTCCCATGCTCAGGTACAGCCTGTCTCATGAGAGAGAATGTCCTCCACTCCCAGAGCTGTGCAAGAAAACCTGGGGGACCCCCAGGAAGAAAAGAGAAAAGGTCAATGACTTCCCTGGGCCCCTCATGCCTCTGAGCACAGATCCTCCAGAAGATAACAGGGACAGAAAGAGAGAAAAGTCCAAGAACATTCCTCTGCCAGCCAAGTAGCTGCTGTTGCATTAAAACATGACATTCTTTGAGCTACACCAACCTTAGACAAAGCTGTCCTTCTCCAGTTGAGACCCAATAATCGGTCTCCCTGAAGCACCTGGCTCCCTGTAGACATTCGCACCCAAGCCAGCTCAACCTCTCTTTGCAGATGAAACATTGAGGTCGACAGGCTGTACTCTGAACCCTGGAAGGGGTCATTGCTAACCTGGAAGCATGTACATGCTCACCTGGAAATATGCACTCACATGCATGCACACACACACACGCACACACACACACACACACACACACACTATTCACCATGTCTTCTCCACTTAGGTCTCTACTGCACTGATGCCACTCAATGCCTAACACTTCACAACCACAGACATAGGCTTTGAAGAAACCCCACCTCTCAACCAACTGGGATGGAATAAGAAAAATGCTTTGATAACCCATCTGGTGTCTTGAAAGCAGAGCTACCCAATGTAACAGTGTGCCAACAAAACGTGGCCTTGGTGGCATTGAGACTTCAGGGCACCATGTTATCCTACTGAGGTTGAGTCCTGACTCCCACTAACACAGAAGTGGTGATGTGGTCTGCCGTGTACCCAAGTCATCAACCCGGGAGGAGAGCAGTCCTCAGAACTGAGATCCAAAGGAGCATCAATATGCTGACAAGCCTGTGGACCAGCAGGGAATCCAGCAAGCTGGAACCGGGACCAGCAGCATTAAGCATGGGATGTGGGGGGAGTTTCAGATTTACCTGGTAAAGAATTCCAAGTCCAGGCCAACATTCAGCATCAGAATGTCTCTCCAGGGCTGATTGGAAGCCCCCTCCTCCTCTCCCTCCCCACTTCCCTGGCCAGCCAGATGTCCATGTTGGGTCACTAGCTCCAGAGAGGCCATCTCTCTCAGTGCCCCAGAGGATGTTCAGAGCACCACTCTCAGGACTTTTCTCTGTGTGGGGCCAGCAGCTTAATTGGGTTTTACCCGAGTTATTGGGAACATCCTCCTGGATCGTGTTCCAGTCTCAGAAGACACTGCAAATCAGGTTGAGCTGCAAGCAGATGTTAGAAATGATGTGCATCTGAGACTGGAAGGAGAGAGTATCCCACCAGTGTGGTAGGGCCACCCAGGCCTCTCTAAGTGAGAGACAGACGTTTGAACAGAGGCACAAATGACAAGGAGGAGGCAGCCTGCCATCTCTGGGTGGGGCATGAGCAAGTGCATAATCCCTGAAGCAACACTCAAGATTTGTGTGCTCAAAGATAATCCTGTGGCTTCAGTAAAGTAAGAAGGGGTGAGAACAGTAGGAGCAGAGGGTAGAGAAAGGCACGAAAATGAAGTCACATGAGACCTTGTAGGGCACAGTCAAAAGGCAATATTTCGTTTTAAATAAATCAAAAGTCACCGCAAGATATTGAACAAGTAAACAAAATTCTCCTTTGCCAAAAAGACCACTAAGACTTCAGCGAGGCATGTAAACTATGAATGGGAAAGAGAAGATGCAGGGCCTCCTGTCCTAGGTGAGCAAGGATAATAGCTTGGGCAAGAGATGTTTGGAGGTTGTGTTAGTCAGCATTCCATTGCTGTGACAAAATGCCTGAGATAATCAGTTTATAAGGAAGGAAGGTTTGTTTCAGCTAACAGTTTCAGAGGTTTCACTTCATGGTCACTTGGCCCTGTTGTTTTGGGTCTGCAGCAACACAGTACATCATGGTGGGAGCCCATGGTGGGGAAAGCGTAGCAGGGGAGGCTTATTCACCTCATGGCAGCCAGGAAACAAAGAGAGAGGAAGGGGCTAAGGTCCTAATATCCCCTTCAAAGACACACCCCAGTGACCTAACTTCCTTCCCTTAGGCCACACCTCTGAAATGTTCTACCACCTCTGAATAGTACCATGAGCTGGGGACCAAATCTCAATACATGGGCCTTTGGGGAATATTTTATATGTAAATGATAGCAGGGATGGAACCAACCGGATGTGGTGTTGAATAGGCTACATGCATGTGGAGGAGGCTTGTAGGAAAGAGAGGAATCAAGAATTATGCTTCAGCCATCTGTCCACCATAATAATACTGCATGAAAAACACCCCAAACTCAGAGGGTTGAACTTCAGTACTTAGACGGAGTTTGGCGGGGTGGTTCTGGCTTGAGCAGCACTTGCTCACACACTGGCAAAAAATTGGCTGTTGACTGCGCCAAAGTGGGCACCTGGCTCTCATCCTCCAACAGGCTAGCCCAGGCATGTTCTCATGGTGAAGGCCAAGGAGGAAGGGCAGAGGAGCCCAAATGCAAAGCATTTTTCACATTCATTAACACCCTGTGTCCAGAGAAAATCACAGGAGAGATCTGAGTCAGAGCAAATGGCATCGCAAAGACAGAGACAGCAGACTCAGACCACTTACTCAATGTCTGCCAGTGATGGTCCTAGGTGTTTGGCTTGAGTAAGTCGGTGAAGGGAGGTGCCTGTTACCAGGTGACGGAGGAAGCATCAGGGATTTCAGGAGTCAGGAATTCTGTTTTGACTTAGGGACAGACAAGTTTTGATCTCAGTGAGGGTTCATGGGAACTATCCAAGCCTTAAACAAAATTCACCAAGCTGGAGTTGCAAAGTTCCAAGCCCACAAAACCTTTGAAGACAATGCTAATGAGGTGCCTTCAGGTGACAAGCTGGCCCAGTCCCAAGGTGACACCAGTCAGCTGTAGAGTCATGGACATTTGTCATTTGGCAAACAGGCTCCCTCTGTCTCCCACCTCCACTCTCCTGTCTCCACTGCAGAACAAGTTGGAGCTTCCATTGGCTCTGTGAGACTCTCCGATTTTATGCTGATCGTTAACTAAGAATATTTCCCTCCAGAGATTTATTACATTAATGAGCTCTGAAATTACTCATAGCAATTAAGTATATTGTTTTTAAACTCTTCAGAAATCATCAAAACACATTGGTTGTTTTTCAGAGAAACATAAATAAAGAGTACAACTTGTCTCCAAACAAACCCAGCAGCCAGCTCCCTTCATGCTGATTTGGGGAGTTTGGGGGTCTCTAAGATAGAAGTGTCCCCGCCCGGCTGAGGGAGGCTCCACATCCCTGTGCTGAAACTGTCATTCTCCAGAGAGGACTGAATGCTGAGTCTGAGCAGCAGGGCTCTGTGCGTGAGGTCTTTGGAAGGACTGGGGGCTTGTCCTGCACGCTGTCCCCCCTCTCACACACAGGAAGCAGAGTGAGCAGGAGACCCCAACATCCTGGTTAAAGAGGCCACTTGTTTCTGTTCCTACCACTTCTCCTGGATCTCTTGGCCTCCTGGAATCAGGACACCTCCCCACCTAACACAGACCTGCATGAGATCCTGTCCCCAACCTCCCCACAGCACAAATCTGTAATGCAGAATCACACGTGCTCCTCACCCCTCCTTGACAAGTCACCACCATCACATTCCACAAGCCATTTTCCTAGGCCAGGTGGTGAAGGGCCAGAGATGAGAGCAAGAGCTTGGGTATCTAGCCACCTGCATTCAAATACAGATCTGGACACTCACCAGCTGCCCCACGGAAGGATTCCACTGAAACATGATAAGTGGACCAGTATGTGGGCCTCCTAAATAAATAGGAACTTCTCACAATATATTTCAAGCACCTGCCCACATTCTGTCATTTCATTTTCACAACAATGAGATGGGAACTATCATTAGTGCTCACTTTCCAAATAGGGAAACTGAGGTCCATGGAGAGAAAAAGATTTGTGCAAGAGGCTTAGGGTTTGCGTCTCTGCAGGATCTCTCTGTGTACAAGGAGACAGCCTCATGGACTGCATCCTGGGCTCCCTAGCAGGGCCAGTGGGAGCCCCAGTAAGAGGTGGGATAAAGGAAATGGGTGGTACCTCTTCTCCCAGCTCCCTCCTAAGGCAGCATCAGGCTCCAGGTTGCTCTCTCCCTGGGCTCAGGCTCCACTCCCACACCATGGGCTTCCAGGCCCACCTGTGCCTTTATAAATGATCCTTCATGAAATGCTCCTCCATTTGCACCCTTTGAGCTTTGAGTGCGCTCTAGGCTTCCTGCAGGAGCCTCATCTCCCAAAGCAGCATTCCAGCTACTACGTCACACAGCCTGGGCCCTGGCTTCCAGAAAATAAGGAGTTTGATGACACAGGATAGCAATAAAAGTCATTGGTACTTTTTCCCCCTCTTGAAGCCAAAGTAAAGACTTACGAGTTCCTCCTGTTCTGAGCCTCTTTGGTGGGCTTTGTGCAGCTTGCTGACTGCAATGGAGAAGCGCCATCATGATCACCTAGAGGTGATCACTCTAGAGGGCCACAGACATCTGCAGAGCCATTATTTAAATGCAGCTGAGGATGGTCACAGTACTGTAAGCTCTGTGGTCCAGGAAGAGTACCACAGAGTATGCAGAGGACAAGGAGGATGTCCAAAGCTCCAGAGCACTCACGAGCCCTTCCTGAAACCACCACCCTCCCACCCCCAATCTCTACCCCTCCTGCAAGGAATCTGGCTTGTTTTCCTTTTCTTTTCTTTTTTCTTTTTTTGATACTCAGGGGTACTTGACCACTGAGCCACATCCCCAGCCCTATTTTGTGTTTTATGTAGAGACAGAGTCTCACTGAGTTGCTTAGTGCCTCGCCTTCGCTAAAGCTGGCTTTGAACTCGCGATTCTCCTGTCTCAGCCTCCCAAAGTGCTGGGATTACAGGCGTGTGCCACGGCGCCCGACTCTCGGCTTGTTTTTCTACAGGAACCTTTGAATCCCACATTCCACTGAGGATAGTCCTGGTCATTCCTGGCCCTGGATGACCAGAGGGAGCTGGTCTTGGAAGGGAGGAGCCTTCTCCCCCTCCCCACTCTGCAGATCCCTGCTCTCAGCACAGTGGGGAGGGTCCCCCCCAAAGCTCATGGGCACAGCAACATCCTGAGGGACATCAGTGAACCAGGGAGCAATGGAATGTGAAGACACCTACTAATTCCTATGTCTTTGTTTCCTTCTGGAAATTGAAAGTGACCTGCCCTGCATGACCCTCTCCGTCACCATCTCATGCCACATTCATGTGGACGTAAATAAAATACCTCGTGCAGATGATTGCTATCAGCGTGGAGACACCAGATCAAGCTTCTTCCATGATGCTGAGCTGCAGGAGTCCTCACTGAGCTCTGCTTGGTCTCATGAAGATGTCTCCTGCTGCACCGACCCAGAGGAGACTTCACGAGGGCGGAGACTGGGCCTCACTGCCTCTGGTTTCTCCCCATGCCCTTTCTCCAGGCTCAGAGCCTGGATGCACAGCCCACTCTCTAGAAATACTTGTCAGTGGGTTCAAAAGCAGCAAAACAAAGAAAATTGCAGATTCCTGGGGCTAGGAGGAACATCAGAGACCATCTGGGCCATTTTACAGATGGGAAAACTGACATGTTTGGTGGCTTTTAGACCTAAAGCCTGGATGCAAAGCCAGAAGGTCTGACTCCTAGCCCAGAGTGCCCCAGACGGTTGGTGCTCCACTCTCCACTTAGTAAATTACTCCAGAGCTGGTGGGAACCCCAGGAAAAGCCAAACCACACAGGGGCCAGATCTGGGAAGGCACTCTTTATGCCAAATGCACCGTGGTCCGGGGAAGTTTCATTAAGGTAAATAATATTCAATGTTGCTTCCACTGTTGCTTCAAGGACAGTAACCCAGGGTCATTTGACCACATTGGTGTATTAGTGAATATAAAAGAAAGTGTCTTTAAGATAATCTGTAAATCTTAAAATGTTCTAGGAGCTGAATGCCAAATGCAGATTCTACCTCCTCTCACTCTCTGCCAAGCCTTGGGTGCTAATAAAGTATAATAGTTTCAATACACCTTTAGACTAACACAGAATAAGACATCCACATTAAAGAGGCACTGAACCATCCCTCCAGAAATAAACCAACAAAAGATATAGGGACACTGGTTTCTGTCACTTGCCCTGGATCCCAGGGTTGGAAGAGCCGTTTAGGTAGCTATCAGGATGGAAGGGGGTTATTTTCAGTTTCCACAATGAGACCTTCATATTTGGGTATTGAAAAAAAGAAAAAAACAAACAAATAGAAAAAACAGGGAGGCTTCCTATGCCTAGTCACAAAGATCCCAGTGAAATCCCAGCACAAGTCATTGCATCTGAAATGAGCTGCTGTAAAAAGCCATCAAAATGAGTCTGTGAACAGCAGCCTGTGCAATGAACCAGGAAGAGGAGTACTGAGGAAAAGAGGGGTTTGCCTACCCACAGGCTCAGCCCAAGCCCCTCACTCAGCTCCCTCAAGGACACAAAAACCAAGATTCTGAACTGCATCCATCCCCCTCCTCCCTGTCCCCATCATCTCCCACCCCAAAGTGGGTGTGCCTTCATTGAGATGGTCTAATGGAAACGCCTAGCTAAAACCAACCTGGACCAAGGATCAACATGGAGATGCATCAGACCCATATGATCAGGTTTGGCCAGAGTGACGTGTCCAACAGTACCCTTGGCTAAGAGGAGCTAACAATGGCGCCACAGAGAGACCCTTAGCCACAGCCAGGCTCACGGGCACCATGATATGACAGACATAAAACTAAATTATATCACTTGTCATCATTAAGGAAAATTTTCATCTCCGTTCTTCATTTGAAAAGCACTATATTTAATGAATGAGTACTGAGTCATGACACGTAAATGACTAAAACATAGGAATTAGACTGAGGTCAACTAACGTATTTTTAAACCATGAAATTAAGGGACCTATTCGTGCCTGCCGAGGATGCCACTCCCCATTATTACGACGTTCTGCCCAGCTGCCCATGAGCACTGGGGGACAGGGGACACTTCTATCAGAGGGAGACCAAACTTCTACCCAAAGGCTCTCGTGAATGTGGAATAGTGGTCCCTAGGGGTTAGGAAGGGGAGGGGCAAGGGGACTAGGGAGAGCGGGAGGATGGGCACCTACGTAGAAAGGAGGGATTAAATGATCCCACTCCTCCTCACAAACATGTACAATTATTATGTGTCAATAAAAAAATTTTTAAATAAAAATAACTCTAGTGACTGAGTTGAAGAAACCTCATTGACTTCTCCTGTCTGCATCCCAAGAGTCCCTGGGCTCTTTGTGTGTACCCAGTGAAGTCATTGGCCAGTCTCCTGCAGAGCAAGCCCCACTCCAAAGATAGATCTTGTGGATCTATCACTGCAGAAAGATGATGCTTCTGCTCCTCCCAAGCTTGCGAACTGGTGGCACACAGACAATGGCCATTCTCAACTATATTCACCTCCTTCTGTTTCTCCCAGATCATTAAAATGCCTCAAGGTTAAAACATCACAAAAATCTGGAAGAAAAATGGTAAAGAAAAAATAATAATAAAAGATGCCAAGATTCCCCCGGGAAAGCTGAGAGGGTTCCTAGTGGGAAACCATCTTCAAAAGATTCGACACTTATAGATTGAAGCGGGCATGGTCTGGTTTTTCCACTATCAGCTCCTTTTTGATAATTTTCTTTGGGAAAGCCCCACCTCCTCCATTCTGAGTTACGAAGTTTTCCTTCAGGCTAGCCTCTCATGTGGCACCAAGGCTGGATTACAAATTGTCATAAGTCCATCAATATATGCCTTTATTCCTACCCCAGGAATTAATGACCCATTTCTGATTAACTAGTTGATGATTGTGTAGACACAAAGATTGCCACTACCAGAAACTTATGCATTCATGAAAGGAGGGCTTAGAGCTACTGAAAGGTAAAGGTAATATCTAAGTGAAAGCTGATGATGAAGCCAATATCAATATGGCCCATGGGGATATCTTTTCATCTGCTGGATCAAACCTCACCTGAAGCAAACATGACTTGAAACCTTTTGTTGTTGTTCACAGAATTCAAAAAATTTCCCCTCCTGCTTAATCCAGCAGAGGTTGAGTTGTTCTCATGACACGGAGTCTTTCCAGATTGTGAAAAGCCCTGTCTAGAATCCTGTATCCTAGAGTACAGGGAAGCTGTCCAATCCCTTCCTTCCAATACATGCAAAGATGACTAAATACAAAGCAGTGCTAGACAAGGGCTGACAGCTAGGGCGAAGAGTCCAAGAGCTCACACCTTCCCGAGAACACAGGTCAGGCTAACGGTTATTCCAGAAGAAGCCCCTACACACACATGCACGCCCATCCCTGCCTCCCTTATTTGTGGCTGACCTCTTTTCTTATTTGTCAAGGTCTAGGCCATACCAGCCTTTAACACTTGGAAATTACTCCTGCCTCAAACTGTCGCTAATTAACAGCCCCCTGCCAGCCAGGCTCACCGGCTCTCTGGGATTCTGCAGGGGGCCTAGGAGTGAAGGAAGAAAAATGTTTAAAATGCCTCCCACCCATAAAGGGATTGCATCGCTCCATTCGAATCTGATCATATCCTATGAAGCTGCTGTGGTGTTAAAAGAAGGCTCACAAAATGAGCCCTGGGGAGGCTGCAGCTCCCTGGCAAGAAGAAGTCAGGGAGACAGCATTGATCGTTCCAGCGTTCAAATCTGAGCACAGACATGGTGTGCCAAGCTCTGCCTGCTGGAGGGACCTTCAGCACCATCTCTCCCTCCCTCAGTCTAATGTGTAACCTCCTCCCTACCCTCTCCCTCCAGTGGCCTTGGAGACTGTCTTGAATGCTTCTGGGAATGGGGAACTCACTGCCCACCTCAAAGTCAATGCCTTTTTTGGCCAGTTCTGAAGGCCTCAAGTTTTCCCTTGCTCTTGACACATAGTCACATCTCTGAAGCTCTGCTTGAGGATGCTCAAAACTCTCTGTCCTGTCCGCTTGGAAACCTTTCAAATATGGAAAGCCAGAAAGCAGGGTCCTCTGGGCCCTCATATGTCTATGTTGAATGCTCCCTGTTATTTCCTTGAATCTCACCCAGTCCCAACCTGTGCTGATCACAATACTTTGCAGTGTGGTCTGGTCTGTGTGGCAGAGAGCTCCTTCCCATCACCTCTGTACTCCCATTAGTGAAACCACAAGTACATTTCTGTTAAGAGAGACCTATAGGAATTCACATAAATGGAATTTCTCTTGCTCATTTTTCAACAAAGGTAAGATATTCTGCGCTTAGAAGAAATCTACATTCAAAATGCCATCAATGGCCCAGCACAGCAGCGCACGCCTGTAATCCAAGCAGCTCGGGAGGCTGAGGCAGGAGGATCTCAAGTTCAAAGCCAATCTCAGCAAAAGTGAGGTGCTAAGCAACTCAGTGAGACACTGTCTCTAAATAAAATTCAAAATAGGGCTGGGGATGTGGCTCAGTTGTTAAGAGCCCCTGAGTTCAATCCCTGGTACAAAAAAAAAAAAAAAGCCATCAATAAAGCCCCATTCCTGGTTTTATTTTGCTCTTCTGTCCTCCGCACCCTGCACCCTGGGCTGGTGAGAAAGCACATTATCTCCGAGCATTAAGAGCATTCCAGCATCCACTCTGTGGCAGGGACAGGAGTGTTTCTTGGCGTCCCAGATGAATGTGTAAGTAAAAGTGAAGGCTACCAAATTGAAACTGATGCATGTAGGCCACCATCGCTAATTGTCACCCAGCGATTTTGCTTCCAGTAGTCACGTGGTAGGTGACAGCCACCGACGTTGATGGATTCTGACCCAGACTAGAAATCCAGTTTCTAAAAATGAGAGAGAAGAAAGAGGGGAAAAAAAGACTGTGAAGTTCGAGGCCCAGCGTGAGGAGACGTGATTGGGAACGAGGGGCGCCCCTGATAGCTCAAGCTGAGGAGGAAAATTAGAAAAGAAAGCCTGCTCCGCCACCATCTGGGTCGAAGCTGGCCTGGACAGCTGGAAGAAATATCGCCCTACCCGAGTCCCTGGCCAGGATTGTGATACATGCTTGCATACGGCTATCAATAACCCTGCGTGATTAATGCTAATGATTTATGTTAATTTTGCCATAAGCTTTATTTGTGCCCAGTGTTGAACTTGAGGATGTCAAATCATTCCTTAGGAGGTTGTTAGAATTTTTTAAAAGCAAAGCCTAAAATATAACATCTGACATTCCATAGATCACGGCCCCAGTGTCCTCAGCACTCTTGGAGTTACCATGGTCACCGTGGCCCATGGAGTCGCCTCCTGTCCAGTGGGAAGTTTTTGGGAGAAAACTACACTTCTGAGGAAGGAGACTCCACAGGAGCTTGCAGAGTCCCGTCTTTTGGGGGGGGTAGGGGAAGGTGAGGGGTGAATTTCAGAGCAGCAAAGAAGGCAAAGTCCATCCCTGGCCACCATTCCTCCTGAAGGTGGGGTGAGCCATGGCAAGCCCTCGAAGTCTCATTGTAGGTGACTTTGTCGGGGTCACTCCTCTTTTGCAGCCTCAACCTCTCTTCTGTAGAATGCCACAGTGGAAGAAGATGCTCAGCCCACTCTGCAGAAAAACCAGGAGGTTTACATTTTTTCATCCCATGAGAATGCTTTGTACCCTACAACACTCCAAATACATCAGCCTGTGTCCTTGAGGTCTCCTGGGAGTGTCCTGTTGATTGTCCAAGACCAAGGCAGTTGGGCAGGGAGCATCTGCTCCCCCTGTTGCTGTCTAGACCTGTGGTTCATCCAGGTGACCCCTTTAGCACCTCCTCTATCCACTCCCGGGAACCCAGGTAATGCCCTTGGGGTGGCAGGCCCTATACAAGGTACAGGGGACTCTGGTGAACAGGAAAGATGGAGGAGGCCAAAACACAGACCTCAAAGACTAACGGATCACAGACCAGAGGACTAGTGGCTGTGTCCTCCCAACAGAGGACAAAAGGGAATCAGCTCAGACAGATCATGGAAAGACAGCAGAAATGGACAGAGGACGTCAGTGGCTAGCCCAGCACAGAGGCTCTGGTGTGACAAACACCCATTATTACAAGCACCCATTGTCACTTGGAGACATGTGCAGGCCTGGGAGCTCCAAATGCCCCTGAGTCAGCACTATCCTCTGCTTCTCTGGCCTCCCTAGTCGACTCTCGGATCCGGTAACTGGGATTCCTTCAAAGACCCATTAGAGGCCTGAGACACTGGTAGCTTTTCCACCTGCAAACCAGTCACCCCATGAGCAACTGCCCTGCCTACCAAAGGAATGCTTTCATGATCTGCCCTGAGCCAAGACCCAACCAGAAACCCAAGCCATGGAGGAAGCAAAGCCCGGATCCTCCGGGCCTCCCTCCCCCACCTCCCTCCATCTCTCACTAGAAATTCATTATCTATAGCTTAAAAGCAACAATTTCTATATGGGTTTGCACCAAAAAGGAAATATTCTATCTGCTCTCTTGGCTTCCTGTGATGGAGCTCCATGAAACTAGCGTGGTCCGGGCTGTACGGCGAACACCTGTCAAAACGTATGGACCATGCCATTTATCAAATAATCTGCTCCAAGAACAGATAGGCACTATCAGCAATCTGGTATTGATCTGTACAGGCCCCTGCTATTGTTCATCCCTGCATCCCGAATGGCAGCAGGAATTAATGAAAGAAACAAAACAATGCATACCAATCACTCACCCCACAACTTTGTTGGTTGCTCTCATTAAGTTGGGCAAAGTTTCCCCCCAGCCAGCTTGAAAGGTGGCTTGGGAGTGGTAGGCCCAGGAGGTCAACCTTCTGATGGGTCCATGGACCTCTGCTGTGCTTCCCCTCCTCCTGACCTCCACAGGCTTGTGCTACTGAAGCATCTGCTCCTTTAAAGGCTTTGGCAGTGACATGCTAATGGCATGCAAGAATCCCACCTGGGTCTCTCCCAGGGTCCGGGCAGAAATAGTCTTTCCTTTGGCAGCCCCTCGGTGGTTGCATGGAAGCTGCCTTTTTCTAGAATCTTCTCCAGCATGTAGCCTGCTTGCATTTCAAAAGTGCAAGCAGACTGGCACTGGGGAGGGACAGAGCAGCAGACAATATCTGTAGGTCACCCAGAGGAGCCCAGGCACTGATGGAAGGCAGGTGAAATCCTAGCCTAACACTTGCCAGCCCTCATCTCTGGGTTTCCCATTAATACAAGCTCCTCTACACACACACACACACACCGTCCACACACTGTCCATCACTCTGTCCACACCCAAGCAGGCTTCAGGGCTCAGCTTCTGAAGGCTTCTTTAATCCATCCACCCAGAACTGATCTCTCCCTCCCCTGAGCACTACCTGGGAGTAGTTTATTATTTATTATTTTATAAAGTAATAAACTTTGGTCTCCTCCCAAAGTACTCAGAAGGAGTAGGGAGCTAACTAAAACAAAGCACTTGATTATGATCTCTGCCCTCAGAGGGCAGAGTTGCAGTCCTCTCTACAGCCCTACACAGTCCTAATACTACTGAGAGTGGATGGATGGGTAGGTGGATGGCTGAACAGGCAGACGGACAATAGATGATGGATGATGGATTGATAATTCTGAACCAAGTGCAATAAGAACTCCAGTGTACAACAGTCTCAAGGCCATGAGCCCAGAGTCAAAGTATCCAATGTTAGGTGACACTATGGGCTTCCCTTCTTTCTTAAAGCACGAATGTCTCCTCATACTCTACCCATCAGGCCAAGGAGCATTCTTCCCTGGTAGAACAGGAGGACCTCACCCTGAGGTCTAGAGATAAGGAACATGTAACTTGGATCCCACAGAGCCAGCCCTCAGAGAACAGACAGAAAGAAAAGAAATGTACTAAGCATCTGGTATAAAGACCTTAGCTTCTAGATTCCCAAGACAAACATCTCAACCATTCCCTGGAAGTCTCAAGGCCATGGTAGGATCAAACCACCAGCTTAGACCAACCAAGTTGGTGAGGGTAGCTGAGGTCACACCATACCTGAAGGACCCAAAGTCTTGTTCTTGGAAAAGTCCTTTGCTGAGCTACCTTGGTGGTGTACATGGGGGTAGAGAGGGATCAGTGTGTCTCTCATGCCAGGACCGTGAGGCCTTTCCTCTTCCTTTTCCCTTTTCCTTCCTCCTCAGCTCAAAGGACACCTCAGCAGGAAAGAGTGGAGCTTTCTGCTCATCTTGAGCTTTGCAGGAAATGAAGCAGAGACACAAAGTGGCACCAGCCGAGGCCTCGCTCAGCTGAGCAGGGCCTCCAGAGGGGCATGAGACATTTCCAGTCTGCAAAAGCAAGACCAAGGAGTTGGGCTGGGCCAGCCAGGCGTGTGGCATGCCATTCTCCAAGGGCAGATGGCAAATCTCTACCTGTGTAGCAGTGCAGTGCCCTGAGAGGTCCACCAGGTGTGGGGGTTGTTCCCCTTCTCTCCTGCCCTGAGCAGGACCTAGACATAGGACCCTCCTCGAGGCCACACCACATATCTGCTCTGCTGGGGATGTAAGAGCAGCAGCCCCTTCAGTTTCCAACTAAGGATGGCGTGGGTGCATGGCGAGAGCAGAGGAAGTGGGGAAGGCAGCAGCGTGGGGAAAAGGAAAGAAGGAACATAAAAGGAGCATGTGACCGATAAAGATGAGAACTGATAAAGGAATTCTAGGTTCCTTCCCTAAGGGTCTCAGAATTCAGTGGGCAGGGAGGGCACAGCTACCAGGGGCCAAAAGATGGTATCGTCAAACCAAGGGCCCCATGCTCAGAAGCATCTCTTCTCCAGGAATTCTGGGGATGTGCAGATGAGATGTCCCAAATCCCTCGACTGGGGCTTGGTTATGGTTTGAGTGTCTCCCCAACGATTCATGTGCTGGAACCTTGGACCCCAGGGTGGAAGTGTTAAGAGGAATTGGTGGTCAACAGGGACAGTGCCTTTGAAAAGAATTAAAGTAGTTCTCATGAGACCCTAAGTTAGTTCCCAGAGAGCAAATTCTTATTTTAAAAAAAAAGCCATTCCAGGTGTTCCCTGTTCTCTGGCTTCTTGATACCATATGATCACTCAGCATGAGCTTCTGCCATGGTGTGATGTAGCCAAGGTGGCCCATGAGAAATCATATCAATGGGGCTACCTGATCTTAGACGTATAGCCTCCAAAACTATAAGTTAATAAACTTCTTTTCTTTATAAAGTACCAAGCCTTGGGTATTTGTTATATCAATGGAAAACAGACTAATACACCCTCTTTTCTGAATTTCCAAATACCTCTTGCGCTTTGCCCATCAGCAGGCAGGGAAGGGCTTGGGAGAAAATTTTTGTCCTCCTGAGTTCCTAGAGGCAAATGCTACAATGACCAGAGAAGGTGCCCACCCACAGAGGGCAAACTTTCTGTGAAAGTTAAGCCATCCTCAATCTCTCTACTGCTACCATTTAGGTACAATATACCACTTAGGTATAGTATCTCTGAGCAGACTGGTTCTGCTGGGACCCAAGGAGACTGGAATGAAGGACAAACCCTACCTTGTGACTCCTGTCCCACTCATTGCAACAGAGTCCTCCAAAAATGTACTGGAGAAGAAGGGATTCAGAAGGCAGAGAAGGGACCTCAGGAGAGGGGGTGTCACATACAGGCAGAATGTGTTGAGTGGAGAAAGATGAAGACCATTTCCAAGGAATCTCACTGAATTTCCAAGGATGACCAAGTGGAAAAAATCCCAGCCTGGGCATCAGGCCCTGAAGCAACAGCATCCAGTGTCCTAGTTAGCTCTCGGAGCACCAGGGCTGTCCATGTGAAGACCCACTCTGTGAGTCCAGCCCTGATTGCGTTGGGAGCCAATAAAGGAACAGTGCTGCTCAGAGTTCCAGAGAAAGCCATTAGGCCTGGTCCCCGTGCTGTCATCAGCCGCAGAGGGTTGACACCGTGCAGAATCCAGAGCCAACCCACACAGCCCAGCTATGCAGCCATTGACGTCACCTTTGGAGCACAGGCCATGGAAATGGGACAGGCCACCATGCTCGGAGGCTCCATTGGGACTTTGCTGGAAGATGAGCAGCTCGAGACAGAGCACACTGTGGGCTCAGCATTAAGTCGCTCACATTTACTCAGGTGACAGTTCTGCCCACAACCCCTACAGCCCCTACCCTGACCCTCCAGCATGCCCATGCATGCCTGGGCAGCTGCCATTGTCCTTTGAAGTCCTGACACTCAGACATTCCTAGCCTCGTGACATTCCTAGTGAGCTCATCTACATCAGCTCCAAGAAACCTGACAGAGCAGAACTGGACTTAGTGGCACCTGAGTGGCAGCACCAGGCTGGCCCAAGATAGCCCTGTTGAGCCAGGAGCCCTGGGGCCAGCACATGGAGGTCAGCTCTCTACAGTAGGATATTGCTTTGAAAATAACTTAGGTTGCCACCTATGCCAACCTTGAACCAAATGGTTGTTCAGTGGGTCCTCCTCAGGACCCTGAGTACCAAACTCTCCATCCTGCCCTCCTTAACATGGGCATGGGTTACTTTTGCCTCATAAATGAATTGCCAGCTCACTGGGCACACTAGCTCAGAATGAGCCAATCTCTTCCACCCTCTCTCTGACACCAGCAGGTCATCAACACACACCTCTCTAGGAAAGTAGTAGCTGCAATCAGCTATCAGCCTGGTCCAGAACACAAAGCAATACACAAAGCAGAGGGAAACAATAAAGCAAGCCCTGGTTTCTGCCCTGAGGGATCCCAGAACAGAGTAGAGAAGGAGAGTCATAGGTTCACATGGTCAGCCAAGGACAAGGAACCAAACCACAGCCTCCCATCCCCCAGCAACATTGATTGGGGAATCCAAACCTGGGGTCTGGGAAGCCACCCTATGGCAGACATTCACAAGGAGCTGGACTCCATAGCTGGAGGCAGAGGAAGGCGTGCTTGGGAAGGACTTGTCAATCTTTGCTAGTGGCATCAATATCCTGGGAATGGGGGCCACTCCTTGGCAACAAGGACATTGCCTGCTGCTCAACCCTAGACTTCCTCAAGGCCCTTGAGAACCCCCTAGGGAAAGGCTGGATGATATGGTACCCAAGCAATTTCACCCCATCTCCTTCCCTAAGGCCACACAGCAAGCCCAGGAGAAGGCAGGGAATAGAGAGTGACAGATTCCAGGTGGCCTAGCTTGGTTTACCATACACACATTCTTTTTTACTTCAATTAGCCAACAATTAAATATACAGTTTTACTTTTTTGTAAAGTCTGCTCTACCACTTTCATGTACACAATGGAGGACCAGACATTACTGAGTTACATTCCCATCTGGCCACGCTGGCTGAGACAAAGCAGCAGTGACTCTCTCTAGACCATTCCAGGGATGTCAGCTCCCAGCCTGGCCCTTACAGGTGTCTGGTTTAAGACTGACCGTGGGATAGAGCTTGTGCCCTAGATCAAAGCACAGTAAGAGGAGTTCCAAAGGACCAAGGGGGCTGGAAATGTAACTTCATGGTAGAATGTTTGCCTAACATGCACCAGGCCCTGAGTTCCATCCTCAGTAACAGAGAGAGAGAGAGATACAGACCAACAGACCATGTCCACTGGGGAAAATGTTGGCTATAGCAAGCCCCACCTCCTGGTAACCCTAAAATTGTGTGACCATGGAGAATTAATTCTCCTTTGATGCTTTTCTCCTGGGCTTCATCAGGTAACCTTGAAACTGGTTGAACTTGGCTGACTCAGGGAGTACAATTTTCCCTATGGGTCCCTTTGAAATAAGACCAGCATCTTGCCTGGCTCCCCCAGCCTAATGGCAAGTACTTCCTCCACTGGTGATTGTTTCCAAGAGGCAGGCAGGCTTGCTTTAAATGCAAAGAGGGGCCGTGATTGACTGCAGAGATCCCGTAAACAAAGAGGGTTAAAAAAATAAAGCTAGGCTTCCTGTCTGCCCTTTGTACACTAACAGCCGCTGTTCGCTCGGGCTTCCACATGAGTAACACGGGCGCGCTGATTTCTATTACACAGAACATTAATAAGAGGAAGCACTGACCCTCGATTGCAGAGAACCAGGTAAATGACGGGGAGGGAAAGGGGCCGAGAAATGGTAGGCATTTTACACGGCACGACTTGAAGGGGAATGCGTTGACTATAAAGATGACGGGTGTTGTAGCACTGAGGAAAAAAACATAATTTTTCATTGATGTACGGCAGCAGGGCTGGAAGGAACACAAATACTACAGTAGATCCATTAACGGGATGACAAGGAACAGTGTTCACATCCACTCACTAAACTGTTTTTGATTCTTTAGTACCAACATGCAGAATGATCCTTACATTATGTTGCCAGGGAAAAAAAACCTTAAAATGCATTTATTTTATAATGTAACTTTCTCGTATTATCATAATAGAGCCATAACGGTTGTTGCAAACACTATGGGGTCTAAAAAAACACCTAAGTACAGTTATGAAATTGGAAATTTTTTTAAAGGGAGGAATTTGGAGTGTCTACAAAAGGAAGGCTGCGTCTGGGGACAGGGAAGGTGGCACACAATATCTCATCTTCTGCCTCTCCTTTTGGTCATTGAGCTTCAGACCAGAAGCAACACCAGTCACTGCCAGATGAGGCCCTGGGAGTAGCTAGAAGAGCTGGAAGAGGCAAGTGGGAGGACATGAAGCCATTGGAGTCTAGTTACTGTGAGAAGTGTGACTGGTAGGGTGGGTGGGACAGTCACCGCTCCCATCTTTACTTTTGACTTCTCCATCTCCACCCCTCATTCTTTCCTCTTCTTCTTCACCTACAACTTGTGCCAGAGTCTCTATGTCCTATCTATACAATGGGGACAAAAATGACCCTTCATGGGATGTGCCCCAGCATGGGGACTAGGCAAGTGCTGGGTGGTAAATGGGGGGCTGTAAGCAATATGATTGTCTCCCCCTCTGTGGCCACCATGCTCTGATCCCATGATCAGTGACTCTAACATAGGAGGGCTCTGAAGGCACCGATCTCAGGTGGGAATCTTGACTCTGCTGTGTTTGTAGGACCTCCAAATTGGTAGTTATTGTTAATAACATCATTGCAGCCAATGCATCCTATTTTAGGTACTGAAAAGTGTAAGGAGTGGCGGATCTCAACTGGAAGGACCCAGCAGGTGACCAGCAAGGGAGATATGGAGGGCTACAGCAGAAGCAGAAACCAAGTGCAAGGAAGTCACAGAAGCAAAAAGGGAAGTTTCACAGGGAAGGTAGCATTGGGAAATCTGAGACTGTACAGACATGGAAAGTGGAAAACATATCATGGCAAAATGAGCAGGTGGCTTGGGATGGCAGGTGCAGGTGGGACGTGGAATTGTCTGGGGTAGCAGGAGCCCACATGTGCATGGAAAGCAACTGGTCCTGAAGCTGGAGGGAGGAAGGCTATGATAGTAAGTGGGAGAACCTGCTTCTAAAAGGGGCTTCTGAGCCCTCCCAAGTGCCTCCATGGTAGATTGGGGAAACTTGGTAGGATGGGAAGGAAAGAGCAGGAGCAACTTTTCAATTTATTTTCTCTGGCTGTCTGAGTGGTTGGCATCGACATGGGGAAGAGGAGCTAATTTGGAGATAATGAGGCGATGAGACTGAGGATGATGATGTCAATTCAGGCATCCTTGACATCATAGGTCTTTCAGTCCTAGGAATGAAAGTACAAGGGATGGGTAGCGATAGCCGCAACTAGCTCTCATTGGGAGCTCACTGCTGGGCAGGAATGGAGCACCCATTCCGCACTCATTATATCAAACCCCCTTCCCAGAGACGGTTGTGCCTCCACATTCTATGGAGAAGGTTCAGAGAGGACAGATAAGTCATCCCAACTGTACAGCTTGGGAACTTGGTTCCTAAGCTCCAAACTGTAAGACTGTTTCCTTGAATCTGATAAAAAGTTTAGACAAATTTAACAGAGTTTATTTGAACATAGTGTGATTCTCCAATGGCAGCACTCAGAACCAGAAGAGGTTCAGAGAGCTCCACTCTACAAAGCAAGCTGTATTAATACACAGGAAGAGGCTGAAGAAAACAGAAACAAGAAACAAAGAGCAGATTGGTCATCTTGGTCACTTTCCCTGTAAAGGCGACTTCTTTATCATGCTGGCTAAAAAATGGGCTGTTAGGGTATTTGTCTACTAGCTCTCGCCCCTAGCTTCTTGGAAGGTCAGATATGCAGTTTAGTTTCAGCTTGGTGGCCTAGGACTTCAGCAGGAGTGACTGCATTTTGGAATGGTCTGTTGGGGCCCAGTGCAGGCGCTCAGTCCAAATTGACAGCCTCCTGTAAATGTCATTTAACAGATCTCAGCTTTTCTGTCAACAATAGGGAAAGATGCGATCACCAAAGCAGGAACTGTGGACCTCACCATCCAGCAAGGCCCACATGACATCACCACAGACAAGCCATTTGGAAAAAAATAAAATGCGTGTCTTACCCATACTTAACACTATTCAAATTTTTTAAAAAATAAAATAATCCTAGGTAGATTCAAGATTGAAAAGTAGAAAAAAATACACAAAAACCCCAAGTGAAAATTACATAAACATTTTTGGAATGTTGGGATGGGGATGGATTTAGGAAATATCATTCTAAAGCTACACCTGCTGCCTGGAACTACCACATCACCCTTTGGCTGAAAACAGCTGACCTTGGAGACTTCTTTATTAAGATGCAGATTTTCCCTGAGAGCAGGGATCCTTCTCCTGGAGTAGCCTATGGCTTTTTTTTTTCCCAACACTACAGCACACAGGAGTGGGGGTGGGCCTGGGTGAATACAAACAACTTGATTTCAATATGGGGAGAGAAGCAGGGAGAAATTATCCTTGGAACTGGAAAAAGGAGAAGGGCAGCCCCATGGTTTCCAGTTTGCAGAGGGGAATTTTCCTACAGTCTCCTCCTTATGGGCAAGCCTGCCCCTGGAGTCAAGCCACCTGAATTCAAATTGTAAGAATCTACAAATCTCTGCAGAGGTCTCACTGTGGGCTATGTCCTGTGTCCCTGTGTCACAGGCAATAAAATGAGAATTATGAATACAGATGAAGTACCCACCCAGGTTCAATGTTCAAGGGTGAAGGAAAGACCTAGACTCCCTGACATCCTAAGGACAGGGGGATTCTGAAGCCACTCCATCTGCCAGGTCTCCTGTTCCTCCAGTCTTCATAAAAGTGGCCCATCAATATGACTTCTTCACATGTTAGCAATAGATTACCTATCTTGGTACAAAAGGGAATCATAATAAGACTCAGAAAATGCAGATAAAAATGCTCATTATCTACTAACTGCTGTGGTTCAGCTCTTGGGCTTCAACGAAGGTGGAGGATGTCCATGGTCAGGTTCAGCCCCCAATCACTATGGGCTGCCTAGGAACCAGTGGTTAGATGCAGAAACCTAATCACCAAGCAGAAAATCCTTCGTTCCTTGATTTTATTTTGATTTTTGAGAGTTTTTGGTTTTTTTGTAAGTTGTCAATGAACAATGTTTGCATGAATGTGTTGTGTGTGTGTGTGTGTATCTGTTTTTTGTGTCATTCTCATGACTAATCTAACATGAAATGTATGTCTTGGAAAACCATCAGATGCATTCCATGGCCAGGAGCCGGATCAAAGCTGGAAGGTCAGCCATCCAACACTGTCATCTGTCCAGAAGTCGCTGCAAGTTCACTGCAGAAAGCAAAATCCCTGGTTCCCAGGAGCGGAAGGGTCTCTGGAAGCAAAGTAGAAGGACAAGGCTTTATTTAATTGAGAATTAAATGTCTTTGGGTTTGTTTTTTCTCTCCCCTGGTAGGTCACTTTGCTGCACAAGCATGTCAACGCCTCCTTGGTGCTGCTGTCCCCTGATCAGACCCAGAGTCCCTTTCTGCATTACGGGCTCCCTCTTCTGTACTACAGGGACACAATCTGCCAAGCCAATATTTGGATTTCCAACATCATTCCCCACCCCCCCCAAGCCCATCTCGCCTCTTTTCTCCCTCAGTCAGGTACTCAGAGGCCCCACTCATTAGCCACGGAGTCACAGAGACTCACATGGTATTAAGATGGCAATATCATCTTATTGGCTATTAACACAAATGTGCCAATAAACATAGTGCATAAAAATTATACATATTCCCTCAGAGTCCATAATCCTGAACTGATACAGCATCCTGCAAAACACACTTCCCCAAAAGTAGTGCTTAAAGTCACGATGTACAAATTGAATTTTAAATAAATTTCCTGAAACAATCACCGGTGGTTCTAGCCACATTAGCTATACACATTTGCTAAAAATAAAGCTCAGAATGGCCGTGCCCAGCCTAATCCCAAAAGGTTAGAACGAGTGGGGATTTATTGGAGGCGGGCTCACTATCCATGCATTTGGGTGCACTTGTTAAAACAACTCAGTATCTTCCCCTCAAGGATTTCTCCCAATTATCAGTGATCATCAGGTTCCAAAAGTCAGCTTGTCCTCACCTCATTCTCTATCAAAGAGGAGATGTTAATTGTATCATCGCCTTGCCAACACCCTCTGAAATGATGGTAGTGATCATTAGCAGCCTACCACAGAGCCAATCAGAGAAGGCCCAAATTCAGAGCCAGCCAGTGATGTACTCCCCAGTCCCACGTGTGTATAAATGCTAAAAGCACCATAGAAAAGGGGGTGCTGGGGATGCTTAAGACCAGAATTGCCCTCAACAACCCCATAAAAGCTCCTACCGGGTAGGCTCTGGAATCCAATTCCAAGCAACACACACACAAACGTGCACTCACACTCACATGCACGCACACACACATGCACACAGCTGTGAAAAACCGCTGCTTGTTCACCCCCAACAACCCTCTGTCTCCCTGACCAATTAGATGGTCCAGAATTTAAAAAAAAAAAAAAAAAAAGTGAAGCCAAGTTATGTTGTTTTGTTTAATGAAAAACCTCTCCAAGAAGGTTGTCAGCTGCCTCCTTTCATAGATAAATACGCATTAATGGTTACTAAAATGTTATTTTTAGCAGAGACCAAGATCAAAAATAATTTGCCCTTGCACACTCAGTTTATATTTTTAAATGTACAAAGTGATACTGTGGTTTTCCTAAGAGTGCTCTTTCCTATGACTCACCTAAGCAGGTGCCTTTTGGACTAATACAAAGAGCCAACTAAGAAATTCCTCCCGACTCCCCAAGGTCTGGCTCCAGCCTCAACTCTCTATGTCTTTTTTCTCAGCCCCCTTAGAAAAGAGAGGATTAACCATGAACAGTTGATATATTCACGCTGTAAAGAGCTCTTGTAAGGACTCAATCCTTAAGAAAAAAATGGGCAAATCATCAAACACTTCCTAGGAGAAGAAATACACATACACCAGAGACAGGAAAATGTATTCAACCGCAATCATAAAAGAAATCTCAATTTTAAATATTTTTATCTATAAAACAGGCAGTTTTGTAAAGACTATCCCTGGCTCGGAAATCCAGGTTTCCACTCTCCCACACAGCCTGCAGGGCCAGCCTTCTCTGAGGGACAAAAAAAAATTTTTTTTTTTTTTTTCAAAATAAAGGAGCCACTCTATTTAGGACTTCCTCTTCTGGATATTCACCTTAGGAAATGGCTAGAGAGCCACCCTGTAATTCATGTTAAAGGATAATTGTCACAAATTTACTGATAATGTCAAAAAATTAAGAACAACTCAAAGGTAAGCAAGAAGGGAATGGTTAAAAACAATATGGTCTATTCATAAAATGAAATTCTGCGAATTCTTAAAATCAAACCAAAAAATAAAAAATAAAAGTTTGCAAAACCGTCAAAGATATGAGAAGTACTTGCAATATGTTAAGGAGGTGGGGACAGGATATAAAAACTATATGTGTAGTAGAATCCCAATTTTGAAAAAATAATAATACATCTAAATGCCCATGGGCCTGTAAAGAAATGCATAAAAAATTTAACAATGTTTATCCCTAGATGGTGGAATTGCAGGCAGTTTTTATTTTCTTCTTGAAACTTCCCTGGGTTTTTGAATGCTCAAAAATAAATTTGTATTACTCCTATATTCAGAAAGCAATGTTTTGCTTTTGTTCTTTGCATGCTCTGAACCCCTCCAGCACTTGCTGTCTGAATGACTTACTGCAACCTGCACGTTACCCCCACTTCTCCGTGGACTTGTTTTGGCATCTCCTCCAGGCTGAGCCTCCCCTGCTCGGTGCCTTATTTTCATTGTTTGCTCTTGGTTACCCCGCTCTCTGACCACTTCTCTCTTTCCAATAAATCCCAGAGAGATGCCATGCTTCCCCTCGGCCAGTTGGAGGAAGGAGCTAAGGAAGAGGCACAGAAGAAGGAAGAGATGGGAGAAATGCTCCCTACTCCTGCTAGAAAATTGGGTAGACTCAGTCTGTCCAGGCGTTTAATTTATTCAGATTTCTTGATAAGTGCTTATTCAGACAGCGATGGGGTGCTGCTGTCTGCCTGCCACACCATTTGTGTGCTTTGGGTGGACTGGAAAAGGACTGTCCTATCTGCTGACAATTGGGGTCTGCTATAATTGGAATCTGAAATGGTCCCTGAAGGATCTTGTGTTAAAATCTTGGTGCCCAGGGTGGTACTATTAGGAGGTGATGGGACCTTTAAGAGGTGGAGCTTAGTGGAAGGTCTTTAGGTCATTGGGGATGTGGCCTTGAAGGAGATTGAGGAACCCAGTCTTCTCTTCTTTCTCTTTTGCTCCCTGGCCACAAGGTGAGCTGCAGTTTTGCTCCACTATACACTTCCATCATGGTGTACTGCCTTGCTAAAAAACAGACAGGCCAAGTACATGGACTGAAATGTCCAAAACCTTGAGCCAAAATAAATCTTTTCTCTTTATTAGTTGATTATCTCAAGTATCTGTTATAGGGATGGAAAGCTGACTAACATAGGCCCTGGTGGACTGATCATGTCATGAAAACCAAATGATTTCAACAATGGGCAGAGAATAGTAGATATGAGGCTGGTTCTGAAGCTAGTCTACCATGGCCTATACTGGATACTTCCCCAACAGTCTTTCAAGGGCCTTTTTCTAATTTTAACTTGCACATTGGCTTTGGATCTCACCCCGGGTCACATGAGAATGTACCATATTGTTCTGATCTAGAATGAGCATTTTCCCCATCCTGCCAGGTACCTGGGAAGACCCACAGAGCCTCAGATGCCATGTCCCTTCTTCAGACCCTTCCTTCCATTCTTCCCCTGGTCAGCCATGGAAAATCCCCTGTCCCAAATGGCAGTATTTCCTGCACCAAATGATAAGAGAGTCCTCCCATATCTCAGCCAGCCGTCCCTCTACACAGGAGGTGCCATTATGGAAGGGAGAGAAGAGCTCCCTCTAAACCATTCTCGAACTTCTCTCACTGACCTTCCCCTCCATGGACACAAGGACAAATATACTTGTTACATCATAAACACTCAAGGCACTCATTGGCTCTGGCACAAATGGCTATTAAAATTGTAATTTCAGCCAATGGTTGCTCACAGATGGGCATAAGCTCCAGCCAGGCTCTGTCCCTGGCTGGTTTGGTCAGGCTAATCAACCACTCTTTCTTGGCCTGCAATATGCCAAGGAGGTTGATCCAAGCTGGTGGGTTCGCAAAGATGGCTTTCTCCAGGACTGAAAGAACAGAGAGCAATAAAGGAAGATAACTTTTCACCATCCCACCTGAGCTAAGCCTTCTTGTAAAGGAACCAGAAGATACCAAATCACCACCTCTAGCTTCTGATAATCTTCTGGTACTGTGGCTCTTGCCTGAGCCCCAGTGCACCAATCCCCTTCTTCCAGAGAAAGCTCTCGCCTGGAACATGCTTCTCAGTACCCCAAGTGTGACAGGGAGGGGATTGATTTTTGCCTCATCCCAGCAGTTTCTGACACAATGCCTCCATCTTTCAACTTTCTGCACCAGTAGGGTCAGGCCATCCACTGGCCTCAACAGCAGTTAGCCTGACATGGCCAGGAGCCTGGAAACAAATCAAATGAGTCAGAGAGGCTATGCGGTGATCATTCCATTATGTCCCCTCTGCTTCCTTTCCACATGTGACTCACACTATCACTTTTAGAAGGTGAGACGTCTTATTGAATCAACACTGAATCTCCATACAGTGTCGCAGAGCCCGGGCGAGGATCACTCCCCGATCCTTTTATTTGTGGAGGACCTCGCTTGCAGACAGCCTGGGTAGGGGAAGGATGAATTATGGGGAACCCTGACCCCGTTTCAGGTAAGCTTCTGATTTACAGTTCATTGTGCTTCCTAACGAATCATTTTTATATAATAATTCCACCAGTAAGCTCGCAACCTTCTTCTTGGGAATGCAATTAAGGGAAAAATTAGCAATAAATTGTTTTCAGTACTTAACCCAGCTCCAAATTTATGGTTGCCAGAATTTATTGTTTCAGAGGGCTGAAAAATGGCGATTAATTTTGTCCCACTTCCTGTCATTCACCCTCAAAACTGAAATGTAAATAAGGAAGTGTTCACAGATGTGGTTTTTTCTGCTTGTTACAAACCTCAAGTCTAAACCCTTCCAGTTAGCTCTGAAGGTTCCAGAAACTCAGAAACACAGAGGGAAATGTTGTTTTATCCACCATAGTTTTCTTTTCTTCCTCCACTGCTGGAGCTGCCCTGGGTGTGGGGATGTGCATTACAGAGTGAGGGTAAATGAGAAAACACTAAGTTAGGTTCTGACGGCCAATGCTGGATGTATCGGTTTGCCCTATAAATAAGCACTGATCACCTCCATTTTATTGAACTCATTTTCCAGGCAAGCAAAGACCACGAGATTCCTCTGCACATTTTCTCTTTACACCCTCTAGTACCGCTACTAGTGTCAACTCCGACAGATTTATAGCCCATTCATTCATGGGAACAAAAACCCTGCCACGGCTGGTCATGGGACATGCAATAGCAGTTAGTTCAAAAGATAACAGCTGCAATACCTCACCTCTCCATTCAGCACTACAGAGCCAGCACTACTTTGGACGTAATAAATGCGTCTTGTTTGTGTGCTTTGAGTCATAATCCAGGAATAACTGTGGTGGGCCTCACCCCAGGCCCTGCTTCTAGGGAAGCTGCTTTCTTCCGGCCCAAGCCTTAACTCCAGCCATTTTCTACAGCCCCTTGTGCACCCAAAGAGAAACCTCAGTCTCCCTGACTCAGGACCCACTCTGTCATAGAAGACTCAACAGTAGCCAAGACTCCTGTAGTAGAGTCAGTGAGCTTGATGGAGAAAAGCAGGACAGTCAACCCTTATCTTGCAAACCCATCAGAAAAAGAACATGGACTCTGTCTCCACAAGAGGAGGTAGTTGATCTGACTAGTTCATCACCATCCCAGAGCCTGGAACTTGCCGGTATAAGGTAAGCACACAGGAAGCATGTACTTGACGCATTAAAAAAAAAAAAAAAAGAACAACCTCTTCCAAACCTGTTATTATGGTTTAGATGTGAGGTGTCCCCCAAATGTTCATGTGTAAGACAATGCAAGAAGGTTTAGAGGTGAAATGATTGGGTTATGATAGCCTTAATCCAATCAGTGAATTAATCCTCTGATGGGATTAACTGAGTGGTAACTAAAGGCACATAGGATGTGGCTGGAAGAGGTAGGTCATGGCTTTGGAGTATATATTTTGTATTTGGTGAGTGGAGTCTCTCTACTTCCTGATCATCGTGTGAGCTGCTTCCCTCCACCACATTCTTCCACTATGATGTTCTGCCTCACCTCGAGCCCCAAGGAATGGAGCTGGCTGTCTGTGGATTGAGACTTCTGGAACCGAGAGCCCCCAGAGCAACTTTTCCTCCTCTAAAATTGTTCTTGCCCAGATCTTTTCATCACAGCAGCAAAAAAGCTGACTAAAATACCTCTCTTTTGACAGATAAGGAATCTGAAGCTCATAACTGGGGCAAGTTTGGTCCAAGAAGCAGCAGCAATACATGGTCAAGCAGTCTGCCTCATTTTGAAGCAAGCCTGTACCACTCACAAGCCTCAACTTATTCATCTGTAAAAATGGAGGGATTAATGACCCCGAAGTCATGGCATTTTTGCCAGAATTAAATATACTTGTCCATCAGTAGAACCTCAATGGGGGACTGGGACTAGGACTCCCCACAGATATCAAAATCTAAGGATTCTCATGTCTTTATATAAAATAACATAGTATTTATGTCTAACCTACTCACATCCTCTGGTATACTTTAAATCAACTTAAGATTACTTATAATACCTAAGTGCTATGTAAATAGTTGTCACATCACATTGTTTAAGAAATGATGACAAAGAAATTGTGTACATGTTCCATACAGACACAATTTTTTAAGGTATTTTTGATCTGCAGGTTAGTTGAGTCCGCAGATGCAGAATCCATGGATACAGAGGGCCAGACCTCTTTAGATGGTAGATAGATAGATGATGATAGATAGATAGATAGTTAGATAGATTGATAGATAGATAGATGATAGATAAATTTTAAACCTTAGCACAATGCTAACCAAATAGTATGTGTTATCAAATAAATTCAGTTGGAGAAATAAAAGATTCATAAAAGAAATTTTAAGAAAGATCAATAGAAAACAGAAGGTTGTGGAGGATGAAATAATACTTGAAGGCAAATACTTGCAATTTCTGAAGCCCTCCCAAAGGACACAGATACCTGCCCCCACCCTCCACCCTGCCAGCAATGCTCTGTGGCCCATGTTCTTTGGAGACGTGTCATTGTTGCTTTTATTCTAATGTTCTGAGGATTCAACTCAAAGAAAAAAAGCCAATAATGCAGGAGTCTAGTAGCTTTCTCCCCGGGTTTGGCCCACCCTAGCCTGTGAGGCGTCTTTTTTGGGGGTCCGAGTAGGAGATGTGGCATGCACACAGGGAAGGTCCAGATCAGGCAACTAGGAAGTTGAAAGGCTCTAGGCTGGAAAAGATGCCAGAGAGAGAAGCCAAAGTCAAACTCTTCACAAAAACACCAAATGCAGTGGGGGTGGAGGGGACAAAGACTGTGAAATGCATAGAAAATGACATTGGGCATCAGTTGCTGTAAGTACATTCCTTGCTAATCAATCAGCTTTTATTGTGACGCCTCTAGCTCAGCTCATAAGGCCGGAAAGCAGCTTCGGCAGCAGTTTAAAATGTTTCCAGTTTAATAATCCCTGCTAATTGAAAGCGGCTCGGAAACGGGGGGAAGGTGGGGGAGCTGGGGGCACACCAGCCCAGTTTATGGCAACAGAGCTGTTCCTATGGGGAATGCAATAACCTTTGATGCTGGAGGGGAAACCTGCTTCCCCATCCCCAAACAACTAATTCCTACAACTGCCTGCTTTGGCACGGGAGCCTTTTCTCCTTATGTTTTAATTGTGGAACGTTATAGCAGCAGAATTGCTGTGAAACCTGTTTTTATCTGTGGAAAATTAACCACCCCCTGCTGCAAAAACTGGATTTTTTTTTCTTCAACAGAGAATTACATTCATTTTTATAATTGTTCTTTCCTTTCAAATCACCTAATATGACAAATGCGTCCGACGTTATAGTTCACCTGCTAAAGAGCATCTTTATGAATTGAGGCTTCAATGCTTTAATGGAGAAATTGCCTGATTTAAGTAAATCATGTCACTTTCACCCTTGCAATCATATTTGTTGCAGACGTCTGCTGACCTAACCTGCAGAGCAAAAACAAAAACACATTTACATATCCAGGCTGAGATATTTGGTTCAAATGATGTACAAATAGGTCATAATGAAAAGTAATTTTAGCACACAGCAAAGGTACAATTTAAGAATACTTTTGACAGTTTTTACACATACATAATTATTCAGCATTGTAATTGAAGCAGGTAAAAGACAGATTTTAGCACAAAAGCCTCAGTCCTGGTTTCTTTGGTTTCCCAGGCAGAGCTCACAACTGGGGAT
Organism: Xerus rutilus; assembly: GCA_028644305.1. NCBI lineage: Eukaryota > Metazoa > Chordata > Mammalia > Rodentia > Sciuridae > Xerus > Xerus rutilus. The sequence continues at coordinate 36,785,743 of CM053414.1, forward strand.
ATGGATACAACAAAAGGATGTTATCTGTCTGATGTGCCAAGAATCAGCTAAGCTGTCCTTCTGCACTCAGATTCACACAAACCTATCCTAGAAGGTGGATCTGGGCACACAGATCTTGGTTCTTTGGATCTCTATTCATATTAAGTCTCTCTGGCTCATTTTTGAAAGACATCATCAAGAAAGAAAGAAAACAAACCATAGTTCACTCAAGAATGCTATGTTAGTCAGTTTACCATTGCTGTGACCAAAATACCTGAGATAATCAACTTTCTTGTGGCTCATGGTTTTAGAGGTTTCAGTTCATAGTTGTTTGACCCTGTTGCTTTGGGCCTTGGGCAGTGTAGGACATCATAGTGGGTGCACATAGTGGGTGCACATAGTGGGGGAGGTCTGTGCACCTCATGTTGGCCAAGAAACAGAGAGCAGCAGGCAGGAACCAGAGTCCCATTATCACCTTCAAGGGTACAATTCCAATGACCTGACTTCCTCCCACGAGGCCACATCTACTAAAGGTTCCATCATCTCCCAGTAGTCCACAGGCTGGGAGTAAGTCTTTAATACATGGGCTTTTGAGAAACATTCCAGATCTAAACTATAGCAGATGGGAATAGATGAACCTCAGGAAGTGGGACAGTGGAGACATGAAGCAAGATCTTCCATGATGTAGCCACAGGTTACAGGTTCCTTCTTCTCTCAGGAGACCACAGGTGAGTGAGGGACTGAAAAGTGGTCCTTAGGTTCTCCTAAGGCATTCATACCTTGAGTCAAATCTTTCCTTCTCATCTGTAGTATCCTAAGGAATCTTTTGCATTCATAAAAGCTGTAGCACTCATTTTAAATTCCTGTGTTGGAAGTAAGAAGAAAGAAAATGATCCTGCCATTCAGAGAGTCCCCCATCTTGAGGGAGGAAAGAAACTGAGATGGGATAGACTCATAGCCAGAGAGAAGGAAGCAGAGTCCCAGAGTTGGTTTGCACGTCCTGCATTCCCAGATGAACACTTGGGCATACACCTGTGGCCACAAGAGGATGGCTCTATATTGGGACATCTAATATGTAAGTCACAATATAGGCATTAATTTGAGTATTCTCCCCTTTTCAAAATCCAGAAAGATTTGAAATGCTGAAACTGGAGGACAGCAAACTTTCTAGAGTGATTATAAGATGTGTTCCTCAATAAATTAAAACATAGTCTACATTTTTAGGAATACTGTGGCCAGTACCAGGAGACACCTTCCCTAAAACTTTTGACTAAACTCCAGTTGGGCAGTTTCTTCCCAGATGGAATGTGCCTGGGGAGGAGCAAACAGGATGGTAAGAAGGCTACAAAGTGTGATAACTGAACAACATATGGAGAAACTGGAGGAGAGGAAACTTCAGGAAAACACACTTACTGTCTATAAATGCTTCTGGTTAACCATTCTGGAGATTTTGCTACAGATCTGGGCTGAGTCCTTGGCACATGATCGCCTTCACATCCACTGTATTATGGCTTTAAGTTCAGCAGGACTGGGGTCCCCATATTATAGATGAGAAACCCGAGACACTGGCAGGGCACGGAGGAGACTAAGGACTCACTCAGGATCATCTGCTATGACATGGAGGAAGGAGGGTTGGCACCTGGCACTTGTTCTGATTGTCAGGATCAGGAGCATGAATTGTCTTGAGAAGAGAGAGATGGGTGGCCTAGAGCAAGTTGGGATTGTGTGACAGCAGATTTCAGCCCAACATATGTCCTTTTTGGTTTCAGAGCCCCAGGAGGAGAAATGTAGTAGCTGGACACCTGCTGACTTGTGCTGGCATCAATGTCACCAACATACCTGAGATAATCAACTAAAAAGGTTTTTTTGAGTTCATGGTTTCAGTCCATGGTTGGTTGGCTCTTTGTCTTGGGACCTGTGGCGGGGCAGAGCACCATGGTGGGGAGCGTGTGGTGGAGTAAAGTTGCTCACTCATGAGAAAAAGGAAAGAGCCAAACTCCCAGTATCCCCTTCAAGGTCACATCCCTAGTGACCTTACTTTCTTCCTCTAGGCCTCACCTTGTAAATGTTCCATCACTCCCAACAGCACCACAGGCAGGAAACCAGCCCTTTCACACATGGCTGTGGAGGGACATTTAAAATCCAAACCACAACACTATTGAATTAGGACTTTCCCTCCAGTCCCAGGATTCTATGTTTAGGACAAAGTGTCACCCTGCTACTTGCTCCTCAGATTATGTCCCAAAATCATTAGTGAGATTTAAACAGTTTTTAATAGTCGTCACATCCATACCAGACATGCCCTTCTAGCTAAATCATCCTCCCTCCCTGTCTAACCCCTATTTACTCTCTCTTCATTCAACAAATATTCCTCATTCATTGATGAACAAAGGGGTGGGGGTATTACTCAGTGGTAGAGCATTTGCCTAGCATGCACAGGGTCCTAGGTTGAATCCCCAGCACTGTAAGAAGAAAAAAAACCCTTCAAGAGCCTGGCATGTGCCAAGGCATAGTGCCTTAGGGACACAGGGATCACTTGGCCTTGATGCTGGGGATTTGCTCTAGCACCACAGGGAACACCTTTCCAGAGATCCAGGGCATCCGGGGTCCTGAGGCCACTGTTCTCCCATAGCCAGCTTCTTTAGGGGCCCTTTTCTCACCTGGATTCAACTTTCTGCCTCTGCCTTTAATGATGCCAATTACTTGTATGACATAGTAGGGAATTAATAAACACCCATATTTCACTGCATAATCGTCACCACTGCGTTAACATATATTCACGAGTATTCTGTGCATCCTAATCTCACACCAAAGACAGTTAAGTAATTAATGACTTTTAAGTAAGATTGGGACAATTTTTTTTAAAGAAAAAAAAGAAACTATACATAATTAGCCCATCCCACTATTTTGCAAAATGATTTGGCATAAAATCTTCAATGACTATACAGTGAAACATAGCATTTTTTGAGTCAACAAGTAAAAATGGCCAAAGTGGGAGAAAACTTACCTTTGCAAGCAAAGATAGAAGAAATGGTTTCTTTCATTCTTTCATTTTCCCTTTGCTACTTCCAAACCCCATGAAAGACTCTAGAAAAAACATTTATATGCTCTGTTTTCCTCTGATGCCAACAGGACCTTCTCTAACTGTCAGAAATCTAGAAGAAAGCTGGAGTTCTTATCTCTTAGCTCCTTTGGTAACAAAATGATGAAGTTACACATTAAATTGGTAAAATTTTAAGTATTGTCTAAAAAACTTTACCTTTCTGTTAAACTGAAGCAATCCATCTTTAAGGCACCATAAGATTATGAGTCATTGTAAATTATTTTTCTTACTCTGAACAAGGTGACTTTAAATTTGTAGTCAATGCCTTTAAAATATTATACACCATTCAGACTCAGTTTCATGTTCCACATCTTTACCTAAGAAAATTTGAGGTAGAGGGTATGAGGTGGGGCTGGGAATGTAGTATCTGTATTTCTTTAAAAATTTTTTTTTGAATATTTGCAATTTAGCTTCAGTTGAGGTCATTGATCAGGGAACTAGATTTCCTTCCAGGCAAAACAGATTTATTTCTTAGGGAAATGGTGCTGATACCACCATACCTAAGAGTAGCAAGGTCCTGCTTACAATCATGGCAAGAGACAGGTTGGGTCAGTAGTCAGAGAGCCTAAAAATTAGACACTTTTTGGCGTTCAAGGCAGGGTCAGTGAAACAGAGAAGCAGTGCCCAGTCCCTGCTCCCAGCCAGGACCTCCATCCCCCAGCTGTCCCTTGGATCCCCTCCATTCCATTCAGGCTGGAAAGAAGATGCTGGTTCCAGAAAGCTGGTCACTAGTCATGGCGGCAGGGTTAAGAAAAAGAACATGATAATCCATGTGTGTCCACACAAGCATCCTGAGAGACTCCCATCAAGCCTTACCTGTCACCAGATGCCAGTAGGCTGAGTTCCTTCCCTGCTCATCACAGCTCCCCAAAGAACAGACTTCACTTGACTTGGGCCAATGGTACTCTTTTAATCTGGATCCAGAGTTTCAAAGAGATTCTCCCAAATTCACTCTGGAAATGCAGCATAAAAGAGGAGTTCTCAGGGCAGGGACAGGGGTAGATCTTTTGGGGCCAGAAAGTAACTAAGAGCTCAAGTAATGGGGGCCTTCACATTGAAAGACCCCCAAAGACAAATTGAAGGAGTTCTAAATGACCAAATCATAAATAATAATTTAAGCAAGAAAATAAGTAATGGCAGTGAATTATAACCCACACAAAAAAATTATATCCACTTGTCCGTGTTGATATACAAAAATAATTCAATAAGTCAATATATGGGGAAGAAGAGACATCTGTCCCTTTCTTTAGAATTTCAATCCATAGATAGAAAGGTGGGAATGGAAAAATCTCCATTAGTCAAACATCCTGGGAACAATCGTTAAAGGCAAGAATCGAGGTTAGATGCTAAAATTAGTGGGCAAAAATGTGAAAAGAAATAAGAGATCTATAGAGTCTCAAAGTATCTCTCCACTAGATGCTTACTAATTATAAAGAAAGAGCGGTAACTTCACCGTGAAGAACTTGAGAGATGGCTCCTTAATCAAGTGATCAAACTTAACATCATTTGTAATATAATATATAGACATAATGCACCACTTGATAAGATACACTGAGATACAAATGCAAAATCTTTTTCCTTTAAAAAGTATTACCCTTGTGATATTGTAGGGTGTTGTTATATAATCAGGGTAATATACATGAATAACAAGGCAACTTAAAAATTATATACAAAATATTTGGTGTCATCACTTTATATGATACAATATAATTCAACCAATAACACTTCATTACTGATATAGTTTGAGCTTACAATTTTTCTAGTCCACCTTTCTACAAATTTCTGCAAATTCCTTTAGTAGATCACAGCAATTTACACTGTTAGCAAGGTTGTTCAGTTGAGGCTATGGAAAGTCAATGTTAGTCAGTTTTAACAAATACAAGATTACAAATAATATTTTATCATTTTTAATTTGAGAATGATCTCTCTGTTGATGCAACTGTTACTGGCACTGTTAGTATTTTACAGGCTGTGACAGCATTGGGGCAACTTTCTGATATGTTCATACATCTACAACAGATGATTCTCACGGAATATTTTTCTAAAAAGATTTAACTCTTCATTACAATCAGTTTTGTTTAAGTCTCGGTATAATTTTCCATGTAAATTTACACAATGGCACTTTAATGCTTCCTCTGACATTTCTTATAACTTGTGGGGGTCATACGAGAAAGTGAAAGTGGCTTCAGGATTTGGATATCCTTCAAAATGCTTGTTCATGCATTCGATCACTGTGTCTTCAATTACAGGGAAAAAATTAATTTTAAAATTGACTTCCTCAATAATAATTGGTTCATTCAAAGCATCACATGAAAATAGTATTCTCCATCAAACGCAACAACTCTTCAGTCAAAGCTGTGGATATTTGCTTTGCAATGTGGTCATAGTTTGCAACGCCAGAGATTCTAAACTCTTTGAGGATTCTGATGACTCTTTGATAGACTTTATTGCAAGGCCCACATATACACTTTTATTTTTCACTAACCGACTTACAAAGTTTACTGTCTGAGCATCCCCAGTTCCTACCCCCGTGTTCAAGTCAAAGAGTTCATGTTTTTTGCAGATGCAAGAAGGACAGACTCCAGGAACAGAGAGATAAACCAGCCAAGTCTCACTGCTGCTCCTGGCCAGGGCTACTGCCACCACCACAGCCGCTTTGGCTGCTAGTGATGCCATTGTTTCCAGCAATCTGAGTCCAGTCCCCAGTCCACACTGTTACCCAGTGCTTCTCCTCTGCTTCTGTGCATGCTCACTTGTCCCATCAGACTTCACTTACAAAATGCAAGTTCAAAGATAAACTTTTCAAGAATTTCCAAGAATTCCAAAGCAATTAAGAATGCTTTGGCAGAACACTCACATGCCCAGTATTGCCAGGTTGCCTGCTCTCTGTGTAGATTAATCTTGTGGATTTTTTTTAACATAGGGTCATTGTACAAATGTGTTGTTCCACTACCTTACTTTTTACTTAACACAGATCTTGGAGCTCTGTCCAAGAACAGGTTACAAACAGAACTGCCTTATTCTCCCAAATTACAGCATAGCACTCTGGAGGAGGATGTGCCATTGTTTTCAGTGTTATCTTATTTTTGATTGACATGATAATTATACATATTTATGGGGTACAATGTGATATTCCTTTGTAGTGAGAACATTCAAAATCCTCCCTTCTAGCTTTTCTGAAACACATACTACCTTATTGTTAGCTGTAATTACCTATGGTGCAATAGCACACCAGAATTTGTTACTCCTATCTAACTGTAGCACTAGAACTGCCGACCAACCTGTCTCCAGCTCTCCTTCCCTTTTACTCTCTATTTCTATGAAATTAATGTCTTTAGATTATACTTGGTTATCTGTCTTTCTGTGCTTGGCTTATTTCACTCAATATAATATCTTCCAGGTTCATCCATAGTGCCCCTAATGACAGAATTTTATTTTTTATAGGTGGAAAATATTTCATTGTGCAAATATTTCCACTGTGCATACATTGTGTACAGTTTCCTTATCCATTCATCAGTTGATGGACACATAGATTGATTTCATATCTTGGCAATTGTGAATAGTGGGTCAATAAACATGGGAGTACAGATGTCTCTTGGACATACCAATTTCATTTCCTTTGGGTATATACCCAGAAAGGGGGTTGCTAAATCATATGGTGGTTTTTTATTTAATTTTTAAGGGACTTCCATACTGTTTTTTATAACAGCTGTACTAACTTTGCTTGTATGAAGTTTCCCTTTTTTCTACATCCTGACCATTTGGGGTTTTTCTTCCAGACAGGACTGGGTATAGCTCACTGAGCTACAACATCCTGTGTGATTGTTCTATTACTTTTCTGGAGCAGATACTTGGAGGTGTTCCTTTTTTTAACTTAAAAATATCTAGCTTTTACTAATTGTGCTAGGGTGTTTACATACATACACATTGCATTTAAAGTTATCAGAACTGTGAGGTGGGAAATATTTAATCCCTGTTTTATAAATGAAAAGTATAAAACTCAAAGAATCTAAGTAAATTGCTCAGGATATTTTGTAAATGATGACAAAATCAGACTTTTTACACAGAAGTCCTCCCTTTTGGAGAAGGGCGCAGAGGTACAGTCTTATCTTCTCAGGCAATAGTTCCTCATCATCCAAGGTCAAGTTTAAGTGGATATGACCCTAGAAAGGTCTACAATAATTTGAGATTTCAGTTTGGACAGAACCAAAAAACATTTGCATATATACAGTCACCTCCCTGTCTCTGTGGGTTCCACATCTATGGATTCAATTAACAGACTGAAAATATTTAGAAAAAAATTCCAGAAGGTTCCAAAATTCTAGAAAGTTCAAATCTTGAACTTGGCATGTGTGGAGTACTATGCTGAATCCATGTGAATGAAGTGATGGGTAGGCATTGTATTAGATATCACAAGTAATCTAGAGATGATTTATAACATAGGGGATACCATGTGGGGGTAGTATATTAATACTATGCCATTTTATATTAGGGGTTCCAGCATCTGCAGATGGTACCTGCAGGGGGTCCTGGAACCAGCTCCCCAGGTATGCTAAGGAATAGCTACACACACACACACACACACACACACACACACGCATGCATGCACGCACGCACACACAGTTTCCTATGTTCCAAAACAAACCAAACTTCATGCTTTCACCTTGACACCCCACCACACCAGAGTTCTAAATTTGAACCTCAGACACAAATAAGAGTGAAGGGTAGAAAAGAGAACACCTCTGAGTGGTGCCCATTCGACCTCAATCCATGCAGAGGAAGTAAGCAGGGCACCACAAATTGGTAGCCAGAGTGGGAAGATTCTTTAAACTTAGTTTTTCTCTTACATAGTATCAAAACACTACAGGCACATGTACCTTCTGGAAGACGTGAAACCATTAAACACTGCTCTAACTTCTCCCATGGCAAATAAAGAAGGAAGACATTGTTCCCATTAACTTGGGGCCATCACAGTAAATGAGAACAGACTCCAATGACCACAGGGGAGAAACCCCTGCCCAGGGTATCTTGGCCTCATGCCTCACAGGAGCTAACGTGGCAAAGGAAAACTATGGTAAATGTATATTATTCTCATTCTCTTTCTCTCCCCACCCCTCGACCCTGTCTCTTTATCTCTCTCCATTGGTGCATATCAATTATGAAGAATGATGGATTCCACTGTGGTATACTCGTACTTACATAAAAACATAATTTTATCAATTTCATCACTGTCCTCCTCACTGCCTCCCCCTGACCCCTTTCTCTACTCTAATGGTCTTTCTTCACTTTCATGGCATCCCTTTTTTTGCCTTATTCCTCCCCTCTAGCTTCCACATTTGATAATTTTTTCACTGAGTCTGCCTTATTCTGCTCAAAATTTTGCACTAAGTTCCAACCATTTTCCTGCAAATGACATAATTACCATCTTCTTTGTGGCTAAATAAAACTCCATTGTGTAGCTAAACTATGGAACCAGCCAAGGTGCCCTTCAACAGATGAATGGATTTTAAAAATGTGGTATATTTACACAATGGAATGCTACTCAGCCATAAAGAAGAATGAAAATATGGCATTTGTGGGTAAGTGGATAGAAGTGGCGACTATCAAGCTAAGTGAAATAAGCCAATTCCAAACAAACAAAGAATGTCCTCTCGGATATGGGGATGCCAACTCACAATAAGGGGTGCAGATAGGGAAGAACAGAAGTACTTTGGATTAGATAAAAGGGAATGAAGGGAATGGAGGGGGGATGGGGATAGGAAAGATAGAATAAATTGCACATAACTTTCCTATGTGCATATATGAATACACGATCAATGTCATTCCACATCATGTACAATCAGAGGAATGAGAATTTATACTCCATATATGTATATATGTCAAAATACAGTCTACCATCATGTATAATAAGAACAAATTAAAAAGAAACTCCATTGTGTGTATACATATATATATACATGATATATATGACATCTCATATTTATATATGATATATGTATCATATATATCATATTTTCTTTATCCAAACATCCGTTGACAGACACCTAGGCTGGTTCCATAACTTGGCTATTGTGGATTATGCTGTCCTAAGCATGGGTATGCAGGTATCTCTAAAGCATGCTGACTAATTCTTTAGGATAAATGCCAAGGGATTGTGTAACTGGATCATATGGTAGATCTATTTTTAGCTTTTTAAAGAAACTCCATATTGTTGACTGAGTTTGGATGATTTTAACAGAAACTCTTGTCCTCTTTCTAAGAACCCACCATTAGATAACCCCCTGACCTCCCCTGGATGAGAGAGTAAAAAGAGACAAGTCACAAGACATATGGAAGTATTTAGCAATTCACGATGCATACATAAATCTGAGCAATTAGAGCAAACATCGCATTATATGGTAGAGTTTGTGCAAGAAAGAGGAGAAACGTGCAGATAATCTCTGGGTGTTCTTCAGGAGGCCACTTCAACTATGAAACTAGAAGAGCCATGTAGAAAATAAACCTCTGCAAACATGGCTTTGGGGATGAGACACATGATTGACATATTTTTTAATGGAGAATTAGAAGACAAGCTCATAGGATATTACCAAGACTCAAGATAAATGAAAATGAGGAAGAAATAAGAAACAGAGGGCACTTATCCTGGGTGTAAGGATAGTTCAAAATGAAAAAAGAGTGGATGTCTCAATACATGTATATAATGTGTGCTGATCAAATCAGGGTGATTAACGTTTCCATCTCCTTAACCTTACTGTGTTTGGAGATTCAATCTCCTTTCTTCCAGTTATTTGTGAAATACATACTTCATAAATTGGATAATTATTATGTATTAGTCAAAAAAAATTGGGAGTGGGTACCAGATATTGAACCCAAGGGCGCTCAACCACTGAGGCACATCCCCAGCCTTTTCTTTTTTTTCTCTTTTCTAAATTTTGAGACAGGGTCTCACTAGGTTGCTTACTGCCTTGCTAATTTGCTGAGCTTCAAACCTACAATCCTCCTGCCTCAGCCTCCACATCCACCGGGATTACAGGCATGCACCATCGTGCCTGACAAAATATTTTTAAAGGTTTATGAACATGGAAATGCTACCTTGACTCAACCATTACACATTGCATACATGTGTCAAATGATCACATTGCACCCATAAATACATGCAATTAAAATAATAATGACATAAAAATTTTTAAAGAAGAGTAGAGAAATAAAAATTTAAAAGGAAAACAAGACTGGTGTAGCTCAGTGGAAGAATGCTTGCCTAGCGCGTGCAAGGCCCTGAATTTGATCCCCAGCACCACCAAAAAAAAAAAAAGTGGGGTGGAAAGGAAAGCAAAATCTATTTTAGGGTACATGAATATGAAAGTCTTCAGTGTGGAAAGGATCCCTAGGAACAAAACCCTTATCCAGAAGAAACTAATACAGGATATGCTTTAATTTCATATAAAAAGAAAAAAGCCGAATAAGCAACTAAACACAAAATGCAAATGTGGAAGGGAGCTAAATGTTTCTATTAAAAGACTTAGTGTGGGTCAAAGACAAAATCCAGTTTTGTGCTATAATAAAGGAACGGACCTATGATAAAATGTTCCAAAAAGTTTTAAAAATTCATTCATGCATTTATTCATTTAACAAATAAATACTGAGTTTTTTTTCTATGTGCCAAAAAAAAAGTGATGGGCAAAGACTTACCAGGCAAACATAAACAAAAATAAATCAGAGATGATAATATTAATATTTAACAAGGTAGAGACTGAAGCAAAATGGTCAATGTGAATTTTTTCTCTCTCAGTCTTTGTAAGATACAGAGGGCAAAAATCAGAGGATCTGTCAAATATTATTAATAAACTTGACTATATATGCATTATGTACTATATATATAAACATTCAAAAATTATCCAGGCATGGTGGTACACACCTATAATCCCAGCGGCTAAGGAGGTAGAGGCAGGAGGACGGCAGATTCAAAGCCAGCCTTAAGCAATCAATCAAGACTTTGTCTCAAAATAAAAGATAAAAGGCCTGGGGATGTGGCTCAGTGGCTAAGTGCTGTTGGGTTCAATCCCTGCTTCTAAGCTGGAGCCCAGACACAGGCCCAGCACTGCCTGGAACCCCCATGGGAGCCCAGGCCCAGGTCAGGCCCAGGACCACCTCCACCTACCTGTGTGAGAGCCCATGTCCAGGACCTCCCCTGAGCAGAGTGCAGGTCCATGCTGTCACTCCCCAGCCTGCATACATCTTGAGACACTGCAGCCAGCCATCGCCATAGCCCACCTCCACCTTGGGACAACAGACAGGGCCTGGAGGTAGCTGCCTGCCACAGCACAGCACACCACAGAGCTGCATTTCCAAACAGGCAGCCCAAAGTCATTGTAAGTCCCATCCTTTTAGCTCCATCTCTGAAAGTGGTTGTATCCCTCTTGGGCCACCCCCACTGCTTTCTTGATTTACCTCCACTATCACGGCCACCATCTTTAGTTGCAGTAGCATCCATCTCAGGACACCTGCTGGGGACTGGACGCGAACACCAAGGTGAGGTACAGGTAATCTGCAGGGTCACTACAAGATTATAGGGTAGAAACTGCAATACCTCAGATCTGCACTACAAGAAAGGAAAACACATAATTAACAAGAAAAAACAAGGGAAGAAATGCCCCAAACAAACCAAGATATACAATAATAGCATCCATGGACAGTGTAGTTGATGAGATGTCAATCACTGGTTCTAAAAACATTAATTTTTTTAAGAAATACAATTGATCAACAAATACATGAAAAAATGTTTAACATCTCTAGTAATTAGAGAAATGCAAATCAAAACTATGCTAAGATTTCATCTCATACCAGTCAGAATGGCAGTTATCAAGAATACAAATAACAATAAGTGTTGGCGAGGATGTGGGGGAAAAGGCACACTCATACATTGCTGGTGGGACTACAAATTGGTGCAACCAATTTGGAAAGCAGTATGGAGATTCCTTACAAAAATTGGAATGGAACCACCATTTGACCCAGCTATCCCACTCCTCAGTCTATACCGTAAAGACTTAAAAACAGCGTACTACAGTGACACAGCCACTTCAATGTTTATAGCAGCACAATTCACAATTGCTAAACTGTGGAGGCAAATTAGATGCCCCTCAATACACGAATGGATAAAGAAACTGTATTATATATACACAATGGAATATTACCTAGCATTAAAAGATAATAAAATTATGATATTTGTAGGTAAATGGATGGAGTTGAAGAATATCATGCTAAGTAAAGTAAGTCAATCCCAAAAAACCAAATGCTGAATATTCTCTCTGATAAGTGGATGCTGATCCATAATGGGGGTGGGCACAGAAAGAATGAAGGAACTTTGATTGGGCAAAGGGGAGGGAGTGGAGGGGAGTGGTCATGGGGGCAGGAAAAATGATGGAACGAGATGTACATCATTACCCTAGGTATGTGTATGGCTGCACATATGGTGCTAATCCAAATTGTATACAACCAGAGAAATGAAAAGTTATGCTGCATTTGTGTACAATAAATCAAAATGTGTTCTGCTGTCATGTATACCTAATTAGAATAAATTAATTAATATAAAAATAAATAAAACAAAACAAAAAACATGCAGAATCATATACTCAAAGGTCAAATATAGTATTTGAACAAAATGGATTTGACCAATATTATTAATAAACTTGAACACACACACATAACCCATCTCAAAATGTCTACCCAAAGGTTAGCATGGTAGGCACTAACCACAAGTGGCTATTGAAATTTAAATTGTAGCTAATTAAAGTTAAACAAAGAGACAAGTCAGTTCCCCCTTCTCTCTAGCAATGTTTCATATCTCTAGCAGATACCACACCAGTCAGCACAGATACATAACATTTCTATCATTGCAAAGTTCCCCTGGACAAAGCTGCATACAGAATGCAGTTGTTAAAATGCTACATAGCATTTACAAAATTTTCCTATAATATAACATGCACAAAAGAAGGATAAACTTTTTAAAAATTTAATTGAGATGAATAATTAAAAATCACATCTTAGCACAAGATGTGCTCATTGCTACTGGCCCTCTCAGCAGACAGCTGGAAAATATGTGTATGTGTACGCACACACAGATGACACAGAGATCAATATTTATTTTTGTTATCTATAGGTGATAGATAAGGAGACAGATAGGAAGATAGATATTGAAAGCCATGAGTTCATCTGCTACCTTGGACTCCAATCTAACACAACAGAGTACATTTTTTTGTATCATCTTTTGCATAGTTTCCCAATGATGAGAAACTCAGTTCTCATTATCCTCAGTATATATATTCATTTGTGCAACCCTATATGGCACAGAAGGTTGGTTCAAAACTCTAATCCAGTCCTATTATAAGAAGAAGAAGCTATATCTACTAGGTGTCAGTTTTTGTTTATGGTTGATTGGTTGGTTGGTTGGTTGGTTGGTTGGTTGGTTGGTTGGTTGGTTGATTGGTTGATTGGTTGGTTGGTTGGCTGTTTTACTGGTTGGGTGGTTGATTGGTTGGTTCTAGGCAGGGATCCTTGGAGAAATAACTGACCTGAGGCAGGAAAAGTACTAAATGCATCTAAATGTCTTGCTGTACCGGAAAATAAGGAAGCATGCAAAGGCACATGTCAAGAAAAGACAAGAACCAGATTGAAGGAATCCCAATTGCCAACTCTGGGACAATCTGAATATCAAAATGTTTTTAAATAATGATAGTGAGGGATTATAACTCACTGGAAAAATCAAGAGTCCATGACTTTATGTGATATAAACTTTTAAGTGATCTTTTAGTTAAGGGTGTTGGGAGAACAATCTCTCCTGATCACTAGGATGCTGATTCATAATGTAGGATGAATGTCTGGGGGGGAAATCATTATCTGATGAGGAATAGACTATTTACCTGGAGTGAAAGCATATCCCCACAAATTAGTTATTAGTTTCAAAGAAGAAAATAATAACTTTACTGTGGAGGATCCAGATAGACAGCTTAACCAAGTGATCAAAGTTAACAGCACCAGTCCCCACTATGTGTCTCCAACAAGATCCACGGAACAGGTACAGTGTCACTTGTGTGACGTTCCTGCCAAAGTACACGAACCGAATCTGTATGTGAGGAATCTTGAAATGAACTCAAAAGAGAGAGAAAAAAAAACAGCCTCTACTCTTCAAAAATGTCATGATCAAGAAACACAATTAAAGGCTGAGAAATTGTTCCAGATTAAAGAAAGCTGAAGAGACAAGATATCTAAATGCAAAACTTGATCCTGGATTAGATCCTGCAAGGAAAAAAATAACAGCTATAAAGACAGCATTAGGATACTTGACAAAATTGAAATATGGACTGTGGGCTAGTAATAGTACTGCATCAAAATTAAATTTTCTAACTTGGGAACTATGCTGTGGTTATGTAAGAGAATGCTCTTGTTCATAGAAGATAACATTGAAGAATTTAGAGGTCAAAGAGCATGTCTTCTATCCTCAAATGATTCAGAAAAAATACCATGTACCTACCAATGTATCCTAAGTATTAATATGCACATGCTAATTATCATAATCAGTATAGTCTAATAATTATTTACATATACAGAGATGGGGCAAATTGAAACAATTAAGCAATTGGTAAAGGATACATGGGAGGTCCTTAAATTATTGCAACTTCATGTAAGTCAGAAATAATAACAAAATTTAAAAGTTACCAAAAAATCTTTAAATACTTAACAATTTAATTTTTGAAATGTTGAACTACTAAATAAATTTAAGAATGAGCTTCTCAGAACAAATGAATACCTGTCAAGTGTAATTGAGGGGGAAAAAAAGAGAGAAAAATAAAACAATTATAAGAATAGAAAAGGAAAATAATCATTGCTATGGAGGATGATGTTGTCCTTATAAAAGAATGTGATAACTCCATACCAATTTCTTTTCAATCAAAATCCAGACTTTATTAGGATGTCAGGAATTTTCCCATGATTGTCCTTCCTCTGTACTGGAATCTTGTCCAAGACACCTCCTTTCAAGATTAGCCATCAGGCCTCCTTCGTCACCTCTGGTCTGTGACAGTTTCTCGGCCTTTCCCTGTTGAATGTGAGCTTGACAGTTTAGAGGATTACTGCCCAGGTATTGTAGAGAACGTTCCCCAATTTCACCTAAGTGATTTTTAAAACTCTCATAAGATGTATAAATTTCTTGATAATATACATGTAGATTACCAAAACTAAACAAAAGAAATATTTAAAACTCTTTTTTAAAATTAAAAAGCATGAAAGAACTAGAAAAACTGTTGAAGAACTGATCCCCAGAACAAGTCATTGGATTGAAGTTTAAAGGGCAATTTCTTCCAAACATGGGGATGACCAAGGCCTGGAGAATTCCCATGCCACTAAAGTTATTTCAGAGAAAAGAAAAACTTGGAGAGTCTCCCAGTTCATTGTCAAAAGCAAGCACAATCTCAACACCCAAAGTTTCAAAGATGTAACAAAAGTAAAATACAAAAATCTATGAACAAATCGGTTTTATGAAGTAAAATATTACAACTCAGATCCGACAAGATCAAGGATTTCTTGCCTAAATGCAAAGATGCCTCAATATAAAACCACTATTAACTGTAATTCATCTCACTGGAAAGTTAAAGAAAAACTGTGGGTGTTAGTCACCATGGTGGAAGCTGAAGGGCATGGTATGACCTCAAAACCTCTTCCAGCCAAAAACCCAATAAATTTGGAATAGAAGTATCTGATCTGAAAACCATACAAAAGAGCCACCCCAAACCACATACAGTAACACACATGGCCATGGAAAACTAGCACCATTTCCATCCATGCCAGAAACGGAACCAGGCTACTCGTCACTGTCATGAACAATGTTCTTTCTGTTCTGGGCAGTTCAATAAGACAAGGACAAAAATAAAATTTATGATCATCAGAAAGAGAGAAGCAAATTTTTCACTATTTCTCAATGTTTGTTGACCTAGAAACCCCAAGAGAATTAACTAAAAATAAAAATTGGAACAACTAAGAGAGGGCTGGGGATACGGCTCAGTGGCAGAATATTTGCCTGGCATGTTTAAGACCCTGGGCTTTATCCCCAGCACCACAGGGAGAATAACTAAGAAAAATCTTAGTTATGAAGAAAAATGCATGTTTTAAAAATATGCTTTCCTGTTTATCCACAATGACCAGTGAAAACTAATCACAATTAATAATGCAAAATAATATTTTCTACAAAAACAGTTGAAAATCTCACTGCATAGAATAAGCTATACAGCAAAAGTGAAGAATTTCTATCAGCAAAATAAAAAATTAAGAATCTTCAAAGAAGACATGGATAAATGGAGAGATAAATCATGTTCTGATAATATTATGAAGATAACACATTTTCAATTAATTTATAATGTGATTTCATTCAAAATCATTATAAGAGATAAATGCTCATAAAATTTTTGAAAAACAAAACAGGAATTAGAAGGGATTTATTCTATCATATGTTAAAATATTTTACACAGTTGTGGTATTAAAATGACCCAAAAAAAGATTTTTTAAAAGTCATGAATAATAGATGTATCTAATAAAAAACAAAAGTGATCAACAAACATATTAATAGTATGTCTAGCCCATTAGTAACTAAACACAAAATAACGCTTTTTGGCTTTCAGAAGGGCAATGATTGAAAAGGATAATAAACACAATTGCCGGGCTGGAGTTGTGGCTCAGTGGTAGAGTGCTTGCCTTGCATGTAGGAGGCACTGGGTTCGATCCTCAGCACCACATACAAAATACATAAATAAATAAAATAAAGGTTTAAAACAATCTTTAAAAACACACACACACACAATTGCTGATAAAGAAGAAGTAAACTATAGGGTTCATATGGATTTTAATATGAGGGCAAGATTCTATGACATTTTTTGGAAAGCAATTTGGAAATACATAAGAAAAATTTTAAAAGTAACACAAAGTTTGACTCCGAAATTCCATGTTTCAGATGAGAAGCAACCATGCTTGTGCTTTTGTGGAATACTATGCAACCATTTAAAATTGCATCCTTGAAAGACATTAAGTGGAAATATGCTCACAATACAGTAAGTGGAAAATGCAGGTCAAGAACCACTTTATATAGTAGGATCCCACATTTATATGGGAAGGTTATAAAGAAAAGGTTAGTGAACACACACAGAGATTCAGAAATCTGTGCCACTTCTTTTTACCTGCAGCTAGAGTGTTGAAATTGTCAATCATCCCCGTTGCTATTCCTCTTCCTCTCTCCCATGACTTTGGGCAGTTCCTGGGTGGCAGGGTTGTAATTCATTCATTCACTCCCTTATTGTGTGACTCAAGAGTGAAAATAAAACGAAGACCACCCAAATGAGAAGCAAAGCCTATTTATTCAGCGCTGGCTAAGTCAAGGGGTCAGACAGCCACCATCACTAGTGTTTGGCAGATTCAAAGGCAGGCTAAGGAGGGGAAAGTCTTACAGAAAAGAAAGGAAAGGCTTCATGTGCCCTGTTGGTGTGGAGACGCTGTGGACTCACTGAAAGAAGCAGGGTATCCTATGTGATTGGTTAGAAGTGCACATTTGGCTTTCTGCAACTGGTCCTAGTTTGGAAGCAAGGATAAAAATAGGGACAATGACAAATATTACTTAAGTCCTGGCCACTTGGGGCCAAATGTTACAAGGTTTATTGTTTGGTGTCCTGCTCTGGTTGCTAAAGATAGTAGTTTAATTTCTTGGGCTGGTTACTGCAAATAATGGGTTGACTGGACTGGATGCTGCCAAGTGTGGATTAGAGTGGTATTTTTATATATGATCAGGTTATTGTCTGTGTGTTCAGTCTCTCTTAGCATTGAGAAAGATGCTGCATTTGCACAGGTCCATGAAACATGTTGCTGTCCTCAAGGAGATAATGTTTAGGTGGGAAATCCCATTGTGTTGAGATTTCCTGGTTGACTTGTCCATGTTCTATAGTGGGGAAGTTTGTCAACCTGGCACTACGAGAGCACGTTGCACTAGAGATAAGTCACACCATCTCCATAGATGCTGCACTGCCTGGCTCTTGCCAACCTCCTTCTCATTAGCCTTCCTTGCTCTGCAGACACCACTGATCATTGTGCCAGTGAAGAACCACCCAAGATGCATGTGATGAGGATGTGCGATGCCTACAATGGAGTACTGATGTCACCTCGCCAGGCACTGGCCATTCTGAATCACACCAGTGATCAAAACATACTCTGTGCCTGTGTTGGGAGCACTTCTGTTGGTCTTGATTCTAAACAGTTGGTCCCATTGCTTTTAGTTTTGCAAGTTTCAAATTAGCACATTTTTATCGTTTACATTTTAATACACATTGATTTCTGCGTGGAACTTAATTCAAATAGCTCCCAGTAACGTATAGGTCCATGAGACACATGGACTCAACTGCATGCATTTAAGAGTAAGTCTGTAGCAGTTTGAAATTGCTGAATATCAGTTTGGGCACAGAACCTGTCACCAAGCTCTATGGAACGACACATCTCTACCTTTAACACATTAAATCTCTAGGTTATATTTTTCTAAATGTCTTAATGAAATGGACACAGCTGCATTAAAATAGGTTGGAAATCATACTCTAGAGCTTATATGTTATTTTATTAGTTAATATTAATGTTATATTATAATTTTATTATTATTTAATAATCTGTTAATACTCTATATTTAAGTTTTTATAGGTGTTCTACATCTGGAACAATAGGACAAAATGAATTAAACAGTAGATTCAAAATAAACAATGAAAGACTGGTGATTGTAAAGACAAAGAAACAGAACTCTATCATTCCAATTCTTTCATCCAAAGTGAGCATTTGGAAATTCATGTGAGCTTAAAATTGTGTGACTTTTTTCATTTGATAAATACAATTTTTAGTTCATACATGATTTATTGAATGTTAAATAGCACCCTTAAGACTGACATTCATTCTGGGTGCGCAGTGCACACACCTATAATCCCAACGGCTCAGGAAGCTGAGGCAGAAAGCTGAGGCAAGTTCAAAGCCAGCCTCAGCAACTTAGTGAGGCCCTAAGCAACTTCGTAAGACCTTGTCTCAAACTAAAAAAATAAAAAAGGATTGGGACTGTGACTCAGTGGTTAAACACCTCTTGGCTCAATCCTTGGTATCCAAAAATAATTGACATTTATTATCGTCAATTGTTAATTGTTTGAGAGTAGAATGAAGAACATTTTATAACAATGATACAATCGTGTACTTTTCTCCTGGTGTGACATTATACATGAGGTTAATCAGTCACAACAGCATCTGTAAACAGCCAGATTCAGCTTTGTACAGGGTAACATTAAGCTTTAAAAGTATTCCTTGAAGATCCATGTGCAGAAATTGTGGGGAAGGCCTTTATACAGAAAAGAAAGGTAAGGAAATGGACAATTATATAGAAGAAGAATCAAATTTTAAGAAGGAATTCCAGGAGAAAAGACACTGCCTACCATTGCCAAGAAAAATTGAAAAGCAAAGCTTAAACGTCTTGGTTATTTTCGCCAAGAAGTGGACACTCAGCCAAAAGCAGTGGATCCATTAATGTCAGGTCCACTATCATTCAACCATTCTTTCTGATTTTTGTAAAAGGAGAAAAACTTTAAAAGTTTTTATTGAATAAAATAGAAATTTATGATGAATTTTCTGGTGATGATATCTTAGTGATTTTCAATGAGAGGAGACATTTCAAATGGGAATTTTATAAATCTCTGCTATGTGAAAGAAACTCTTTGAAATTAAAATTAATAAAGAAGTGTTCTTTGCCCAACTGTAGGTGAAGACAACCTGACCAATCTGGCCGTCGTGAATACTGAACATGCATATATGGAAAAGGATGGGCAAAGCCATTGGCAAATTGGCAGAAGTCAAGTCTCAAAATGAGAAACTACAATATTACTATTCACAATACAGCAGGTTATCAGGTAGGGATAAGTTGTCCCCATCAATGCAATTTAGTGGTATTAGTTTATTGCGTATCTTTCTGTTTTGTAATTCTGTATATTTTTCTTCTGACATGATGATACATATGACATTCAATAAAAGAAAATTTTTTGCACTGCTTCCATTTGTCATTATTGTTTTTAGTTTCATGTCTGAATTATCACTGAACATCATTTTGGCCTATAGAGGAAAGAGGATGTTGGAAGAGACTTCTCTGTGTATCAAATGCACCAGACTCACCTCTGTCCTGATACCCTCTGGGATACCACAAGCTTTTGCCCAGCTCCCAGCCTTTGACTCTGCTCTTCCTCTTCCCTGGAATTGCTTTCTTCCAGATCGTTGAGGGGCCAGAATCTCAGAAGGGCCTTTGCCTAATTCCCCAGTGAGGTCTTGCAGTTTTGTATTATTCTGTTGATGTCCTTGCTATTCTGTGTTTGTGTCCTGCCGCCAGCATGGAGCACCCCCAGCCCCCTGCCTTGGGTGTGGGAAATATTGTACCATTTCCCTGTCTCCCTTCAGCACAAAACCAGGCATACAAATGGTCTTCAGGAAATATCTGTGATATTGACTGTGAACTCAGAGGAGAAGCACCTGACCTGAGGGGCCAGGAACGTGGGGTCGGATCCACCAAGTGCCATCCCCTGAGGCTGGAACTAGAAAATCAAGCAGGTAAACAAGGGGTGGCAGGAAGCAGGAGGGAGGGAGGGCTTTCAGGGAATTTCAAGTGAACAGTGTGTCTGGAGGGCATTGTTGTGGCATAAAAATGGCAGGGACTCAGACAGTCATCTGAACCCAGGGCAGACTGACAAGGGATTTTAAGGTGTTTGGGTTTTATGCTCGAGAAACTAAGGAGAGGGTTTTAAGCAACAGAATGACAGGATCCGTTTTGCCCTCTGGAAATATCACTGTAGCAGCAGAGAAGACAAAGAGCAGAGGGGCAAGAAAGGGAAGCGGACTGTGCTCTCTGAATCTTCTGGAAAAGAGCAGTGGCTGAGATGCATCACCCTCCACCTCAGGCGGAGTTACCTGCATTTGTCCCCCCAACCACCAGAGAGTGGTTGATCCTAGACAAGAGGCAGGATGACCCAGAAAGGAACATGACAGGAGTGTCCTCAGCCTCCTTAGCAGCAGGCAGTGGGCAGGGGCAGACCAGAGGGCTTGTGATGAGGGGGAGAAGATGGGGATCAAGAAGGACACTGGTGGCTGTGTACAGGGCAGGGCACTTCCCCAACAGGACGCTAAGTCGAGTGATGGAAGATTCACAGAGGCAGAACTCCATGAGCTTTGAGCCACCCTCCTCACGACCTCGCATGGGGGTGGCCACGCAACTAACACAAATGCAGAATTTCCAAGAAAGCAACTGAAAGGTACAGGGCCACTGCTTCTCCTTTATTAAAATCCAGTTTGGCAAGGAAGCTGCTGCACAATCTAAGCCCCCAGAACCCATGCCCAGCAGCCACACTGGGAGACACAGACGTGGAGCTGGCAGATGCTCCAGGGACCCCCTCTCCCCTCAGTGTTGGCCAGCACTCTCCATGTCCTCAAGTCAGCTGCTGATGTAGGAACTCTCCTGGGACAGGGAGCAAGGGGCACACTTTGAATCTTTACATGCCACAAGGAAGAAAATCAATTTCAATGCCCAAAGGAGGGAATTACTGCAGCAGAAGGTCACCAACCACTACACATCGCTGTACTGTCTTGGAGACTTGGACAGGGGAAAAATGCCTTGCAGTGAGGTAAGGATGCTCTGAGGTCTTCAGCAAGCCCCTCTCCCCAAGAATAATGTGCAGAAGTCCCCAGGGGGAAGGCCACACAAAGGAAGAGATTTCTTTGTGTGTGCACAACTAAGGCGAAATTCCCAATTCAGACATCTGCTTTAGCTACTGCGCTCTGACTCCCATTCCATCAGGGAGGAATCAGCTGACATTTTAATACCCTTGTTACATTAGGAGCAAACCCAGCGGCAATGACCATTTCACTTGAAGGGGAGAGAGATCTTTCACAGCCCAGCTTCCAAGCCCTGGAGCTCTCCAGTTAATACCAGATTTGCCAAGCACTGATATGAGGATGCTAGGTCCAGACTGTGAATTTGACTTTTAGACCCACTGTGGCAAAGTTGGAGAGACCCTCACCTATGCCCAGGAGCCCTGTCTTTCCCTAGGGCCAGTGCAAGGTGACAGAGTCCAAGCAGAAGTCAAAGGAGAGATCCTGAGGCTGACACTGAACAGCCCAGAGTGGCCATGCCCACGAGACAGCTGGAGGCTTGTGTGGTCAGTATACCAGGATTAATAAAAAGGGATTTTGCAGGTCTACTGAAGTTTCCAGTCCCTGGACATTATATCAAGTCCAAAATCCTTTTTGGATGAGAGAAGCAGTAAGTCAGGCTTGTTTCCTGTTCCTCAAAATTAGAGAAACCGGTGGCATGGATAGAGGAGTCCCAGCTGAAGCTTAGAACCTGCAAAAAATGATGAAGCTTCTGGAAGGAGAAGACATCGAGAAAAAGAGGGGGTTCTGGCAGGTAAGCACAGTGTGAGTATGGAAGGTCACCAAGAGAGAGCTGTGGAAGGACCAGCCAGGAGCCAGCTCCCCACACAGTCTCTGCCTGGAAGACACACCCTAACTGTCCATAGCCTGAGGAGACTTAAAATGAAATTAAAAACTGGTGGAATGACACCATAAGCATCATCCATAAAAGAATGATAAATTGGACTTCATCAAAATTAAAAACGTCTGCTCTGCAAAAGACACAGTCAAGAGAACAAAAAGACAAGCCATGGCTTGGAAGAAAATATTTGCAAATCACATATTCAACGAAAGACTTGAATCCAAATTACACAAAGGACTCTCAAAACTCAATAACGAGAAAATAAACAGCACAATGGGGAAAAAATGAGCAAAACTTTTAACAGACACTTAAGCAAAGAAGACAGACAAATAGCAAAGAAGCACATTAGAAAGATGCTCAATGATATTATTCATTAGATAAAAGCAAATTAAAGCTGCAATGAGAAATCCATACACACCTATTAGATTAGCTAAAATTAAAGATTTTTTTAATAATGTGATAATACTAAATATAAAACAACTGGAATTCTCATACATTGTTAGTTTCAAATGTCACATCCATTTGTGGAATAGTTTGTCCATTTCTTATAAATTATAGCCCTTGAGAAATGAAAATATATGTCTCTTCAAAATCCTAAATCTAAATGTTTACAATGAATTTATTCATAATCACCAAAATATTGCAAACAACCCAAATATCCTTTGACTAGTGAATGGATAAAGAAGCTATAGAACATCGATACCATGGAATACACTCAGCAATGAAAAGGAACAGCTATCAATACACACAACACAGGTGAATTTGAAATGTGTCATGGTAAACAGAAGAAATCAGACACGAAAACTACATGCACTGTGTCTTAGTCAAGTTTGGCATCACCGTGTTCAAAATACCCAACAAGAACAACTTAGAGGAGGAAAAGTTTATTTTGGCTCATGGTGTCAGAAGTCTCAGCCCATAGACAACTGACTCTATTTCTCTGGGCCTAAGGTGAGGCGGAACAGCACAGCCGAAGGGTGCATGGTGGAGGAGAGTTGTTCCCCTCGTGGTAGCCAGGAAGCAGAGAGAGGGAAAAGTAAAGGGGCTTCAAGGAAGATGAACCCTTCCAGGGCATACCCCCAGTGACCCATCTCTTCCACCCATGCCCCACATGCCCACAGTTGCCATTTAAACTAGGATGGACCAATTGGTTACAGCTCTCATAATCTAATTATTTACCTCTGAATATTCCTGCATTAACACAGGAGGTTTTAGGCAACAACTCACATTCAAACCATAACATCTGATCCATTTCTGTGACATTCTGAGATAGGCAAAAACGGTAGGATCTAAAGCATCAGTCACGTAAGCTAGTACCACCACTGCGGAAAAGAAATCGGGATGGAGGCTCCTCAGAAGACTAGGCACGGAACCACCATAGGACCCAGCTACACAACTTCTCGGTATTTACCCTGAAGAACAGCAAGAAGCTTACTACATGGATACATGCGTGGCTACGTTTATAGCAGCACAATCCACAATAGCCAATATAGGGAAACAGTCCAGGTGTCCATCAATGGATAAAAAATGTTCTCTCTATATAGATATAGATATAGATACACACATATGTTTTATTCAGCCATAAAGAAAAATGAAATCATGTTATTTATAGGAAAATAGACAGAACCATCATGTTAAGTGAATAAAGTCAAACTCAGAAGGTCAAGGGTCCTGTGTTTTCTCTCATACTTGGAAGCTGGAGAGGAAAAAGAAAAACAAAGGTGGGAGTGGATCTCATGAAAATCAAAGTGCTCCATCTGTGTACAATGAATCAAAATGCATTCTGCCATCATGTGTACCTAAGCAGAATAAGTAAATTAAAAATTAAATAAATAAATAAATAAATAGAATTTTCTCTGGGGGAGCGAGGCAGAAATCAAAGGGAGATCAGTAGAAGAAAGGGACTAAGGGGTGGGAGATAGGGAGGGAGGGAGGAAGTGCTGGGGAGTTGTAGAGAGCCACCCCTGGGCTATGTGCGGACCACCGCACCTCGCACGTCGCAGTCATTTGAATAGGAGAATCTGGTGTCTAGGAACACCATTCACTATTTCGTCTGGTTTGACTGCCCAGACTTCCGGAGCCCTATTCAAGTTCTGCCAAAAGTCCCACACAGCACCGGAGATGGGGAGATGGGCTGACCTGCGGTAGCCACACAACCCCTCTGAGATGGGTGTAACCTGCCAAGATGCCAATCAACCTGCTGACAGGGAGACATCACAAGCGAGACTCCGCCCATGAAACCTTAACCTCCTGCTTTTGGTGTACCCCCTTAAATAAACTACGGGAGTCATTTTCTAGGTGTCTAGCTCCAGTTCCCGTGTGGACGGCACCTATCAGGGGCTCCAACTTTTGAAACTCTAATTCTCTTTGTCTTTTTTTCTTTACTAATTACTCTAGACTTTAATTTCTCGGGTGGCGTACATCCTCCTTAGCAGGAAGAAGAACCTCTTGGGCCGTCTCCTCACAGAGAGTGATATATTGGTCAAATTATATTGTTACATTGTGTGCATGTACGAATATGTAACAATAAATTCCATCATTATGTACAACCATAATGCACCAATAAAAAAGGTGGAAAAGGAGAGAAAGCATCAGTCATTACCAGGAGTTAGGAATGTGGGATGGCTTGGAGGGAGATGGATCCATCAGGTATCTTCACTGTGGTTTATATCGATCATATGACTATTTATAAGGATTATATAGCTGTTCTCTTTCCTTTCAACTCATAGAACTGTACACCAAAAAGAAACTCATAGAACTGAATACCAAAAAGAGTAACTTTTACCTTAAGTAAAAAAAGTTGGTTAAAAAGGCATTTAAAAAGCTGGTGATAATAGACTTCTCAAAATGGTTTAACCCCAAATTCAACAAACATGACAAGGAGATACAGGAGAAGGCTCTGCATGCTCATGGCCATCTGGAAGGATCTAGAAGATGTGAGACCCACGACCACAACCACCACCGCCACCACCACCACCACCGCTTCTAACTTCCAGGGATAACTCCAGAGCGAAGTGGAAGCAGAGAGAAGGACCTGCAGGAGAGTGGGGCTTTCAGAGAAAAGACGCAGTTTAAAATGGGTCCCAAGAGGTGGACAGGTTCCAGGGCTGTGCACACTGGGGAGGCAGCAATGCTTGAATGTATACAAAAGAGGCTGATTCCTACAGAAGGGGAAGCGGTGGGCATGTGCCTAGGAGGCCAGACCACACATGCTGGCGAGAAACTCACTGAGGGTCTAGCCGGCACAGCTCCCAAGGACCCTGTGGTAACTGGTTTGGGAACCAGATGGAATATAAATAAATATCAACTTCTAGCTTGCTTAAATCAAATACAGCAAGAGGCATGAGGAAATCCTCCTTAGTAAAAGCTGTAAATAGCCCATCACAAAGAAAAAGAGCAAGGAGCGGTCATAATGACCCCGATAGCTGACAAGGAACAAGTGTCTACCAGGCACTGTGGAAGAGTCTCCACATGCCTAGACTCACTGAGTCCACCCGCCACTCCAGGAGACTGTCATTACTCCCATTCTGCAAGTGAGAAATGAGGCACAAAGGGATGAAGTCACCAGTCCAGGGTCCCACGGCAGAGCTGGGGCTCCAATCCAGGCACTGGCTTTGAGCATGCCCTCTGCTGCACTGTCTGCCAAGCTGCCATCTGACCCGGGGAATGGTAACTGCATGGACGTTCCAGGTGTGTCTTCCCAACCATCTTTTTCTTCACTTACGTGTTAGCCTCATGCCACCATGCTTCCGGTCTAGAATTCCCTTTCACACCTGTGCAATCGTGCTTGGCACACATGTGTGCACACGTACGAGGACACCCCTCCCCCCAAGGCCATCGCTTCACCCCCCAAGGAAGCCAAAACAGAATCAGTCAAGTCAAATGCCACAGAAGAATCACAAGACACCTAGTTCTTTAAAATAATAATGCTTTTCCAAAAGACGCAAGGACGTCCAAGCAGAAGCAGGAGCCAAATGACGTCTGGTTAGTACAGCCAATAAATTAATTTCATGTGGAAAAAAAAACTGAATTGGTCCAGGCTTAAGAAAGATCCCGTTGACATAAAGATCTCATTATGACACAGTCTTCTCTGGCAAGGGTCTTGTCTGCTGGAGCTGTTTTGGATTCAACTTGTCCCCAGTCCCTTGTGCCTAACAAAGATCCACATCAAATGCAGAAAAGATGGACCTGTCTAGACATCCCATTGTATATTTAAAACAGGGTTGGGGGTGGAGGAATAGCTTCCTTTTCAGCAACAAAGAAGTAAGCGCCCTATAAAGTTCCCCTCCTGCAGACAGCTGGCAGAACTGGGGAGGAAGGGCAAACAGCCATTCTGACTCAAGAATAGCATTCAGACATTTTGTGGGCATTATTATGGAGCTTCTAGAAGATTCTGAGGACTCCCAGTGAAAACTGAAAGGGGAAGTTTTTGTTGTAGAGCCAACAGCCCCCCTGGGAGAAATAGAGACGCATCAATGACTCATTGATGAAACACAGACAGAGGACTCCAAGTCAAAAATTCACAGCACTTGAGCCAGGGCTGAGCTCAAGGCTCCATTTGGCATGGCCCAAAAAAAACAAAAGGCTCAGTGAGATCACGGATCATGTAAACAAGGAAAGGGGGTGGAGATCTAGTTAAGCTCATTAATATCAATAATAGTCACTCAGCATTCATAAATGTTTATTCCACACCTGCTCTGCGTCAGGCGCTCTCTAGGAGATGGTATTGGGTGGTGGTGGCGGAGAGCAGCTTTCAGTACAGCAATCGGACACAGCACACAAGGAAACATAGGGCTGGCCCCCAGATGGTGGACTGGGTCCTGCCCACCTCTCCACCCTCAGCCATACTTTCCTCACTAGGCGAGGAGAAAGCCTCAGGGTTCAGGACTTTGGAAAACAGCCAGTGGCTTTCCATTGCCTCTCCATCCCTCCCTTATTCAGAAGGCTGTTGCCCCAGCCTTTGCTCATCTGGCTGTTCTCACGCTTGCACGTGTGTTCTTAGCTTCTCTTCAGGGAGCCGCCTCATCTGCCTGTGAAATCCCCTTTCTTTCCCCTCCTATGAATTGACACAATTGACCCTGTTTATTTCCTTCATGTAACATACCGAGGTCATTGTCTTAGTCCTGTTTGAATTGCTGTAACAAAATACCTGAGGCTGGGTAACTTATAAAGTAAGGAGGTTTATTTGGCTAATTATTCTGGTAATTAGAAGGTCTAAAGAGCATGGCAACAGCAACCTGACCAGTGTCATGATGCGGCAGAGAAGTCAAATGGGAACTAGCTGTAGGCAAAAGGAGCCAAGGAATAGGGTAACCTTGCTTTATAACAACCTTCTCTCAAGAGACACATTAATTCATGGGTGAAGGCTCCATGGCCTAATTACCTCTAAACAAGCCCCACTTCTTAAAATGTTCACTACCTCAACACCTCCACACTGGGGACCCAGCTTCCAGCACATGAACCTTTGGGGAACACACTCAAACCATATCCAAACTATAGCAATCTTGTATGCCTATTTTTACTGTCTCCAAGCTGGATAATCAGCAACCAGGGGACAGGAAACTAATCAGACTTATAAACCACTAAATCCAGGGAACATAGAGTACCTGGCACCTGTTAGGCATCCATAAGGTGTTTTTAAACTATAAAAGGAAAAATAAGATTATGAGACAGCTTGTGATGTAGGGAGACCTAATCTAAATGGACCTCTCCAAACGGTGGACATCACAAAGTCTTGTGTTGCCGGAATTGAAGAAAGGGCATCAGGGCTTGTGTAGTCAGCTTTCCATCGTTATAACAAATGCCAGAAATGATTAATTTATAAAGAGAAAAGATTTACTCAGGATTACAGTTTTGATGGTTCCAGTCCATGGCCAATTGGCCCAAGGACTTTGGGGCCTGTGGCAAGGCAAGTTAGCATGGAGCAGAGCAAAACTGTTTACCTCATGGCCAAGGGGCCAGAGAGAGAAGGGAAGAGCGTGGGTCCCACCATCCCATCCAAGGGTGTGCCCCTATTGACCTAAAGACCGCCCACAGGTCCTACCTCTTCAAGTTTCCGCAGCCTCTCCGATGCACAGAGCTGAGGCCAAGGTTTTAACACAGGGGTCTTCAGAGGATAATTAATATCCAAACTGGAGCAGAACTAAAATGTAGACAATAGAATGTGTGGCCAGAGAGGAAGGCAGGCATGTGGTAAGAAGTCTTTACCCTATTCTAGGTGTGGCAGCAAGACTCTGAAGGGTTTTAAGCCAACGAAAGATATAGTTTAATTCATATTTTTTAAAGATCATTCTTGTTATTGGGTTGAGAATAGATTAGGAGACCAGAGTAGAGGCAAGGAGACAAGTTAGAATCCACAGCGTTATCCAGGTGAGAAATAATGGTGGGGGCAGAGGGAGGAAGTGAGATGAAGGGTAAAGATGCAGAGAAGTGGGTGGGCTGGGATATACATGCACACCCTGCAGGCAGGGTGAGCATGAGTCTAGAATAACAAGGATTAAAAGTAGTGCTATGGCGAGGATGCGGGGTGGGAGGGATACACTTATGCATTGCCAGTGGGACTGAAATTGCTGTGACCACTCTGGAAAACAGTATGAAGATTCCTCAGAAAACTTGGAATGGAACTGCCATTTGACCCAGTCATCCCACTCCTCAGCGTACACCCAAAGGACTTAAAATCACCATACTACAGTCATGCAGCCACATCAATGATTACAGCAGCTCAACTCACAATGTCTAAGCTGTGGAACCAAGCTAGGTGCCCTGCAACAGATAAATGGATAAAGAAAATGTGGTATGTATACACAATGGAATATTACTCAGCCTTGAAGAAGAATTAAATTCTGACATTTGCAGGTAAATGGATGGAACTGGAGACTATTATGCTAAGTGAAATAAGCCAATCCCAAAGAAACAAAGGCTGAACGTTTTCTCTGATATGCAAATACTAATTCACAATAAGAGGGTGCTAGGGAAGAATAGAGGTACTTTGGATTAGACAGAGGGGAATGAAGGGGGTGGGGGTCTGGGAGCATATGAATCAGACATTATTACCCTACGTGCACATATAACTACACAACCAGTGTAGTGCTACATCATGTACAACCAGAAGAATGAGAAGGTACACTCCATTTATGTATGATGTCTCAGTATGCATTCTACTGTCATGTATAACTAATTAGAACAAATTTTTAAAAAGGAATAAAAAATAAAGTAATGCTATGGTTTCAATATGTCCCATGAAGGTCTACATATTAAGGGCTTTGTCCCCTGGGTGGCAGTACTGGGAGCTGCTGTTGATCTTTAAGAGGTGGGATCCGGTCCTTAGGTGATCAGAGGAGTGCCCTTGAAAGGGACTTGGGACTCCAGGCTCTCTTCTTCTCTCTGTTTCCTGGGTCAAGATGTGAGCAGGTTGTCCAAACTAAACTCCCTGCCTTTGGCATCTGAAACCTTCACCAGAGTCCCAAAGCAATGGAGCCAGCCAATCTTGTACTTGAATCTCCAGAACTGTGAGATAAATAAACCTTTTCTCTTTATAAGTTAATTGCCTCGGGCTGGGCTGTGGCTCAGTGGTAGAGCGCTTGCCTAGCATGCGTGAGGAATTGGGTTCGATCCTCAGCACCACATACAAATAAATAAAATACAGGTCCATTGACAACTAAAAAAAAATTTAAAAAAATAAGTTAATTGCCTCATCTATTTTGTTATAGTGATGTCAAACTGACTAATACAAGTAGTAGCTGGGAGTTATTTCAGTGATGATTTATAAATTATATATGAGAAAAGAGAGATCGATTGCAGTGATGCAGAGGGACGAGGAAGAGGAAGGAGAAGTAAGAGAATAAAGGAGAGAGACAGTCTTAAAGAGAACAATTGACAAGTTTCTGGATATGGCAGAATGGTGGTTATGAAGAGGGACAAGAACAGAATCCAGCATCTATGAGTCGAAAAAGAGTGGGAAATAGAGATGTGAAGATAGCATGTAGACAGTTCTCTTAAAAGTATCTACATTGTAAGCAGATAAAACTAAGGAAATGATTAGAGGAAGATATGAGGAAAATAATGACCCTTTTAAAAGATGGGAGATACTAGAACCCAATTAGAAACAAATCTGGAATATCCAGTTGAAGCAGAGCTAGAAAAAAATACAGGGTTTAAATTTCGTTCTGCAACATATGGATTTCCAGTTTTCCCAGCACCATTTGTGGAAGAGGCTACCTTTTCTCCAATGTATGTTGATGGCACCTTCATCTAGCATGACATAACCGTATTTATGAGGGATTGTGTCTGTGCCTTCTATTCTGTTCCACTGGTCTTCATGTCTGTTTTTGTTACTATAGCTCTGTAGTATAGTTTAAGGTCTGGTATTGTGATGCCTCCTGCTTCACTTTTCTCACAAAAATAGCTTTGCCTATTCCAGTCCTCATTTTTACCAATAAATATCATGACTATTTTTTCTATTTCTATGAAGAACATCTTTGGCATTTTAATAGGAATTGCATTAAATCTGTACAGTGCTTTTGATAGTATGGCCATTTTGACAATATTAATTCTGCCTATCCAAGAACATGAGAGATCTTTCCATCTTCTAAGTTCTTCAATTTCTTTCTTTAGTTTCCTATAATTTTCACTGTAGAGATTTTTCACATCTTTTATCAGATTGATTTCCAAGGTTGTTTTTTTTTAAGGCTATTGTGAACGAGATAGTATTCCTAATTTTTTTTCCAGTTGATTCATTATGTATGTATAGGAAAGCAATTGATTTATGGGTGTTAATTTTATATCTTGCTACTTTGGTGAATTTGTTTATGAGTTCTAGAAGTTTTCTGGTGGAGTTTTTTGGGTCTTCTAAATATAGAATCATGTCATTAGCAAATGGGGATAGTTTGAGCTCTTCTTTTCCTATTTGCATCCCTTTAATTTCCTTCTTTTGCCTAATTGCTCTGGCTAGAATTTCAAGGACTATGTTGAATAGAAAGTCAATTCAAAGTGGCTCGAGGACCTAGCTAGGCATTAGACCAGAGACCCTGCATTTACTAGAAGAAAAAGTAGGCCCAACTTTTCATCATGTCAGCTTAAGAACCGACTTCCTCAACAAGATTCATAATGTCCAAGAAGTAAAATAAAAAATCAATAAATATTATTGTATCAAACTAAAAAGGTTCTTCACAAAAAGGAAACAATCAAAAACATGAGAAGAGAGAGCCTACAGAATGGGAGAAAATCTTTGCCACCTGCACCTCAAATAGAGTATTAATTTCCAGGATATATAAAGAACTCAAAAAACTTAACACAAAAAAAATACAAATAACTCAGTCAATAAATGAGCAAAGGAACTGAACAGGCACTTCACAGAAGAAATACAAATGGTCAACAAATATATGAAAAAATGTTCAACATCTCTAGCAATTAGAGAAATGCAAATTGAAACTTCACTGAGATTTCATCTCACTCCAGTCAGAATGGCAATTATCAAGAATACAAGCAACTGGGGCTGGGATTATGGCACAGTGGTAGTGTGCTCGCCTAGCACGCGGGAGGCACTGGGTTCAATCCTCAGCACCACATAAAAATAAAATAAAGATATTCTGTCACCTACAACTAAAAAATAAACATTTAAAAAAAAGAATACAAGCAATAATAAATATTGGTGAGGATGTGAGGGAAGAGGGTACACTCATACATTGCTGGTAGCACTACAAATTGGTACAACAACTCTGGAAAGCAGTATGGAGATTCCTCAGAAAACCTGGACTGGAACCACCATTTGACCCAGTTATTCCACTCCTCAGTATATACCCAAAAGACCTAAAATCAACAAACTACAGTGACACAGCCACATCAATGTTTATAGCAGCTCAATTCACAATAGCTAAGCTATGGAACCAACCTAGGTACCCTTCAACAAGTGAATAGATAAAGAAAATGTGGTATATATACACAATGGAATATTACTCAGCCATAAAAAAGAATGACTATGAATTTCGCTGGTAAGTGGATGGAACTGGAGACTATCATGCTAAGTGAAATAAGCCAATCTCAAAAAAACAAAGGCCAAATGTTCTTTCTGATATGTGGATACTAACACACAATAAGGAGAGGGTTGGGAAGAATAGAAGTTCAGTGGACAAAGGGAAGTGAAGGGAAGGAAGGAGGGATAGGAATAGCAAAGACAGTAGAATGAATTGGACGTAACTTTCCTATGTTGATATATGAATACACCACCAGTGAAACTCCACATCATGTACAACCACAAGTATGGGATCCTAATTAGAATAAGTTATATTCCATGTATGTATAATATGTCAAAATACACTCTACTGTCATGTATCCATAAAGAATAAATTTTAAAAACAGAAAAAAAATATAGGGAATGTAAGCAATCAGAGTCCTTGAGAAGTTTGGGAGGGAGGGAGACAGGGAACATGGGGAGAGGAGGAAAGGGGTTGGGAGGATGAAGGTATTGGCCACCCATGGCTTCTATGGCCTCAGTGAGGGATGAAGCAAGGTCATGTGCTTGTGTAGCCCAGCACAGCACAGGCAGGGGGAGGAGGCAGCAAGGAGCACAGGTGAGCACAGCTGGAGAAAGACAGCCACCCAGCAACGATGGCTGTCACTTGACACAGCCTTCTATCACATCTGAGACAGAGCTGATGACCTATTAAAAAAGGCCCATCTCACAGACTAAAGAACTCAGAAGCACCAGGCGCGGTGGTGCACGCCTGTAATCCCAGCACTTCGGGAGGCTGAGACAGGAGAATCGCAAGTTCAAAGCCAGCCTCAGCGACAGCGAGGCGCTAAGCAACTCTGTGAGACCCTGTCTCTACATAAAACACAAAATAGGGCTGGGGATGTGGCTCAGTGGTCGAGTGACCCTAAGTTCCATCTCTAGTACTAAAAAAAAAAAAAAAAACTCAGAAGTGCTAAAACTAACACTTAAATGAAAGTTTTCCTAAATTAAACGCAAAACTTTTCACTCTCCATGGGACAAACGTAAGCAGAGATTGGTTCCTTCCTGACCACTGGCATGGCCAAGACAGTCTGTCATATTAAAAATGGTTCCCTAAGGGCCGTTCCATTCAACATTTGACAAAAATACAGGAAGAAAACCTGAACTCCTCAAAAGTGCTTCCACAAGCTCAGATCACTTCCATCCCTCTTGATACCAATGAGCACATCACCATGAGAGCAGATGTCACCTGGGTGCTGGGGCCCCAACAGGACCCAGCATCTACAGTAACACTCACCGTTCTATTCCCTGTCCAAATCCAGTGCTCAGGAAAAAAGATCATGGGTTTTAGGGTGTTTTTGTGTTTAACTTGAAAGGGGGAAAAGTTTATGCTGATTTTCATATTAAGTCTGTTTGGGGACCTGTGGCACATGTTGGTGATCTAGTAGGACTAAACAGGTCCATGAAAGTCTGCTCTGACTTACCAAAGTTGAAGAAATTGCAGGGAGAAAGAAATGTGGACTTGAATCCAGAATCCAGACAATCCTGGAGGAAGGAGACAGCTCTGGGGATGGGAGGGACACAAGATCAAGCTCTTCACCTTCTGCAAGTGTTTGCTCAAGTAACTTTTTTTCAGTGAGGCTCATATTGACCACCTGCTTTTAAATTGCACCCACATTGAACCCTAACTCCCATTCTTTCTCAGCCTGCTTCTTTCAAATAGCATTTATCCCTTACAATATACTGTGTGATTTATTATTTAGTCTCCGATATATCTCAACTACTAAGAACAGGGTCGGTCCTCAGTAAGTATCTACTGAATGAATGAATGAAGTAGATGCTTTATGTTCTTTGAGTGTCTCTACTTTTGTTACTTTGGATACCTTTATCTAGATTTTTATCCTATTCTAATCATGAAGGAGGTCCCCAGACATTTTCTGATCACACAGGCCATATCAGTAATAAATTTGCCCATTCATCATTTCTGCAGCTATATCAGAATACCCGAGATTAGGTAATTTTTAATAAATGGAAATGTATGGACTTACACTTCTGGAAATTCGGAAGTCCAAGATAAAGACACCAGCATCTGACAAGGCCTTTCTTGGTGTATAATCACATGGCGGAAAGCAGAAAGCAAGGAGGCAAAAGGAAGAACAAAATCACCTTTTATGGTAGCACTAATTCCACCTATGAGAGAAGACCGTTCACGTACTATTAACTTCCAAAGGGTCCACCTTCTAATACTAATACAACAAACAAATTTTAACATGAGTTTTAAATGTCTCAACCATAGCATTCTACCTTGGCCTCCTCAAAATTTATGTCCTTCTCACATACAAAATACATTAATTCCATATCAATAGCCCCCAAAATCTTAACTCACTCCAGTCCAAAGTCTCAAGACTCATCTGAATCAGATATGGATGAGAATCAAAGTGCTGTTCATCTGAAGGCAAATTGCCCTGTAGCTGTGAGCCTGTGAAATCAAAAGAAATTACTTGCTTTCCAAAATATAATGGTGGGACAGATAGACACCCCTTTTCCAAAAGGGAGAAATACAGGAGAAAGAGATGCTAGATCTCAAATCCAAACTCCAACAAGGAAAAAAAGACTCTGTGTCTCACCTGGGATCCCAAGGCCTTGGGCAGCCCCACCACAGAGCTTTGCTGGGCTCAGCGTATGCCACTGTCCTAGATGAGAATCAGGTGCCTGGAGTTTTCCAGGCTGCTGCTGCATGTTGGTGGCTCTACAGTTCTGGAATCTCAGGGGCATTAAGCATTGCCCAAGTCAGGGCTCTCTGCAATGTCTCCTCCCCTGTGACAGCCTCTGTCTGGGTTCCAAGGCTTTTCATGACATTCTTGGAAATCAATATAGAAGAAGCCTCGCCTCCACAGCTCTTGCACACTGTGAACCTGCAGGATCAGCACCATGTGGACACCACCTCTTGCACCTGCTGGAGTGACAGTACAAACCACACCTGAGCCTACTTGGCCACACCTGGGGAAGCAACGAGCAGAGTGCCAAGGCAGCAAAGGGCAACCAATTCATGGGGGAAACTCTGGGCCAATCTTCCTAAGCCATTCTGCCCTCAAGGCTCCTCAACTGCGATGGGAGGGACAGCCTTCAGGATCTTCAAAATGCCTTTTGGGTCATTCTCCATTGTCCATACACATAGCGTCTGAGTCTCTTCTATCTATACTAATCTCTTTAGTCGAGGGTCATTGGACCACCTATTC
>CM053414.1:36822094-36845340 GCA_028644305.1 Xerus rutilus
AATTCAATTCACAGTTCAGGATGGCAGATCACCATGTAAACACCAAGGATGAGTCTCCTTTTTTTTAGAGTTATACAGCCATTATGGAGAATGCACAGTGACAGGTGCCAGCCCCCATCACAAAATTTCCCCAACAAAGCAGCAGTGCGATGCCCCTGTGAAATGAAATTGGTGGAAATACTCTAAGAAACTCGGTCCATAATAGTTTCAAGATATATTTAATTGGGCCCTTGGCGGTGGGGACATAAGAAAATGAGAGTGTATGGTTGCTGCTCCTGAGGAGCTCCTAATCTATTTGCAATCAGAGACGGACATGTTAGAGTTGCTGTGAGGTCTGGGAGTCTGGAAAGTCAAGTCCCACAGGCCAGGGCCATCGTGGGCTGGTTGTTCATTTCCAGCCCTGGGGAACACATTTCCTAACAGCTCATACCAGAAGCAAAGCATATTACTTCTGATGCTCATGTAATTTGGATCCCCTGAACAGAAACATTCTCTAAAGGCAGGGAGATCTCAAGCAAGAGGAATCTCCTGTTTTCACATCCCAAGGTGTAGAGAAGGAATCCAGGTGACTTCCCAGACTCAGGCCACCCCCAGGGTCATTGTGCCAGTATAATAAGAGGACATTTGAGAAAGTTCTTTAAATGGTCATCCTTACCTTTTCAGTGTTGTCTTCATCAAAAGGATAATATTCCTTAAAGTATTAAAGAGAGAATGGAAGGGCGTGGCTTTGGGAATCTGTGAATCAGAGAGCTCTATGCTAGGAAATCATCTTTTTAAACATCACAAGTATGAGTGAGTTCGGGCAATGTTTATCAATAGCATTTTTTCACTCTACATTCATGATTTACGCCTCAAGAATTCATTATGTGAAATTAACACAATGTCTATCTTGCCATTGATCACACAAAATTGGAACCACTGACGTTCATGGTAATACCTCCAAATTACCACTCCTGACAAGCCAGGATGTCACAAATTAACTTGAGTGACAAAATTATCTTCAAGGGAGGAAAAGATAACCCTTTCATGCCTCAGAAGAGAGTAATGCCCAGTTTGCCCTGTCGAGCAATATTATTTGTAGTTTTCAGAATCAGGATACGGCCTTACAATGAGGAGACAAAAGATCAGAGAGGTTAAGTGACTTACAAAAAGACTCACAGCAAGTGCATAACCAACCTGAGAGTAGTATAACAATTTAAACCTCACTCTCTGCCCCCACAGAGAAGGGAAACATAGCTATTGACACCTGAGCATCTCCAAGTTCACATGGTGGTTGTCCTAGACCTTAGGCCAGGTTAGCCATCCTCAAGCTTGAACAGAACCTGCCTGACTGCGGTTCCTAAGCTCCTCATGAACTTCATTCTATCAGTGGGTCTTGTTAGACAGGAACCACACATCAGGGCCATGTCCAGTCAGTCCTCTGCTGGCATGAGAAGGGATAAAATATGTAGGAAATACTCTCAAGGGCCTTGGGAAAACAAATGTAAAATTACAGAACCATTTTCCAGAGCATAGCTATTTAGAGGGTGTGTATGCGGCCATCTCTGGGAAATTACAGAGAAAAGTAAACCCTACTTAAATTAAAAGGGGATCCTCAGAGATAAGTTCACAGGACATTTTTCATTGACTCTCTACTTGGCAATGTAACTTACAGAGACTCTGACAATGACGATGCAAATGGGGTGATTTTCATTTCAAATTAGCTGTTGGATAGCTCACAACCCGAAACTCAGTCTTCTCGGAGAATATCTATATCCAAAAGCAATACATCATATTGTTTAAAAAGAGCCAAATAAGTTTCATTATAAAAGACAATGATCTAAGGGTCACAGTGGGCTGCTACTGAGGATGAGTCAGAACTATAAGGCAAGGTGGCTCCGTGGAAAGGAAATCAGGCCTAGTGACAGAAGTCTCCATTCTGCAACTGACATTGAACAGACCTTTCCTTGGGTCTCAGTCTTCTCAGCCATAAAAGTAGGATAATCTCTCTCACAAGTTGATCTGGAGGCTCAAAGGAGAAGACACAGGTGACTGCACTTGGAAAGCCTAAGGCACCACACAGGTTTGAGGGGCTACTGCCAGACACTGGCCCTAGAGATCAGCAAACAGATGGACTGGATCCCCTTTAACATGATTATTCAAAACATTTCCAAGGGGCTGGGAGTGTGGCGCAGTGGTAGCGTGCTCGCCTAGCACACGTGAGGCACTGGGTTCGATCCTCAGCACCACATAAAAATAAAAAAGATATTCTGTCCACCTACAACTAAAAAAATTAATTAATTAAAAAAAAAAAACATTTCCAACATGGAATTTTCCCTGTGTTGTTTCTTTGTTCTTTTAAAACAGGAATACACAAATAACCAGTTTCAATAATAATAATGGCTGCTTTATTATTATTATTATTATTATTATTATTATTATTATTATTATTAGAGATCAGTCCAAGCATAGACAATGAGAAAGATAATTTTTGCAATACAGAGTAAATAGAGGGTGAGATCAGAAGCTCAAGCAATGGGTAGAGGGATAAAGAGAGGGCCAGTGCCCACTGTCGGACCCATTCCCCTGTCCCACACTGGAAGACAGTGGTCCCCATAGAAGAAAACGTCCCCCTAGCTGAGTGCCGGGCAACCTCCATATGTGAGTGAGGCCATCTAGCCACCCACCAACCTGCCAGCTGTAGGTGTTTTAGTTAGCTTTTCCATAGCTGTGACCAAAGACCTAACAAGAACATCATAGAGGAGGAGAAGTTTATTTTGGCTCATGATTACAGAGGTTCAGTTCATGGTCTGCTGACTCCGCAGCTCTGGGCCCAAGGTGAGGCAGAACATCAGGCAGAAGGGTGTGGCAGAGGAAGGGAACTCAGGACACGGCCCCCAGGAAGCAGAAAGAGAGCTCTGCTCACCAGGAAAATATAAACCCCAAAAGGGTGTCCCCAATGACCCACCTCATCCAGCCACACCCCACCTGCCTATAGTTACCACCCTATTAATCCATAGGTTACAATTCTCATAATAGAATCATTTCACCTCTGAACATTCTTGCATGGTCTCACACGTGAACTTTTGGGAGACACCTCATCTCTAACCCTAAGAGCAGGCATCTGAGCCAGCCCATTGGAAAGCAGCCAATAGGCACAGACCTGCCTGGCTGCCCTCGTAATATGGTTGCTTTAAACTGCTAAACTTAGAGGTGTCTGGTTGCCCAACCTGCTCATACAGATGAAAATAGTGAGGCCCAGGAAAGATTCCTCCTCGCCCATCTGCAGCCCATTTAACAGATTTTAATACTCCTTAAATCCACAGCTCTAGTCATTTGGGAACATGCCCAAAAATCCTAGAAAAAAAAATTGAAAAGACAGCCTACCCCAGGTGCAACCTACCAACCCAGCTGGCCCAGATGATAGCCCTCTCTGGGCAGTGGGGTTAAAAGCAGATGCCTGCATTGCCTGCTCAGCCCCTGCTCCCAAGCTTCACCTCCTACCCTTTCACCACGTGCTTGGCAGTGTCATGGAAAATATGAGGAGCTGCTTTAGAAAAGTGAAAATGCAATTGTCTGACAAATAAATAGTGTTCCTGTATGTAATCCCAGTAATAGATTTTTTAATCCGCAGAGCTGACACACTGTTATGTGTTCACAGTTATTATCTGTCCACTTCCAAACCTTAAGAGGTTAGATTGTTTAAAGATTTGTTAGCTATGAACTCCTTAAAGAAGGCCAAGTGTAAACTCCCAGCTAATTGAAAAATAGCATTTTATCAGATTCTCCTCTGATATTATATTGTAATGGTCGTACTTAGAGTACTCTCAATACTTCAATAAGTGGTGAAATTAAAAAAATAACATCTTCAGGGCTTTGAGAAAATGTGGCTCTTACCAATTTATACTGCTTTTTTAACCATTATTTTCTTATATTTCCCACAATGCCTCGGATCAGAAGCAAACAGAATCTGAGTGATTACCCCAAAGTGTGCTAGATGAACTGGAAAAAGTCTATTCAAACAAAGCTCATTAGTTCTGATACCTCCAGGGCTATGACAAATTAAGCTGCTGGTGTGTGAGCTTGCAGACAAAGGGTGATGCCGAAAACCAGGGCTGAGCTAGGCACTGTGTCAATAAATTCCCCTGA
The DNA here is from genome assembly GCA_028644305.1 of Xerus rutilus. Lineage (NCBI taxonomy): Eukaryota > Metazoa > Chordata > Mammalia > Rodentia > Sciuridae > Xerus > Xerus rutilus. The sequence continues at coordinate 36,826,223 of CM053414.1, forward strand.
AAAAGGTAAAAATTACAATTGGAGCTAAAATGGAATCCCTTTAAGGAGCATGTACAAAATAGATCATCCCTTCCTTCTTAAGTACATTTGTGAACCCGCCTGTGATGAATTATTTCAAGGAGGAAATGGCCACTCCAGAGGGGCGGCTTGGCCAGGTGCACATAGGAGGTGCTGGCTGCAAATACTTGGCCCTGCCCAGAGGAAAGCCCGTCCAAACCCCACAAGCAGAACACACACTTGCAAGTCCAGAGTCTCGGGCTCCTGCTTTGCCTGCAGGCTCCAGGTGAAAGAAAGCTCTATTCCCAGGGCCAACCAGCGGCCTCCCAACTAGGAAGGGCCCCACAACCTTAAGCTAAGCTCATTTTCCCAGTCAAGGGCCCCACAACCTTAAGCGAAGCTCGTTTTCCCAGCCAAAGGAGGATTGTGCATTACAACCATAGGCTTTCTTTTTCCTGGTTTGTGAATCCGTTTCTACAAGGAAGCTTCAGAAATCCTAAAATGTAGTTGTAAGAAATTTGACATTAATGGCTTTCATAAGTATTTGTTGAATAAATGAGGCATCTGAGTTGGGCCACATGATGAAGGAGTGGGAGTTATTGGGACTGGGTCTGGATTCTCAAGGCTGTCCTGGGGTTTTCAAGAATGTGGGTGACCACGTGTTCACATGACTAAGGCATTGGTGGGTGACTTTACAGTATTTTTTGACCTCAATGGTAGAATTTCTGTGCCATAAAGAATTATAATTTAGGGGGCTGGAGTCATGGCACAGTGGTAGCGTGCTCGCCTAGCATGCGTGAGGCACTGGGTTCGATCCTTAGCACCACATAAAATAAAATAAAGATATTCTGTCCACCTGGTAGAAACCTTTAAAAAAAAAAAAGAATTATAACTTAGTAATTCCCAGACTGTCAAAGTGAGGAAAACCCTCAGAGAGTACCCAGGCCTGAGAAGAACAAGGGCCAAATCAGACCCACAGGTGTTTTGGACACCTACGGTGTTGCTTTTTCATTGTATATGAAATATTTGACGCTTAAAAAGTTAGTATTTCCCACAAATGTTCAAATTCCCAGATCTTATGGAAACTTGAAAGATCTAGTCAAATGGGTCCTGTTTTGTCACATGGAACAAATGTCCAGGACAGATCTACAGATGCCCCATTTAATAAACAAGCATACCCCAGGTTTTGGGGGGGCCCCTCCAGCCCGCTGTATTAGCAACCTAGTGATATAATGTCGACCTGATTCCTGAGGGCATTTGTGCTGGCAGCCTCTGTTCTAGTTGGTCATTAACCTAATAGACACAGAGAAAATCAACAGAAAATGGGGATGGCCTGCAGGGGCCACAGTGACCTTGTGGCAGCTCCAGGTCTAGACCCTACTTTCTCAGTGCCCTGATCACTGGGATCGTCCACCATCCTGGCTCCAGTGCAGTAAATCTTTCTCTCCCTTGTCTTTACCTCCATGTCTTGTTCATACTTCTCTTACTCTCATTAACTAGCCATCTACCTGTCCAGTCTATGTGCCAAACTTGGAACCAAAAATGATCACGTAACTGTTTGTTCGTAGCTCTGACTTCACCACTAGACTATGAGCAATTCGAAGGTAAGAGAGATGTAATCATTTCTATCTGCAGTGCCTCACACACAGTAAGTCTCAGCAAAATCCAGTTTCCCTTTCATCACACAGTTTCAGGAAATCCTTCAGACTCTAGGTCCTACATCCTGATGGACATGGACCACTAGGACCACAGGTCTCTTCAACATTTGAATAACCACCCCATTTGAATAACCATCCACCTCCGGCTTGACAGAGACCTCCATATTCTGGCATTTCTTAGGTCCACTGAGTTCACCAAGAGAAATACCTTGTGGTCCCAGAGGATTCATCCCATCCAGGTGGTCAGAAAAATCACTTCCTTCTTCATGCACCACTCTGCTTCATTTACATTTTACTTGTATTTCCAGAAGAAAAGACATTGATGGGCAACTCTTCTCAAGTGCATGCATGCTCTCAACCTACACTTGAACTTACTGTGGCTTGCCTTGGTCTGTCACCGCTGTTGCTTTAAGGCACACCATCATGGGGTCTGAAGACATCAGGAGGCAAGGAGCAGAGACTGCAGGTACCCAGGATGAAAAACACCATCAAGGTGAAGTCTGGATCCCTGTGTTCACACACACACATGCACACACATACACACACACACACACACACACCTGCCTTCACTGTACAGGCAGCTCTGGGCAAGGTGTTTGCTGCTGTGGAAAAGTTACAAACAAGAGCATGACACTGAATTTTTGATCTTCATCTTCCCAAAATTGAGAAATAAGTGAGGAAAAAATGAAGAGTCACATGCAATCTGGGTGTTCCCGTCAACACTGGTCTGGGGGGAGGAGAGAGCTGGGGGAGAACAGTGCAGACCAGGGGCTGCATGGGTGTCTGAGAATGCCCGAGTCTGATCCCATCCCTGGCTGGGATTCAAGGTCTTGCAGAACCCCCTGTTCTCCCAGTCCAAGCAGGACAGTGCAAAACAAAAATGACCACAGGGGGCAGGAGGCAGCTGGGTCACAGTCAGTTCCATTCAGCTCCCGGAAGCTCCAGAGCAGCAGGAGGAAGCCACCAGGTCTCCTGAACTTGGGGAGAAGGTGCAGCTAGGGAGAAGCTTCTCTTCTCTGGGAAAGAAGGCCCACAGAGCAGAGGTGCAGGCACATCACAGACCAAGGGGAAGTTGCTGGGCAGCAGCAACAAACAATACTTGGCTGGCCTCACTGTGTAGCCAAGTGTGCAAGCCACCCGCTCCATCCCATGGAAAAGAGAGCAGAGAAATCCTTAACCCAACCAAGGAACCCCAGACTAATGATGTTTCACCAGAATTGATGAGAGTGACTTCTTATCATTGGTCACATGAGGGTTTAAAGCAGACTCACCTGATGTATAGAAGCATAAATTAAGTTGCCATAGTTCCCCACATGGGTACATCTGACTTTGTGGGTGGGTGGACAAGTCATCCCCCTCACACAGTATGCCAAGCTGTCTGTCTCTCCATGGAGGAAGGGGGTTGAGGAGAAGGAGAAAAGCAGGTCCAGTTACTGCCTAATGATTGTGGGCATTCAAAGGTCAGCATAGTGGGGAAGAGGGCACCACAAGGACAGGGCAGTGGTGGACCACCCAAAAGGTTGTTTATCCACAAGTGAGGCAGAAAGATTCTAATGGCTATAGCCTGTTGGCAGCCACACTGAGGAAGGTCTTTGGCAACCAACTGGACTAGCATCCTGGGTGCTGGGCTGTGGGGCTCTGTACTGCCCAGTCCACCTGAGTCACGAGTGCAGGAATGGCTGGGAAGAGACTGGAACATCCTGTCTTCCTGGTAGGCTGGTATCCACTTCTGCCCCAGGCCAAAGACACCTGAGTAAGGACATCCCCATGGGTTGTGCCACGCCTGAGTCAAGAAAGGAGACGGATGGGCCTCAGGGAGGAGGCAGCCACCCAGCTCACCAAGTCCCCCTCAATGCCCTCTGCAAGCTCCTGCTATTTCTCTTTGGATTTGTGGAATCTTTCTCCCCTACTTTTCCCCCACCCCCTGGCAACCCATCTCAGTCCTCCTAAATGTCAGAATCCCCTGAGGTTCTATCCTCAACTCCACTCTTTCCCGTCTCTCTCCCTGGTGGTCCCATGCCCACACCGTCCTCAGAGCTCCACATACCCAGCCTCTCTTCTCAACTCAGCCTCCCACTTTTACCCAGCCGACACGCCCACTTGGACTTTCTATTCACAATCACATGCAGTATCAATCTTTCCAATCTTTTTCCACAAATGATCTGTTTTCGATAAAAATGTCCCCATTGCCCCACCAAATCCTCTCCCAGAGATGTGGCCAGTCTGGACTAGCCAGGTGGGCAGGAGCGGACGTTTGGTTAGTTGTATGGTTAGTCAGGTTGTCGGAGACGGAGCCTTCTCCACACATCTTGCTGTGGTGTTTTCACTGTGTCTTGCCAACGTCGCTTCAACATATTCTCAGCACTTCTACATGGCGCCCTTGAAAAATCCACGAACAAGAATATTGGGGAATGAATGAGACCTTGTCTCCACATAAAACACCAAATAGGGCTGGGGATGTAACTCAGTGGTCGAGTGCCCCTGTACCCAAAAAAAAGAATATTGGAGAATGAGGTCGGGGAGGACATCCCCCACACCTTGCTCTGCTTCTACCACTCACCATATTCCACTTATTCTCCCTTCTTCCCTTATCTGCTTCCATGCCACTCCCTTGGGAGAGCCTTGCCCCACCCACCAAGACCCCATAAGTCTCTTTGTTATATGCTGTCTTTCTTTAAAACGTTTATTTTTTTTTAAATGTGCAAATGATTCTGATCAAGTAGCAATTGTTGTGATAATGAATCTAGCATGTTTCCTGCAGTTTTCACAGTGGCCGTGATGAGTACTCTCTGGCTAGCATGGTGCTTGGACACAGTGGGCACTTAATAAATGCTTGAAATGAGAAGGTACATTTATTCATTCAAGCTTTGGCGAAGGAGGCCACAGACAAATTGGAAGTTTGATCATGTATCTTTGTTTGTGATAAATTTGTATTTGAATCATCCATTCAGGAATATATCAGCTAAATATAGAGTCCCCACAACTTCTAGAAAGATGGCCATGCCTCCCACCAAAAAACACAGGTAAGTCATCCCCCTGTGCAGTCCTCTCCTCAAAGAAGAGATCACCAGGAGCCAAGCTTCCTAATCCAATGTAGCTCTGGTACCTCAAAGGAAACACTAGTGAGAAACCCAGAACCAGCACCCCTAAGCTTCGAGACACCCAGAGGCTCCAAAATATGGCAACCTCCCTGTCATTCCTAAAAGGCAAGAGCAATGGCCCAGGGAGGGGCCCAGCGTGGACAGCACTGAGCACTTCTGCAGAAGCCATTTCTTCCCTCTGATCAGCTCCTCTGTACATTCACCCATCAACACGAGAGCATGTTGGAATTGTAAAGAGTTTTTTCATGGCACAAGTAACAGACTCATTCTCAAGATATGTATATGCATGAATAAGCAAAATAAAACCACCTTGGGTTCCACCACCCACCTAAACCAACACCATTGCTGGTACTTTGTGAATACTTCCACAGTTTCATATTGGTAGCCTCTCAGTTGGCTTCTTCCCAGTAAACTCTACATTGTGTGGCGTGTGAACACATTACTCCATTTTCCATTGCTATAACGATATACCTGAAGCTGGGTAATGTGAGAAGAATGAAGTTCACTTAGCTCACAATTTAGGGGGCCTGAAAGTCTAAACAGCATAGCATCAGCTCTGGCAAGAGCCCCCTCGTTACAGCACGGTGTGTGGCACCATGGCCAGACAGTCTGCAAGAGAGTGGATCGCCAGACAATACAGGAAGTTAGAGAGACACACATGGATCAGGTGTACTCTTTTTTAAACTTGAGAGGTGGTGGGACCTTTACAAGGTGGGGCTTAGTGGGAGTTGGCTATGCCATTGGGGTTCCTGCCCTCAGAATGGATCATGGGAGTTTTCGTGGGACCTTGAGTTAGTTCTTGCCAGATCAACATGCACTAGGGACCAAACTTCCAACACATGAAACTTTGAGGGACCAGTCTCTGGACTCTTCTCTGATAGCACTCCTATACTTGAGCCCCACAACTAAAAACTAGCTTTTTACTGTCTACTCCCAGGTGAGTATCCCAGCCCAGCCTCCCCCACCCCAACTCCAGGTACTAAGCTCCTGCTGTCCCATCATCATCACTTGGATATCTATTCAGTGTCCCAAACTTAACATGTTCAAAAATGACCCTCCTAAACCTGAAAAAAAAAAAAAAGAAATCCAGGATAAACAAAACATCAACATTTTAAATAATGACATCTTCCAACCCTGTGCTGGCTGGCACCTCACTTGCTTCAAACTTAATTCCTGATTTTGAGGGATCCTGTGTTTATTTAACATATTGACATTTTGTTCATCATGGGGTTTTGCATTAATTTTGACTTTTTAAATTATTGCGTTAAAATATGATTCAGCTTGATGACTTTACTGGTGCTCCCTTAAATTTTGAACCTGAGGTGAATATCCAGCTAGCCTCATCCTGATTCAAGATCCACCTTCCTCTTGGCCATCCCTATGCCCCCAGCAGCCCAGCCACACGCCTAATGTTCCTGGCATCTCCAGCCATTTCTAGAGTTGCAGAAAACACCTCAGCTCTGGATATGGGGCTGATGTCATGGCCAGCTGCCTAAGGGGCAACCCAGAAAGTGCAAGGCAGAAATGTGGGTGGTGCCCCTCGGAGGATGAACATTAACCAGTGGGAAACGAGGAAAGGGGGGGGGACCAGTACAAAAATCCTTCCCCTTCACTCTCTGACTACTCTGAGACAGAGTTCCTGCACACAGCCCCCTTGCAGAAGAAGGTGACACCAAGCACAGACACCTGCTGCCCACCTGTATCGCTTCCCTCCTGCCCCTTCCTGCCATGTTTCATGTTTCCCTCCCCCTCTCTGCCCACAGTTGGCGCCTCCCAAATGAAGCCTCAGCACTTTCATTGCCTCAAGCTCTGCTTTCCAGAGAGCCTGGGCTCTGGCAGTTTTGCTTCTGGAATTTGTGTTTGTCATCTTAATCTGTTTTGTGGCTTTAAAATGTATTTTAACATCTGATATGAATTCTTCAGTGTTCTTTCTGTTTCCTCCAAATTTCCTCGCTTCTTATGATTCATCTGATCATTCCAATAGACTTTCCCAGAAGTCAAATTGTGGGGAGGAAAAAAAAAATAGCTTTGTATCTTTCAAATCATCTTCATGTATCTCTTTTTCCAATGCAACAGAAATGTTCATTAACAACTTGGATGTAAGAACAGTCCTGGGTTCTATGTGACCCTGAGGGAATTGTAATCTAGCTGGAAAATGAAAGATAATAATAAACAACCTTTCTACAAACCCTCAGGGTAGGTGTCGGTGTCTCCGGTTGACTGAGAGAGGGAGGAAGCTGAGGTGAGATCAGAGTCCTGGTGTCCCTGGCTCTGAAATCCATCCTTTGTCTACTCATTGGAACACTCACAACCACAAAGATGTAAGCACCAGAAGAATGTCTACAAAGGACAGCTTGTGGTGGAACCGGGTGAGGAGTACTGCCATGGCAAGCGGGGCTCAACAAAAGCTTTAAGGAAATGAGAGAAAGAAACATCAGTCCAAGGAGAGAGTAACATCTACACAAGATCCCCCAAAGAAATTTGTATTGGATTCTAGAAAGAATTCTAAAGCATCCAGACCGCAGTGGGAAGGAAGAGCATATAACAGGCACTCATAAGTGCTTAGAGTGGACTGGCAGCCAGCCGTGGCTTCCTCCTGCCTGAGTACTCCCTCCTATATCCTGCAAATCTTACTATTGACTCCCCCTTATGGCTTGGAGTGGGCCGAGCCCTCAGCTTGTCCCACACTCTGCTTGGTGGCCTATCTCCTTGCCAAAGGGAACTAAGGAGATGACCCACAGCCAGAGTGGTGGTGCCCCACCCTTGTTTTTTAGGATTTTTTTTAAAAATTGTCTTCAAATGTTCAATTTTTCTTGAACTTCACAAAAGTGACTCAAAAAATAATATCCCTGACTTTGGCAGTTGTCTTTGGTGCTTTTAAGAACTCTTCAGTCAAAATCAATTCACTTGACCATAATATGTTGTCCACCTACTAAGCACAAAACCTGGTGGCGGGGGGATCCACTTTTGAGAAATTCATAGCCTACCTCTATGAACAGGAACCTTCTGCCTCACTCAGGCTGCATCCTGAGCAGTTATCATAGTAAATGGAACAAAGCAGATGCTTTATTGAGTGAATGAATGAATGAATGAATGAATGAATATGGCTAACTGAGCAGACTCCCAGACTGTGACAACTGTATCAACATACTGCTGTGGAAATCAGTACAGGGAGTAGCTGCAAAGAGCAGGTGACACTGGGTGGCTCATTACCATGGAGGGGGATGCTGTTGAAACACCAACCTTGTCACTCAATTCTTGCTTAGCTGCCAGGGGCCTGGAATTGCTCATGTCATCCAAAAAGCAAAATGAATGACTAGACAATTCCTCATTTCTTAGCATCTGCTTGGACAATGCTCCATCAGTACTTGAGGCAGGGATGTATGTCTCAGGGAATGTCCAGGAGACAATGCCACCTTAGGGGTGACGTGTATATTTGGGGGTAAGGGGACAAGTTCTTAAAGGAGGACTTTTAAAGCCCTCTGGCAGACCCTGACCTGGATGCTTCAGGCAGGTGGGAAGTATCTTTACAGACAAATGAAGCTAAAGCTCTGGGGCTGCTCTGCACTTACAAAGTAGTCTGATGTAACTGGAGCCACTGACCACAGAGGTGCAGGGGGTGGGGGAGACAGGGGGAGGTCATAGGTGGAAGAATGGACAACTGAATGCTAACACGGAGAAGGGAATGCTCTGGAAATATTCTGAGTATTTCTGTGTCCTTGAACCCTCCCAATAACCCGAAGAAAGACTCAGAGATGTACTTTCATTCACCAAATATTGACGGTACACTCCCCACAGGCCAAGCATTACTTCAGTTACTGCAGCCCCAGTGGACAAGACAGACAAGGTTCTCGCCTTTGCAGAGCTGACATTCTAGTGAGGAAGACCAAACTTCCTAGTGATAAGGGCTATGGAGAAACCCAACAGTGTAATGTGGCACAATGAGATGGAGCCCCATGAGAGCTGTGTGATCAGGGAGTTGAGACTCAAAGGATAAAAAGTGTTGCAAGCAGAGGGAACAGCACCTGTTAAGTCCTGAATTGAGTCCTCCAAAGAATTTCAGCATCTGGGTGTTTCTGAGTATCAGGGAAGATGACACGAGGTCAGAGGTCAGACATAAGCCATCCCCAAAGCATGGAGCGCCTTGGAGGCTGCGATGAGAATTGAGGGGTTATTCCAATGGGAGATGGAGTCATCAGGGGGTTTATGTAGAGCAATGGCAGGTTCCCATTCCTATTTAAAAGATCGCTATGGATACTATCTGCATTTCCACAATGGAGGCAAGGAGATCCACAGGGAGGCTGATGGTGCAGTTCAACCAATTACAATGGTTGGACCAGGGGATAGTGGAGATAGAGAGATTGGCCAATTCTGGATCTATTTTGGAGGAAAAGTATTTTAGTCAGCTTTGCATTGCTGTGACAAAAAGATCTGACAAGAGCAATGTAGAGAAGGAAAAGGTTTAATGTGGCTCACAGTTTTAGAGGTCACAGTCCATAGTTAGCTAACGGCATAGCTCTCGGCCCAAGTGGTGTTGAACATCATGGAGGAACCATGTGGCAGAGGGAAAGCAGTTCAGGACACGGCAGCCAGGAAGTAAAGAAGGCTTTGCTCACCAGGGACAAAAGAGAATCCCAAAGTCACAACCCAAGTGACCTCCTTCCTCTGGCTACCTGCCTACAGGTACCTTCCAGTTAATCCATATCAGTGGATTAATCCACTCATCAGTTTACATCTTTTATAACTTAATCATATCACCTCTGAAAATTATTGCATTGTGTCATATTTGAGCTGTTGGGATACACTTCCTATCTTAACCATACAAAGAATGAACTCAATAGCTGGTACACAGTTTCGGAAATTGAGGGAATAAAAAAAAATGGGAATGACTCTTGGTTCAACCAGCACCTCCTGTGTGCAGTACCCAGAGCACACAATACTCAAAGTGCAGGGTCCATGGTCACCCATTACCCTCAGTGCTCTAGGGGTACTGGCTCTGGAGCTGCTATGAATTGAAGTGTGTCTCCCCAAAATTCACATATTGAAGACCTAGCTGCACATATGACTCTCTCTCTGGAGACAGGGTCCTTAGGAGGCAATTAACGTTAAATGAGGTCAGAAAGGTGGACCCCTAATTCAACAGATGAGAAGAGAGCCCTCACCAGAACTGAACAATGCTGACAACCTGATCTGAGACTTCCCAGCCTGTGAGAAAGTAGATTCCTGTCATTCAAGCCAACCAGCCTATGACATTGGTTGTGGCAGGCTGAGCTGAGGAAGACAGAGGTCCTACTACCATATTGAGCTTCGCCCTGCTCTCCTACTTTCACGACGTCCCATCGAGTATTGGGGGGCTGAAAATGTAAACTCGTCCTCCTGAGAAGACGAAAGCCCTGGGCCATTCTTTATACCCTGCAGAGGGGACCCTCACCCTTTCTGGCTGTATTGAGAATTCATTCATGTGTCCCATTAATCCCCATCACATACGGTCACAAAGCATTACAATCACTCACAAGAGTTCATTCTAAATACAGCAAAAAGAGAAAGGGAAAGCGCCTATGAGATCGCAGGTAAAAGGTGTAAGTGGTCTCAGGTACTCTAAACTGGTTCATTTAGGGTAGCGTCAGACCATAATTCTTGCCACTTTGAGTCATTATATAATCAGATCTTACACACCACCCAGATTATGGGCATGTTGCTTATCCATACATATTCATAACCATGCATATAAAGCACACAAATAAAACACAAAAGGCAAAATAACCACATGGAAGAGCAAATCTACCTTGGCCTTTAGCCTCTAAAAGATAGTCCAACAGCACCTGCCAAGACCACTCAGGCCAGCCCACAGTCCTGCAGCAAGATCTCTCAATTTCCTGGTTTTTAAAAGTCTCTGCAGGATGCAGAGCTTCACTACATCTTGATAGTTGAGTCTACCTTTGTCCCAGTGGGGAGTGGGGATGCCACCAGATGACTAACAAGGGGAGTTGACGATCTGTCTTCTGGAGGTGATTCACTATGTTTCTCCTCCCTTCTGTGTCCTTTCCAGCTCCTGAGAGCAAGAACCCCATTGATTCAGGTGTTGCCTTGCCTTCAAGGACCCCTTCCCCGTTATGAGATAAGGACAGATGGCAAAATGGAGCACAAGATAAACTAAGGAACAAGAAATCTGGGGACTCAACTAAAGGAACAATTCCCAAGGGGAATGCAAGAAGACCTCAGAGAGAATATAGTTTGGGCCGCGGGTCTTGGAAATCAATTTGGGCTTCCCGGGCAGAAAATTACCCTCTGTCCATTTTCTCGGTTCAGTTTTTCCTTCTATTGCCAGGAGACAGACACAGACTGTCACTTTCTCAATATTTGTCTCCACACACATGCTCAGAAGTGTCCCTGCCAGCTTCTTCCACCATGAACATGCCCAAAGCCCTGGCCTCCCCTCTCTACATGCAGTCCCTCTGTGGCTGCAGGTTTCCAAGCCTCCCTCCTGCTCAGCTGAGCCCTCGCTCCCTTTGTACAAATGCAGCACCAATTTCACCCTCACTGTCATTGTCAAGCTCTCCCTGAGGGCCAGGCAAAGGTTCCTGGAGCTACACTTAGCCCCTGGACTCTGGATGTCCATTGCCCCAGCAATGAACTGTGAGGGGACACAGCAGAGAGAGAAAAAGCAGAGAATCCAGTCCGCTCCACAAACTGCCCAAGGGAAGGGACATCACTGGTCAGGGTGGATGGATGGACATGAGTATAAAGCATAAAACTGGCTCTTGTACAGAGCACTCTGAATCCTGTAGTTTCATAATCTTGGAGCCTCAGGACAATTCTATGAAGCAGGTGTTTTTATTTTTTTCCTCCTTTAACCAGGAGAAAACTATGGCTCAGAGACAACATATATCCTCAAAGAGGTCACACACTATTACATGTTCAAGTAGATATTTGACTCCAAGCCCCTCATGGTTTTCCAGGCACCTGGTGAAGCGGGAGGCTGGGTGGGCTTCAAATGCAGACCCTGACACACACACACATCAGTGCTGAGCACCCACCCTATGCCTGGCAGAGCTGCACACCAGGTGGGCTGTGTGGTGGGATATGTCCTTCAAACCCACTCCAGAAGTTATGGTAGGCAGAGGGGCTAGGATTGGAAGAGATCCTAAGAAACACATTAGTAGGCTGCTAGGATTGGAAGAAACACATTAGCATGGCTGATGTTGCCATGATTCCGTATGCATACATGGACACACATACCATGATGTCACTGTTATGTGTTTCAGGGAAGCATATAAAAAGCATATTGTGAACTCTCACAAAAGGTGGCTGCCCCTTCCTTGTGCTTGCCTGTCAAACCCAGACCTTTGCTAATACTTCTACCAATTTTAGATCCTGACTACCCCTCTGGCTACAGGACCATGCCCAGGTAAGTTGATGAAGCACCCACCTTGCCCAAGACTGGGAAGGTTCCCAGAAAACCCTGGAAATCCAGTACAATTTGCCAGTGTCCAGGGACCCTGTAGAGGAGCAGCCCACTGCCAACTCAGCCCAGGAGACCATCCAGAGCAGAGTGGGAGCTTACCTCAGTCTACAGGCCTTCGCCTTCACCTACAGCCTTAAAGTAAAAGCCAATACAGCACTAGTAAGGCTGAGCATGCTCTACGGAGCTACTGGTGGACTTCATAGGAATTTTGTGGTCTCCCCAGGATCTCCTTTCATGCTGTAATGTTGCTCAAACTGTCAAACAGCTAACTTCCCAAAAGGCCTTGACTTGGAGTCACTGGAGACACCAGGAACTGGCTGCCATTTCTTATCATCTCTGACTTACGGAGGGGAACAGGGGCCCATGCAGAAGAGACAGGGAGGTGTTGTCATAGAGCTGCATTTACAAGCACTCTCCCCTCCGATGCTCAAACGATGGTGCCAACAGCTCCAAGGCCCTCTAAAAAGGGATGAGAGACGCAGAGCCTATTGGATGCACTTGTTTTGTAATTTTTTATTTGTTCTAATTAGTTATACATGACGGTCGAATGCATTTTGACACATTGTGCATAAATGGAGCACAACGTCTCATTCCTCTGGCTGTACGTGGTGCAGAGTCGCACGAATAGCGTAATCATACATGTACATAGGGTAATAATGTCCATCTCATTCCACCATCCTTCCCACCCCATATCCGCTCCTCTCCCCTCACTCCCCTCTGCACAATCCAAAGTTCCTTCATTCTTCCCAACCATCACCACCCCCCATTATGGATCAGCATCTGTTTATCAGAGAAAACATTCAGCCTTTCATTTTTTGAGATTGGCTTATTTCGTTTAGCATGTTATTCTCTAGCTCCATCCATTTACCTGAAAATGCCTTAATTTCATTCTTCTTTAAGGCTAAGTAATATTCCATTGTGTATATGTACCACATTTTCTTTATCTATTCATCTGTTGAAGGACATCAAGATTGGTTCCATAGTTTAGCTACTGTGAATTAAGCTGCTATAAACATTGATGTGGCTGCGTCACCATAGTATGCTGACTTTAAATCCTTTGAGTATAAACTGAAGAGTGGGATAGCTGGGTCAAATGGTGGTTTCATTCCAAGTTTTCTGAGGAATCTCCATACTACTTTCCAGAGTGGTTGCACCAATTTTCAGTCCCACCAGCAACATGTGAGTGTACCTTTTTCCTCACATCCCCACCAACATTTATCATTACTTGTATTCTTGATAATTGCCATTCTGACTGGAGTAAGATGAAATCTCAATGTAGTTTTAATTTGCATTTCTCTAATTGCTAGAGATGTTAAACATTTTTTTCATATATTTGTTGACCATTCGTATTTTCTTCTGGGAAGTGTCTGTTCAGTTCTTTTGCTCATTTATTGATTAGGTTATTTGGGTTTTCTTGGTGTTGAATTTTTTGAGTTCTTTATATATCCTGGAGATTAGTGCTCTGAGGTGCATGTGGTAAAGATTTTCTCCCACTCTGTGGGCTCTCTCTTCACATGTTTTTATTGTTTCCTTTGCTATGAAGAAGCTTTTTAGTTTGAATCCATCCCATTTATTGATTCTTGATTTTACATCTTGTGCTTTAGGAGTCTTGTTAAGGAAATCAGGTCCTAAGCCGACATGATGAAGATTTGGGCCTACTTTTTCTTCTCTTAGGTGATGGTCTCTGTTCTAGTGCCTAAGTCTTTGATCTACTTTGTGTTGATTTTTTGTGCAGGGTGAGAGATAGAGGTTTAATTTCATTTTGCTACATATGGATTTCCAGTTTTCTTGGCACCATTTGTTGAAGAGGCTATCTTTCCTCCAATGTTTATTTTGCCTTTGTCTATTATGAGATAACTGTATTGATTTGGATTTTTCTCTGTGACATCTATTCTCTTCCATTAGTCTTCATGCCTGTTTTGGTGCCAATACCATACTGTTTTTGTTACTATGGCTCTGTAGTACAGTTTAAGGTCCCTTTAGAATGATGTTGTCCTTGGGCTTAACATACATAGATAGCTTTTATAATGTTGAGATATGTTCCTATTATCCCTAGTTTTTCTAGTGTTTTGAACATGAAGAGGTGCTGTATTCTGTCAAATGCTTTTTCTGCATCTATTGAGATGTTCATATGATTCTTGTCATTAAGTCTATTGATATGATGAATTAACATTTATTGATTTTGGTATGTTGAACCAAACTTGCGTCCCTGGAATGAACCCCATTTGATCATAGTGCACTATCTTTTTAATATGTTCTTGAATGTGATTTGCAAGAATTTTATTGAGAATTTTGTATCTACATTCATCAAGGATATTGGTCTGAAGTTTTCTCTCCTTGATGTGTCTTTGTCTGGTTTTGGTATCAGGGTGATACTAGCCTCATAGAATGAGTTTGGAAGGGTTCCCTCCATTTCTATTTCATGAAATAATTTGAGGAATATTGGTGTTAATTCTTCTTTGAAGGTCTTGTAGAACTCGGCTGAGAATCCTGATGGTCCTGGACTTTCCTTGGTTGGTAAGCTTTTGATGGAGTCTTCTATTTCCTTGCTTGAAATTACTTGATTTTTTTTTTTTTTTTTTTTTTTTTTTGGTATGGGAGATCTGACCTGGGAAGGAAGGTCCCTGGATGGCTGACGTTTCAAGGCCAATGCTTGTCCTGCCCCTCACCTGCAGGCTACCTGCTGCTTCCTTGATCCACTTGACCTCCAAATGGAATAGATCTTAACATCTGCCCGGTTTTCCATATGGCAGCCTTTCTGAAAACTGGAAAAGGTTCTCCGAAGGAAGTGACATCAGAAAGCAGGAGGATTTCTCCTCAGAAAGACACATAGGGGAACCATACAGAAACAGTTAAACTCTACTTTCCAGCTGAGGACTCCAAGAACTTCCATGGTTTATGCATGGTTACAAAACAAGTTGGGGACAGATATCCATTTTTAAATGATGATTATTACTCCTTAGATCTCCTTCTCCTCACTGACAGTCATAAGAATAGGCCTCAGAATTTAGGGTAGCAACATTCAGCTGCCTGAGACAAGGGGCCACATTGTATAAGCCAGCTTACAGAAACCTGTCAAGGAATCTTTGAGCCTCCAATCCACCACAAAGATGGAGGGAGAGGGGTTTTCGGGAAACAGTGTTGTCCATTATCTATATACAAAGTAACACCTACCCCAATGTTGAAGGATGCCACATTCTCACTTCTATGTACATCACCCTTTATTTCATTCAATTGGGTCCCAATCTTCTACTGGATGACCAACTAATCAGATAATATTTGAAAGGCAGCTTGCTCCCTTCATCTGACACCATAGTAGTTATTCTCCCCATCCTTGAATTTACTGTTCTTCTATTAATAAGAAAACTTAGTCTCTGCCTGGTCAGAATTACAAGGTAAGTCAAAGCCTGCAGTGGAACAGAGACCCACCCTACAGAACAGCATGAGAGACAAAGTGAATTTGTAGGAGGCATGTTCTCCTTCAGAGAACAAAGACAAGAAACAGCCACAGTAAGAGACCCTTGGTCAACATGCATCCTTGACTTTGCCTCTGGACTCTTAGGCTTATAATGTCCAAGACAAGGGGATAGGGTACATCCCACAGGGCACAGGTTTCATTTAGGGCAACTCCTATGGTCAGCTCAGCTGACCTTCCCCAGAGAAGATCACTCAGAAAACATTCCTGCTCTGCCCTCCTCCCTCGAGAAAAGCCATGGCCATCTCTGCCCTTCCAGCCTCCCTCCTGCCAGAAAGACAAGTTCTAGGCAGAGGATGAGGTGGACCTCAGGGCAGTGGTCACTGTGCAGAGCCTGAGACTCAGTCCTTTTTGAAGGGGTCTAAGGATGCCTTGTTACAAGCTGCTTCTGGTCTCAATTCTCTCCTGGGGCAGAGGCTTCTCGGAGTGGAGAAACAGATCCATAGAATGTTGTTTTCAGAGATAAAATCATAATATGGCCAATTCATGTTTCAACAAATAGGGCAGAAGGCACTTGGCAAAATACTCAAGGCAGCCAAATGTCTCCTATCCTCCTGCCCATGATTCTCTCTCCCTACCTCCTCTCTCTCTGCTCAGAATGAGATAATGTTTCCACACTGCTGTCAATAAGGAGTAGAAGCTGGGTTGTGCTAGTGCCTGCCTGTAACCCTAGCAACTCAGAAGGCTGAAGCAGGAGGATTGCAAGTTCAAGACCAGCCTCAGCAACTTAGCAAGACCCTGTCTCAAAATTAAAATTTTTTTAAAAAACTGAGAACGTAGCTCAATGGTAAAGCATCTCGGGTTCAATTCTCAGTACCAAAAAATAATAAAATAATCAGCAAGACATCTCTGGTCCAACAACTAGACCATCTGGGTAAATCAAGTACCTTCAAAGAGTTCAGGGAGACAGGAGGAAACAGAAGGCATAGATACTTCTTCCTTATCTACACCTCTCTCATCTCAGACTCTGAGGCCACCCATGATCTGCAAAAAGCCTCAGGAAACTTCCAAATGAAGAGACAATAGGCAAAATGCCTATGGGATCCAGGCAGCCAGCCTAAATGAGTGATGCCAGTCAAATGAGAAAAACAATAATGTCAATCAAAGGTCTATGGCAATAGCTGCTCAGTGCTGAGTTGGACATGGCAGCCAAGTAAAGAACACAGCCTTGTCTAAAGGAAACAGTCCCACTCCATACCCCTCAATCATGGTCATGAAGAAAGGACCCTATAGTATGAAGAGAAGCCAGAAATGTGGTTTTGTATGTGTCATTATCTGATTTTTAAACACTAGTATCCAATTCAAGGTTTGTTAAGACAATGCACAGGCCAAAAAACCCACCTGGGCCTGAAGACAGCCTGTGGTCCATCTGTTTGCCACCTGTGTTCCAAATGTTTTCCTACCGCCCAGGGAAAGCAGACCTGGCTGAAGGGGTCTGGGGCGGGCTCACTACTGGCACAGCGCAGCTTGCTCCCCATGATGACCAAGAGTCCCTCTCTGCCAGGGTCTTTGCTTATCCACATGCAGCACAAGCAGGTAGAGAAGGTGTGGGTCCCCTGCTCCATGGCCCTGCTGTCTGTCACCCCAATTGTAAAAGGTGTTTGCACAAATTAAACTTCGCACCAAAGTTCTGTGTTTCCTTGTCAAGTCAGCACCTAATTCCAGGCAATGATGATTGACATGACTCTTAATGTGTATTTCTAAATGTGAAACCATTTTGTGTGCAAATATTGCAGGAAAGAGAATTCCTTGGTCCAGCGATCCCAAGGCTTCCTGTCTTGGTTAGACGCCCAGAGATGAAATTGCCCTTGAATATTATCCTCTTCTATTATTTTTATCTTGGGTTCCAAATGAAGCACATTGGGAAAATAAGATTCTGTGTGGCTTCTGGGCCAGAGGCCCCATCGGATGGCCTGAATGCTCACTAAGAGGCATTTGGAGGAGGAAGCGTGGAGCTCTTTAGGCAGAAGCAGAGGCTTGCAAATGGGTCATAATGAAAGAAATGGTTTTCATTTAGTACAGAGGTTAGGCGGGCCCTTTAGGTAGGGGGTGCTGCCCCCCAGGGTGCCTGACCAGGCTGTCTCACTAGGGAGGGAGGGAGCAGCAGGTGATTCTGTATACAACCTTCCCTCTGGGCTCAGCAAAAACTCAGGACCACAAATTGATGACAGAGCCGAATGGACAGCCCCTGACCACATGCCCTGGAGCCCTGACTGTAGCGGGGTCGGTAGAAGACCTGGCAACTCCAGTAATTGGCATCCTTCCCAGCAGGCACAGCTGCCAGCTCACCTGGCCACAACTGAGGCAGAAGAGGATCCAGTGCTGTCCCCAAGGGTCTCTTTTTTCTGACCAGGGAGCAGGGCCAGCTTCATGCACGTGACCTGTACTGTGTGCAGGCACCACCCTCAGAAGGGCTCTGCACTGTGTTTGACTCATGTCTTGAAATTGTTCATTCATTTTTTAACAAGAGGCTCCACATTTTTCGATTTGCCCTGAGCCCCCAAAATCATGCAGCCAGTCGTGCCCTGGAGTGGCCATACACTAACTTCTGGACTGCCATGGAGCTCAGCTCTTAAGAGAATTCTTCACCAAGGGAAGGCACGCTGGCTTGAAATTGGGGTCACGTTCATGACCAAGAAAGTCTCATCTAAAGCTGTGTGTGCATGGCTGCAGAGTGCCCAATGGGGAGCAGGAGGCTGAAGGGAGAGTCCAGAGCCTGCAGGGAGGGAGAAAGGTGCTCACTGTACCTGCAGACACAGAGCTGGAGGAACAGAGAAAGAGAAAAAGGGATGCTGGGTGCTGGGGCCTTCCTGGAGGAAGAGCCACAGATAGGACTGAACCAAACTGTTTGGAGAAGCTACCGGCAGGGATGCACTCATGGGTCACAGGCAGCAGAGGTGGAATCAGTGGGGTGTGGGCCTTGGATGGGAGGGAGAGTCTCCCAGGACCCTTTTCCCTGGTCGCATGGCCACTGCAGGAGCAGCTTCACTCATCCCCCTGGGTCACAGCACCTGCCACCTCCCAGGCACCCCCAGCCCCGCATCTCCCAGCACAAAGGCTGCTGGAGTTCTCCTTGCAGCCCGGGTGAGAGGCAGTCAGGGAACAATACTATCTGCACGTGGTGGCACCCAAAATACAACTGTCATTTATTTCGTTATATGAAATTAGAGCACGCCTTGTAGCCATAATGAATCATTTCCTTCCTGCCTCGGCCACGGTGTCAAGCAGGAGCTCGGCATCCTCCATTCAGGGCCTTTCACTTCGTCGCAGGCTAATAATAACCTACCCGGGTGAGCACACGTCTTCCCCAGACAATGCAGGGCCTGGACGGGCACCATGGGCAGCAGAGCAGCAGAGCAGCATCCATGGGGGCGGGGCCCCAGCCGGGGTGCATGGCAGGAGGAAGATGATGCTCACAGGGA
>CM053414.1:36845840-36979691 GCA_028644305.1 Xerus rutilus
GAAGTAAATAAACATAAGAAAAATGTCTACCAGCCAGGTGTGGTGGCACATGCCTGTAATCTCAGCAACTCAGGAGGCTAAGGCAGGAGGACTGCAAGCTCAAGGCAAGCCACAGCAACTTAATGAGGCCTTAAGCAACTTAGTGAGACCCTGTCTCAAAGTAAAAAATAAAAAGGAGCCAGGCGCAGTGGCTCACGCTTGTAATCCCAGCACTTTGGGAGGCTGAGACAGGAGAATCACAAGTTCAAAGCCAGCCTTAGCAAAGGTGAGGCACTAAGCAACTCAGTGAGACCCTGTCTCTACATAAAACACAAAATAGGGCTGGGGATGTGGCTCAGTGGTCGAGTGCCCTGAGTTCAATACCTGGTATAAATAAATAAATAAATAAATAGGGCTGGAGATATGGTTCAGTGGTAAATCATATCTGGGTTTAATCCCAGGTACAAAAAAAAAAAAAACTCAGAAAGAAAAGATATCCACCATCATTAGCCATTAGGGAAATGCAAAGTCAAACTATAATGGGTACCAATACACATAAGTCATTAATATCTTTTGAATGATAACACTAAATGCTGGATCACTCATCCACTATTGGCAATAAAGGAAAATGGTAAACCACTCTGGAAAAATGGTTTGGCAATTTCTTAAAAAAACTAAATGACAAAGTATGCAATTACCATACAGCCTAACAATCTACCTCCTGGGCATTTATCTCAAAAAAATGAAGGCTGTGTTCACTCCAATACTTATATACGAATGTTCAGCTTTATGTGTAATAGCCTCAAACTGGAAACAACACAGGTGTCCAGCATGGGTGAATCATTAAACAAACTGTGGCACATTCATACTGTAGAATATTACTCAGCAAAGAAGAGCAACAACCTTAATGGATCTCCAGAGAATTATGCTGAGTGAAAAAAAAATTTCCAAAAGGTTAGATACTATGTGATTCCATTTATAATATTCTTGAAATGATAGAAATGGAGAAAAAAATGGTTGTCAGGAGTTCAGTGGGCAGAAGTTGGGGTGAAATAGATGTGGCTATAGAAGGGCAAAATAAGAAATGCTTGGGGTATCAGAATGTTTCTATATACCAAATGAATCAAGGTCAATATCCTGATTCTGACATTGTGCTATAGTTTTACAAGGTCACCACTAGTGAAAACTGGGTAAAAAGTACATGGTGGTCAGACCTGGTAGTGCATGCTTATAATCCCAGCAACTCAGGAGGCTGAGGCAGGAGGATTGCAAGCTCAAGGCCAGCCTCAGCAACTTAGCAAAGCTCTAAGCAACTTGGCAAGACCATGCCTCAAAATAAAAAAATAAAAAGGGCTGGGAATGTAGCTCAGTGGTAAAGTTCCCCTGGGCTTATTCCCCAGTAGCAAAAAAAAAAGTACATGTTATCTCTCTATACTATCTATTACCACTATACATGAATTTACAATCATCTCAAAATACATGGTTAATTTTTGCAATCCTTAAAAATCAAGGTAACTAAGTAATTGGAGATGGGAAACTTATTCTTTTAGAACTAATCCAGCTAATGAATTAAAAAGAGGCAATAGGATTATAATATAATCATTTTGCAGCTTAACAAAATAATAGATGTAGATGAGATTTTACTCCTTAAGTAAAATCAGGCCCATTTGGTCACCTGAAAAGTGTGCATCCTTCTTCAGAATAATGAAATGGAGGTTACAAACTGTTGAAATGGTTATCAAAATATTTTACAGAAAAAAAATGTGTAAACTGAGTGCACTGGCACACTCCTGTAATCCCAGCAACTCAGGAGGCTGAGGTAAGAGGATTTCAAGCTCAAGGCCAGCCTCAGCAACTTAGCAAGACCCTCAGCAATCTAATAAGACCCTGTCTCAAAACTTAAATTTTTAAAAAAGAACTGAGGATGTGGTTCGGTGGCTAATCGCCCCTGGGTTCAATTCCCAGTACCAAAAAAAAAAAAAAAAATCAAAAGGAAATTTGTAACCAAAAAAATTCATAAATAAACAAATGTGTAACCTTGAGTGCAACTTTTCACCACTCCCCATACTCCCCGGCCCTCTGCAGTCTCTGGAAACCACTGTTCTATCCTCTACTTCTACGAGATCAATTTTTTTTTAATTCTGTTTGTGAATGCAATAATCGTCTTTCTGAGTCTGGCTTATTTCACTTAACAAAATGTCTTTCAGGTCCATCCATGCTGTTATGAATTATTGAATTCCATTCTTTTTATGACTGAATAGTATTCTATTGTGCATATATACCACATTTTCTTTATCCTTTCATCCCTGAGTTAACAATAATGTATTGCATATTTCAAAATAGCTAGAAGGCTAGATTTTTAATGTTCTCCCCCAAAGAAATGGTAACTATTTAAGGTGATGGATACGTTAATTATACTGATTTGATCATTACATAATGTGTGTGTGTATATACTTCTCAAAACACCATATTGTACCCCATAAATATGTATAACTATTATGAATTAATTAAAATTTTAAATTAAAAGAGAACAAAAGCAAACTTGTGATAATAATATATGTGCATCTTCGTTTACTTATCAAATAGCAAGGACTAGTGGTGGGTTTAACAATTTTTAAGTGGAGATAAGCATGCATTATATTTTAAGATACCTGATGTGGCTATAATGCCATATAAAAATATTCATGACTTTTACTGATGACAACCACAGGATATACAAGATGCAGAGGAACATGTTAAATGGCACAAAAACAGTGCAAACAAAATCAAGTTTGTGGGAAACCCAGCAGGGTAATACATCTAGTTTTCTTCAACAGATTCCAAGAGAAATGGAGTTTGAGAGTAGACAACTTAGAGATAAAAGCAGTGCGACCATCCATTGCATCCAGGTGCAATGGATGGACCTTATCTGATTCAAAGAAATGGTTATAAAGAGAGAAAGGTTATGAGACAAGTAGGAGAAATTGAATATTGACTGAATGTTTAACAATATTAGGGAATTTTTGTCTACTCTACAGTGACATAAAGGCATTGTGCTTCTGGTTTATTTTAAGGAGCTCTTATATTTTAAAAATGCATTCTGAACTATGGATAGGTGAAATAACACGATACCTGGGATTTGCTTCAAATAATCCAGGGAAGCAGAGGGGACCCAGGAGTTGATACTATTGGAGATGGGCAAATAGGTATGTGGAGGTCCAACTTTCTGTTCATACTACCTTTGTATATTTTTTAAAGTTTTCTGTAATTAAAAAAAAGCAAAAAAAAAGCAGCAATAGGCACCTTATACATGATACCTCTTTTATCTAGGATTATTTCCTATGGACAGTTCCTAAAAGTGGAATTTGAGGATTAAGGATGTTCAATTTTATGGCTTTTGATATGCATTGCTCAGTGAGCTGGTGGAACAGGAAACAAGAGTCAGCACCTAAGACCCCTCCTAGCAGGGAACTGGGGGCATTTTTAGAAATGGAATTTGCCTGTCTCCACCATAGCTCTCCTCTGCCTTACCCAGATGTTTCCTTCCTCTATAAAAGAAAACAAATTTTAGCCAACACTCAAATCTCAGTTCTTGCTATTCAGGTTTCCCTGGTTCTTGTCACATCTACTGGATGTAAAATCATTTCTTCTAACCTAGGTGAGAGGACACCTATATTTAGCCTGTTTCTTTCTCCTATACAAAATTCTGTAACACCCCACATGTAGTAAATACATAGTAAATTGCTGTGGTCATTGTCATTGATTATGTCTTCAGCTTAAATTCCTAGAGGAATCTACCTAGGTCTACATCAGACAAAAGAAAGTGTCCTCCTTGTCCTCCTAGAAACTGTTGCTAGTTACTCCAGGCAGCAGTGCTTGGGTCCTTGCCTCTCAGGAGATACTATCAAGTTTACAAACACCAGTTTGGTGAGTTAAAACGAGGTCAGCTTGCTAGTAACACAAGTATCTTTTATTAGCAGGAGTTTGAATGCTCTAATCAGGTCAGTTCTTAGGAGCAAGTTTAACTCCTTGGACTCCCTAGGAGCAAAGGTCTGGCAGTTGCCCTCCCGCAGGAGAGAGACTTTTCAGCTCCCAGCCCCCCACAGCCGCAGCCTCACTCTCCCTAAGCCAAGATTCCCAATGCATGGCTCCCAGACCCAGGTATCAGAACCACGTGGAGAAAAGGTCTTTGAGAAAATCCAATTCACAGGCCCATCTCAAACCTACAGAATTAATCGGTCTCCAGGAGTAGAGACCTATAGGATTCTATTAAGAGCCCTGACCTAGAGAGAATGGTCCCAGTTCATCTTCAAAAACAAGGCTGAATTACTCATGATAGCCAAGATACAGAATCCATCTAAGGGTCCATATACAGATGAATAGATAAAGAAAATGTAAGATATATACATATGTACATATATATATTCACATATATACATATACATACTTACCTACAATGGAGTGTTCTGCCTCAAGCAACAACGTGAATGAACGAGGAAGGCCTGTGTTAAGTGAAACAAAATAGACAAGAAGACAAATACTGTTATGGTTTACTCATGTGGAATCCAAACAAGTCAAAGGCATAGAAACAGAGTAGAACGTGATCTACCACATGCTGGATGGTGAGAGTTCAGGATGATGGAACTCAAAGGCTGTGAAATCTCACTTAGGCAGGAAGAGAATCACTGTACATCATGGATCAACATGTTGTTAACAACAATACAGTATATACTTGAAATTTTAAGTGTTCTCACCCCAAAAAGATGGGATAAAGATGGGATGTAGCCGGGCGCACTGGTGAACGCCTGTAATCCCAGCACTTTGGGAGGCTGAGACAGGAGAATCGTGAGT
This sequence comes from Xerus rutilus, assembly GCA_028644305.1. Classification (NCBI taxonomy): domain Eukaryota; kingdom Metazoa; phylum Chordata; class Mammalia; order Rodentia; family Sciuridae; genus Xerus; species Xerus rutilus. The sequence continues at coordinate 36,850,650 of CM053414.1, forward strand.
TCAAAGCCAGCCTCAGCAACGGCGAGGCACTAAGCAACTCAGTGAGTGATAAAACACAAAATGAAGCTGGGGACATGGCTCAGTGGTCGAGTACCCCTGAGTTCAATTTCCGGTATCCCCCAAAAAAAGGACAGGATGTGAGATAATGTACATGTTCACTAACTGGAGATCACCATTCCGTAATGTGTACATACATCTAAACATCATTTTGTTATATTGTACACCATAAATAAATATGATTTTTATTTGTCAATTAAAAAAGCAAAATGGGTTGGGGCAGAAGTTGGAGACTTTCCCAGGAGGCAACCATGAACACTGACTGAACCAACAGCGAATGAGTGAATAAATGAAGGAAGGAAAGAAGGAATGAGTTACCTAACCAACCAATGAATTCATGAACAAACAAATGAGTTAACTCATCAATAAATGAAGAAATGAATGAGTGGGTGGGTTAATAAATGAATGCCTACAAGAAGAAAGGGAGAGTTGCTCTCTCCATGCAGGGAATTCGGGGACACAGTAGAGATGTCTGCCAGCCTGCCTGCTGTTCTCCTGCCAACCCAGGTTGCAGGAAGTTTGGAGGAAGAGACAGAATCCACATTGCACACCTACCTTCCCATAGCCTCTTGGGGACAGTGACTGGTGTTCCCCTACACAGAAGGACCAACCAGCACTCACGGTGACTCCAGACACAAAATAAGAGCTTGATGTTTTCTACACGTTTTGCAAGGAATTTTTGTGTGTGTCCTAGACTGCAAATAAAACAATCATTTGTGGGAAGAGGAAAGCTTTTGGCATCCTAAATGAAACACAGCAAGCACGCACGCCTTCTGAGCTAGCAGCATGTATTTGCAAACTCTCCAGCAGTGACCAGTGGTGTCTGCAGCTTGAGAACCGCAAGTTCCTTTTCCCTTCCTCGCCTCTCTCGGTTTCCTCCCCTTCTGCCTTTTCCTTCTTCTCCTCTCCTGTCTTCTGGAATCCTTTTCCTAAGAAGGGTTAGAGTACCAGGAGGCAGTGGAGAAAAGTCCACCTTGGCCCTCTGCAACAGCCCTCCCCTCTGCACGAGCCCCACCCCTCCCACACAGGAGCCATCCTTGCCCAGAGGTTAGAGGATCAATGACGCCTGTGGTCCCCAAGCAGGTGCACAAGGACCTCTGTTCCAGGGTCTATGCTTGGAAGTGGTGCTCGCCACCTCCCCAGGGTCCCACAGGCAACTGGGAATGGGTAAGAACTCAGACTCAAGACTCGAGGATCAGCTGGAGAAAAGCAATACTTTAGCAAGTCCAGGTACAAGCCACTGGTGAGGGGCACACATGCTCCCAGCGGACACACCAAGCCCTTGGTCGTGGACACTTTCTTCCCTAGAAGACCCAGGAATAGCTTTTAATACTGATTCCTACAATATTCATGAAAAATGGGTGTCCCCAGAATTTGGGCAGGTTTTCCCAAGGATTTCTTACACTCGTCTGTTCCAGCTGCCTTCTAGAATACCTGCGATAGTGCCTGAGGGCTTTGAACCCTAGGAAGACAGGAAATGCTCAGGATTAGTGACTCTGTCAATTTTAGTTCTATTCTAATGATCTGAGCATCACCACCTTCACATGTAACGTTTTCCACTTCTGTGAAAAGGAACCTGCCCCTGTCGCTATCACAGAAAGCTAGCCAGAGAGGCAAAGATAAGGATGTCCTCCTCAGCCTCCGAGCTGCCCAGGTCCTTCCAGCTATGTAACCACCAAGCCCGAGCTCTGACTTCCCCATCCTGCTTCTCCACCATTATGGAACTCCAGGGAGGACCTTCCTCTTCTCTCCAATGTTATTTCCACTTCTCATCATAAAATGGAATGATTCGGTGTTTATGCTTCTAGCTACATTTATCTTTAAGAGCAAGATGTTGAGTTTAGTTTTAATGATGAAAAAAGCCTTTCAAAGGATAACTCACTGAAACTCATTATGTACTATAAAGGCCACTATTTAAAGATTCGGTAATTCCAGTGATAATCTTTTTAAAGCAGATTTATAGCAGAAAATAGTTAGATTCTTTGACTTCAGTTATAATTTTCCATTTTGTAATTTAATACTCCTTTAGTTTACATTTGCACATTAAAAATATAGCATCTAAAAGTCCATCATTAAATACTTTTAATAAGTGCAATAAATAAGTTTTACAGTGTGCATAAATCTAAAAACAAAACCCAACATAAATTGTTAATCTTACACTTTTTCTCATTAATTGCAATACATAAACATATGTTTTATACAAAGATATTTGCTACAAAATAAGTATAATAAATACAGTTTACCACATGTATTAATCTTAATAGTTACAAGCTGTTAATCTTATATATTAGGTAATAATTTGCAATAAATAATTGTTTATTATCTTGATGTTTGCTTGTCTTGGGTTTTAGCAATATGCAATAAAGAAATGCAATTTTGAATAATTTGATTGTAAGACTGCTGGGAAAATACTGTATGTTATAATTAGCTGCGAGAGGATTCTGTTCATGAGAAAAAGCAGGGAAAAGGGGTTCAATAACCCAGACATATGTTATTGAGTCCATAAATAATTTTAAAAGTTGAGTTCAGATTCAAAGAAAACAAATTTTAAAACTTAAATACAAATGCAATTAGTGAAACATGCCCCTTCTTTAGGGCTTTCATCTTTATTTAGTTAAAGGAGACAAAGAAAGCCACCAGTCCCATGGAAACTGCCCAGCTCCAGGCTGAGATAAGAATATGGCTGCCTTTGGTTGGAGGAGTGGACTGCATGTCCCATCCACACCCTCCGGAAGAGCCCGCAGGTACATGCACAAATCCAGCACCCTCCAGATGCTGGCACCTTCAGCTGGCACTTGCTAAAGTGCACACATTTTTCAGAGAGGGGTTGTCACCTTTACTAAGCTTAATAGAAACAGCTAATCTTATATGTAAAAGTAATAATTTGTCATAAAAAATTGTTCATTATCTGGGCATTTGTTTGTCTTGGAGTTTAGCAGTCTGTAATAAGGCCGTGCAATTTTGAGTAATTTGATTGTAAGACTGCTGGGGAACTATGGTGGATTGTATTGAGAGGAGGGAGGGTCCTGTGGTCCAGAGACACCACAGAACCAAACCACTATCTCCAACAAATGTAAAAGTGGGGTCCTCATCAGCAATGTCATGGGGTCTTTAAATAGTCACTCAAAGATAGAGAGGGAACCAGTTTCCCTGGCTTATGTTTCTGCTGGATAAATCCTTATTCAGAGAAAACCAGTTCTGGCTGCACTGAGACTCTGTCCTGTGAAGGTAAGGTGGTCTCAGGGCAGCTCAGGCCCTACATATGGGTGCTGGGGGTACAGCCCCAGAGAAGAGCCTTGGCTGACACCCCACAAGGACTACCTGCTGGTCAGATGGCACTCAAAATTCACCTGTGTGTCTGGGAGACGCAGCATGGAGCAGTGCCTCTTTCAAGTGCTTCCAACATCTCTCCTGGCAGCAGCCGTATCCAGTCACATCAACACAGGCACAGGGAACCCAAGCAGTCCCAGCCAGAGGGGCCTGCGCTATCAGGAACAAGGGCCCTGTGCACTTGTGTTCCTGGAATCCCATGGCATAAAGACTCACGTTAGGAAAACCTTCCCCAGCCAAGGAAGGAGGGAGAGAGGAAGGACAGATGGAGGGAAGAAGAAAAAAGGGAAGGAGGGAAATGAAGAAAGAAAAAAGACAGGAAGGAAAGAGCGTGTGGTGAAGTGGGGGGAAATAGAACACCAGACCACTATAGCCAGGAACAACTCTTCCTAATGCAGAAAACATCAGCTCCCCACAAACACACACGCATGCTCACATACCGACATGACATCCACTTTAAAGCACACCGCCCTGTTCATGTTGGTATTCCTGTGGTTTTAACACCTCACTTCTTCCAAGCCTCTGCTGTTAAGGGCACCAGTGGACAGCCCTTCCAGCTCCACTCAAGGTGCAAGTCCTTAGCACACTCTACCAAGTTCAGCATGCCATAGTCCACAGCCTGCAAGGTTTCATTCATCAGGGAAGAGAATAGCTCAAATCATGAAGGAAGTCATTGCCTGAGGCTGGACTTCAGGAAGAGCTGGTTCCAGGTCCCCAGAAGCAAGTTCTGTGAGCCTGAGACCTAAGGTATCTGAAGAAACCGCCAGGGCTCACTGTCCTTTCCTTCATCACAGCAATCATCTCTAGCTCCTTCCCCTGGAGCTAGGGTCCCTACACTCAGCCAGGCTGGAAAAGAGATAGACTCCACCATCTGCTGCCCTTACCCAAAGACATGCATCTTCAACAAAGCCCTCAGCTCTCAGGTGTCCCTTTTCCAGATTCCTCAATTCCAATCCCGGATAAGAGACAAGAGGTCTCAGGATGCAACTAGGTGGTCTCATGGAAAGGGACTCCCCCCACTTCCATGTATGGGAAGGACTCCCTAAGGGTCAAAAGAGCGGGCAGTGCCCTGTGTTCGCCCCAGCTCATTAAGGGAAGCCATTGCAGGAACATCCTTGGATTGTAAAGAAACACAGACTGGGCCCAGCATGCAGCGGGGACTACACTGCCACCTCAGAGGAGGATATGTGAGTCCCAGAAGGGGACCCTGGGCTCCTCTCAAACTCAAGGGGAAGGAAAAGGAGTCTGGAAAAGTCTTCGACTCAGAGGCAACTGCCACAAAAACCCAAGATGAGGAGCACTCAGGAGCTGTTCCGGCAGATGGAAAAGCGCCTTCCCCCTGCCTGAAGATGCAAAAAGCAATCCAAGTCCCTGGGCGGCGTCGGGGCAACTGCGGAAATCACGCAGCCAGATGAAGCTCATAAATTTCCCCTATGAACAATTGTTTTCATTTCCCTCCCATGCCACTAGATATTATAAGTGGAAAGCAAAACACAAGTAAATATGTTCATTCTACTCTTGTGATCAGTGATAAACGAGAGGCTGCGGAGGCTGACAAAGGTCAGCGGGCGACAGGCGGCAGGTCTGCGAGCGGACACTGCCACCCTACGGCCACGTTTGGGATTGCGCCGGCTGGTTCCGCCCGGTTCTCCTGCCCGCCTGGCCACACGCGCAGGCTGTAGATTTCACTCCTCAGAAATGTTCCTGGTTCTCTAGTTAGGATATCAATACGCACAAACTGCAGAAAAAATAGAAAGCACAGAAAACTTCAAATTAAAAATAACCGTTATCCATAATACCCTCTCTCCCAAAGATAACCACTCATTAACATTTTGGTATGTTTTTCTCCCAGTCTTTTTCCAAGTGTGCTCTCTGATGGGTATGTGCATTCTGTAATGAGCTGGACACAGAGAATACAAAGCTGTTTGCACAACGTTAAATCCTGATTTTTTTCTATGAAAGGTTTAAACTGATTTCCAGAAACATCTCATAAATATCTTTTTATGGGCTACATAATATTTCAACTTGGGACTGTATCAAAAGTTATTCAATCATCCCCCAATTGTTATTTATGTAAAGTGTTTCTAATGTGTTCATAATTATATATCATAACTAAAATAGTTATTCATAATCTTTTTATCACACTGTTTATATTCCTGAAGGTGAAATTACTAAGTGAGAATAGCACTTTTAAGGCTCAATAACACTGTTTTCTAGATGTGTAGTATGTATATGAAGAATATTACAAGAATTGGTAGAAAAACAGATAATAGTGCTCAAGTAAATCATGATACACTGGCTCCTGGAAAGAAAGATTCAGTATCATCCTCCATTCATTCATTCTTCTGATTAAAATGCAATTCCAATCAAAAGTTCATCAAAACTTTGTTGATAATTTTGTCACACAGATTCCAAATTTCATTTGAAAGAATAAAGAATGGCCAAGAAACATTCTTTGAAAAAAGGAATGGAGGATCCTTGCTCAACCAGATATGAAAATATATTGCAAAAAGCTACAATGATGTAAAAGGTGAAATGCAAAATAATACAAAAATAGGCCCAAATATTTATATTTTTAACACAAAGTCATTTCATGTCAGTGGGAAAACAATAACTAATTGATAAAGGTACAGGTACAATCTGCCACTCATTCAGAAAACATAAAATTAGTGCCCCACATCACACCACACATTTTTTAACATCTTTGATAATTAAATATTTAAAATATAAGTAAAATTTAGAGGTATTATTTGCATCTATTGTAATAGTGAACCTCCTTCTATGTCCAATTCCAAAATAAAAATCAGAAAGAAAAAATAACTAGAATTGAATTATACAGATTTAAAAGATTCACATGTGAACAAATAACTAGAATTGGATTGTACAAATTTTAAAAATTCACACGTGAAAAATATAATTTTGAAATTGAAAGAAAAGCCTAAACCAGGGGAAAAAAAAGATTTTCAACATATATAGCAGAAAGAATGCCCTTAGTGTATCAAGCTCTCTTACAAATGAATAACAGGCAAATATTTCAATAGAAAAAAATGGATTGAGGACATGAATAGCAATTCACAAAAGAATAAATACAAATGATAAATACACATAAAAGATGTTCAACCTTATTAGTAATCAAAGATATGCAAATTAAAACAGAAATGAGAGATCATGTTTGTCCCTATATTGGTAAAGACAAAACAATGAAAGTATACAATGTTGTCAAGGAGTAGAGAAATGAACCCTTTCAATGCCAATGGTGATGGAATAAATTAAGTAACCTGTATGAAGGGTAATTTGACAATATTACCAAAATCCTTAAAAATGCATGACCCAAAGATTCTACTTCCAAAGAAATCAATCACAGATGTGTTTAAAGCTTCAGCTGGATGGTTTTTCATGGCTATTGGAAATAAACCAAAAGTCCAACAATAGAAGAACACACACACACACACACACAATAGGTATATAAATAGATAACATGCAAGACTCCTTAAAAGTAATGTTGTAAAAAAAATGTCCTTAATCACATTATTACATTTAAGGATTCTTCACATCATGTTGTTCTATAACAAAAAAGTAAGATGTAATATAACCATGTTTTTTACACACACACACACACACACACACAATAACTATAGAATATTCCTCCAAATAGTAATCCTGGCAGAAGGGATTTCAGGTAAATTTTTAATATTCTTTTTGCTGAAAGATATTTTCTAACTCTCTGCGTTTAAAAATTTCTTATCCGGGGCTGGGATTGTGGCTCAGTGGTAGAGCGCTTGCCTTGCATGCGCGAGGCACTGGGTTCGATCCTCAGCACCACATAAAAATAAATCAATAAAGACATTGTGTCCACCTACAACTAAAAAATATTTAAAAAAAAAAATTTCTTATCCATCATTAATTAGAAAAATAGCTTTTAGTGATGATCATATTCATTTGTTCATCGTTTATCCAACAAATACCCTCAGAAGTCATGCTCAGAGCAAGAAATATTCTAGAAGCCTGGTAATGGTTGTAAACGAGACAGCGCTACCCTCATGGAGCTGATAGATTCCAGGGTTAAGGAGACAGGGAAGAAACCAATAGCACAGCACCAGGGTGGATTTTGATACGTTCTGTGGGAATAAATGGGGACTGAGGCAGTGATGGGCTGGAGAAGGGAGCTATCCTAAGAGGAATTCAGGGAAGGCCACTCTGAGGAGGTGACAATCAGGGGACCTGAGTGAAGTGAGGAGCAAGAGACCTGAGGGTCTGGACAAACCTTCCCTGCAAAAGGAACAGCAAGGTTGAAGGCCCAAGGAGGGCATGAGCTTAGTGTGTTGTGAGAAACCGCAAGGAGGCCTGCGTGGCTCCAGGGCACAAAGCCAAGGTGAGGAAGCAAGTAATGGGGTCAGAGAGGAGGAGTGGGGAGCAAGATCCTGGAGGACCTTCTGGGCCACGGTGGGGAGTTTGCATTTTCTTCTGGCATGATGGAAGCCACTGGAGGTTCTGTGCAGGAAAACAAGGTGATTCAATTTCATTCTCGTACTATGCCACTAGCTCCAGGTTGAGAACAGAGTGTGGGGGACAAGGACAGAGTAGGAGACTAGTCAAGGGGTCACTGATGCTCTGGGCCTGGACCAGAGCACCCTGGTTCATGGACACCTGGCAGCGTCGGCCATTCACACTTGCTCAGTCAGTGGGCCGTCATGAGGCATCAAGGGGTTGGAATCTTGATGCAGCTCTTCTTTGAGCCCCCAGTTAGCAAGGATGCTCAGATGACATATTCTCTCAGGATAGAGAAGCCCAGGCTAGGAAGGCTGGCCAGGGGATACATCCTCTCCAGCTCAGAAATCATCCCAACCAAAATGCTGAACAATTAGTAAACAAAAAAGAAAAGCATCCTACTGAGTCACAGTCATCATCTACACACACACTTTCTCCAGCTTCACCACCTGTGTCAGAGGACACACTTTAAAAAAAAAAAGAATCTAGAATTTTCCGGCTATCAGTGCCCCACGTCATGGAAGGAAGCATAAAATATATGAGATTTTTTTTCAGAGTTAGATTACTAATGGATTTCCAGAATTATTTCTTCTGAGTTCCAATGTAAACCCACTAGATTTATACAGGAAAGAAAATTCTGTGTTTTCCCTACTAGATCATTTAAAGTCCTTGTCTCTCCTAGTTCCATATTCTCGTTGCTCCATGCATGAGGTCTCCAGTTTCTACAAAGATCTGTTTCTCTACTAGCCCCATCTCTCCTTTTTTTATTTTTCAGTATTTTTTTTGTATTGTAGATGGACAGTACGCCTTTATTTGTTGATTTTTATGCGGTGCTAAGGATTGAACCAGTGCCTCACGCATGCTAGGCAAGCTAAGTTCTGCCATTGAGCTACAGCCCAGCCCCCAGCTGCCCCTCTTGAGGAAACTGCTCCTTTGTAGCTGGAAAAACTCATTAGTATGCTAGAGGATGGAGGAATTGTGAGCCAGGCCTTGGGGACAAGTCTGAGCTGAGTCCTGTGCCTCCCAGGGGCTCAGACATTGGGATCCACCACCTTTGTGTAAATATGTGAGAGATGAATTTGTGGCTTCCATCTTCTTCACCCAAATCAGGATCTTGGTGCTCTGAATGTATCTGAAGGACCATATGCTTGGGACAATGGGGACAAGATAACTCAGGAGTTCAGCCAATGTCCTAATGCCTGGGCACCACCCAATTGAATAGATGCAAAGGTTCCAGAAAAGGAGGTACATGTGTGGACACAGGTATCAGGTGCTACAGACAATGGTCCTCTCAGTCACTAAACTAAAAGTCCATCTGTCCCAAGTAAGGTATGTGATAAGGGCAGCCCCCAAAGATCTCAAAAGAGTATCCTGGTACGATGCTGCCACAAAAGCTCTCTCAGGGCTAAGCATGTGAGCATGGAAAAGTCTCATAGGAAGTGACATCTAGTGCTGACATCTTGGACACCACCACCCCCAAGACCCCAAAGTATCACAGCTGGCCAGAAGCCACTGCCCAGCCCAGAGACAGCCCTGCCACCAAGATGGTCACAGCATCAGGTCAGAAGGCTCTTCCTCTCTGACGGCTTCAAAGAAGGAGCTTGCCTAAAGGAAGCAGTGTGAACACACGTGAGCACCTCCCCTCTGGACTTGAACCTTGCTCTACCCTGGCACTCTGTGCAATGCCCGGCACATGACAGACACGTGGTATTTGGTAAATATATCAAGGAACAGGGGAGAGCGGAAGGGTGCATAAACATAATCCAGTGGCTTGTTTCTCTACCAGTTTTAGATCCAGGAGAAACAGCATTTCCGACAGAGCTCAGCTCCTGTCACCAATGTTATACTGAGCATCACTTACGGGAAAGAAAAGGAACATGCCCGGGGCCTGGGTGGCTATGACCTCCATAACAACTCACTTTCCAAGTAACACTGCCCACATTGTGCTGAGGGAGCACCACAGTGTGAACTGTCCACCTGCAGAGATGGCCTGCAGAGCCACTGCCTCAGGCTTAAAGGCTTGGCTTGGCAGGCAGGTGAAGCTGGACCAAACCAGATCTCCACTGCTCCATCTGGAAGATGGTGCTAATTACCCAGGCATGTCCTGAGACTCTAACGGCATGATAAGCATGAAGGCCCCTTATTGGTCAGGGGGCTAAAGGCATCCTCATGCCATTTCTAAGGGAAGCAGTGTTTGCTGCTGGCTAGAGCAGGGGTGACCCAAAGATCTTAATGCTCTTGGCCCACAGCCTCTCAGCTCATATCTGAGGCTGCCATCTTCACCCTTGGGCCCCAGAGCTGCCTCGTGGGTGACTCTGAAGAGCCAAAGAGCAGCTGCAGACACTAAGCCATGGCATTTGCTCCTAGAGGAAGGGAAGGCTCATGGCTAGTGGAGACAAGAAAGATGGCCCCATGTTTGAGGATCTGTGCTGCCCTTTCACTTGCAGGGAAAGGATGGGTGGAAAGTGGCTGCCAGGCTGTTCCCGGTCCCAAGGTTTCTCCTTTGATTCAGCTTCAGCCTGCCAGACCCTCCTTGATGGAGGGTGTCTCCAAGCCACTCTTTATCAGAGAGTGGACATCTCCACCACACTGGGCATGGAAGTGGTCTCCAGTGAGACCCCTCTGTCTCAAAACAGTGAAGGGACAAGAAGTGATATACCTAAGGAAATAGAAGAGCATATTTAATAAACAGAGAGGATCTCATTTTTTTGACTCTCACATGAGATTCCAGAGCAGATGCTCAGCCCTTCCTGCTCCCCCCGGTCTCCCCACTGTCCCACAAGATGAGTATGGAATGTACCAGAACGGAAGAGACCAGACACACTGACCCGCTCTTCTCTCACCAGGCTGTATGCTCTGACCATCGTCTATGTCACCTACTCCCATGGCTAGGGACGGGCCTCCAGGCATGATGTGAAGAAGGAAATAGAGGTGACCCCGTGCCCTGACAGCAAGCCTCGCCCATGTTAGAAGCAGAGCCCTACAGTGCCAGGGCCAACTCCTGTACCCCACTGGCATGTTAGGAAGCTGGCCTGTCCCTGCTAAGGGGACTCTCTTATTTACCTGCACTACATTCAGGTTCCCTCAAAGAGAAACAAAGCATTTTTAATCAAGAACATGATCCATCAAGCATTTATTCCTTTAAGGGACCTAAGGAGGAAATGGTGAAGTTAGAGATTGGCAGGTGTTTCCTGAAAGCCTGCCCCACTTCCACTTTGTTCAGGGCTGAGATCACCCAAAAAGAGAGGAAGAGACAGCCCCAGGAGCTCACGATAAGTCGGCAGAAAGAAGATCCAGGCAGCAGAGCAGAAAGCCTGCACTGGCAAGTGTGAACCAGAGCCCTGTGCTGTGTGGCCCTCACAGAGCTCCTGGGGCACAGGGTGGGGTGGGGAGGTGCCGAACAGAGGAGGTTCACATGGTTGAGCAAGCAGTGGGCACACCCTGGAAGTTCAGTAGCAGCCCTTGAACTTCCAGTCTACAGAGCATGCTCTTTACCAAGCAATGCTTCAAATTCAAGACTCTAGAGGAATCTGCAGTTAGCAACCCGTGACCTGGGACCAGGCCTGGTGGCCTGGGGAAGCTCGCTCAACCTCTCCAAGTTGCTCTTTGGAGAGAGGTGTAAGAACGGAAGACCTTGTTCCACACATGAGACATCCTGGGGAAGGTTCTGAGACTGGCCCAGAGTCCCTTTTGCAAGTCTGAGGCTGTATGTTCTGCTCCGGCCTCTGGACCAGAGGCACAGGAGGAGAAATACCAAGCTTCTTGAAAGAGGCTGCAGGTGGAGGTGGAAAAGCATCTTGCTGGGAGGTAATTAGATAAGTTAACGACCCAAAAAGTCTAGGAGTTCACTCGGCCCCCAAATTCACATTGTTTGCACCTCGAATGGAGTACCAAAACACTCAACTATCAAGGTAAGGGCAATCTTTTCAAAGATCAAATTTAAGCTATTTTTTTAAAACCTCGTGATAATCAAAATTTTAAATCAAGACAGGCTCTGACCTTGCACAGCATGACCTGGCCATTTTATACACACATAGCACTGAGCACGGTGTCCCCTGTCCCCGTTCCACTCACCACTGCTGTCATTAAATATTCATGAGGGTGATGTCTGGATTAATCTCTGACCCCACCAGGGTGAGAGCAGTGTGTTTCAGCAGCCTTTGTGCACCTGGCCCCTAGCGTACGCTGAGCACGTGATAAAGAGGTGCCCAGGAAGCGCCAGAATGAGCATCATCCATGGAAAATAGCCCTGAAAGCCATGCTGAGAGCTGCTCTCTGCTCAGATGCCACCAAGACTTCTGCTCCCAGCCCTGGGGAACTCCCAACCGGACCCCATCATTATCACCCTACATGTTCCTACCTTTGCCTTCCTTCGGCAGGCAGGAATCAGACCTGGGTTCTGATGACCCTTTTGCTGTCATTTGTGAAAAGATATATTAACCAATTAAGTCCTCTAAGTTTTCAGTTGTATATAGGACAATGGGACATAATGGGTTAAGTGCAGAGCTGACAGGAGGCCTTAGAGTCTCACAAAACAATCAGGCAGATCCTGAGACAATGAGTGACAGATTTCCTGTGGTTCTTTGACTTTTCTCCACCTTCTCATAAGGGCCACTACTCAATGGCCCTGGGAGGGTGTGTCCAGCCATTTCTGGCACTTGGGTGTCTGGGCTTCCACCCCCCTCCGGGAACAAAGTTGGATCCATTCCAAGACAGTCGCTCTCTGTCCACTTCTTCACAGAGAACATTTCTATTTTGAGGAAGTTTAATTTGAGGCCAGTCGGAATCACAGTGTACGGGTTTGCCTGAAACATGCTAAGATGCAGGCAGCTGCTAAATAAAAATCCCCAAATAGCCATGCTCTATTTTTGCATTTTTATAAGTTCTTTGAAAGGAAAAAGAGAAAAAGAGAGATTAAGAAATGCAGAATTTCTCCCTTTTCCACCTGACCTCCCAGCAGCAAGAGAAATAGGAAGAGAGGTTTTGGGCACAGGGGGAATCCCACATCGATAGCCTGCTCCAGCCAGCAGCTTCTGCCCAGTGTGCCTCCTTTGCAGGTGGCATTATGCCCCCCTGACAAGCACCGGTCTTGTCCTGTTTGGACAGAGGATGAAAAAAGGAAGAATTACCCCAAGTTGTCACCATTCTCTCTCCCAGCTTCTGGAAAGATACCCAGCAAGAGAAGTGCCCCTGCACAGCCCCCAGCACACCCAGCAGCACTGGCTCCTGAGGACCCAGGCCAAGCTGGAGACCAGCTAGGGCTCCTTATAGGAGTGATATGAATAAGAAAGGAGAAGTGACACACCATTTTGATTCTTTGTTAAATACTCACAGGGTCAGTCTCCCTTCCAGAAAGAACATTAGGTGCTGTTTTCCTGCTGGAAGCCCTATAAATCCCTGTGTCTCCTCGATATACAATTCAAAAAAGACCTCCAAATTGCCACTGCTGTCATGCTAAGCACTGGAAAGTTCTGCTTGACCTTTTATTAACATTTTTCTAAACCAATATGTTTGGTGGGCTTTTTTTTTTCCTGCTACAAGCACCCTAAGGAATTATGAAAAATACTTTTTTCTGTAGTTTATCCCATATGCACTTAATAGGCTCACAAATATAATACCATTATAAAAAAGAAAAACTGCCAACTCTGCTAAAAAAATTGTCATAACACTAAATTATTATATAAATATAAAAGGAGTGTGTCTGTAAAATATTCACTCAATGAACATCCCAAGGTGATGGTTTTGCTATGTTGTTTTTATTCCTGAGAGATCCATAACGCATTTGGATATGCCACATGTCACCACATGAATCAGGCAGTTAATGCATGTGCTTTTTAGAAGCAGGGATGTCTTCCCCATAGAATGTGCTATAAAAAAATGTAGAGATCTGGCTGCTTTGTCTGATAGGCATAATTTAATGTCTTGCTTATAATACTGCATCTTAAGGAAAAATACACACTGTCCTATGTAGTTATTTACAATATATTGCTAAGTCTATGCAAATATGTTTCCCCGAGCCCAGGATTATATAACAAAGGTCAACAATGTTTGAAATATTTTGAAGCATATTCCCAATATGCTTAGTGGATGGTGCTAATGTCCAATATATGCACATATATCTTAATATATTTCCAGATATTTCTGTTCATTGTTCTCTCCATAGCTTCCCACGGAATACTATTAGGGGCATGTTTTCTTGTGAAGAAAACCAAACACTGCCTATCCATCTTTGAAAAAATTTATTAAGGTGGCTAATTATGTGGTCCTTAATATTGCATTAGTATGGAGGTTTCTCAACGCTACTGCAGAAGAAAAAAAGACAGAGCCAGTTCAATAATACGGAAACCAGAGATTCAACATATGCAAAAGCGAGCGCACACCTATGTGATCTTATTTTTCTGTCACAGATTTCCAAATCAGGCAATTATGCTCGGGTGTCACATGTGTGTGGGTGCATGCCCACACGCACAGGCGCGCACGCGCACACGCGCACACACACACACACAAACACGTGCTTGTGATGTGATGTATGCAAAACCAAGATTAGAAGCCACACATTCTACTTCTACTTTACAAATACTGAAAATTTCATCCTTATTGTTCTGGGCAATTTTTTTTTCCATCACGTGCAAGTTCCATTCGGATTACTAAGGAAAAAAATTTGACGAACGGCACAGGGTGAGGGAAGGGTTGTAAAAAACAGACCTCCAGTACCTAAGCCATGTCCAGGACAGAATGTATAAGAGAGGTTTGTTTGTATTAAAGGTATCTGAAATTTGAGTCCTCAATGCTGTCCCCCATCCCAAATCATGCTGTTAACTTGTTAACTCCAATCACTGGGTTGGACCAAATTAAAGAAAACAACACCATCACTCAGACTCAAAACAAGCAGCTGTCTCGTAGCACATGCCTGTCATCCCTGAAACTCAGGAGGCTGAGGCAGGGGGATCATAAGTTTAAAGCAAGCCTCAAAATATAGCAAGGCCCTAAGCAACTTAGTAATATCCTGTCTTAAAATAAAGGGCTGGGAATGTAGCTCAGTGGTTAAGCACCCCTGAGTTCAATCCCTGGTCCAAGAAAAAAAAAAAAGCTGAGCTCACTAAATAGAGGCCAATTCCAGGAAAAGATATCCACTCCTGGTGTGAAGACCAGACTGGCCTGGTCAGCTGGCCTTCCATTTTTATGCCGCTGTGACACTGCATAGCTGTCACAAACTCTGAGCCACAATGTCACTCCAGAGGTTCACTCTGCCAGCTTCAAACTGCCCCAGATTTTAGGGTTCTCAAAATTCCAAGGCAAAATCCTGCCAACCCATCCATTTTTTAAGACACCGCCAAAATCACCCATTTTCAAGGACTAGGAAGTGCATCTGGACGTGGCTACAAAACTGGCACCTTTAATTAGAATCCTGTCCATATTATCAATCCAGCCAAACACACAGCCTGCCTGATGAGACCTTTGGAAAGGGCAAAAGCTGTGAAATCAGCTCTTCTCCAACTGATGCTTTGCAGCCCCATCACTGCAGGAATGAGTTACCCAGAGTCTTCTGGAACAGGGTTCTCCCAGGAGAGCAATCACAGACAGAGTATGCAGGTCTCCTCCTAGGGACGCCAGCTCCCCTCTCTCTCCAAAAGGAAGGTTATTACCAGACACTATTTCAGAAGCCTTTCTTCTTCTTCTGGAGTGGGGTTCCCTGAGCCCCAGGAAAGACTTCACAAGTAAGGAAGAGATGAGAAGATGGCACAGTGCACATGCCTACTGAATACAGCCCCTAATTCTTCCCCAACAACAAACTGCTTCATATGGAGCATTCCAGGGGTTTTGAGAAAGGGTTTTCACCAGGGCCAAGAGAGCTATGAGCATCTTTGTTCTCCCACTGGAAACTCAACTGTATATAAAAGAAAGCAAACGTTAAATCATTTAAAGAGAGCTATTTTTCATAGTTTCCAGTACATAAATGTGTTTCAGTACATGTTATTGTAAAATAGTGTTTCTACTTACGTTCTTATACATCTGTTGTTGTGTTTACTCATCTCTAGTTCTGACTTTTAGAAATAGCGATAAATCTATTTTTTAATCCCCTCTCCTGATGACTGATTATTCATCGCTAAAAGGGATGGAGGGAAGGCCATGTGAGGAGTGATCCACCCTCCCAAACAAGCTCCACTTTTACAAGATAAACAGGGTCCAGGGAGATTCCTCTCCTGTCCTGGGTAGTTTATGCAAACTAAATAAGGAGTAGGTGGCAGCTCAAATAAATATAAATTACCCTCTGGTGGAAACTCCAACCACTTGTTACAGTCAATTTCAGCAAGGAGGAGCCAATGGTGACATCTAAATAAACAATACAATTCATTTTTATACTGCATCCCTAATACAAAGATCACAAATGGCTTCATGGAGAGTCAGTCATCACTAAGCTAAACCAAAAAAGATGAGAAGACAAAAAGGTAGAAAAAGGAGGGAGAAGAGTCACCACTTCTGGACCTTAGGAAGAATAAAGGAGTTGACAAAATAAGTGCCTAGAGAAGTACATAAGTCAGAATAGGTTAGTCTTATGCTGCTGTAACAAACAAACCCCGACTCTTAGTAGTTTAACAGAGCAAATGTTAATTTCTTGCTCTTGTGAAACCTGCGGAGAGACTTAGAAATTCCCAAGGACAGCTGTCCTACATGTCTCTCAGCAATCGGGCTGCATTGATCCTGTGGCTCCTGGATCTCAACACATGATTGCCTGGGCAGAGGAAGCAAGAGGGAAACATGGTTAGCTACACACTTGCTCTTCTAACCTTTAGCCTGGCAGCAGCCCTTTGACCAGAATAAGACACCCCCTCCTGTTTGCAAGGAAGTTCGGAAATTTGAGAGAATGTAAAGGATGTTTAGTAAACACATTATCTGTGCCACCAGGAATAGATCATTTCACAGAGTCAGTAACAGCGTGGCCAACATGAAAAAGAATACAATCCCCAAGCAGAACACACAATGAAGAAACTTCTAAGCACTTTTCCTAAATGCCTACAGCTACACTGCATTTTCACCAGACTCCTCAATCTAAGCGATCAAGAAAGCAATTTCCTCATCTGTACAATGGCGGTATCAATTCCAATCAAACATGTTACCATAAAGATCTAAGACTTCATGCATTTGAAAAGGCACATGTTAGTGCAAACATAGGAGTTGGTGGAAATAACAGTCATGGCTATTTGGCTAGCATTTCAGTATGCCGGCACAGGGCTACCCTTGGTTCAATGACTAGAACTGTAGCATCCATTGTAGTTACCAAACGGTGACATCCGTCTGGTTCTATCTCATATCTAGCCAGTTGCTTTGGAATCACTTCTGCTTTTAGTGCCTTTAAAATGTACATTTGCTTTAACATCTCTGCTGGTAATATGAAGTTCCCTATTTTATCTCTACTGGTTCATACTCTAAACTATTGGCTAGAATTTTACTTTTAATGAGTTCCAACTCTATCCCAAGATACTTTACAGCTGGAATTCCCTAGCAGATACTTAGATTTGCACAGAGTACATGATTAATCCTGTTCCTTTTGCTATACTGAAAAGTGAATTATAATAGATCTATGAGAGAGCCACAGGGTCAAGCTATTTTTCCAACAGTATAGTCCTAATTTTCTTGTTTTTTGGTTAGCCATGTATTGCAAACTGGTTTTCTTTGTTTTTCGTTTCATTTTGTTTTGTTTTGTTTTGGTACCAGGGATTAAACCCAGGGGCGCTTAGCCACTGAACCACACCCCAGCCCTTTTTTTATATTTTACTTAGAGACAGGGTCTTGCTAAGTTGCTGAGGCTGGTTTTGAACTTGTGTTCCTCCTGTCTTAGCCTCCTGAGCCGCTGGGATTACAAGGTGTGCCTTATGCCCCAGCTGCAGACTGTTCTTCCCAAAAGTTTCTCAACTCCTCACCGTTTCTGGTCCTATGAGAAACGATCTATCGCAAACAAAACTATGTGGAGTCTTGGCAAAAGGAAAAGAATGAGATGGAACCTTCTCATTGTGTTCACTTAGAGATGGCATGGCAGAGCGGAAGAATTCTGGCTTTGAATCTGAACTCCAATCTCAACTCTGCCATTTGCATCCTTGGCCTTGAGCAGATGGCAGGAGAGGAGGGCAATACAGGAAGGGTTCCATAAGAAGACATGCCAAGGACTGTGGCTTGGTTAGTCATGGGTGTAACAGTGAATCCTAGTTCTCTTAAGCTTCTGGTTAACACACTCATCAGTGGACACACAAAGCATAATGGGACTGTGTCCACATAGGTGTCATGGGAAAGTTGGTGCAGGGTATGCATGTAAATAGGCTCCACTTTATAACTTTTTGTCAATAAAATGGAGCCATCTCCAGAAATGAGTCCATGAGACTCTCTTCAGGGCTTGAACTGTGACCTCCAGAAACATCCTACAACAAAGCTATCCACCCTTGTAGGCTTTCCTGCCCAACACTCCCAAGTTCAAGTCTGGACTTGGCCATTGCTGCCTCCACCTACACTATGGAAGGTGACCCTGGCAGCAGGATTGGAATTATTCCTGAAATTAATGCTTTGTTCTCTACTGTACCAGCCAGGGCCCAGTTCAGCTTTCTTAACCAAGCAACTGGCTATTTCAACCAAATTACAAAAACAGAAAGATAAAATAATTAGAAATGCAAATTTGTCACTGAAAATCCAGCAAGCAGGGCCCATATTTTGTGAGCAGTTTTAATATTATACTTTTGTGCTTTCCTAAACTAATTTAGCCTACTAATTTTCTATAATTACCTGAATGCTCTTAGCTTCCCCTGGTCAGATGAGTTCTGAGACACTTATATAACCAGCATTAAAAAGATGCATTTAGCGGCTTAGATTGTTAAAGTAACAAAGCCTATAGAATCCGGAGGTTATTGTATTCTCCCAAAAGTACTTAAATAATAGCCTAAAATCTGAAGAATTACTTTAATACTTCAATAAAAATAACCCAATTCAAAACATTTTCAAGGAAACATAGTTCTTTGCTCTAGGCTACCAAGTAATGGCTGAGAGAAAGTATATGGCCTGTCACTTCTGATTAGAGGACTGTGCCTCTGTGCTTTGAATGAGGGGCATGTCTGGTAATAGGAAGTGCAGATATTAAAGTTAATAAAATAATGTGGAATACGATATATATGAAACTTGACCAAGTATAGCACAGAATATAACATACATTACCCTGTTCAGTCAACTCCTGTGGCCCAGCATCTAATGACAAGCTTAATTTCTGTTTCCAATGAGAGTACAGCTAAAAATACAATTTCCAGATTAGACAAATATTTTATCCGACTCCCTAACAAATGTAACCAAGAATGGCTGACATGTCTACACAGATGCCCAGCGACCATGAGAGAGAATTACCAGGATTGCAAACTGCTCAGCCTGAAAAGTCCATGAAACCCCATCATCTTTGAGGTCATTATAAATAATTAGTTGCAAACACAGTGATGTTGAGACTTCACAACTGGAAAAGGACAAGGGCGGATCCATTTCTCTCCTGCCCTGAGAGCTTTTCAGCTCCCTCTCAGCACAATTAGATCTCCCCAAACAACTCGGCACCAAGGCCCCTGCACGCCCATTATTGCATCTTTAATCCAAAACCCCAACACCAAACATAATGGTTTTGTTTTTCAATACATTAACCTTCAACTTGTATTTTCACTATTAAATATCCAGCTTTGAGAACCTCCTAGAATTTTTTCTTTCCTAGTCACCTACAGGAAACCATGCAGTCCTCATGATGTGACCCTCTTAAGGGATTTAAAAGCAATTCAATGAGCTAATCTCGGTAAACCTAGAATTAAAGTTCTTGTTTCCATATTTCACTTTCAAAATATTTAGAACTTTGACAGATATGACATTATGTTTTCATTAAAACAGCTGATTTCAAAATGCTGCTCTGTGCAGAAACGCCATAAACAGTTTATGATGAACTGCCACGCTCTTAATTAAAACAATAAATCCAGCGCACAATATTTGCGCAGCCTCCGGTCTGACCTTTGCCTCTTGCTATCCACCACCAAGCCGCGGCTGCGTTCCCAACGCCAGACGTGGAAGGTTTTAAAACATGATCTGAAAGGCACTAAAGATAAAATAAGAGAAAACGTACCATTAGTCTTCGCAGTTATGATTAATTCAGTTCATATTTTACAATCTGGTTATGGAGTAAAACTGCAGACTTTACATCAAGTATTTGCCATTCACTATACCTAATGTATAAAAATGCTTGATATTTTAGAAAATGGCAGCGAGCTAATTCACCACAACCCCATGAAGGACAGGAATTGAAATAATAAAAACAGAGAGTGATTCGCTATCCATCTGATGTGACGAACAGAGCTCACTCGTTGGATGGTCAGCCTCGGATAATAAATATGTCGGTTACAGCCCAGCTTTTACCACGCCACTCATAGCTCTGTGTTGCTGGATTTCAGATTCAAATATTCCCTAAATTTCTTGCATCTGCTCCCGGAGCAGGCAGCAAGAATGTTAATTACCGAGCGGTAATGACAGTAAATTTGTTGCACTGGCCCAGAGTCAACAAGCTAACCTTGGTCCTGCCAGATCCCTGGACAAATACTACGCTGAACTGGGTCTTGCACGCGCCCATCAGACAGAGGGCAGTGGGGCGGCAGGGGGAGCTGACGCTGCAGCCTCTCACTAGATGGAGGGACAGATAGACAGTATCTGGGCTCCAGGAAAAAATGACCCTGGTGCACTTCTCTCAGGAAGGGGAGGGAGTGTCCAGTCTCCTTGGTGGGTATAGAGACTAAGTCCATGATACCTGCAGCAGGCTGTTTCCCAGGCACCTCCACATCACACCTCACATGAGCTCATGTTCCTGGGCTCTTCCTTTGGGCCTTGTCCCACCTCCATTCCTCGGTCTTCCCAATTCTCCATCACCACTAAAACCCATTCCACGTTCATATGACAAATACATACATGCATGCGGCATGTATTCACATACAGAGTTAGGTACTACAAATCCTTTGAGGCTGGGAACAGGGGCAACAGTGAGCTCGAGCACTCTCTGTAGGTCTTTGTCCAAGTAACGGGTAGAGCCCATCAGGGTTCTAGAAAGAAGGAAGTAGTGCTGGCCACAGGAAGCCACGCAAGCTCTCAGTCCAGGACCTGCATCAGTTCTGCCCAGATTGGAGAGGGTGTTGTCTTCCACTACAAGGCAAGACCCTCATCTTGGTTTACCTGGCCCTGGTCTTCACCATTTCTGAAGCCTTATCATACCTATCTTCTCCCCCAGTCCAGGCACCTCACTTCCCTCCAACAGCCCCTCTTAAACCACATAGCATTGAAGACTTAGCAGCCCTCACCACTACCAAGCCCTGGAGGGAACCAATGCTACTTACCACTGCCCATGGGGCCTCCAAAGGTGGTCCCAGAGAACAGATGCCAAGCAGAACTTCCAAAGTCTTTTCCCCACTAAACACATGTATCACCCCTTGTTTGGTTGGGAAATTCTGCCCCAAGCATCCTCCAAAGGAAGGGTCCTGCAGAAAGGCTGGGCACTGAGAGTTCCTGAGCAACAGCTAGCGTTCTTGTCCCCACCCAACTCTGCCCCAGGCCCAGCAGAGAACATCAAGGATCAGAGTTAGAATGGGGCACATCCTCCTCTTCATCTTCAGAAAAGAGGGTTCTCAGCAGGAGTCAAACCCCCTGCCCTCTGCCAGCTTTCCCAGTATGTGAGTCAGGAGGAGCAGCCCCAGACACTGGGCACCTGCCACACCCCCACACACCTGCCATGCACCACACCTTCCAGTTGTACAGCCTATCTGGCAGACCAAGTTCACACTATGTGTATCCTTGTGGTCATATTGCCCCTCCCCCACCATCTTGCAAATATCACCATTTCATTATTAGAACA
The DNA here is from genome assembly GCA_028644305.1 of Xerus rutilus. NCBI lineage: Eukaryota > Metazoa > Chordata > Mammalia > Rodentia > Sciuridae > Xerus > Xerus rutilus. Next base: position 36,872,425 of record CM053414.1, read on the forward strand.
TTATAGTTATACACAGGAGTTGGGTTCATTTTGGCAAAATCTTACATGGAATTTGATTTACTCCATTCAGTCTCCATCCCCCCACTTGCCCCTCCCCCACCTTCACCAATTCTCCTTCCTCTACTAATCTTCCTTTTGCTTATTTACTTATTTTTGATTGGTGCTTTCTACACATACATAAAGGTGGAATTCCCTGTGGTATATTTATATATGCACATGGAGTGCATCCTCATTTCCACCCCTTTCCTGTCCCTCCTCCTTCCCTCTCAATCTCCTTCTACACCTCTGATCTTCCCTATATCTTTATGATATCCAATGCGCCCACTTTTTCCTCCTTATGTTGCTCTAGCTTTTGCATATGACAGAAAACATTTGACCTTTGATTTTTCTGAGTCTGGCTTATTTCTCTTAGCATGATGTTCTCCATTTCCATCCATTTACTGGCAAATGCCATTATTTCATTTCTCTTTACAGTTGAGTAAAACTCCATTTTCTTAACCCATTTATTTATTGATGGGCATCTGGGCTGGTTCCATAATTTGACTATTGTGAATTGTGCTGCTATAAACATTGATGAGGATCATTGCATGCTGATTTTAGTTCTTTGGGTTAAGTACCAAGGAGTGGGATAGCTGGGGGCATGTGGAAAACACCATTTTTTTAGAAAAAATTGGTGGCCCAGAAAAATAAAGTCTCCACCCTGATGTCACCCAGGTTGTTAGAGGCACCACAGAATGAAAATCACACCCTCTGTCTTTGGTGCCCCTTAGTGGTCATGCCCTGCCATCATCTCCCTTGGGCACATTGGAGGTTCTCAAATGAAGACCCACAGATATATTCTCAGGGATCCACAACACCTTTTGGTAATTTTTAACCTTTGGAGTGTCTTTTTTTTTTCACATCATGGAAATCCACTTAAAAGACATAATGAGCCAGATGTGGTGGTGCAAGCCTGTAGTCCCAGCTACTTAGGAAGCTAGTCAGAACAGCTTGAGCCCAGTGGAGTGGAGGAGTGGGAGGCTAGCCTGGGCAACACAGCAAGACTCTGTCTCAAATAAAAATTAGTTAGAAAGATATAATGATCATGAACAAATTTTGTATCACCTAGGTGATTTTCATCACATGATTTTCATACCAAGTTTGTTTTTTCCATTATGGGGTAACAAAATACACTCTTCTGACCATCTGGGACTAAAGTGAGCAGAATTGATGTGCAAATTATGTACTGGGCCAGAGAAAGCCAAATGGACCTAAAGAATTCTGTTCATGGAAGTGTAAGCCCTGAGTTGCTTCATCCTCAGCATGGAGAAAGGTAGGCATGTACCCTAAAGACTGATCTCAGATATATAACACATCCGTGCTTTTTTTCAATTTTTCCCCATTGAGCGAACTTTCCATAAACGCAGAATCCATCCAGGAGGACAACTGGAAGCTTCTCTCTTTGGTGTCTCTCCCTCTTCTCTCCTATAATTCTTGACATCTGAATGTTCTTCCTCTGCATCCATCCCCTAGGCTGGAGGATCAGGGTCACATCATTCAACACTATATTGAGATTTTTAGACACCTCAGATTCTTCAGACTATATAAATGACTTCTTCTTGCTCATCTTGACAGCTCTCAGACTATAACTTCATGTGCTGGTATACCAATAAATTATCTTCTCTTTATTGGTTCTTTAGCAAGGAATGAGAGAGGTTAAAAAAGGAGGAGGGGAAGAAAAAAGGAACCTCAATCCTGTCGCCAATGGCAGTTCCAAGAGAAGAAAAATGGTGGGAGAACTGAGTCAGCCCTACCCTATCCCAACATATGTAATCTCACCAATCTGGAAAGCACCTGGGACGTATTTGTCAGTTCCAGATTCATGTTGTATATCGTGGCTTAGTTTCAGCAAAACAGCATCATCCTTTCCATTAAATGAATGTTGCTATTTTAAATTGTATTGGTTTTATAATTTTGTTTGTGTTTAATTTGCAAATGTGACTTGGTTTTATAGTTGTGTAAAAGCTATAAAAAGGAGTTTAAATCTACTTTTGTAAGATCTGTAGTCAGGAATATTACTATCTTCTCTATATAAGGATTAAATGAAATAATGCAGGAAAATGTGCTTAACACAGGGCCAGGCACATGGGAAGAACTCATTATGGAATTTAGATGTCATTTTATGCTAATATATATGACCACAAAAATAACTCAAGTTATCATTGAAGGTCTGTAATATGTTCTTAATAAGTTATCTTAATCAAGCTTCTGGAATATGGGGCTAAGGCACTGGATCATGAGGGGGCCTAGTGAGGGAACAAGTCCATGACTACCTCCAACAGAGAAGCAGCCATTAACTTATGAACACCCATTACACTTTGGGAGGAGGAAGGAAGTGTAAGAAGGTAGAGAAGGAAAAGCAAGAGAGAGCAAGGGAAGAACATTAAGATCAGAGATGGAGATTTTTACTTCTCTCCATTGCTCAGGCATGGATGATGAAACCTCATTTCTAAGAACCAGCCGAAACTCCTCCCTCAAAACTAGACCTACAGCTGAAATTCTCTCATCCTGGTGATATTGTTAGAGCACGTTGCCTGGAGCATCGTGGTAGGATAGGAAGATTCGCATCTCTAAGACTTTCCACCTGCCAGGAACTCTACCTCTACTCCCCTCACTCACATGCCTGATGACCTTCTGTTCATCCTCCCAGACTCTCAGCACAGAGTACAGGCAAGTGGGCTTGGAGCTGGTGTGAAAATCTCCACAAGCAGGCAACATTGGGGGATTGAATTTACCATTTCTCTTCCTGGTTAATAAGACGAATGGCAACTTGGAGGGCTATTACCCTGGAAGGTAGAAACTTCTGGGTAGAGTACCAATACCCCAGAGAGCAGGATCTTCAGGATGAAGAGCCAATGACCTGGAGGGTAAAATGTGGCTTCATGAAGAGCTCAACATGTTCAGCCACGAACTTTCCCTGAACCTGCATTGAAAGAAGGGGAGGAAGGAAGGAGGAATGGAATGAAGAAAGTGGGATAGAGGGGTAAAGGATAGAAAGGTAGAAGACCCCTAAGGGTGTCTAAGCTCTCTTCACTTTCCCCCGGCTCTCCCTCCCACATCTCCTCCTGCCAGGGGAATCTCTGAATTCAGAGTGAAGGTTGGAGATCTCTTCTCTTACTCTATATTTCTTCTAAATCTTCTATTTATGTCCCCCCAAATTCATATGTTGAAATTGTAACCTCCATGACTGTTTTTGGATACAGGGTCTTTAAAGAAGTAATTAAGTTAAAATGAGGTCATTGGGGTGAAACTTAATCCAATATGACTGGAGTCCTTAAAAGAGATTAGGACACAGATACACAGAGAGAAGACACATGAAGAAACAGGGAGTAGATAATCATTTACACCCTGAGGAGAGAGGTCTCAAAAGCAACCACTTTCATCTCAGACTTCCAGCCCCCAGAACTGTGAGAAAATTAATTTCTGTTGTTTAAATTGCCCTGATTATGGTATTGGGTTATGGTAACTCTAGTAAAACAACACATCTTTGAACCCCTAAAATCAAAACCTGATTTGTATTTCCCTGTGTTCAACTACGCCATCCCCTCTACCAGGGGGTTACTGCCTGGTTGATGTGAGAAAGCTAATATTTTAATTTGAATATAGGTGTCCCCCCAAAGATCCTGTGTTAATGCAGGAGGAAAAGTGATTAGATTATGAGATCCATAACCTAGTGGTGGATCAATCTATTTGATGAATTAATAATTTGAATGAATTACTGAGTGGTAACTGTAGGCGGGGGGGGGGTGGCTGGAGGAAGTGGGTCATAGGGGGCACACCTTGGGGATTATATATTTTGTCCCTGGCTCTTCATACTCTGTATACTCCCTGTCTGTCATGACCTGAGCAGCCTTCCTCCACCAAGCCCTCACCTAAGGTTCTGCCTCACCTTAGTCCTAAAGCAATGCATCTAGCTGATCATGGGCTGAACCTCTGAAACCATTAACCCAAATAAACTTTTTCTCCTTTAAGTTTTTCTGGTTAGGTATTTTGGTCATAGCCATGAAAAGCTCATTAATACAGGTGGAAAAACCTATGAACAGGAGATCTGCAGCCCATCATCCAGCCACTGTTCCCTGCCTCAGGCTAAGCCACCAGACCCCTGGGCTGGGCCATGTCTTGCCCTCTTGGGCATTTCCCTCAGTGCCAGAGTCAGCAGGAGGCACGTGGGGCAATCCCCACACATCTGCACCAGGTTGGGCACTGTGTGGCATCTTCTCACTGTGGCTGTGCCTCCTAGGCTGGCCCCTGAGTGGGTGTCAACTTGAGCTGGGTGGTTAGCCCAGCTGACCAGAACCCCCAGAGCACCCTATCATGCCCCTACCACTGCCCATCCATTTGGGGCACCTGCCTCCACATCTGCCACTCCCCTGCTGTGCCCAGACTTCTGCAGGGCTCAGCTCAGTTTTACAAGGGGACAAATGGACCATTTCATTTCCCAAAATAGCTTTCCAGAAGCACTCCCAATACAGGGCCATAAAGGAAGGTTTAGAACTAAGAACTTTTAGAGGGGTTTTTATCTCCGTGAGTGTCTATTGGGTTTTATACCTCTTCAGGGCATCCATCAGCTGTGGGCAGAGTGAGGAAAGGCCTTTCATTAAATGCAAGAAAAAAGAAACAGCCAGAAATGAGTTGGACTTTTCGCCTTCTGGTTTTAAGGCAATAGTTAAGGAGTTTTAAAACTGTTCCTGGTGTAAAACAGATAATTGACTGAATGACAGCGCCCTCTGGTGGCTGATGGTGTTCTGAGTTCTAGCTGAGGTCCAGGCAGAAGCCTGAAGCCCCAGGACCCTGCCCAAGGCCTTCTGAGGGACACAAGAGGCAGGGATGATGCCCTGCTGCGTGAGTCATGTCCAGGTACCTATGAGCACCTGGCATGCAAATCACACAGACACGTGTGCACACTGCACACATCCATGCATGGGGCTTGCCTATAGTCATCCTGAAGAGCAAATCGCCCACAGGAACCCAAAAAGCACAAAATCCTTCCTTTCCTTGGACTACCTCCCCTGTTCCCAGGAATGGTGGCTGATTCCACCAGTGGTCCCTTGCTCGCTCTTGAACTTCACTCTCATTCTTCCCTCCTATTGACCAGGTGCCTCTTTCAGAAAAGATGCTCAGTGGGAGGGAGGCAGGGTGACTCCTGGCACACTCAGGGCACAAATCCACTGAGCACATCCAAGGATAAATGCTCTTGACTCACAGAATGCCAGTATTCTCTGAGGTGGGTCCTGATGCTACTGGGCATGTGCAGCTTGCTGGGCCTCAGAGAAAAGGGCAATCCAGAGCCAATTCACACCTCCTTCCCCAAGGCACAGTCAGCCATGCCCCACAGCTCAGTGTGGAGATGGGCACCGGGCTCTGGGGCAGTGGCAGAAGCTACTCAGTGTGCTCAGGAATGCCCCCAGATGTCCCCTCTGCTGCCATCTGCAAAGTGAAGCCAAACTGTGGGCCCCAAAGCCCTAGATATAGAAGCAAGGCAGGACTTAAAAAGAGGCAGAGCCAGGCCCTGGGGTCCTGCATGGTTGGCAAGCCACACAGCCACACCTGTGAGAGCAAGGTAGAGCAAGTGCTACTGGGAACCCAGGCTTGAGTGTTCAGACTCCAGCTCCTATGTTACTGGCATACTGAATCCAAGCCTTGGTTTCCTCATCTGTACAATGGGAAACAATCAGAGAGATCTGTGTTTCACAGGAACTGTATAGAAAGTTCTGGGCACCATGCCCAGCTTGTGATAGGATTCTAAACATAAACCATTGTCTTTTTTTTTTTTTTTTTTTTGGTACAAGGAATTGAACTGAGGGGTGCTTTACCACTAAGCTACATCTCCATCTCTTTTTATTTTTTATTTTGAGATAGGGTCTGGCTAAGTTGCTTAGGGCCTCATTAAATTGCTAAAGCTGGCTTTGAACTTGAGATTCTCCTGCCTCAGCCTCCTGAGTAGCTGGGATTGCAGGCATGTGCCACCACACCTGGCAAACCAATTGTCTTTTCTCTCATCCTGTCCATTCCTTACTTACTGACACTATATAACCTACCCAATGTAAACAACATTCCAGTGGCCCAAAAAGGGCCCAAACTTCTCCAAGAGCCAAATAATTTACAATTTCTCACCAACCGGTGGGAAGAGGTGACAGAAGCACTGGCCTAAGATGGCCTCTACATTCCCCAACCACAGGGCTCAGGCAGCATCAGATCCTGGGTCTGCCAGTCTTACCAAGTTCTTTCTCTTATTCCAGGGGCCTTGTTATTGGGCCTCCCTGTCAGCTAATGGTGGCGGCCAAGACAGCTAGCGCTGAGCTCAAGGAACAGTTCCACGGGGGGGACTAGGAGGGACATTGGCGTCCCCAAGTCTATTTCTATCTCGCGATGCAAAATTCTGTAAAGACACCCTTCACTCTGCTGTGAAGACAGGTCCCTGCCAGAACAACACCCACATCCACTGTTCCCCCAACCCCACAGCCAGAGCACCCAGCAAACACAGGTTGTAACTTTAAAAGTATGAAAATCAGGAAACGGAACATTGCTAATTCCCACGGCAGCATTAACTCATTCACTTGCACATATGGGGTATTTGGATCCCAGTAGGTCTTCTATATATATAACTTATTATACAGTAGGTGCAACTTGGGAGAATTAATGTTGCTATAGGAACATTCAGATCAAGGCTGGCTTCCAGAGTGAAGAGAGAAAAAATAAGTTTTCCTCCTCAGTGTACTTCTCTGTTTTGAGTTTCAAAGAGGAAGAAGCAATGTAATCGAGTCAAATGAGGCAAGGAGGGGCTTTCCCTGGTGGCTTGGGGAAGGTGAGGATTCCTGGAAGCTGCTCCCTGGGAAGAGAAGAGCCTGAGCCAGATGCCTAAGATTGCTTGAACATCTCCCACCCGTAGGACTCATGTGGCATCAGACCTCGGGCCTGGCCAGGAGCAAGGCTCCAGGTGCCAAAGCACTGCCTCAGGCAATCTTCCCCCTCCCGGGCCCCAGGACAAGCTGAAAGCACCCTAAACTCTGGAATATGATGTGCCACTTCCCTAGTCCCACACCCTCAGTCTTATTCCTCCAATAGTCCATCTTTCTCAGGGATAAGAACAAGGCCAAGGGAAACCAAGGGTGAGTTAGTGGTCTGCACTGGTTCATGGTTAGACACGCTCCAGGGACCCACCTCTGGCTGAAGAACCAGTCCAGGTAATGGGTCTGAAATTTGCTTCAAACCTGCTATGCATGACAGTTCTCCTGTCAGGAGCAGTAACCTGTTCCACCTGCGAAGCCTCAACCTAAACCAAACTCTGTTAAAAATCTGAGCATTTGGGCCAGGCGCGGTTGTGCACACCTGTAATCCAGAGGCTCAGGAGGCTGAGGCAGGAGGATCTTGAGTTCAAAGCCAGGCTCAGCAATAGCGAGGCACTAAGCAACTTGGTGAGACCCTGTCTCTAAATAAAATACAAAATAGGGCTGAGGATGTGGTTCAGTGGTCAGGTGCTCCTGAGTTCAATCCCTGGTACAAAAAAAAAAAATCTGAGCAGTTGGCTCACCCATTCATTCCCCCAAGTAATAAATCTGGATGTGTACTGAATCTCCCAGATGCTCGGAAATGCAGAAGCTTACTGACTTCTTTGGTGAAGGCAGGGGTCCTGTATCTCCCACCCTACTCCCTTCCTTGGCACATCTGGGGATCTTAACAGGCCACAGAGGCTGAGATGGTCACAGCACAGTCAAATACCCTACCCACAGCAAAGGCATCCCCACAACAGTCAACACACACCCTTGGTGGACCAAATCACCCAGGCAGCTGAGTTGGTTCCTCCTAGTGGTCTTAAAATTTAGCAATGTACCAGGCACACAGAGATGCCTCAGAACAAGTCAATTGAAGGAGTGGATGTTAAGCCCAAAATGGCACAAAGCAAAGCACTTAAGAGAAAAGAAGAAAGATGAGCATCCCTAACACCATTTTCCAACTCAACATTCAATAGGTGCCTATTTTGTGCCAGGTGCTGTATTATGCCCAAGGAGATACGCAGAAAAATAAGACATTACCTCTACCCTTAAGATGCTCACGGTCCACCTAGAAAAGGAGGAAGAAGAGGCCATGGGAATAAATTACCAAGGACCATGTCTTAGTCTGGTTTCCCCAGGAACCAACCCTAGGTAGATCCAGTCTAGATATCTGCAGATCCCATGGAATGAACATCAGGATGCCAGAAGGGCAGGGACCTGCCCAAGGAGAAGTGGGAAGTGTCAGCAGGATCACAGAGTGGGTGGGTATTAATTCTGCACAAGGAGGCACCATCCCACACACCCGCCTAGCTGATAAAAGGAGACTCTCCAAGACCGCCTGATGACTAAAGTCTCCCTGGCCATTAGGTATTTCAGACACATTCCAAACGCTGCGACAGGGAAAGGGGCCGCAGCTACCCAGAGCTGCTGTTTTGCATTTCATTTGAAGCTATGTCTACTTTTAAAAACATATATAATAGTAAAGTGGAAAATCTAAACGCTTCCTAGGCCACTCTGCCTGGTGCTGCATGCTGAACATCCTAACCACTCGGAGGGCTGAGTCCTAGACTCGAGAGGCAGGCAAGGAGGGCATTAGCATTCTTCCCCTTCCCGCCTCTTAGATCTCCCACACAGTTAAAATAAAGGTGGATTTACAGCATCCTTGAGCCAACAATTTGCCAAATTTCACATGACAGACCAGCAAGGGAGAAGACGAGTCTAATAAACTCACAGATATTGGTTATTCTCCGACGAGGGCAGGCAGGTGGTTAGAGGTTATCTGTTTGTTTAATCATCAAAAGCCCAATGGGCCTCCTGGGCATGGCTGAGGGAGACCCTCTTTTAGAGCTTCCAGGTCCCTCTGAGCATCCAACACATTATCTTTCTGCTCTGTGGCAGGAATTTTTCTCTTTGTTCCTTTCTCTCACTTTAACTCAAGTGTGGTGTTTTTAATTCTGTCTGTGGCATGATTTTGAAATTAAGCAGTTTGTGCACAGACAGCTGGTGTTACAACTGGCCTATTCCCTTCCGCCCCCGCAAACAGCTAACTCGATGGGTGCCCAGCCTGGGAGGCACTCACTCACGTTCCCAACAGCCACCTTCCTCCACTCTGACATGCTTTGTAGAGGGGGATGCTGCCAAAGCATGTCAGGGTACTGTGCAGCTGAGATGGAAAGAGCCCTGGGAACATCCTGGGATGGGACAAGAAACACCCATTAAACATGACCTTCCATTCTCCAAGGCATTTTTCTGGAACCTGGTCCAGGACCAGACACACCTTCATGCCACTCATAGGATGGGCCCCAGGCTCCAGCTAAGTGCTGACATCACTACAGTGCCTGCGTGTCCCATGGTACAAATGAGAATTCTGAGCACCTTGTATGCTTGGAAAGCCCTATTTCTCTTATTCTTTCTCTTTTCCTTTTGTTTCTCTACACCCCAAAGACTGCTACTAGCCTGACAATCCCAGAGCGGGATTTTCCAAAGAATGGGTATTTCCATAATTTCGCTCAGTCCAAGGTGTGAAGAAATAGTTCTTAGACACAGAAGCAAATTTGGAAAGGCAACCCCACAAAAATTTGCTTTATGGCACATGAAAATAACCACATGTATTTTGGGGTCACATTCATGCCCATTTGCCATCTGTAGGCAGTCACCTCTCACTCCCCACATCCCCAGCCCATGTCATGATGAAACTCCTGTGTGCAAATCCTGCCAGCATTAGTGAGTAACAGAAGTCGCCCCCATCCCTGACACCTCTACCCCTATACCTCAGGCATCTGGCAGTCCTTCATATTATCTAACTTATCATATCTGGTGGTTCCATAGTTGTTTTTTTCCTCGAGGCATTGTATCTCCCCAATTTAGACCCTTTTTTTAACTAAACACATTTTACATATCCTAGATGTAAAGTTTTGGAAATGATGTATTTTTTTTTTAAGGAAAGAATATTGTAGGCCTCAATCTGCAAATAAATCAGCTACTAATCCACGTATATAACTTCTTTATTCACATGAATGAAGAGTTGAAATTCCTTTGGAACAGTAAGTATGACATTATTCATTGTAAAGTTCAATAAATTGTTCGTGAGGCCCTTCATCCAATGTAGTTTTTGTTGGCTCCTATTAATCTCAGGATAATGCTTCGACTCCCAGCAAAACTTCCAGAGCATTCCCGCTTGGCCTGTACCTCCTATCAGCCCTGTCTGCCCATGTCCCCCAAACGTGGCTTTCTCACTCCTCAATCATGCCAAGTTGTTTTCCCTTTCTAGGTGGCCTTTGTACCCATCCCCCTTTCTCTCTTTAGCCAACTCTTCTTCATTATTCTCACTCAGCATGAATGATGCTCCAGGTAAGCAGGTCTTTTCAGACTCTGCTACAGTTTGGATCTTATATGTCCCCAAAAGGCCCAGATGTTAAAGGTTTGGTCTCCAGGTTGGTGCTATTGAGAGACAGTGGAACATTTAAGAGGTGAGGCCTAGCAGAAGGAAGTTAGTTCACTGCGGGCATGTTCTTAAAAGGGGTATTGGAACCCCATCCTCTTCTCTCTTTCTCATCCCAGTATGAAGCATATGGCTCTGCCATGTGCATCTCCTGTGTAGTGCTTTACCATAGGCCCATAAGCAACACAGCCAACCAGTCATGGACTGAAACCTCCAAATCCATAAGCCAAAATAAACTTTTTTCTCTGTATAAGCTGATTATTGCAGGTATTTGCTACAGTAACAGAAATTTGATTAACACAGACTGTTACACCCTCAAAAACCCTATGCTCTTTACCAAGAGAGCATTTTTCACCAATTATGTAATTAATTGTGAAATTATACTTTTGCTACTTGTGAAACTCCTCAGGAGCAAGAACTATACATTTTTCTCACCATATTCTCTCTCACCTTAAACAACTCTTTGGCACTTAGTAGATCCTCAAGAAATACATATTTTTAATGGAGTTTTGATTCTCATTATTAAGTCATGCACACAATTAGGCTTAGAAGTCAAGTGAAGGAAATTGACAAATTGGACACCATCAGAATGAAAATATTTTGCTCTGCAAAAGAACCTATGAAGATTTAAAAAAAAAAAAAGGCAAGCTATGAATTAGGAGAAAATAGTTGCAAATCACATAGCTAACAAAAGGCTAACATCTTGAATATATTTTAAAATTCTCAAATTCAACAGTTAAAAGAAAACAAACCAATTTAAAAATAAGCATTAAAAAACCCCACAGATTCTTCATGGACAAGGATATACAAATGACAAATAATTACATTAAGAGCAAAGTAGATGTGCAATAGGCTTTGAAAAGTCCGTATCTTCAAACCCAGAAATTCTACTTCCACTGATTTCTCTGAAGGAAATAGAAATGTGCAAAGAGTTCAGGATCCTGAAAGTCAACTGCAGCGTTATTTACTTACAATATTGAGCCCTCTGAATCTCCAAGTGGAAGACATTGGGTGAGTAAATTGTGTTTCCTCCAAAAATACCTAGAAGTTAAAATCCTCAGGACAAGGATTTTTGTTTGAGCACCAGTGGATCCCAAATGCCCAGAATGAGCTTCAATAAATATTATCAGATTGATTTGAACTGAATGATCCAACACTGGTCACCACGGAAAATTGTGACTTGGAACATGTTTGTTCACAGTTCAGTAGGTGGGGAGGGAGGAGGAATAGAGTGTAAAACTATACACACATTATAACCAGATTTTTAAAAGAAGAAGAAACCATTGCCTATTAAAGACTTAAGCAAAATAAACCAAGACATTAGCAATGGCTATCTGTAGGAAATGGAATCTTAGGGGATTTCATTTCCTTCTTCACTTCCTGTGTGTGTGTGTGTGTGTGTTCTATGTATTTCAAATTTCATACATAAAAAAAATTTATTCCTTTTCAAAAAGAAAATAAGACAGTGGTGTTTTTTAATTGGCATGTAATAACAGGTCATAAATATGGGAAACAATGTGATATCTCAATGCATGTATATATTATGTAATGATCAAATCAAGATAATTAGCATGGTCATCACATCAAACATTTATCATTTCTTTGGTTTTTGTTTAGGAGGGTTATTTATTTTTTAAATTGAACCATAAGAATTATAACAGTGATATTCTTAAAGTAGCTTGGAATCCAAGCAGAGTTATAATGATTTCTGAAGCCTAAAAGGATTTCCAGGGAGAAGCACCCTGCCCTCTGGCCACCAGCCCCTTGCAGCAATTGGGCAGAGTCCCAAGCTCCAGTCATTCCCACAGCACCTTCAGGGTCTCTCGCATAAACTCACACCACTTTTACTATCGTTTATCCGATATTTTTCTTTAAGTTGAGTCTTTTTATTTAAAGAAATTTATTTAGAGGGAATCTTTATCACGACCATAAAGGGAAATCAGAATCACTTGTCATAAATAAAATGAAACTATACAGTAAATTCCATTTTCTTAAAGTGGCATTATTTAGCTTTAGCTGAATATGGTCGCCTGCAGAAAGTTCTGAATCTGAGGCTTATTTTAATAAAAAGAGGTTGCAAATGCAAGGAGACAGCTGTTAAAGACCTCTGTGCACCAAATAAGCCTTTCCTCTGACATCATCGGAAGGCTTGCGAGTGGACTGAAAGAGGAATGACATTTAACTCAATGCCACTTATTGCCATGTCCCAGGAGCACTCACCCACAAGCATTTCTTGGATCATCTGTGGGATGCATCTCACACTCGCTCTGGTTTCACTGGGCATCCAGGATAAGCATAAATGAAGCCCAGGTGCAGGACTGTCCAGAGGTGGGCAGTGGGAGGCCAGAGGCTGAGAAGGAACCCTGACCTTCATCAAGCCCTGACAACTCCACAGGTCACTATTAGATCTTGGAGAGCATCTTCCCCTACCCCAGGAGGAGCCGTAAGTGGGGAAAGTGGGAGAGCTCTCATCATTCTCTAGCCCAGGAAAAGTGTGAGATGTACAATCCTAGAGTGCTGGACAGGAAGATCTGGGGTGAATGATTTGCAATCATGTTTGCTAGTTACAGAACTAGGAAAAATGATCCTCTTCTGCCTAGAGCATTATCAAGCAAACGGCACTGGCTCCATTAGCACTGGAAGCATCCATATGAAATTATGGAACTTGTGATAGCTTTGTCTGGGAAAGTGTTCATTTCTGATCGGAAGTTCTATTACACATGAATTTAATTCTAAACAGTGTTACCAACAGACCCAAATGATTTACATTTTAAGCAATCTTCTTTCATTATCTCATACCTTGTTGAGTAGCAAAAGATGGATTTTTATGGGCTTCAATGATGAGAAATGATTAATGCCTCTAAATGGGTGTCTTCCCCTACTCTAGTCACTCTGGCATGGGGTCCCATCCCTCAGCCTTGCTTCAGTGGGGACATGCAAGAGCTGACATCAGAGAAAGGGCATGCAGACAGAACAGTCCAAAATTTTCTTAACTTGGACCTAACCAGGGTAAATGTTTCCAGTTGGGTCTCTGAACACCATTTGGTACCTAATATTCTCTTTCATCCAGGGAGAGAAAGAGATGGGGAGGAAATTGGGGGGAGAAAAAGAGAGCAGTTATCCAACTTTGACATAATAATATCAAAGATTGTAACAAACACTTGAAAATGTGTAAGAGAAACAATTTGCTTTTAACTTTCTAGGATGGAGCAGAGGTAGGGGTGGGGACAGAGACATTGATCCCCAGACAGAAGCAAATCTGGGATTTTGTATCCTTATGGTGCTTTAAGGAACCATCTCAAAGATGGCATAGGTAAGGCAAGTTACATCTCTCATTTTCTCTATATTGCCTCATTCTTTCCAGAGGGTCAACCAGTCTAGAAATACCACGAAGATAAGGCTGTCAAATGGCCTGCCAGGAGCATTCTTTTCTGGAAACCTGTCCACATAGAAGAATCAGAGGAGATATTCCTCAAGAGGCAGGTGATCTTCTCCCATTTCCAGTAGTTAGTCCTTCTCCACCTATGGTCAAAGATGGCACTTCTGTTTGAGAGCCATGACTTAAATGAGCCCTTTCCATTGAATGGCTAGGTTAGAGCTGGGCCTGGGGTATCTCCGTGGACAGCCTCCACTCAAATGGTAGCACAAGTTCCCAACACAAATGTTAAAGAAGTAAACAAAATAAAATGTAAGTAACTCAAGAACCTAGGTATGAAAAATTGAGAAAAGACACAAAGAGCCCCAGACAAATCATCTTTGCAGTATTGAGTGTTCTGCTGTCTTTTAGGACCTTGCCAGTAGGGCAGCCTTGGAGGCACTACCCGGAAATAACCATCAGCAAGCCCAGGAGCCAAACAGCAAATTGAGCTACAAAAAGGGAACTGGCCCCCACCCAGGAAAGAGGGGTCATGCCCTTGAAGCAGGGCTCAGGGTTATCTTGAGGCCCCTTCAAATGCTTTCCCCTCCCCCTCTGGCTCATGGTATCTTTAGAATCAAGGCTACAAACTGCATGAATAGCGAGTAATTCAATTAACTCTACAGTCTGTGATGAAAAAAGGGCCATTTTACTAGCTCTAGTGGAGCACTAGTTTAACCCTGATGCTCAGGAAATTCCCAGGCCAGACAGCATATTAAACCAGCTCTTCAACTTAAGAACAATTACTGTCATTTATCAGCCTGAATAGCAATAATGCACAAATCGACAGCTTTCAGGAGGCAAAAAGCTAGCTAGGTGTAATGATATGCAAAGCCACAGCACTCCACATTTTGAACTGTCTTCACCCCATCAATACATCTCCCACTACCTACAATTTATCAATACAAATGTGGTGCCCAATGAAGGCAAGACCAAGAAGATAAATATGAACGGAGTGAGGGGAAAAAAAGGCTCAGGAATGTTTGAATTTTAAAATGATGAAGTACAGATCACATTCTTAAAGCATTTTACATGCAATGACCCGATCACATCAAGTTCTCTTCGGAAAGAGGAAACAGAATAAGGGGATTTTTCTACCCCAAGGTTGCAGGCAGACGCAGTTCTTATTTCTTTTCCTGTTCCCAGACCATGTCTTCAGCAAGAGTGTATGATCATTAACAGCTTTAATAAAAGCAATAATGATCATGCTAATCATAGTGAGGGATTTGCATAGACCCTTTTTCCTAATTACTTTCCCATCATTTCATTTTAATTTCATCATATCTGCAAGAGATAAGAAGACAATTATTATTATACCCATTTTGAATGGAGAAACTGAGGCATGCTGTGATTGAGACACCCTCCACATCAGTGGGCCGCTGGAGACTAAATGCTAGACTCTTACGTCCAGACTCCTACTATGTTCCTCCAAAGTCACAAAACAAAGGCTGCCTGGAAGTGCTCAAGATGGAAACAAGAGGCGTACAGGTACAAAAGAGATTAGGAGGAGGGGTAAGGCAGGGACGAAGAGAATTTCACACTTCACAACTAGAGGGGTAGAATTTTGAGTGTGCAGCACACATTGATGGCACCCCTACTGTGTGCCAAATGCTAAGAGAGGTGAAGACAAGGTTAGCCCAGACCCAGGAGTGGCTCACAGTCCTGGTCCTTACTCCCCTGCCTTCCCCGTCGCACACTAACATGTTGCTGAGCAGCAGCACGTGGCCTGATAGAATAAATTTACTTTATGAGGAGGGAAGCTAGGGAGGGTGGTATCCAAGCTGGAAAACATCCCTGCAAAGACAACAGGGATGGGGTCTCACGGGAGCTCTTGATACAAGTCAGGCAAACAAGGACCTCGCTGCCTAGGGGAGTTCTGGGGATTGTTTAACCACTGTAGTCATTTTTATTCTTCACCTTCCAACTGTTTCAGCAGATCTATTCAGGTCCTCCCCTGGAGCTTCATCCCTGGTGCTCATCATCTCGGCCCCAGAATTCTGCAATGGTCTCCCAGTCTGGCTGACTCTGGCAGAATGCAAACTCAAGCCCTCCCTAGAAGTCATATTTATAACCAAATTGAAAGGGAAAATAAAATAGTGATGGGTCTAAAATTGAAGGGATTCATCTGCTTGTCCATTTGTTTGAAAGACTAGGGTTTTTTTTTTTCCCATTCCTCTTCTCTTTATTTTTTTTAAAGTAATACCTATCTAATGTCAAAAATCACACACACAAAAATAAGATGCACATATCTTACAAAAGCCCTGAGATGATCATTTGGTGAGATGACATTCTGTCTTAATTTGTAAATGGGTGGAGGAAAGCCCTGAAAAGATTCTCATTTTCTGACATCAAATAAGAATGTGGGTGCATTTCCCTCCATTTATAAGAAATTACACCTTGCTCTTACTATTAAATTAGAATATCCTATCCTCTTCTCTGAAATTGGCTGCTTTACAATAAATACAGAAATCAAAGAGGCATGGAATCCAGACGCCAATTGGCAGACAACGCTACGAAATCAGCACCGGGACACAGGCGTGCGGAAGTGTTACAACCTGTTCCAATCTGCTCCCTGTTCTCCCCCATAACAAAAGAGGAAGAGAATCCAAACCCTCCTACACATGCACGCCTGCGTACACACACACACACACACACACACACACATACACACACATACGTATTGCAAAGTTTTGGAGGTTTAAATAGAGCTAAAGCTGCTAAGAGCCACCCAACTGATCAGGACATGGGTTTCTCACTCTTACCGCTGAGCCGCAATATTTGCCACATCTTGCCAACAGAACATGGTGTGAACTTGCCACGCAACTGCTGAGAAGTTTGGAAAAGCCTGGGGGTTTGCCAGTATTGTTATCATCTTCGTCACCATCATTAACATCAAGCCAAAGAAATTTTCCAAGCACTTGAGCTATTAGGATATTTTCTCAACAGCTACAGGAAAGTGGCCTTTAGAATTAACTCCATCATTCATGGAATGGAATAGATCTGGAGATACAGGTGAGGCACAGAGCAGGTGGGTATAGCAATTAGGGCACCTTGGGTTGCAAACAACAGAAAATCCAACCTAAAAAGGCTTGAAGCGAAAGAGGATGTATTGACTCACAGAAGTGAAAGGTTCAAAGGGTCAGCTGGATTTGGGTAGGAATGAATCAGAAACCTCCCACACCCAATCACCTACTCTGCTTCCGCTGAAAACCTTCCTCCCCAACACAACACTCAGACCAGCAGAACCAGAGTCCAAACCAAAGTTCAGAACTGATACTGATTGGCCCAGTCTGCATAGACTTAAGTCCTGTGCACATGCCTGAACCAATCACTGCAATCGGAGGCATGGAGTGCATTGATTGGCTGAGACTGGGTCACATGCCCCTCCCTGAACTAAAAGCTCAAAGGCTTTACCAAAGCATGTGGGCAGAGACAAGTAATGTGTGATCTCCACCCAGGAAAACTTGGAACAGCAGATTTGGGGAGGTAAAATGTGACAAATATCCACTTCAGAATGTCACGAGACCCAATATTGAATTGAACCAAAAGTCTTCTCTTCCATTGACCAAGATGCTATGTTCAGCGTTCACTTATAGTTTGCGTAGAGAACATAGCCACTTCCTGTGTTGAATGTACTGTACCTTTCCATTCTAGACTTCATATCACCCTGGTGTCATCAGAATCTGATGGATTCACAAAAATGATTCCCAGAGATGAGTTTTCCATCTACTAGTATCCAGAATTTTAATAGCTGCCACTCTTGAGTTATAAACCACAGGCCAGAAGATAAGCACTCCTCTAGCCATTAGAGCAATGAGATGAACTGCAGGACCACATCACATGTACTTCATATAATTTTTAAACTTTTAATTAAGATCACAAAGTAGATTAGGTAATTTGCTTTCTATAAGACACAGAGCTACACCAAGATTTTTTAAGAAAACAATTTTTTATTATGTTCTTTCTTGTCTTCATCAAACTGTTATTCTGTTAAATTATACATATGGGCAAATATGCAAGTCATAACTGTATATACCTCAATTCATTGTCTCAAAGTAAATACATTCAAGAACTACTATTAAGGTCAAGAAATAGAACATTTCATTAACTCCTCTTATATCCCCTGCCAATGGGTACCCTCACCCTTCTACCCAAACGTAACTACTGTCCTGACTCCTGACAACATAGTTCAACCTTTCCTATTTGGGGGACATTTTATATAAATGGAGTTATATGGTATGTACTGTTGTTCCTGGATCCCTTCTTTGAAAAGTTGCTACATGCAGTATAGTTCATTCATTTTTATTGCTGTTTGATAATCCCTTATGTGAATATTCTGAATCTATGTATCCAATCTCTTCATGATAATCATTTGGATTATTGTTAAAAACATTCTGGGGGCTGGAATTGTAGCTCATCGGTAGAGAGCTTACCTTGCATGCATGAGGTACTGGGTTCAATTCTCAGCATCACATAAAAATAAATAATAAAGATATTTGTGTCCATCTACAACTAAAAAATATGTTAAAAAAAGAACATTCTGGTACAAAGGCAGACATTCTACTGGGTTTATATATCTAGGAAAGGAACTGTTGGTCTCATGTCACAGCAGTCTTCCAAAAGGATACACTCATTTATGCTCCCAGAAGCAGTAACACCTTTCTGAACACTGTTGACCACTAGTTAATACTGCCTTGATCAGTTCTGTTTCATCGTGACTTGACTAAAGGAGACCACGTGCAGCCAGAAGTCAGTTTAAATCCTGGCTTCACCCTTAGTAACTGTGAGTGTTTCTTTGGAGAATTTCACTTAGCCGCAGATCCCTGACCTGTGAAGGGCCCATAACCAGAATGTTTCTAAGAAGTGGAATTGAAATTGGATTTTACATACAAGAACTATATGCCCATGTTAGGGATTAGAAAAAGCGAAGGTCTCTTTGGCCAAAATTACAATCATTTATTGTTAAGTTGGGATTCTCCCAGCAGCATTAGAAGTACAAACAATAACAAGTTAGAAACACCTGGACTACTATATTACTTTTGAGGAGTCCCTTAATCTTTTGGATCCTCATTTTTTCCGTCTGTGAAATGAGGATAGTGAGACTCCCCAGAGAGAGTGCGAGGATAAAAGGACATAAGGGTTCAAGGGGGTGGGGGGAGGGGTGACAGCCATACTGAGAGACAGAGTGTTTTAAGTGTCCATTCCAATTTCAGGTATGCAAGTGCCCAGACAATGATGGCCATCATTAGTAAACATCTAGAAAATGTGATAAGACATCTGCTGTGAATTTGCTTCATTGATATTCTTTTATAATGAAGTTTGGTTAAATGCAAAATTATCAATTAATAAAATTTGGCTTTTATGCCTCAAGATCACCTTCTTTTGTTTTCTGCCTATTCCAGTCATTCGGGGGTTTGGTATACCCAGAATCTCTCTTATTCATTTCATTAAGAAAAGTTTGCAGCCAGGCATGGTGGCACATGCCAGTAATCCCAGCAGCTTGGGAGGCTGAGGCAGGAGGATCACGAGTTCAAAGCCAACCTCAGCAAAAGTGAGGCTCTAAGCAACTCAGTGAGACCCTGTGTCAAATAAAATACAAAATAGGGCTGGAGATATGGCTCAGTGGTCATGTACCCCTGAGTTCAATCCCTATCCCTCCCCACTCCCCTGTGTACTGTTAGGAAATATTAAGTGTCATTATTTGATATGACAGTCCCAGAACATCAGAGTTAGAAGGGACCTCAGGGAAGATAACTCATTCAATTCACTTTACAGGTAAAGAAACTGAGGTCAGAAATCTAAAGTACCACAGCTGGTTGGTGGCACACCCAGGGCTGGGGCTCAGCTCTCTTGATATTCAGCCCAGTGTTCATTCTTAGTAGCTCAGTATAAATGTTAATCTGCATCTCCATTTGTAGGTAAAAGAGTTGGTTCTTTATTAAAGGACTTTCAAGTATCTGAGAAAGAGTTAAATCACATCTAATCCATCCATAAATTAAGTCCTAAAATTTAAAGCACATAGACAGAAAACATC
This sequence comes from Xerus rutilus, assembly GCA_028644305.1. Taxonomy (NCBI): domain Eukaryota; kingdom Metazoa; phylum Chordata; class Mammalia; order Rodentia; family Sciuridae; genus Xerus; species Xerus rutilus. Next base: position 36,892,347 of record CM053414.1, read on the forward strand.
AGCATTTACATTTTAAATAATATCTTCTCTTAAAAATCAGAGAACTTCTGCTTCCAGCCATGACAGAATAACTGATATGAGACTTGCCCTCCTGCCAAAAACAACTATAAAACTAGAAAAATATATGAGGCAACTGTTTTCCGACATGGAACAACAGAGAGAGTACAGGACTGTAATTTTGAGAAGAGGCATACACATGAGGTGAAACCCATTATTTCTCTGTCTTTCTGCCTCAGGGGACACCTTTCTGAACATGAAGTTGGTAGTGGTGGTGCATACCTGTAATCCCAGCCACTTGGGAGGCTGAGGCAGGAGGATCACAAGTTCAAGGCCAGTCTCAGCAATTTAGCAAGGCCCTAAGCAACACAGCAAGACTTTGTCTCAAAATTTTAAAAAAGGAGGAGGAGGAGGAAAAGGAAGAGGAAAAGGATTGGGGACATAGCTCAGTTGTAAAGCACTTCTGGGTTCAATCTCAAATATCTAAGTAAATAAATAAGAAAAAATGGGAAGTCCAAATGGATCAGGAGTTACAGTAAACTAAGAAGGTAAAGATTAGAATAAGAAACATCACCAAGAGAGATCCTTGAAATCTAGTTGAGGACTCACCATGGGACTTTGGCTGAGGGCCAGGATGTACATGCTCACACACAAGGAAATTCTAGCAAGCCTACAGATATCTTTTGCTATGGAATAGCAAATGGTACGGTCAATCAAAGGTTATGTAGTGATGGAAAACATTGAAGTTTTGGCAAAGCCAAGATAGAGAAATTTCACTGAGTAACCCAAGCCTCCAGGTGAGATCTTAACAAATCCATGTGTTTGGGTTTTTTAAAAAATTAATCCACAGTGAAGGCAACACTATAAAAGCTAAGATAAAAATTAAAATATGTCCTTGGGGAAAATGGCACACACTTACATTGCTGGTGGGACTGCAAATTGTTGCAACCAATCTGGAAAGCAGTATGGAGATTCCTTAGAAAACTTGGAAAGGAACCACCATTTGACCCAGCTATCCCACTCCTCGGTTTAGACCCAAAGGACTTAAAAACAGAATACTACAGTGATGCAGCCACATCAATGCTAATAGCAACACAATTCACAATAGCTAAATTGTGGAATCAACATAAATGCCCTTCAATAGATGAGTGGATAAAGAAACTGTGGTATATATATACAATGGAATACTACTCAGTATTAAAAGAGAATAAAATCATGACATTTACTATAAAAGGATGGAGTTGGAGAATATCATGCTAAGTGAAGTAAGCCAATCCCAAAAAACCAAAGGCCAAATGTTTTCTCTGATTAATGGATGCTGATCCATAATGGGGGTTGGGAAGGGCATGGGAGAAATGGAGGAACTTTGGATAGGAGAGGAAGGAAGGAGGCATGGGAGCAGAAAAGATGATGGATTGAGATAGACCTCATTACCTTAGGTACATGTATGAAGACAAAAATGGTGTGACTACTCTGTGTGCAACATGAAATGAAAAATTGTGCTCCATATGTGTACTATAAATTGAAATGCACTCTGCTGTTTAAAAAAAAGTAAAATTTTAAAAAAAAATTAAAATAGGTCCTAACACCATAATAGAACAGAAAGGATCCACCAATAATGTTACTGCCTGATAGAAGAGTAACATTAAAAACATTAAAACTCTCTAAAGAAGATGACATAATTTGGAATCCACACAATTTCTCATTCACGCTATCCACTATATTCTCAGAAAGTATTGGACATGAAAAGACACATCAAAATATGACCCATAATAATTTTTTAAGAAACACTCAATATAAACTTATCCCAAGATTATGCATATATACTAGGGGTGGAACCCCCCACCCAGAACCTAGCACATGCTAGGTAAACACTCTTCCATTCAGCTATATCCCCAATCCTAATACTTCATTTGCCTAAACAACTGATAGAAAAACTCAACATGAAATCAATAAATATGTAGAATATTTGGAGACCATTATCAATGAATGTGTCCTAATTGATATTTTTAAAATGTTGTACCCAACCACTATAGAATGAACTTTGTTTTCTAATGCAACTGGAATATTATTCATCAACATAAATCATATTTTTGCATCAAATTCAAGTCTCAATAAATTCAAAATACTGGAATTTTAAAAAGTATGTCTTTGATCACAATAAAAGATCTACAAATATGTAGAAAATCACAATATATTTCCAAATAATGCGTGCATCAAAGATGGAATTACAAAGGAAATTGCAAAATATTGGAATTGAATGATTATGTAAAAAAACTATATCCCACCTTATGGAATGCTGCTAGCTTAATAATTAGGAGAGAATTTATAGCTTTTTATGGGTATGATAAACAGAAATAATTTTTGAGAGCAATGATCAAAGTTTGCATCTCAAGAAACAAGAGAAAGGGCTGGGGTTGTGGCTCAGTGGTAGCACTTGGCATGTGTGAGGCACTGGGTTCTATCCTCAGCACCACATAAAAATAATAAATTAAATAAATAGAAATAAAAATAAATAAATTATATAAATATTGTGTCCAGCTACAAGTAAAAAAAAGAAACAAGAAAAATTAATTCAAGTTTAACCCAATGTAAGTTTAAGGAAGGCAATAATAAGAGGAAATGCCAATGAAATAAAAAATAATTAGAGTATTAATAAAATCAATATTTCCTTTTTAAAAAATTTCAACAAAGTAATGAACCCCTAGGAAAAAAACATGAAAGTAAACAAAGTATCAATATCAGAAACAATGTGTCTGGGTATGTAGCTCAGTGGTAGAAGGCTTGCCTAGCATGGATTCTATCCCCAGCACCATCAAAATATGAAGAAGGAGAAGGAGAAGGAGGAAGAGAGGGAGGGAGGGAGATCATTACAGATTCTATAGATACTCAGAAACAAAGAAAGGAAGGAAGGAAAGAAGGAAGGGAGGGAGGGAGAGAGGGAAAGAGTATCACTACAGATTCTATAGACACTAACAACACCATATCATGAACAACTTTATTATCATTGTACCTGACAACTTATATGAAATTGATGAATTCTTTGAAGGTTTCAGTTTGCCAATATTGATCATTTTTTTAAAAAACACACAATCTGTAGAAGTTGACTAAAGAAACTGAACATATAATCCAAAACGAATTTGAGACCCAAATGGATTCTATTGGTAAATTCTATCTGATATTTAATAAAAAGACAATCTCAGCCTTATATAAACTCTCTCAGAAATTATAGGTGACAGAATATTCCTCAACAAGTTTTATAAGGCAGGAGAACACTGACTCCAAACTGACAAGTTACAACTAAAGAAAATTGGGAACCAATATCCCTTATAAACATAGGCATAAAAATTGCTTACAAAATATTATCAAATAAAATCCAGCAATATATAAAAATAATAATACATTATGCCAAAAAGAACTTTTTACAGAATGTAGGATGATTCAACAGTTTTAAATAAATCATTACAATGCACTATATAAAAAGAAAATCAAACTGTGTACAAAAACAAAACACTTTATCAAGATTAAACACCTTTTTTAGAAAAAAAAACTAGAAATCAAAGTTCATCATTTTGTTAATTTTTTAAAGCCAATCTTGGTTTTATTAATACTCTCAATTAACTCTTATTTTAATTTCATTAACATTTTCTTTTATTACTGCCTTCTTTAAACTTATACTGGGTTAAATTTGAAAACAAGACAAAGAAATTCTCTCAACATGTCTATTCAACATTGTTCTGGAGATCCTAGTCAGTGCAATATAAAAGGAAATTAAAAATTTAAATAGAAAAAGAAGTAAAATTTCATTTATTTACAGATAATATGGCAGTTTATACAGAAAATCCTATGGAAGCTACAGAAAAAATTGTTAAAATTTAACAAGATTTCAAGACAAGCCAGCATACAAAAAATAAATATTTCTATATATACTAGCAACAGCAATGAAATAAAATTCTAAAGCAATGTCATTCAGATGAAAAATATAAAATACTCAGAAATACATGAACAAAGTATGTGCAAAATATTTTAATTGAAAACATTGATAAGATAAATTAAAGAGACATAAGTAAATGGAACATGGTACACCTGTACCATGTTCATGAATTGGAAGACTCAATATTGATTGATTTCTAATATTGGAAGACTCAATATTGAAGACTCAATAATGATCTATAGTTTTGATTCAATTCCAATCAAAATCCATAGGCATTTTTTTAGCACTTGGTAAGTAAATTCTAAAATGTTATGGATGTGAAAATAATTTATAGTGTCCAAAACAACATTAGAAAGGAAAAGCAACTTTAGAAGGCTTGTACTGGTTAATTAATTAATGAACAGAGCAACTAAGATCATATAGTATTAGCATTTGAATGACTAATAGGTGAATGGGACAAAATAGGGTCCAAAAATAGATTTATACACATTGATTTCCAACTATACCACCAAGGCAACTTGGTGAGAAAAATAAGAGCTTTTCCAACAAATAATGCTGAAAGAATGGAATAAGCATAGGTGGATAAATGAACCTCCACTACTACCTCACTCTATGCACAAAAAGTTAACCTGAGAAAGAATATAGACCAAAACATAAAAGATAATTCAATAAATGTTCTAGAATAAAATATAATATCTTCATTACCTGTGGGAGGTAAAGGTTTTTCAAAAAAGATACAAAAGAAGTTGAGTATGGTGGCATGAGGCTGGAATTTGAGATATTGAGGCAGGAGGATCACTTGTGTCCAGGAGTTTGAGGCCAGCCTGGGCAACATAGTAAGATCCTGTATTAAGAAAAAAGAAAACATAGAAAAAGCATTCACTTTAACAGAAAAATGACTGACAGCCTGCACTTCCTCCAAGGAAAAAAATTCTACTCATCAAAAATCACTGTTAAGAAAATGAAAAGACAAGCCACAGACTGGGAGAAAATATTCACAATTCATATATATGTCAAAGTACTTGTATCCAAAGTAGATCACTCATTTAAATCAATAATGAAATGTTGAGCAATCCAATAAAAATGAAGAAAAGACAACCAAGAGGGAACATGCCTTTAAGCCCAGTGACTCTGAAAGCAGAGGTAGAAGGATCACAAATTTGAGGCCAGCCTCAACCACTTAGAGAAGCTCTGTTTCAAAATTAAAAGGAGGGAGGGGGAGATGGGTCAGTGGTAAAGCACCCCTTGGGTTCAATCTCCAGTACAAAGGAAAAGAAAGAGAAGAGGAAGAGGAAGACAAGGAGGGAGAAGAGAAGAACAAAGAAATGACAGACATTTTTTTCAAAAAAGATATATGAATAGCCAATAAACACATAAAAGATGCTCATCAGTATTAGTCATTTGGAGAATACAAGTTACAATCACCATGAGACACTACTTTATAACCACTAGAATGACCGAAACTAATAAGACTTAGAACATTAAACCTTTGCCAGAACGTGAAATAACTGGACCTCTCATACATTGCCAGTGGGGGTTGTGCTAAAAGAATGGAATAAACATAGGTAGATAAATAAACTTAGGTGAAACAGTACAACCAATTCAGAAAACCAGTAGTTCCTTAGAAATTTAAACCTACATTTACTTATATGGCCCAGCAATTCCACTGGCAGATTTCACCCAAGAGAAATAAAAATGTATGTCCACAGAAAATTTGTCCACCACTGCTCATAGCAGCTTTATTCAAAATATCTTTAAAACTTGATTCAACCCTAAATGTCCATTGAGAAAAGAATGGATAAACAAACCATGATGTATTCATGCAATGGAATACTGCTCAGCTGATACATGCAATAACACAGATGAATTCTCAAAAACGTGTTGAATTAAAGATGCCAGACACAAAAGAGTACATGCTTTATTTCATTTACCTGAAATTCAAGACAGAACAAATTATTCTATCATGACAGACATCAAATCAGGAGTTGGCTATGAGTCGAGGACACTTATTGGAACGAGCATAGGGAACTTTCCAGGGTGATACTGTACATCTTAACTGTGGCATTATTCTAAGCTTATACTCTTGTTAAAACTTATGGAATAGTATACTTAAGATATAGATATACATATATACATGCATATATATGTACACATATGTATATATACACACATATTATTCAGCTGCATACAAATTTTACCTCGATTTTTTAAAATGTAAATACACATTCCACTCTCACTGAATCTTGCTAACGTGGGACACAAGAACCTATTTTCTCTCCAGTGTTTCCTGAGGTTCTTTCGGAGTATATAACATGTGGCCACAAGCAACCCCTTTGGCTTCCTTGCAACCCTGCTAACTGGGGTTGTGACTTGTGCAAACTGGGGCTTCTCAAGCATCCTTGCCCTTCCTGGCCTTGCTGCTCTCTTCATCCCACCATGTACTGGATCTGGCCCCTGGCAGTCTGAAGTTGATGACTATTTATCTGAGATGATGAGCTCCTATCAGGTAACTCCCAATCCCTATGTAGAAGGTTTCAGAACAGGGTTTCTATAGGAGCCCTGTCACAATGTCTTATCAGGTTTCTTTGCTGTTGGCCCCCAATGTTTTATTGTCAGACAGGCTTTGCTGTTAGTGAATTTTTTCTGGAAACTACTCTTTCAGCTTTTCCTCAAATATCCTTTCCTCCCTAGGACATGGAGGGTCTAGACTAGGACTGGAGCAGACCTACTGTCCTCAGGAGCACATCTCATCCAAGGTCTTTCAAAGCTGAGTAGGATCCTGCTCTCAGCTTTCCAAGGCCTTCTTTTGCCATGACATTCATGCCCTGCCCCATCTTCTGAGAAGACAGACAATCCCAGGCCCTCGCCTTCTCCCATGTTCCAGAGAGAGCTGATGTTCTTGCCCTTCCCACTGGACCCCGCTCTTGGGGGCCTAAGAAAATATGACAATACCTCTTATTACTTCTCAGTTTTTAGTAACGGCTTTCAAGCTTTTGGTAAAGTTTGTTAAATAAATTCATGTTAGTGAGACTTCAGGAAATGCGAGGAAGCCTGGAGTTACCTCATTTTCTGTCCACTTTGGCCCATGTGTGGACTCCAGCCCTCCCTTCATGTCCCACAACCCTCCTATTATGCACTGGGTGTTAAATTTTACTAAAGCCTAGGGGTAACAAGAGGGAATATAAGGCAGAAGAGGAAAAAATTGACATTAAACACTAGACCTGATTTCTTCAGCCAGGAATTGCTTTTCCCAGGAATCGCTTGACTCCCAGCCTCATGCACATTATTAGGACACTCTGCAATCCTCTCTCCCTTGTCTCAGGTCCTGTCAGAGGGATCTGAACTTAGTCAAGACAATTTTTTTAAAACTCAGCTAATGACACAGTAACTTCAGTGAGAGAAGACCCCGTGGAAGCTGTCTAAGGACTGTGCGTCTCAGTAACACCCAAGGCTTAGGGGCTCAGGGCCACTTCCAGGACAGATCTTCACCTCTGAATTGCAATCACAAGCTGTTGGGAGTTCTGAATGAATACACTGAGTTTCCTCTCTGCATTCCTAACTTCTTACTTTCAGCCCTGAGCGAGAAATAAATAAATTCATGTTATTTATAGGGTGGATTTGAGAGGTCCCTAGGAAAACCAAGGACCTCTCAAATCCACCCCCAACCCTGCCAGAGTTTTCACACCCTCTTGACTCATGTTGAATTCTCTCCTGGAGACTTTTGTGGTGCCACGAATGTCTGCAGAACACACTCTGCTTAAACTTAACCTTGAACACCCAGGGCCCTTTGCAATAACTCTTCTGTTGTTCTTTGCATTGCTGTGGCTTTTCTCTTTTGCCCCACAATCCATTTAAGATGTTTGCAGAACCAAAGCAAATGATTTGCACACAATTAGGGTTCAGACACTTAGTTTAGGTTTGGGAACTATAATCAGCAGTTGGACTTTCACTTACAAGGTGTGTAACCTTGGGCAAGTTAAAGTTACCTTGAAGTTGCTTGGGAATATTACTTCATTTGCCTAATCTGTAAAATGAGTATAATAACAGAATCTACCTTGCTTATAGTTGTGAGGATTAAATGAGCTAATACAAGAGAAAGGCTGAGAATAGCACCTGGAACAGAGCGAGTGCTATTTAAAAATTTGTTCAATAAATTATAGACATGACATTCGCTGTCTTCAAGGACTTCAAAAGGCAGATGCTACCTAGAGGGAGAAAATTGGTTGAAAAAGCCAAAACTCATACATATTCCTTTAAATACATCACTCATGTGAATGTTTGTAACTCGCCTAAGAGGAAAATCACATACATATATACTCAGGTTGCTTTTAGCTTCGTCAACATAAGCACAATCTCCAACATGGCAACATAAAGTAACATCAAAGACAACGTTGGAAGAAGGTGAATGATGAAATTGAGGTCAAGCAGTCTTTAAATTGAGGGCACTGTCTTGACGCCACTTCTCCTTACAGTAAGAAATACAGGTGAAGACATTCATATAAAGGATGTGGGTCCAGAAGCCATCTTCTGGGCTAGAGCAGAGAAACCACAGAGGCTGGCTTCTGAGCCATAGCTCCACATCTGGGAAGAGCAGGGCAGGGGAGGGACCTTCCTCAGTGTCTTCTTATGAGGCAGCAGGGACTAGACTATCCATCACAGAATCATAATGCTTAAGTGGCATGCAGTCGTAAAGCCAGCAGTGAGGCAGGTACGCTCCAATGCCAGCCAATTCACCCTTTCTCTCCTCTTTTCCACTTCTCCCAACCCCTCCCGACTTAATAGTGGAAGTCACTGGCAGGAGGGACCTCCAGAGGATGGACTCTCTGACCTGCCTGGCAAGGCTACAAGGTCCAGGAGAAAGCAGCACTCTTCACTCCTTGATTCAATAAGTATTTATCAAGTGTTTACCATGCGCCCAGCCCTGCCTTAGGCACTAGAAACATCAGAGGATCAAACCAAGAAGGATCCCATTATAACAATGGCAGTGCCAAGTTTCCAGTGAAAGAAGCCAGACCATAGCAATAAACATAATAAGGATATTGTATAGCCTGCTGAAAGGATCCCGTGTGCTTTGGAAAACACAGACCAGGGGGCTGGGATTGTGGCTCAGTGGTAGAGCACTTGCTTAGCATGCGTGAGGCACTGGGTTCAATTCTGAGCACTGCATATAAATAAATGAATAAATTAAAGGTCCATCAACATCTAAACAAATAAACAAACAGAGCAGAGGAAAAGATGTGGGATTATTGGGTGGGTGATACAGTGGGCCGCAGAATTTAAGAGGGTGTCAGTGGGGCTGAGAAGGGACTAGGATGAGAAGAGCAAGGGCTTGAGGTGACCAGGACCCAAGATTTAAGGTGCTCAGTCTCAGGGCCATATAAGTGCAAGGTCAACAATTGAGACAACTCCCCCTTAAGAAATTTAAGTGCCTCCTTAAATTTTATGATGTTTTACTCAAAACAACCTTGAAACAGAACCAAGTTGAAGGATTCACACTTCCAGATTTGAAAACTTATAATAAAATTATGTTATTAAAACAGTATGGTCCTAATATAAACATATAGGCCAATGAAATAGAAGAGAGAGTCCAGAAATAAACCTTCTTATATGTAGTCAAATGATTTTCAACAAGAGTACCAAGACCATTCTATGGGGGAAAAGACAATCTTCAACCCAATGGCACTAAAAAAAATTGTATAGCCACATGCAAAAGAATGAAGTTAGACACTTACTTTATACAACACATAAAATTAACTCAAAGTGGATCAAAGACCTGAAACTATACATCTCTTAGAAAAGGGGTTTAGCAATGACTTCTTGAATATAATACCAAAACCACAGGCAAAAAAGGAAAAAACTGATAAATTGGGCTGGATTAAACTTTCCTCCATGTTTCTATTGGTGCATTATAGTTATACGTAATGGTGGGATTTGTTGTTACATATTCATACATGGACTGCATTAAATTTTAAACTTTTGTGCATCAAAGGCCATAATCAACAGAGTGAAAGACAAACCAGGCAGTAGGAGAAAATATGAGCAAAACATAAACCTATTAAGGGGTTAATATCTAGAACATTAAAAAAAACTCCAACCAACAACAACAAAATAATGCAAAAATAGAAAAAGGACTTGAATAGACCCTTCTCCAAATAAGATATAGAATGGCAAATAAGCACATGAAAAGGTGTTCAATGTCACTAATCACTAGGGAAATGTAAATCAAGACCACAATGAGCTACAACTTCCTGCCCATTAAGATGCACTGCAGGTGGGAATGTAAAAAGGTCCAGCCACAAGGGAAAACAGGATGGAGGTTCCTGTTAAAAACAGAATTACTGCCAGGTGTGGCGCACACCTGTAATCTCAGCGACTTGGAGACTGAGGCAAGAAGATCCCAATTCAAAGCCAGCCTCAGTAACTTAGTGAGGCCCTAAGCAACTTAGTGAGACCCTATGTAAAATAAAAAATACAAAGGGCTGGGGATGTGACTCAGTGGTTATGCACCCCTGGGTTCAATTCCTATGACAAAACATAATTCCATATATATATTTATTATCTGTGTATATATTAATATATATATATATATAATTACTATATGATACAGCCATTCCACTTCTTATATTCTAAAAGAATAGAAATCAGGGTCTCAAAGAAATATTTGTACACCCACAGGTTCACAGCAGCTTTATTACCATAGCCAAAATTTAAAAGTAACTGATGTCTTAAATCTTATTCCTTTAGGCGGGCCTTAATTTATTGTTAGACTCCTGCTTAACTAGTCAGGTTTTGGGGCACTCATTGACAGAAGAATGGATAAATAAAATGTGGTATATCCATGCAATGGAATGTTATTCTGCTGAAAAAAGGAAAGAAATTCTAACACATGCTGTAACATGGATGAACCTTTGGGACATTATGCTAAATGAAATAAGCCTGTCACCAAAAAAAAAAAGCTTATATGAGATTTCTAGACTAGTTAAATTCATATAGAAAGAAAGTAGAAAAAAAGAAAATAGAACAACTGTTGCCAGAGGCTGTAGGGAGAGGGGAATGCTGAGTTATTATTTAATGAGTACAGAGTCTGTTTTGCAAGATGGAAAGTTCTGGAGATGATAGTGGTGATAGTTGCAATATTGCATAATCTAATACTGAAGTATACACTTGAAAAGGATTAAGATGGTAAATTTATGTTATGTGTATTTGACCAAAATTTAGCTTTAATTATTTTAGCTTTTTTCCTGCTGTGACCAGAAGACCCAATAAGAACAAATTCAGAGGAGGTAGAGTTCACTGGGCACCCATGGTTTCAGAGGTCTCAGTCCATAGGCAGCAGGTTCGGTTGCTCTGGACCTGAGGTGAGGCAGAGCATCATGGCAAAAAGTGTGAAGGAAAGCAAGTCAAGACATGGCACCAGGAAGAAGAGTAAGAGGGAGAGAGATGGCAGCGGGTGACGGATGCCAGAGACAAAATATATACCTCGAAGTCATGCCCCCAATGACCCACTGCTCCAGTCAGATACTACATGCCTATCAGGGAATTGATGTACTGATTAGGTTAAGAATCTCATAACCCAGCCAGGCGCGGTGGCTCAAGCCTGTAATCCCAGCACTTAGGGAGGCTGAGACAGGAGAATCGCGAGTTCAAAGCCAGCCTCAGCAATGGCGAGGTGCTAAGCAACTCAGTGAGACCCTGTCTCTACATAAAACACAAAAAAATAGGGCTGGGGATGTGGCTCAGTGGTCGAGTGCCCTTGAGTTCAATCCCCAGTACCAAAAAAAAAAAAAAAAAAAGAATCTCATAACCCAATTGTTTCACCTCTGAAGTCTCTTGCATCATCTCACACATAAGCTTTGGGGGGGGGGGCACCTCATAGCTAAACCATAATAATGGCGATGAAAAAGAGGGAGGTGAGGTTTTGGTAAGCATTTGAAGGAGGTCAGGAAGTTGCCAAGTAGACATCAGGGTGGAGTGCAGGCCATGCAGAAAGTAGCAAAAAGGCAGAAGTCCTAGAGTGACAGTGTGCTTGGTGTGGTAGAACCACAGCCTCCCTGTGACTTTATGCCATGCTGGTGACATTGCATGTCTTCAACTTGAGTTCCTCAGGACAGTCTTCAGTTCATTGTCTCCTTCTTGAAGCTCTTGTTAGCATGTCAGGTTTTTAGATGAAGCATCGCATAAAATGTGTCTAGGTAGCACATCCTTTCAGCTGACACATGGACCACAAGCCCCATGAGGCAGACTTCATTTTCCCCCAAGTCCAGAGACAGTGCTGGCCCCACCTTGAGGCACCCACAGCTGCTCACCAACAAGCAATGTGCTCAAGACAAGAGCACAAAAAGTTGGAGAGAGAATGGCATTTCAAGCTCCACAAAGGAATAAGGTCCTTGAGATAGAAGCCCCAGAGGCTTAATGGACTATGTTGATTCACCAGCTTGGGTGATAAATAAGCTCCATCTTTCCCTAGTCTGCCGATAATGAGGTCTCAGACAAATCAGTGATCAAACTTTAAAAGATGGTCTGTGAACTGCTAATCTCACAGAAGAACAATTGCACAAAAGTTTACTGTAGCCATATGAAGGGAATTTTTATGAACCTTTTAAATCTGCTGATATACTTTGGGAGCGAGCGCATCAGTGGTGCATTTAAAAGTCTATGTGGAAGTAAACATTTTACTGCATGTTTGGGAAGAAGGGAAAAGTTAGCCAAGATTCATATTTTTCTAGAGCAAATGAGGTCATGCACTGGTTTGCGGCTGGTTTTCCCTCCCCCGGGGTCTTGTAAAGAATCGTGACGGCCCCAAACACTGTTGCTTTGCAACTCCTAGAGATTTATGGGATTTGGGTTAAATGCAATAGTAAGCATTCTCTCCAAGACAACAGCTGGCGTCTAGGAGGCAACAGCTGGAAAATGGTATCTTAGCTGCCCGAGGCAAGACAGCAGTGCCCACACATGCCCTCCCACAGCCTGAGCACTGAGGACCCAGGAATACAGGCAGATGCATCCAGGATTAGGCCAGGCCTTCCTGTATGTATGACCTGAGTGTACAAAGAGAGCAGAGGAGAACCGTGCTTCCTACTCCTAATCCTCAAGTCTGTATGGAACTTCCACCAGGGGCCTAATGGTTTACCAGGGTCACTCTGTACCGTCACGTGGTCTCAACAGGCAAGGAGCCCTCCTTCAAGTGGACATTTGCTATTTTGGTGGCTTAACATTCATTCCTAATTCTTCTAGTCCCCAGTTTTCTTTAATGGATATCTACCCCCTTGAAGAGGTTGCTCCTTGTCTAGGCTTACCAGTCCAGCTCCTTAACCCAGGCCCCAGAATCTTGAAGGAACTAATCCAAGGACAGAGCCCTTTTATTCCAGCACTGGGACCCGAACTTGCAGAAGCAACCAGATGTCTATGATACAACCCAGATGTCTTAGGCCACACTTCATCCTCTCCTTTTCTCAAGCTCTGTTCTCTAACCTTCCCCCTCCTCTCTTGAACCATCTGGAAGCCTTCCAGTAAATTCCTGACATGCTGGAATTAGTTTCAGTTGCCTGTCAGCAAAGAAACCTGGTGGGTACAGATGGGCATAGCACCAGAACATGTTAGCAAAAAGCACCAAAAGTGCTACATCTCCAGGCAAACACTCACTTTGCATCCAGAGGCTCTCTGTTAGTAAGACCAGTATGCCCCTCTAGGGGTTCAAATAAAGTCCTGAGGAGCTATGCATTCATCATTTCAGCAACCAGAAAGAGGCCTTAGAATTCATGGTCTTCATAGAGGTGAAAGACATACCCCAAACTCTTTAAGGACTCCTTCCCCAGCAGGATTCTCAGGTTAGAAGGGTCAGGAGCCATCATAAGCCAGATGCACAATTGTGGTTAAATACACACGACGTATAATTTACTATTTTGACCATTGTAAAGTCTATGATTCAGTGCTATTAAGTACATTCACACTGTGCTCAATCAACAGCACCATCAGTCTCCAGAACTCTTTTTCATTTGCCTGCTAAAACTCTGCATCCATGAATAACTACTCCCCACCCCCCACTACCTTCTGCAGTCCCTGGCAACCACCATTCTACCTTCTGTCTCTATGCATTTCACTTCTCTAAAAACCTCATATAAATGGATTCATATAGTATTTTGTCCTTTTGTGACTGGCTTACTTCACTTAGCATAAGATTCTCAAAGTTCATCCATGTGGTACTATCTGTCAAAATGCCCTTCCTTTTTAAGGCTGAATAATATTCCATTGTGTGGATATGCCATATTTTACTTATCCACTCATCTGTCAATAGACACTTGGGTTGTTTCCATCTTTTGACTACTACAGATCATCCTGCTATGAACATAGGTGTACAAATATCTACTCCAGCCCCTATTATTAGAGGTTTTTGTTTTGGATGAATTTTATTTTGAAAACACAAATATGTGCTGTGCAGCTTTGCCTTTTATATATATGATCTATCCAAATAATGTCTTTTTGAGCACTTGTTATGACCAGGGCAGTATGCTAGATTCAAGGGACACAAAGATGGATACACTGGGTCCCTTCCTCAGGAAGAAAAGTGACTCCAGCACAGCCCATCAGGAATGATGCCAATGTCCCTTCCATAAGGTCCCAGACACAAGTGCCAATAACTCCTCTAGGAGCGCTAAGGAGGGCAAGACCAGCGTGGGCCATGAAGGATGCCAGGATATAGAGTAGATGCAGGAACCACCCTTGCTGGGCCTACCTGTCTTATGGGAAGAAACTGTTTGTCTTCCTATTAGATAACATCCAAGATGGGCTTTTCAACCCTCACCTGGGATGTCAAATGAGACCCCTACCCTGCACCCACACAGGCAAGAATTCATATGAATTCTCAAAGTCAGTAGCAAATTTCCTAGTCAGTGGATGTGATCTTGGGTAAGTTTCCTTCAAATTTTAATCTATAAAGAAAAACAAGACAGGCATAAATTAATGTGCAGGAGAGTGTATGCTATATCTCAGCCGAAAGTCACTCTTCCGTGTGTGCCACTCTAGTGCTTGGGCTAGATGCTTACAAGCTATATTTTCCACATTATTTTGTGAGTTAGCTGACTTCAGCTAGGTTCCATTAATAGGAAGTCATGAAACAGAAGGCATGAGGAAAGGAAAGGCCATTTCTCCCAGTTTCTCCAGTAGAAGCACCACAAGTAGCAGTGGAGAGGGACCAGCAGGTGAGAAGACAACAGTTAAAATAATAACAATTAACAACAGTGGGAGCAGCAGACTAGAAAATGCAGGCTCAGGTTCCTGCACAGGCAGCTTGTTCTTAACAGCAGTAGTCTCAATGGCACCAAACCATGGATACTGGCTAACTCCTCCTTTCCAGATTGTTCCTTAAGCCCTGGGGTGGTAGCCACTTCCAGTAGCCATTAATCACTGGATAACCTTATTACATTTATTTTCCCCTTCTTACTTTCCTAATATATTTGCAACCAATTGCCTCTATTAAATTCTCTATTTTGAAATACCTGGGAGTGTTTTATTTTATTGGACTCTAACTGATGCAGTTAATTTATTCATTTTTTAATTTTTTTTAGTTGTAGATGGACACAATATCTTTATTTTTTTTATTTATTTATTTTTATGTGGTGCTGAGGATCGAACCCAGTGCCCCACACATGCCCTACAGGTGCTCTACCACTGAGCCACAACCCCAATTAACTTATTCTTAAAGCAAGTATCCAAGGAGTTCAGAGTGGGCCTCCCTAGATATGAAGCCACCTCTTCATCTCTGCACAGCAAAGGCTGTTGTTATGAGGAAGCCCCACGGTCTTTCCAGCCCCATCTGAGACACAGTTCACTTCATACGGTTGTGGTGGCTGTTCACTGCACAAAAGTGCCCCGCTCAGTTCACGCATGCAGCTGGGATCTGCTCTGCAAACCCTGTACCCAAATTGCTGCACTCAGCCAGGGGACGCCTTTTCCTAAGGCAGCTGATGACCCTGCTAAGATGCCTCCAAGCCCATGCCTTAGGTGGAAACCTCATTCGCAAAAAGTTCAAAGACCCTAACCTCCTCCCAAGTTGCTTCCAGGCCTATTTTCTAGGCTGACTCTCAGACATTTCAGAGGAAAAGAGTTTGAGTCAGAATGATGGGTATTTCCACACAGGTGGAGGCCAGGCCAGACCCAGACATACTGAGGACCCAGCAGAGCTTCTGAGACCTTACATTTCACAAAGCATCCTACCGCCTCCATCCCATTTTGTGTGGAAGGGCTGGGAGTCTGAATTCCTGCTCTCATTAAACTCCTGGGTGTTGGGAGCCCAACAGCCATTAGTCTTTCCCCATGGCTTCTTTGATTTCACAAGGAATCCAGAAGGCTACTCCAGACCCTTCCCTGATCATGAGCACCCTGGGCCCAGCTTGTTGCCACCGATTGTTCATGGGCACATGTGTCAACGCAACATTTTTTGAAGGATTTCTGGTACCTCCAACTAAATGCAATAAAATGAAGAGAGCCATCCATCTCTGGGCTCCCTATGCCTTGCAGAGCTCAATACTCCTTTCCCTATGCTAAAAAGAAGCCATGCCACCCCCTGAGTTCACTTAAATCGAGGCATCCATATTCCTGCAGGAGAGTGCACGTATGCTTGAAACCCTTAAACAACCCCTCGCCATATGTGTCGATTTAAATGGAAACCAAACGAGGAAGGATTCTGGCGACAGTCTGTCACCGACTGGAGCGCGTTGCTTCCTTCAGTTAATTTATGTCTTCCGTGATCAAGTGGCTGCTTTTTAAAAGGCTCCACCTGTGATGGAACTTTTTTTCTCCCCCCCATACGTTCACATTCAAAGGTCCCCGGCCCATGCATTAATAGTCATTTTAAGACCTCCCACTCTTGGTAGCACTTTATCTTCCTAGCTCTTTACCTGTATTAATTAATTAGTGCTATAAATACAACCAACACATGACTATTCTGGACCTAATCAGTCACTGACGAGACTCAGGACCTGGAGGGAAATAAGGAAAATTGAATCTTTCAAAAATCGAGCCTATACAAGGTAATGTAGACAATTCTGTCCTGAAGGTCAATGGGGAGTGACCAATTTAGGCTCCAACCAAAGAGAAAAGAAATTTCTTGAACAGCACTGCAGCAACCCCAGTCAAGGTGATTCTGATCTATTATAAATAAGCCATAAATTATGTTTTCTTGCTGGATGAGTGTACTAGGTTTTATTGAAGGTCTACTAAATGCCTCATCCTGGGTTATATGATAAATGTTAGGAGATGGCATTTCTGAGCCTTTCCCACTCAATTGTTATGGCAGAGGTTAGCAGAACCTAGGCATCATTGAAAGTTGGAAACCCTAACTCAAAAAAATCATGCAAAGGGAATCAGGGGACTTTAGATTGATGTCAAATATTATAGATTCATTAAGTCATTCAAAAAATATTTGTTAGGGTTGGAGGTGCGTCTCAGTGGGAGAGCGCATGCTTAGCATGTGCAAGGCCCCAGCTTCAATCCTCACACCAAAAAAAATTTAGAAATAAAAATAGATATATATGAAAATTACCCAGGATTCCAGGACCCTAGAATCCAAGGTGTGGGCTAGGGGAGCATCCAATACAAGGATATTCTAAACTGCCTAATTCACCTGGTTGTTGGCTTATCCAGAAAGAAGCCTACAAGAAGAAAGTTCTGTTGATTCAACCACAGGTCTCCAGAACTGTTCTTAGTGCTGATCCAGAACTCCCTCTGTTTAGTTTGGACCTTAACTCTTTCTAGGCCCTAGTTTCTAGATCCAAATTTACTTCTGATTCTGAGTTGGACCCTCGTGCAATCTCTCCAAGCTGGATTTTGGTCTACCTTCAGGCTTTTGTCCTGGGTCTGGCCTTCCCCTGGGTCACAGGCAAACAGAATCAAACACGGTGAGATGAGGAAAGGGCATACAGAATCTCGCTAGCCAACCCAGGAATGTCATTTCTCTAAGCTTGTTTTTTCTTAATTTCTTATCTACTGCAAAATAAAGAACTCATCCCACCCAGTCTTTGCATGAGTCAGGAGCTGTGGGCTGGAATTTAGATCTGTGAGTGAAGAAATTGCTGTGGTCACCTCTAATTTGCTTTTGTTCTTTGCCCACCTTGCTGATTATGTATAGCAATGCTGTTAGACACATGGGGCTCTGGGCAAGGCACTTGCAGATTGGGGAGGAAAAGTTTTAGACACCAGCCTGACAATGAGGAAAGGCTGTCAGGGGCTCTGGCTAGGAACTTGGGCCTTATGAAAGATGCATGAATAAATAACAGCACCAAGTTCATAGGCAGCCCTGGATGCACAGGGTAGGAGGGCTGGATTCTGTTGCTTAAGGTGGAGAGCGGAGTAAGCATATTAGAAGAGGACCCCTTCTAATAGAGGAGAAGGAAGGTATCTCAGGGCAAGGGAAGTTTGCGGGCAAGGACAGGAATGTGCAAAGCATGTTGAGGAGCAAGAGCTAGAAGCTCACTTTAAACACCATCCTGAAAACCCTCTTGGACCTCCCTGTTTCACAGATTTCACTTCCTCCTTCAGTGTCTTTCCTCACTTGGTCAATCATTTTCTGACAGCAACAGAAGCAGGAACAGCTTCCCCCTTGCATCCAGACTACAGGGAAATGATCCCTCTGGGTCTCCTGTACCATTCCATCCCTTCTGCAAGGGGTGATACTGCTCTTCTCAGAGGCAGGCTCTCTGAGTAGGAAGGGGTGTGATTTCATTTTTCTTCTTGCTGCAACAAACCACCCCCAGATATTTTCCTTCCACTCCTCATGAAAGAGTCCAAAAGGTCCAAAGACAGATGCTTCACCCACCCACATAAAAAGGAAGAAGTCCTACAATTGAATAGACATTCTGAGTGGCTACAAATTGAAGGTTGTGAAACTGATGAGGGAAAATACCAATGCCCATTTTTTAAAGGTTTTCATGCAAACACAACAATGAACTCTTAAGCTAAGAGGGGACCCTAGACACTTGCACAGGAGTCCAGAGTAGACTCACACTGAGGCTGTCCAGGGACAGATGCTGCAATTTGCCTGTAAACACTTTCTTAAATCTTATCTTTTTGGAAGAGACTCAATTCTGTTGGTGGCCGGCCAATGCCATCGCTGCTTTTAGGAAGATGGCTCTCCTATTAAGGATCTTTAAAAACATCAAGGAGCTGCGCTGTGCCAGGCACACAGAAATCCTGCCACCTACTAGCCTTCCCAACTTTACTGAGGTATGATTGGCAAATAAAAATGTGCATATATTTAAGGTATGCAACACAATGATTTAATATGCATATATACAGTGGCATAGTATTTGCAGATAACCTAGGCACATGCTCTTGTATACTTTAAACCATCTCTCATAATACCTAATACATAGGAAATAGTTGCTTTACTGTATTTAGGAAATGACAAGAAAAAATTCTATACATGTTTGGTACAAATACATTTATTTTCTCTCCATAGTTGGTTGAATCCAAGGACATAGAAACCACAATTACAGGGGGCTGATTGTATATCGTAAAATGATGATCACAAGCAAGTTCATTAATATACCTGTTACCTTACCTAGTATAGTTACCCGTGTGTGTGTGTGTGTGTGTGTGTGTGTGTGTGTGTGTGGTGAGAACACTTAAGATCTTAGCAAATTTCAATTCTATGAGACATTATTATTGACTATAATCACAATGTCATACATCAGACCTCCTTCTGCATGAAGTAAAACTTTGTACCCTTTAGCCAACATCTCTCTGTTATTCCCATCACCCAGCACTTAATAGCATTAATCTACTCTTTGTTTCTATGTGATTAAGGTTTTAAATGCCACATGTAAGTGAGGTCATGCAGTGTTTGTCTTTTTGTGACTGGCTTATTTCAGTTAGCATACTGTCCTCCAGATTCATCCATATTGTGGCAAATGGAAGGCTCTCCTTTTTTAAGGCTGAATAATATTCTTCTGTGTGTGTGTGTGTGTGTGTGTGTGTGTGTGTGTGTGTGTGTGTGGAGAGAGAGACTTCAGTTTATTTATCCTTTTGACTGTTTGAAGGGCATGTCAGTTGTTCTCATATCTTGGCTAATGTATATACTCGGTAATGAACTTGAGAATACAGATATCTCTCTGAAGTGGCCATTTCATTGCCTTTGAGAAGAGAAATTTCTGGGTCATGTGATTTTTGTATTTTTAATTTCTTTTGGAAACTCCATGCTGTTCTCCATAATGGCTATACTAAATCTACATTCCATTGACAATGTACAAAGTTTCCCTTTCTGCATACTCTTGCTGACATTTGTTATCTTTTGTCTTTTTTGATAATAGCCTTCTTAA
The DNA here is from genome assembly GCA_028644305.1 of Xerus rutilus. Lineage (NCBI taxonomy): Eukaryota > Metazoa > Chordata > Mammalia > Rodentia > Sciuridae > Xerus > Xerus rutilus. Next base: position 36,912,591 of record CM053414.1, read on the forward strand.
CAGATGTGAGGTGATACCTCGTTTGTACTTTTGATTTGCATTTCCATGATGATTAGTGGTGTTGAGCACCTTTTCATATGACTAGTAGCCATTTTTTATTCTTCTTTGGAGAAATGTTTACTCAGGTCTTTTGCCCATTTTTCAAACAGGTTATGCGCTTTTCTACTATTGAGTTGTGTGAGTTCTTTATATATTTTGGATATTAACTCCTTATCATATATATGGTTTGCCAATATTTTCTCCCAATGCATAGGCTACTTTTTCATGTTGTCATTTCCTTTACTGTGCGCAACTTTTTAGTTTGATATAGTCCCAATTATTTTGTCATATCCTAAAAAAATAAATGCCAAGATCAACATCTAAGAGATTTTCCCCTAGATTTTCTTCCAGGAGATTTATGGTTTCAGTCTTATGTTTAGGTTTTTCATACATTTTTCACTTTTGCTTATGGAGTAAAGCAAGAGTTCATTATCATTCTTTTGCATGTGGATATCCAGTTTTCCTGGACCATTTATTGAAGAGACTATCCTATTGTGTATTCTTGTCACCTTTGTCAAAGATTAATTCAACAGAACTTTTACTTCTATACTCTCTGTTCTATTCCATTGGTTTGTGTGTCTGTTTTTATGCCACTCTCATACTATTTTGTTTTTAATATAATCTGAAATCAGAAAGTGTGATGCTTACAACTGTGCTCTTCTCTTTCAAGATTGCTTTAGCTATCTGGGGTCTTTTGGGATTCCTACAAATTTTAGGATTACTTTTCTATTTTTATAAAAAATGCCATTTGAATTTTGATAGGGATTGCATTGAAACTGTATATCACTTTGAGTAGTATGAAGACTTTAACAGTATTAATTCTTCCAATCCATGAATATGAGTTAACTTTCCATTTGTTAGTATCTTCAGTTTCTTTCATCGGGGCTTTATCATTTTCAGGGTATAAACCTTTGGCCTCAAGGGTTAAATTTATTTCTAAGTATTTTATTCACCCTGATGCTACTGAAAATGGGATTGTTCTCATAATTTTTTTATTTTTTGGATAATTTGTTGATAGTGCATAGAAATACAACTGATACTTGTATGTTGATTTTTTATCCTTCATCTGTACTGAATGTATTAGTTCTAATATTTTGTAGGTGGAGTCCTTAGGCTTATCTATTTAAAAAAAATCATGTCATCTGCAAACAGAGACAATTTTACCTCTCCCTTTCTGATTTGGATATCTTTTATATCTTTTCATTGCTTAATTTTTCTATGCAGGACTTTTAGAAGTGGCTAGAGTGATCACTTTCTCTTGCACCTTATCTTAGAGGAAAAGCTTCATTCCTTGTTGTTAAATATGATATTAGCTATGGGTTTGTCATATATGACCTTTATGACATTCCTTCTATATTTAATTTGTTGAGAGTTTTATCATAAAACGATGTTGAATTTTGTCAGCTACTCTTTCTTCATCTATTGAGATGACCATGTGGTTTTTATTCTTTGTTCTGTTAAAGTGGTATATCACTTTTTTATTTTTTTGCCTATATTGAGCCATTCTTGAATTCCAGGGATAACTCTCATTATTTTAACATGCAGTTGAATTCCGTTTGCTAGTATTTTGTGGAGAATTTTGGTATCTATGTTCATCATGGATATTGGCCAGCAATTTTTTTTATAGTATCCTTGTCTGGTTTTCATATCATTCTCTGGCTTTGATATCAGAGTAATGCTAGCCTTATAAAATGAATTTGGGCAAGTGTTCCCTCCTCTTCCATTTTTTTTTCTAAAAATTTGAGAATAATTGATATAATTTTTCTTTAAATGTTTGGTGGAGTTCACCAGTGAAACCATATGGTCCTGAGCTTTTCCTTTCTGAAAGATTTTTGATGACTGATTCAATTTATTCATTCATTTTTGGTCAGTTCAGATTCTCTTCCCAGTCTCGATACATTGTATATCTTAGGGAATTATCTACTTCTAGATTATCCAATATTTTGCACATAATTGTTCGTAGTCTATCATGATCCTTTGTATTTCTATACTATTAGTTCTAATGTCTCATTTGTCATCTCTGTTTTTTGAGTCCTCTCTCTTTTTTCCCTGTCTAGGTAAATGTTGTCTCTTTCGTTTACCTTTTCAAAAAAATACTTCTCAGTTTCATTGATCTTTTCTAGTCACTACTTTGTTTATTTCTGCTCTGACCTTTATTGCTTCCATCCTTCTGCTTACTTTGAGCTTCTGTTTGTTCTTCTTTTGTCTAGTTCTTTGAGATGAAAAGTTAAGTTGTTTGAGATCTCTTTTTTCTTAATGTAAGTATATCCATATAAATTTCCCTGTTAAGCTGCTTCTTCTATATCCCATAAGTTTTGATATAGTTTCCACTTTTATATGTTTCAGGTATTTTTTAAATTTCCCTTTTGATTTCTTCTGTGTCACATTGGTTGTTGCTACAGACTGAATGTTTGTGAGCCCCCTTGAAATCCTAAGCTCTTAAATCCTAACATGTTAATACGGTAGGATGATGCTATTAGGAGACAAGACCTTTGGAAGGTGATTAGCTCATGAGGGCAGAAACACATGATTGGAACTAAGGCCCCTATAAGAATACAGAGCAAGCTATTTCCTTCCTCCATGTGAGGTTACAGTGAGAAGAAATGAAGGCCCTCACCAGACACCAAAACTGTCAATGCCTTGATCTTGAACTTCTCAGCCTCCAGAACTCTGAGAAATAAATATTTATTGTTTATAAGCTACCCAGTTTATGCTATTTTGCTATAAAAGCCTGAAGAGCCTGAGTCTAAGTTATTCAGGAATGTGCTGTTTCCTTCCTACATATTTGCAATTTTTCCAGTTTTCCTTCTGTTATTGATTTCTAGTTTTATACCATTACTGCCAGAAAATATACTTGATATTTTTATTTTTTAAATATATTAAGATTTGTTTTGTAGCCTAATTAATCCTGGAGAATGTCCGACATATGCTTGAGAAGAATGCATATTCAGTTGCTGTTAAATGGAATGTCCTGCGTATGTCTGTTAGATCCATTTGGTCAAAAGTATGGTTTAAATCCAGTTTTTTTTATTGATCCTCTACCTGGATAATCTATCAGTTGTTGAAAATGGGGTACTAAAGTTCCCTACTGATATCATGTTAATGTCTATTTCTCCCTTCAAATTTGTTAATATCTGCTTGTGTATATTTAGGTGCTCCAACACTGGGTGCATATATGTTTACAACTGTTATATCTTCTTGATAAATTGACTCCTTAATTATTATATATTATTTTTTTTGTCCCTTGTGACAGTTTTGACTTAAATTCTATTTGATTTGATACAAGTATAGGCTCTTGCTCTCTTATGGTTACCATTTTCCTGGAATATCTTTTTCCATCCTTTAACTTTCAGTCTGTTTGTTCTTTAAGCAAAAGTGACTCTCTTATAGGCAACATATATCAGGTATTGTTTTTCTTTGTTTCATATTCAATACACATTAAGCCACTGGATGCCTTTTGATTGGAGAATCTGATCCATTTACATTTAAATCAGTTACTGATAAATAAGTACTTCCTATTGCCATTTTGTTCATTGTTTTATGATTTTGACGTTCTTCTGTTCCTTTCTTCTGTGCTTTTTAGTTCTTTGCAATTTGATGATTTTCCATAGTGTTATGCCCTGATTCTTTTCTCCTTATTGTTTGTGAATTTACTATAGGTTTTTACTTTGCAGTTGCCATGGGGCTTGCATAAAACATCTTACAGTTATAACCATCTATTTTAAGCTGGTAACAACTTAACTTTGATCGCATACAGATTTCACGCTTTTACTTCTCCTCCCACCATATTTTATGCTTTTGATGTCACGATTTATTTATTTTTTGTATTGTGTATCCACTAACAAATAATTGTAGTTATTGTTATTTTTAATGCTTCTTACTTTTAACCTATATACTAAAGTTAAAATTAATTTACATACACTGTTACAGAAGTAGAATATTCTGAATTGGGCTATATACTTATTTTACCATCATGTTTCATTCTTTCATGTAGTATAACTGGATATCATATATTTCCCAATATTTGGGAAGTTTTCAATCATTCCATTTTAGATATGTTTTCATTCCTTTCCTCTTCTCTGAGATTCCCAGGATGTGTACAATACTTCTGTTTGTGATGTTTCATAAATCCTGTGACCTTTTTCATTCCTTTTTATTCCCTTTCTCTCTTTTTTTCCTCCTCTAATTTCAAAATACCTGCCTTCAAGTTCACAGATGCATCTGCTTGATCAAGTCTGCTGTTGAAACTCTTTACTGCATTTTTCATTTTATTTGTTGTTTTATTCAGCTTCAGAATTTCTATTTGTTTCTGTTTCATGATTTCTGTCTCCACTGAACTTTCCATGTTGTTCATGCATTCTTTCCTGATATCAATGAGTTGTCACTCTGAAATCTCTTGAAGCTAGCTGAACTTCCTTAAAACAATTATTTTGAATACTTTGTCAAGAAATTTTCATACTTCTAGACTTTTTTTGAGATCAGTTACTGGAAAATAGTTATGTTCTTTTGGAGATTTTTTTTCCTATTCATGTTCCTTGAAGTCTTGCATTACTATCTTCACATTTGAAGAAATAGTCGGTTCCTCCAGCCTTCACTGATTAGCTTTAGTAGAGAAAAACTTTTACTAGCCAATCCTGGCTTGGGATTCTGAGGATCTCTCAGAGCACTTCTTTAGAAGGACCTATTCTACCCCCTCTTGTTCCATTTTAAGGGGAAATTTTTAAGTGTGCATGCCTTCTCTGAATTCAACAAAGCCAGACCTCATGATGAGAACCTCCCTTTTGTTTTCCCTAAGGGGGTATACTGACATAATCAAGTTTATGTGCTCTTTCCCAATACTAGCTGACTAAGCATGCTTTCTAGCCATCTGAAAAGGTTCACACTCACTATCCAGAATACACATAGGGAACTGGCCATGAGGAAGGAGAGGTAAGGTGCATGGAACATTGAGATACCCATGAATCAGCTGAGGGTGTCCCAAAGATGAAGCATCCCAAGCCTCTTATGGGAATGCCCCCTGATGGAGTCCAAAAACACAGTTAGTAGGATTGCAGCAATTTATTGAGTTCTGAGCCCTGGTTCCTTTGAGTCTTCAGCTCTCCTCCATGGTTCTAGCCTCTCCTAACTACTCAACTATGCTGAAACCCTCAGGTGTGCAAGGAAGAGGTGGGCCTCTTGGGTCGCATCCCACACAGCTGCAGAAGCCAGGCACCCTCACTTTCCCCCATGGGAAGAATGGCAGGCTGAAGGAGTCTCTCCTGGCATTGAGCTGCGACACATCAAGGAAGGAGGATATGAGTAAAACAAAACTGTTTTTACCCTCTACAATGAGTCTATTCTCAGGTTTTATGATTCTAGCCTATGCTGGAACTTTATTAGACTCCTTAATGCCCACAGAGTTACTCTGATCCAAGGGTATAAAAATCAGTGTGCTGTGGGGAGATGGTCATAGAAAGGTCTTATTCTGCCATCTTGCTGACATAACTCTCCTCCATTTCCTTTTCTGTTTAAACTTTTCTATGCCCGCCAAGGTGACTCTCAAGGTCACCTACCCCATGCCATCAGTGCCATTTCTGAACTTTCCACAATTAACGGGTTTCCCTGGGTTCACCCATAGAATAACATTATAACTCAGCCCTCTAAATGAACAAATAAATGAACTATCAAATGAGATTCTTTTGTTTCCCTAGGATAGTATTTGTGCACTCAGAACAGGAGACCTACACGAATATTAGAAATATAAGATTTAAGCCCGGGATTCAGGACCTCTTCTGTAGCTTGCAGATCTTCCAGTTTAAGAAAGCTAATTATTCACACCCACTCTTCCATGAAACAGCAACAAAAAAAAAAGAAGTGTTGCTGCTCAAAAAGAAGTGAGCAGCTCATCTCCAAAGATGTGTAAAGCAGAAGCATAGGAATTATCTGTGTAGAACCAGGGATATTCCAGTCTTGTGCTACTACCAATATGGTCCATGGACCATATGCCCTTGCCTCACCTGGATCGTATTAGAATTGCAGAATCTTGTTAGAAATGTTTCACTCCAGAGCTACTGAATTATAGTCTGTATTTTATCAAGATCCCTAAATAATTTATGCCCAACATTAAAGTTTGAGAAGTGTTGATTTGCAGTCTAGTCGCATATGGAATCACCTGGGCAATTTTAGCTTTTAAACACTAATTCCACAAAAATACTAATCCCCAGGCCCTATACACAGTCAAGTGAATCAGAACCTCTGCTAGTAAGACCCAGACATCTGTATTTTAAATGTTTCTAGAAATTATAATGCTGTATAAATGAGAACTTCCCTTGAAGGTGCCTATATTTTATATCCAGCTAGATTTGAGAAATTTTCCTTCTTTTCCTTACTATTGTTTTTTCCCATAGTTAATTGTATGATTCAGCTTTTCAGAACTGTGACCAAATACCTGGGAAAATCAACTTAAAGAAGGAAAGATTTATTTCAGCTCACAATCCATGGTCACTTGGCTCTGTTGCTTTGGGCCTAAGGCAAGAAACATCATGGCAGGGAGTACCTCATGGAGAAAAGCTGCTCAACTCATGGAGACAGAGGGAGAGAGAATGAGACCAGAGCCTTCAAGGGCACACTGCTAAGGACCTACTTCATCAAACTAGACCTTATCACCTATTACAGTTTAGATGTGTAGTGTTCCCCCAAAAGTTCCTGTGTGAGACAATGCAAGACAGTTTAGAGGTGAAATGATTGGGTTATGAGAGCCTTAATCTAATCAGTGCATTAATCCTATGATAGTAATTAATGAATGGTAACTGTAGGTAAGTGGGATGTGGCTGGAAGAGGTGAGTCCCTGGGGGTGTATCTTTGGGTATATATTTTGTGAACTGAGCTTAGTCTCTTTCTGCTTCCTGATGCCAAGTCCTGAGCTGCTTTCCTCTGCCACATACTTCTGCCAAGATGTTCTGCTTCACCTCAGGTCCCAAGGAATGGAGTTGGCTGACTATGGACTGAGATCTCTGAAACCATGAGCCCCACATAAAGTCTTCCTCCTTAAAATTGTTTTTGTCAGGTTTTTGGTGATAGTGGCAAAAAAAGCTAACTAAAACATCTCATAAGTTTTCACCATCAGCCCCTTAAATTATGAAACTATCAGTGGATTAATTCATCAATGAGGTTAGAACCCTCATGATCCAATCACCTTCCAAAGACCTATCTCTGAATACTGCTGCATTGGGAACCAAGTTTTCAACACCTAAGCTTTGGGGAAACAGATCCAAACCATAACAGGAATGCATGAACATCACTTTTAAAAGTCAAAGAATATAAACTAAAGTACATTAAAAAAGCAAGTTTCTCTCATCCCTAATCTTCAATATCCCAAAATCCCTCTACGAAGGCAAGAAATGTTAACCATTGTTGTATCTTTCCAGAGTTTTTGTATGCATGGTCAAACACATCCATGTATATACACCATTCTTCCTTATATTTGCCTATACATGCTATTCTTCATCTTGCTATTTTCACTTAACAGTATATTTTGGACATTGTTCCATTATAGCAAACATGATTCTGCCTCATTCTTTTTGACAGCTATATACTCTTATTCTATTGTACAAATGGAACATAATTGATGAACCAGTTCCCAACTGATGCACATTTAGGTTGTTTCTAATTTTTTGCTCCTACAAACTATCCACAATGGTTGATACATAAAATAGCGGACACTTCAGTCATTCTTTCCCTCTTTTCCTATGTCTTTTTTTCATGGCATTTATTACCAATTCCAGGTGACTGCATTGTTATCATGCAAACTAGGATATTTCTAAAAACAGAAGGGGGCACTAAGAGTTATTTGAGGACATCAATGTGACTACCTCAGGCAACTGGGATACATGGCCTTCCTACCTGATTTATTGTGTATTCTTTGTGTGTTTATCATCTACCTCCCTACCATGTAATCTCCTGGAAAGTAATAACTACTCTGTTTTGTTCACTACTGTTTCTCCAGTTTCCTGAATGATAGCTGGAATATGACAGAAGCTCATTAAATATTTGATGAATGAATAACTGAATTAAAATGAATATATCTGAATATCGTCACTAGCACATATGTGAGACTATCTTTAGGATAAATTCCTGAAAGTCAAAGGGCATCAAATGGTATACACATCTTATAATTTGGTATACATGGCTATGTGGTATTCCTTGGAATGTGTACTAATTAACATTCCCACCAACAAGAAGAGTGGGACTTCTGCTCCCTTGATCTTCATTGCTTGTGTGTGTGTGCATGTGTGCACAAATATGCATGTGTGCACAAACATTTATATTCAATATGTCCCCCACAGAGACCTGCTGCCACAGCACTACCCAGACTAAGCAATGAAGTTTATGACTTCCAGAGGCACACATTTTGGTACTGGGGGAGGTGAGGAGAGAACCTCCCATACCCACTGATGAAGGTGTTTGATGCATCCTTTTTCTCCTAGTATTCCTTGCGGGCAGAATCAACATTTGCAAATTACCTTCTAGGGCCCTTACTATCAGACACAGCATGGCAGCACCTAGTGCAGGCCTGGCTCAATAAATGTTTAATTAATTAATCAATCAAGTCAAGTCAAAGATTAGGTTGATTATCTAGATATTTTTATCTATTCAGCACTAGGCAATTTGTTAATTGCTTTTTCTTTTCTTTCAAAGTTTGGTACTGAAATGATAATATGTTTTGGATTTATGTAGATATAGATTCAGAGGTCAAAAATCTGATAAGTATGAAATATTCCCAGGGTGTCCTCCAGGGCAGATTGCTGCAAAAGCAATAGTCATTATCCTAGAAGTCAATGCCTTAATGTTACCATAATGCTGAGGTATAAAATACTCTGGCTTGTGATGAGATAACTGAAATCCACAAATATGGTTCTGCAAAAATATAAAGCAAACTCAGAGAACCTCCATCAGCACGATTTTCCCCACTGTGGATGTCCACACTTAGGCTGATCCTAAGGACAAAGGAATGTGTTTTTGCATAACATTTTTAACTATACCCCTCCCAGTGGAATCCCATTGGAACCTAGGCATGCCATAGCTGTTTAAGAAAATATTATGTTGGGTAAAATGTAGGAAAGCAAAAACATGATAATCAAATGATCATAGTGAGGAGAAATGCTATGTGATTCCTGTGCTTAATAAACTTCTCATGGATAATGGAGATTTCTAGGAATCCCCATCCAATAGCCTCATGGAGCACCATGTTGGTTTTATAAGTGAATAGCACTTAAGAGTCATGAATTATCTGCCTTAGTTTCATTTACAGATCACAACATGCCAAGATTTTTGTGCTGTTTATTCTTAGCTATACGTACTAGACTTGGCCTTTCTGGATATTAATCTGGTTGTAATTGTGCTCTTGGTAGATTTGGGACAGTAATGGCATCCCCAGGACCTTCTCTGAGCAACCCACAAGCAGGCCCTCAGAGTAGACACATCCAGAACCTGCCACAGAGACTGGCAGCAGCTCCTCCCAAATAGGCCCTGGACCTCAGGAAGTTGCAGTATACAGAGGAGGAAACCCTAACAGGTTCAATCCAGTTAGAAATTTCCAGTAGCTTCCAGAAGCTGGGAAAAAAAATCACAAAAGCATTTTTCCCTTACTTTCTAAAGATTTGCCTTTGATTTTTAAAAAGCTCTTTTGGGTTGAGTTAGAGCACTCACTCACACATTCGTCTGGGAGGCGGTGATCTGGCAGCAGCCCATGCCTCAGAGACTGCCAGGAGGACTCCAGCAACTCGATGAGGCCTCAGATTCCTCGCAGTCTGAGCCTGAGCACAGAGACGCGTGATCCCGACCATAAGCGCTGCCTTCACAGGCTGTCGGGGAGTGTGAACCCGGGACAGCAGAGCTGGCTGGCAGCCGTGCACTAGCCACTTCCTCCTCTACCCACAGCGATGCAAACACTCAGAAAGATCAATGCTGTTGCTTCAGAATTTCCCTCTTTCCAACATTGTCAACACACGTTCAGCCACACATAGTGTATATATAAGTCCACAAATACACATGCCAACACACACATTTATCACATGTCGATCTTCTTGGTCAACTCGATACCTTTAAGTGGTGCGACACCTCCCCCAAAGGAGTGGCCAACTCAGGCCTGGCTGAGGACTGCCTCCCACTGGCTCTCAAAGGAACGGAAGTCTAATCAAGGTCACAGAGGTCTTAGAGACTGTACTCTGGGGACCTTGCAACCATACAGGGACATTTGTGTCTTCTTCAAGCCTGGACATGCCTCCAGGACCTGAAAAATACATCATTTATCAGAAATCACAGAAGTAATGTCCCAGAGGGGCAGTAACTTGAAGCATGGACCCAGAGCTGGCATGCCTCCTCCTGAGAGACCTGCATTTTCACCCATGATTCCTCTTCCATCAAGTGTCATGGTATGACCTCTTAACAGATGGCAGCTCTGGAACAACTAGGTTCCAAATCACCTGTGCCTGTTTTAAAAACAAGAGATGACGCTGTCTTTTCCAGGGGCTCTAATCAAAGCTACCCATGTGCTATGGAAAACACACAACTTTGGCAATAGGTAGACTTGAGTTCAACTCTGGATCTGTCGTAAATAGCTGAGTGACCTTGAACAGCTTTCAGAAGCTTTCAGAACTTTGATTTCTTAATGTTTAAAATGGGAACAATAGTATTCACTCCCTCAGTTTGTTGTGTGAGGCTTAAAGATAATGTGTCTTAAACAACACCCCCTAGAAGTGTGGCACATGGAGAAACAGAAAGAGCTCAGTAGTTAACCCACTGAGGAAAAAAAACCTCAGTCTTCCTTGGTCTTTCTTCCAAGAGTAGGGCAACCCTGCCCAGGACCCGTGGAAGCAGAGATCAGACCAATGTGCTTCTGTAAAAGATCAGAGCTTTGGAACTGACCAAGAAAAGGAGAATGAGTTGGGGACACTTGGAATGAGGCTATGGGATAGAGTGGTGTGTGGAGAGGAAGCAGGGAAGGCGTAGATTGAGAAGAACTAGACGAAAACCCTGTACTTACTGTGCCCTTCCCACACTCCCACCTAGAAGAGAGAGAAATTGATGAGTGAGTAGCTTGAGGGAAGTTACTGAGGCACCTAGAAGCCTCACAAGTCAGTGTTCTTACTGGAAGATCTCCACGTCTCTGATCTTCATGTCCACTTTGTGGACCTTCAGCAACAGATTCCTCTACACACACACATACACCCCTAACCACTAGGAAGGTGAGGACTGGCCCTGTGCAGGCTCCCAGCTAGCTCCCCTGAAATAACTCCCTACAGTATCTTCTAAGGCTACAGTCAAACAAATGGGGACCCCTGGAGACCTAGTAAGGTCATGGTGAAGAGCTTCATCCATGCATAGAGATGAACCAAGATTTGGCACCCCTAGCTGGAGTGTCTACATCCCATCACATAGGCAGTTGAGAATGTCACCTATATTATCACTGCTCTGGTCCAACAGGTCAGATTTGAACACACAAGAGGGAAGAAGTCAGACAGGTTCCCAAAGAAGAAAAGCAGAGATTGAAAAAAAACCCCTGGGAAGCCAATTTAGGGATCTACATAATGTGATAGGAATGGGGCAAGAGGGAGAAATTTCATTTCCGAGTTCTTCCTGGAGAAAAACTATGCCTGTTTAGAGGAAATGCTTCCATAAGCTGGATGGAGTATGGGGAACAGGAGCATGTTCAAGTAATAAAGATGGCAAAGAAACTGCATACTTCATTTCATGTGTTTGGCTTTGTGAGTTTGAAGGTAGAACTAAAGAGGCACTGAAAGTTTGGCATGGAGAAGAGAAAACTTTTGTGTCCTGACATGATGAAGAGCCAGGTGACTGGCTGGGCAGCTTCTAGAAGACAGCTGGGAATGACCAACAGCGGTCCTTGGTAGCCAGCAATTTCTGTTGAGGATGCTATGAGGTCTTTGAGCTATGATCCTAAAAGGAAATTCTTCCCTATACTCACACATCTGACACCAATGTGTGGGTTTTCCACACCACACAATTTTCCCTGGCGACACCAATTGGGTATCCAATGCTTCAACTCCTTTCTGACAGTACCCATCCAGAGACTGCAGAGGACAACACTTCAGACACCAATTGCAAATAGTGAAACCCAAGGTTACCCACACTGCTGTCAAGTTTGGCTAAAACTAGGGGTTCTCGGGTTCAATAATTTTCCACATTGTCTCGCAGAACTCAGGGAGATGCTTTGCTTACTATTAATGGCTTAATTAATAGTACCAATGAGCAATTAATGGTACCAATGATCAGCCAAATGACAAAGTACATAAGATGAGGTCTGGAATGGCCAGGAGTTCTGCAGGAGCCTCTATCTTCATGGAGTTGGGGTATGCCACCCTTTTGGCATGTGGTTGTGTTCACTAACCCAGCAACTGATCAAATCTCATTGCTTGAGATTTTAGAGCTTAATCTCCAGTTTCTCTCATCTTCCAGAGGTCATTGCATGCACTTGAAAGTTCCAAACCTCTAATCGCTTGCTCCTCTAGTGACCAGCATTCTAAGAGCCTCAACGTAAGTCACTCATTAGTATAAACTCAGGTATGACTAAAAGGGGCTGATTATGAATAACATAGGATGCTCCTCTCACTCAGGAAATTCAAAGTGTTTTTAAAGTTCCATGCCAGGAACTGGGGACTAAGACCGAATATATTTCTTATTATATCACAGACCCTCTCTATCAGTGATCAATAATGGTTCTGCAGATAAGGACTTTAGAGGGTACCAGAGCAACATCTAGGTTGACATGTGAGCATATACATCATGCCTAGACACAGGAGTCAGGGAATGAAAGCAGAGATGATACGTGCACTGGAGAAAGAACACCAAGTAGCCGACACAGGCTTGGGTACAGTCCCACTCCAGCTAATGATTGAGTCTGGAAAAACTCCTTCCCCTGGCTGGGTTTTATTACTTAACCCTAAAGTAGACTCATGCCCTCAGATTCCAGGACTCTGATTGTAGTACAGCACTCTCCGCTCTGCAGCATGAAGTGGTGGTGGTAATTAGCAGAGCATTTGTGCATTTATATGGACTAGGCTTGCTGCCCCAATATAAGGAATTTTCTCACGAATTACACGTGCAAAGAACTGCTCAGATTGAACTTTAAGATCAACTTCAGATGCACTTTTTATTCTCATTGTTTTAGTTTTCTCCATCCCTGAGTTCTTTGCAACAATCCCCCAATTTGATTTTATCCAGCAGAACAATCTCTGCCTTCTCCTTCTGGTCATCAGTTCATAAAACCTCAGAACTCGGAAGTCTATGACAATAGGTTGGTTTGGATAGAATGTTTATTCTTTTAAAGGGATGATAGTTCCTGACCTTCTGAAATCAGTAGAGATTTCTCTGGTGTCCTTTAATGGCAATGTGGAAAACCAGTCATGCATGTGTACCCTCTTCTTATACAATAAAGCAAGCGACTTTTGTAATAAATAATATCCTTCCAATGTAAAATTTCTTTATGCTCCTACTGTGGCTGCCCATTAGAGAACACTGAGCAGCTCTTCTGCATGGGGGCTGTTCCATGTCCCCACCTATATTGCCCTTCTCACCCTGTTTCCTTGCGGTGCTGGGCCATACAGCTTCCAGGCAGAACCAGTTCCCCAAAAGGAAAAGTAAGCCCTTTCCTACCCTCTTCAGATAAGGGTAGAGAAAGGATGCTTACACTCATGCCAATATTTGCTTCTAACCTCTGCTTGACATTTGTTTTCCTGGAGAAGTAGGTTAAAAACCATCATATACAAACAAAAGCTAAAATATTTCTCATGTTATAGAATTGAGCGCTAACCATCACTTACATTTCTTAAGAACTGGCTCCTAAGTGCCTAAAAAAGGATGGGGTGGTGATTGGGGATCCAGACTTCTAACTTAACCCAGTGGATTTTGAAGCTAACTCATTAGGGAACAGAATGTCCTTGATAAGGACTTGAACGTATTTGGTGGAGACAAGTGTCAAAAAGCAAACTGAGGGATGAGATTTTTCAAGAGAAGAATATTGTGGAAGAGAAACTACAAACAGATTAGTGAGGATCAATTTGTTGCCTAACAGCAAATATCACTGTATGCTTCCTGTAAAGGAATCACACGACTATTTCCAAGTGTATTTGATTGCTGTATGGATGGTCTCTAAAAAGAACCCTCCCAGCAGAAGCCATTTGCCCATGGTCATTCTCTCTCTGGTCCAAATGAACTTAAAACTTTGGGTAGAGCCAAGAATTGAATCCTTGAGCATGCTCACTGGAGCTCCAATATCATGTACCTCGAAAAATCTACAGTCACCCTCCCCATGTTCCTCTGAAAAAAGAAAGCAGCACATTAGCTTTGATACTAGGAAGCATTCGATACTGTGTCAGTGCTCCTTACACAATGGGACACTTGCTGGGTAGAATGGCTCACTTTCAAACCTCCTTCCCACAAAGGCAAGGCAAGGCACAGGGGGATCCATCTCTGTGGATGGTGAATCCTTGTTTCCTGAGTTTTAGCTGTAACTTCTACTTCAATGAGAGCTGCACAGAGCTCATCAGTACCAATGGGTTGCTGAAATAAGGTGACGAAAGCCATGTTCCATCAACATATAAAACTTCAATGACAATAATAAAGGGTTTGGGTGGCAATCATAACAAATACCTTTGACTTACAATGAAAACAGAAAGGCCTCTTAGCTTAGAGAAGTCAAGAACAAATGTGTTTGTAGGTGTTGTGTGCATAAATGTACATGAGTGAATGTGTGTCTTTCAAAGTACCAGAAGCCAAACTGTCCATTGATTTTCTGACAAGTTGCATGGTGGCCCTTTCAAATACCAAAAACAGAAAAATGACCATGAGCAGATAAATACTGTCAGGAAATTCAGGAAGGAAACACAAGAAAGTCTTGAACACTTGATACCACTCAGCATTGGCAATTGATCCCAGTGGAGCATCTGCTCCTAGCATGGTCTTAACAATTCTAGAGGCACTGTAGGCCAAGCCCAGAAGTTTCACAGCTCACTGGGTTTACACCAACATGTGCTGATTGAAAAGTGATACCCTGGAGAACTATGAATTGTTTTATGTATTTTGTCATCTAACGCTCTTCAAATTTCAGGCAAATACAATCAGTTTCCAAAAGAGGATATTTCCCCCTATGCCTTTCTCAAGGAATCCAGTATTAGCAAGTCACTTGGGTCTTATTTTTTTGTTTAGTGATGCCTCTATGAGATAGTTCTAGAACTCAGAAAATAAACTTTATCAAGGCAACATGTGACTTTGCGAAAATTAACAAATAAGAGCTGCTCAAGAGTTCAATACAGTCAGAGAACTGGGTCATGGCCAGACTCCAAGCTCCAAGAAGGTGACACAATCAGCACACCAAGGAGAAGCCAGAAGGCAGGTCAGTTCTGAAATATATAAATACATGCTGCTGTTGGTACAATTCAAAGAGCCTGTCTTGTTAGACCATTTTACACAGATATTTCCAAACACATTCAATGAGCTCCATAAATTGACACTGTCACCAAAACTAAATCAATACTTTGTGATAGAGAAAGTATTTTATAAGTATTATAAGTATTTTATCTAAAAATCAATTAATTTGAGATTTGCAATGCTGGTTGCTATTAGCAAAGGCACTTCTCAATTATTTACATTTAACTCTACATTACTTTGATCTTTGTATCCATTGCCTTCAGATAAAATGTGAGTTTCTAATTTAATTTTGTTTTTGATTTCCCATGACATATCTATGCCAATTGTCCAGGAAGAGAAGGCCATCAGTAATAATGAGAGTTACGGAAAAACTTATCAAGCAGTTTTAACATGCCAGACTCTGGGCTTGAGCCATTGTTGGGCAAGTGTATGAGGAAGACACAGATTGGTGTCCCCTTCTATGGATGATGAACAGGGGTTGGGATATTGTCTTACCCCTGAGATTTATCCCAAGCAGTCTGACTCTCAAACTCTGCTCCCAACCACTGCATATTTCCATTTCTCAGTGGCATTAAGTAATGACCAAATGAAATTTTTGTAAGATTGCTTCCCACTCTTGAATCAGCAAATAACTAAAAACCATGGGAATTAGTTCTAGAATGGACCTAACAGGTGGCCCCATTCAATAAGGTCTGAGTCACTTCTGTTTACTGTTCTCTGTACTTTTTTAAAATATTGTTTTAGTTGTCAATGGATCTTCATTTTATTTATTTATATGCAGTACTGAGAATCAACCCCAAGACCTCCCATATGCTAGGCAAGTGCTGTACCACTGAGCCACACCCCAGCCCATCTCTGTGCTTTCTTTGGTTTCTTTCTGTCTAAGATGTTTTCCCCTTCACTAGAAGCATCATAAAAGAGATGGAGCAGCAGTCAATTACATCCTTCAGCAAGGATTGTTTTGTTTTGTTTTGTTTTTGCAGAACTGGGGATCAAACCCAGAGTCTCATGCATGCTCAGCAGGCATTTTATCACTGAGCTATATCCCCAGCCCTGGCAAGGGGTATTTTCTTCATAAGAATAAAAGAAACGATCAAACTACAGCATATACATATATGATTATGTCAAAATGAACCCCACTATTATATATAATTATAACACACTAATAAAACATGTTTTTTAAAAGGAATAAAAGAGAAGGAGAGGAACATATGGATACAGTACTGCATGAGACAAAGAATGTCTATGGAAAAATCTCAGCTTGTCATCTATTAACTTTGTGTTCCTGAGTAAGGATGAATTCTCTGTACTTCAGTTTCTTCCTCTGTATTATGAGGATGCAACATGGGGTCAGGGAGAGGATTGTAAGAAACAACACCTGGAAAGCTCTCACCAAGTACCTGGTATAGGGAAAATGCTCAATGTTCAGTTATATGAGTCCTGATCACCCACTGGGATCCCTCCAGCACCACACCCTGCATGATGCCTGCTATGGGGCGTTGTTTCTACATCTTCCTTCCTCACCCTACTGTCAATCGCTCATAGGCCTGGGTTCTGCCTCATTCATCTCAGGATCTTCAGCCCCCAACATAGTTCGTAACCCATAGTTCATAACCCATAGCTGATTGAGTGAATGATTGCACACATCATTCAAGATTATAGATCAAAAGTAATTCTACATAAAGATTATATCAAGGATGCATACTTCCATCCCAGATTACTGTGCAGATGAGGTAACTGAAGCTAAAAGAGACCAAGACTTTAACCAAGGCCACAGAACTATATGGTAGCAGAACTGGAAGAGGTAACCAAGCCACTGACTTCCAGTCCGATGTCTGCACATCACAGCAGAATGCCTCAAGTTTGCATTTTCTTTAAAATATTTTGTCAAAGACCAAGAGTGATAACCAGAACATCATTAATACCATCAAACTAGGACACATTCAGAAACTATTTTTCCAGCTTCCCATAACTTACATGTCAGCAATCCATCACTTAAAATTTAAAAAAAAAAACTTGCAAAAATACAGGCCTAAACAATTTTAGTGTCTTGCATCTTAAGTAATTACACAGTAATACCATGATAATCTAATAGCAATTGACAAGATAAAAATGCATAGTAATCATGTATTATACTTGATATAAGCAATATTACATTACCTAATACTCTGCCTTTTACACAACTATTTCATTACTTGGAAGCTCCCTGGTAATGAATATGCTATTAAGCAGGGTTTTTTTAATTTGCATGTTTCTCTTATAGTGATTCTTCAATAAATTTTTCTGACTTCCTTCATAAATAAGTTTCATTATTCCTCATTATTAAAAAAAAAACACATTCTCCTTTCTTGAAAGGATGTCATATATTAGATGACCTTCCTATATGAAATCATAAATGAAAAAGGGTCAGACAATAAGAAAATAAGTAATCAGACAATAGGGTATTAAATACAGTTGGGTAGACATAAGGCATTATGGTATAGTTAAAAGCCTGCAAAAAGAATATTTTACAAGATGAAAAACAAAAGAGAATTTAGTTTTGCCTACAGCGTGAGACAAGTCCCAGCTTTTGCACAATTTATCACTGATTTCTTCATTTTGTTGTTTTAAACATGCTTTTAAGACATACTGGATAACTAGTAAAAATTGTATACAATTCAAATGACATTTCAGATAAGTTTTATTGACTTAATGCTCTGATAATAAAATTATAACAATCAGTATTATTCTGATTTATTGCAATTTTTACTTTCACTTTGTAATGGACTTGGTGCATCACAGAATTGAACGTAATGTTGCTGCCACCTCAAGGTCACTCACTGGAAATGAGATGGCTCACTTCAGTCTAATGCACTAAAGCAAGTAAATAACTGAGGGCTTTATGGATGAAAATACCACTTTGTGGTCACGTCACAGTAAATCTAAACTTTTATTTGCAATGAAACAATGGATTTTATATGCAATTTCCAATGAAAACATTCTCTGGTAATGCTGGGTAAGGCTGGTATGGCATTGTGAGTATTAGGTCTGCAAGAAAAGAGCCTTTTATATCACAGTCCAGGGGAAGAAATGTCAATTCATCAAACCGAAGAACCATCTGTGCATAACTAGAATATTGGCATGGTATAATCCAGATACAGTGGTTCCTTAAATTTAAAAAAGAAATTGTCCTTGAGTTTATTTTTCTTTCATAAAATTTACCTGGCTCTTTTCCTTTCCCTCTTCCAATCTTTCCCAGTTGGTGACCTCCATGAACCTGACCCTCTTCCGCCTGGATTTAGCAAAATTACCCTTAATATGAACAAACAGTTCCCAGGAAATACCAATGAGCCGAATCACTCAAGGAGATCGATGTTTTGCCTAACAGATTGTCAAAGATCAACTTTTCATAACACTGGTTTGGCAAGGTAGAACTGTAAATTAGAAAAGAGGGAAATGTGTTGATATTTTTCAAATTTTAAAATGTATATACCTTCTGACCAGCAATCTCATTTCTAAAAATTTATTTTTTCAGGTGTATTCACACATGGGCACAAAGACGTGTGTGTGAGGAAATTAATTATAGCAAAAGAATGGAAACAAACTAAATGTCCATCAACAGAAGACTTGTAAATTATGGCGAATCCATAAAATGGAATACTGTGCAGTTTCTGAAATCAACAAGGCAGCTCTATACGTACCAATATGGCACAATTTCCTCGATCATATGGTTATGTGGGGAAAAAAAGCAATGTGCAAAACAGTGTGTATAGTATGCTTAGTGTGTATGTATTTGCATAGAATCTCTTTGGAAAAAATACAATAAACCATTAGCAACGATTCCTTTGTAGAGGAACTGGGGCCTGAAAATAGCGATGGGGAGGCCTAATATTCACTGTATGGCCATTTTTTCTTAATTTCTATATTGTACAAATGTATTAACTGCTTGAAATGTATAAGCAAAAAACATTTTGAATAGCCGCTTTGGTTTGTAATGCAGAGAGAAAGTCAATAACTATCCAGACAAAAGACAAAAGAGGACTGGAGGGGAGGAGGGAAGAAGAGAGAGACACTGGGAGGGAGGTAAAGGCCAGGCTGCCACTGGGGGCTTGCTGGAGGCCCTGCCTCCCTCTTGACAGTTCCTCTGCTCTAATCCAGCCTGAACACACATCTCCTCCCTGGTCTTCCCATTTCCTCTGTTCTCTGACTTTGCTTTCATTCTCCTCTCCATTTCTAGCCATTCTCCTCCTAGTCGTCAATACTCATTTCAATTTCTCTGATCCCTTGTGTTCTGCCTGCCTCTAAGTCCCCTCCATGAAGAGGCCCAGAGCCAGCCCTCCACTTCCTAGTGCCAGGTACATGCGTGCTGTGTGAGCCCCGGATGTACAGAGTGTGAGGAAGCAGCACCGCGGTTAAAAGCCCCATCTGCCATCCGCCCTCTACTAGAACTCAAAGAATTCATCAGAGAGTTGTCTGTGTTTTGCTTCTTTTTTAAGCCCAAATACCACAATGATGAACAATTATCTGCCTATGGAACAGCACTGGCCAGAATGCAGAAGAAATGAGGTTTAGAAATCTGGAGGTATGCCTTGAATGAGGAAGAAGGCAATGGGGTGAGGAGTCCACCTGAAGTCTGAAATGGAACCAGGGTCAGGCAAAGAAATTGGATATCTGTGTTGAATGTCGCCCATCAGAGGAGATGAGAAGCATCAAACATGGAGGAGGAAGCTGGGCATGGTGGGGAACGCCTGTAATCCCAGCAGCTCTGAAGGCTGAGGCAGGAGGATCACACGTTTGATGCCAGCCTCAGCAACTTAGTAAGGCTCTAAAGAACCAGTGAGACCCTGTCTCAAAATAAAAAATAAGAAAAGAGCTGAGGATGTGGCTCAGTGGTTAAGCACCTTTGGATTCAATCCCTGGTACAAAAAAAAAAAAAACACGGAAGAGGCTAGAGAGGCTAAGAAAGGAAGTGAGTACCTCCAACTGCTCAGCTTTAATGTGTTTATTGGATTTAATTTGCCTTTCCCTTTTTTCTCTTTTTTTAAAATAAGTCTCTTGCTATTTGTATAACTCCTTTCAATGACACGTCTTTAACAGTGAACCCCAATTCTATTCGACAATGCTTAATAACTCAAATTCTATCAAACATCCTTCAAAATATTTTTATAAGTCACCAATATGCAGTATTTTAAAAGCATACACATTTCTCTTCTCCAAACCCTCCCATAGATTGGTTGGTTTTCTCTTGGTATTAATTCAAAATGCTACAGTTCAAAAGATTAGGAGTATTCCTACACCAAGTCAGGGAGTTGTATAAACTTTGTCCACTTTAAAAACAGACACATCGTGCCCTGAGTCCAATCTCCAGTAGCAAAAAAAAACAAAAAACAAAAACAAACCAGACACATCATTTTTATTATATGTGGAGGTTGTTGAAAAAGTTAAAAGTAAACCAATAAACAGTTTATTTGGTCTTAAAAGATGCCTTGGCAGATTTCTAGGGTACGGAAATCTTTCTCCACTTTTCTTTTAGAGACTCTCAAAGAAAAGGTAAAACTGCTAAGCCCTGCCACACCCTGTTACAGACATTTCAAGAAAAGAAGGTGGTACAGAAACTGGGCCTAGCATTGCCAAGGTCAGGCCTCTTCTCTGTGCATTGGACCCCAGCCGCACCACCTCACTGCTCTGCCCATCTCTGAGAACCTTCCAGCTCTAAAATCCTCCGACACCAATTCTGAGACAAACAGTGAAAGAACAGGAAAGTAAACATGGAGGACAATGAAATGAAGAGTTTGGAAAGCTTCAGTCAAGCCTGGGGCCCAGTCAGAAGCAGAAAGCAATCATCCCTCCCCTCCCGCTTTTCTTAGGGATTTTGCATGGGTAGGAATTAAGAAAGACCTGCCTCCAGGTCTTTCTTCCACCTTGTGTCCTCCTGTATTAATCACCTGCAATCATCTCCAACGTATAAACAGACACATTTAAAAATACCCCCACCTCATCAGGTGATTCAAACTCTGTTTTGAGATGGCATTCTGGAAATCTGAGAGCACCTGAGGATACACAATGTGTCAAGAGATGAGGAGGCAAGGGGATAGATGCGGTCCCTAAATCATGACTGCAGCTGCAGGGAACTGACCCCTGAAGCCAACAACAAGCAATGGTGGCTGAAGAATGATGGCCCATGGGACAGCCAAAAGGTGGAACTAAGAGATAAAAGGGTTCCTTGAAATAGTACTTGTAGGCCAGGAAAGGAATTCTCTAGAAGGGAAGAATTGAAGAAAACAACTTTTTTTTTTTGGTACCGGGGATTGAACTCAGGGGTACTCAACCACTGAGCTACATCTCCAGCCCTATTTTGTGTTCTATGTAGAGACAGGGTCTCACTGAGTTGCTTAGTGCCTCCCTGAGGCTGGCTTTGAACTCATGATTCTCCTATCTCAGCCTCCCAAAATGCTGGGATTACAGAAAAAACAACTACTCAATAGAGGCATTGGCCTCCTCAGCCTAGACTCAGAGATGAGGTCTGCTGTAATTAACACCAGTAGTCGCCAATCCGATGTGAGTTCCCCCGGTTGACTACATCCCAGCAGGCTACAAAGGTGGGTTGGACCGAATTACTACAACCATAGATGTTACTGGGTTTTCAAAGATTTTTATTCCACACTTAAGAGATTTACAGGAAATCTCTAGGCAGTTAAGCTGAGGGGCTGAGCTTGTCTTTCAGCTGGCTGGAAGCCAATCATGTGGAGGGTAGCTTTAATTCCTGGGATATGGAGTCATATAGTCAGGAAGCAGCCCTGACCCCAGTAAGGTCGGTGTCATGGCCAACTACCCTGGGCTCAATTTAGAGACATAACTATGGCAACGACTGTGCCCAATCGGTTATTAGAGGAGATTTATTGACGGATATGCTTGAATAGCAGAGCCATTAATTGCAATTACCAGACAGGACACTTTGTTCATCTCGGGGAACTGAATGCCAAAATGCCCTAACAACTTTAAAATCCCATTTGCTCTTGGGCTCTCTGCTGGCCTCACTGCACCTGCTTCAGCTTCCCAGTCCTGGGAGGGAGAGGAGAAGGGGCTGAGCTTGACATGGCACCAGCTGGAGAAAACGGCAAGGGTTGGGCACTGGGGCACAAGCTATAGGAACCCCATGCAGCTCCCATTAGACCCCTCACAAAGGCAGAGGAAACACAAGCAGTCTCAATCTCCCCTGCTACCCTTTCCCTGGGTCCCATCAACAGAGTAGCAAAACATCTCCCACCTTTACTCTGCTGATCCCCACTGGTCATTTTCTCCAAGACACTCTGGATCCCCACTTGGCCTTCCTGTATTGGACATTGCTCATTGTAGGTTCTGCTCACTTTGTGATCCCACAAGCCTAGCAAAAGTATCCCTGAATTTCTTCCTCCTGGTCTTTCTCAGGGCAGAATCCCCTGATCACCCCATTTCTTTAAAACAGAAATCCTCATCTCTTCCCTGTACCTTCTGTTCCCCCACTCTGTTCTCATTCCATCCTAGCAGAGGAATTGCACCATGGATGGTCGGTCTGTTTACGTGCTTACTTCTCTCTCCCTCACTAAATTCTAAGGTCCAGAAGAGACAATGTGGCCTGTCCTTTCTCCCACTATATTCCTAGTGCCTGGCATAGCACCCAGCACACAGTAAATATTCAAGAAATATTTGTTGAATGAATGAGTGACTTCAGTTCATTCTGTAGTTCATGCTTACAGGGACCATTTCTACCAAACTACATCATAACTGTTCCCAAAGCAGGGATTCTTCCAATGCTTGCTTTGATCATCAGTACTGCACACACCTTCTGTGCTTTAAGACTTAAACAAGTAAATGAGAAAGACCATGAACTACAAACCTATCCAGACTTCAGAATAAGTAAAATGACATGTCCCACAACTTTTCAAGGCATAGTAATACCTAACACTTCAATTATGCTTTCTTTTTTTTTTTGGTACTGGAGATTGAACTCAGGGGCACTCGACCACTGAGCCACATCCCCAGCCAGGCAGACCCAGAATCTGTGCCTCTGTGCTGTGCTGTTTCTCTTCACTTTGAAAACTAGGATAACCATAAAAAACAATTAGAAAAATACTCCCAAAAGAGAGTACTTTGAGTACTATGCTCCCTTGAGTTTACTTTTGATCTTTTCATTTAAAGTAGATACAAATTACAAATCTCTGATCCAAATTAAGATGTCACTTGAGCTGGGTGTGTGGAGCACAATAGTTATCCCAGTTACTCAGGAGGCTGAGGAAGGAAGATCACAAGTTTGAGGTTAGCCTGGGCAATATAGCAAGATCCTATCTCCGAAAAAAAAATACATACACACACACAATAATTTCAGTGTTAATAGGCAGGAGAACTTTTGATTAATGACCTGACTCAAGTAACCGGAATTTTTCATACACAACACTAATGCCCACTTGTGTAAAGTAAGGAACAATTAATTTAAGGAACAATTTCTTCAGTGGGTCCTAAAACCCACATAAATATAACCCATATTGTTTACCATTGGTTCTATAATTTACACAATTAAATGGAGTGATTTGGCCAGGCACATGGGCACGTGCCTATAATTCTGGCGGTTCAGGAAGTAGAGACAAGAAGATTTCAAGTTCAAGACTAGCTTCAGGAATTTAGCGAGGCCCTAAGCAACTTAGTGAGACCCTGTCTCAAAATAAAAAGCAAAAGGGCTGGGGATGTAGCTCAGTGGTAAAGTGCCCTTGAGTTAAATCTCCAGAGCCAAAAACAAAGGAGTGATTTTGGCATTGGATTGATTAACCTGAAGCACTACAAGAATCTCAGTCACTTAAGACAAATTTTATTATAGTGTCACTCATTCATTCATTCATTCATTACTGTTTGTTTATTGATGGGCATCTACTTGTGCCAGACACTATGGTGGCATAATGTAGTGGATGACCTCCCAAAATTCACAGTTGCAGAGCAGGGAGGAGGTTGACCTTGACCCAATAAGAATATAAATAAACTACAAAGGGCAAAGGCATTAGGAGGAGGTAAAGGGATTTAACCTGGCCACAGAGGTCAGGGAAGGCTATCCTGAGAAAACAGTTAAGACCTGAAGAAAGATAAAGAAATACCACGTGAAGGGGAGTGGGAAGAGGTGGAGTTTGGCGCGGCTGCAAAACCAAAATATACCTTAGGGAAGATGGGCAGGTGTGATGGAGATGAGGCTGGAGCAGTAGGCCAGCACATCAGGATGATCTTGAAGGATGGATAAAGGTGGTCTTTTAGAAGCCATTGGAAGACTTTGAGTCTCCTTCAGAAAGGGAACGCTTCAGGGACTATTGCTATGGTTCAGATAAGTGCCTCACAGAAAGCTCATGTGTTAAGGCTTGGTTACCAGCCTAGGACTCTCTGAGGAGGTAGTGGAACCTTTACAAGGTGGGGCTCAGTGGAAGGTAGTCAGGTCAGTGGGGCGTGGCCTTGACGATAATATTGAGACCCCAGTCTCCTACTGTCTCTCCCTTCTTCTTGGCTACCATGGAGTGAACAAGCCACCTCCAGCATACCACAGACACAAAGCAGCAGGGCCAAGCAACAACGGACTGGACCTCTGAAACACTAAGCCCAGAGGCACCTTTCCTCCTTTCCAAGCTGATCTCATAGGTCCCTGACAGTAACAGAAAGCATAAAGCAAAGGGGTCTAACACAACTATTTAGCAGGTGAAATTGGCAGCCTCGTATATTTCAGTTTTGTGGACTCTACTTGTCTTAGGATCAAACTGGAAAAATGCATTAAAAAGAAAGAAAGGAAAGTCAACAGCAGGGGTTGAAATGCAAAGGATTTCCCAGCCCATCTTAACATAATCAGAAATTTAGATGACAAGGATGTGCATCCTGCAAGTGGTACTCTCAGGCCAGGCTTCACCACCCTCAGCTAACTCTGCACAGTTCTGCAAATGGCCCGGAAACAAACCTCTGAGTTTGATAGCACTGAGGGTCAACTCACAGCCACCCATGGAGATGGGTTCTATTTTGCATTGCCTTTACTAAAACAGGAAAAAAAAAACCTATAAGGTAGCTATTATTCTTGTGCTGACACCAACATTATTATGCATCAGTATAGCAGGGTACTAATTTTAATCTGCACAAAAATCACAGAATTTTCATGCTGAGAGGAACCTTAAACATCATTTGAATATTTGTGCATTTTTGCAGTATGTTCATAGATGCTTTCATGAATAGTTTATTTCTCGTTAATATGCATGTTGGGAAAGCTCTAAATAAACTGTGTGTTTTCCATGGGCTACACCCATGTGCATTATCTTTCAAGTCCTCATTATTACCACCTAAACTCCAGCAGGATGGACACACACATGCACACACACACACAGAACTGTACCCAGATGATGATCAATCAATGCTATTAGTTGATTGACTTACAGACAGTAGACCAATAGCTGCCTCTGAGTCTAATGGTCAAAACCATAAAGCTGAGAGATTGATTTCATGGAATCTGCTAAAAATACATGGTAAAGATGAAATGTGGTGCCAAAATTTAGTCCACTGAATCCTCAAAAGAATTGTGGAGAATAAAAATCGGAAGGAGCTAGAACCTACGTAATACCCAGCCCCTCTCCATGCCAGCAAGGCAGACCTGCCATCCAGGGACCAAATGGACTAGGGTCACATGGGAAAATCAAGAAGGATGTCACATGGATGGATAAAAAGTCAAGAGAAAATGAGTGTATTAAGCAAACTGCGAGGTGTTGCCATGCTAGAAGGAAAGTAAAAGATGACAGCAGAAGCCACTTCCAGCTTCTTTCTTCCTTTAATCCATCAGTGTTGCCCTGGCCACCCACCAAGTTCACATGGTCCAAACAGACATTTTGGAATGCATCAGCCTGTTAGCACTCTTATTTCTCAAAATGCGGAGGATACATATCTAAGATTAAACCTGTAGAAACCAACCCCTAGATGTCATTGTTGCTGCTGAAATATCAAATCTTGAGTCTTTGAATTTTTAAATCTGAAGAGATAGCAGTGTTCATCTGAATAAGCCATTTAAATAATGCAAATTCGATTCACTTTCAGTGTTTCAAAGCCAAGTCCAAAGTCTTCTGGACTTCTTAACCGAAATGTAACTAAATCTTAGGGTGTTAGCATACATTCAGTTGCCAACGAAATACGCATTTAAGAAAAATAGGCTGAAAACCCACGTAGTCATATGTGACATTGCTAACGAGCTCACATCACATTCCACGACTCCTAAGCTGATTACAGAGTAGCTCCGTGATGCTGTCCCTCTTCTCCTTTTCTGTGTGTCCTCTGATTCCTGTGCTGTCCTCTGATTCCTGTGCTCACCTCTGTCATTGGTGCACTGGTGTCTGGAGCCTTGCAAATGACAGCTTCAGTCAAGGGCATGCTGAATGAGCAGAAATGCTTACTGGCCCTCAACTTCACACCCTATTTCCAATTAGCCATCAAATGCTCTGTATCTTTTGTTCACAGTGTCCCTCATCTCCATCTTTTCCTTCCATTCCACATCACACCTGTCTCAAGCTTTGCAAATGTAACAGTATTATTTATTAATTACATTGTATACTCTGAGTCAGGTAACTCAGTACTTCATGTACATGGTATATGTCCTTTAAACTTTCAACAGCCCTATGAGTATCACCATCGCCATTTTACAGATGAAGTGAGGCACAGAGAGGTTAAGTAACTTATCCTACATCACACAGCTAGTGAATGCTAATAGATTTTGAAACACAGAGTAAAAACCAGTCAGCAGGCTGGATTCTTGGGCCCTCTCTTAGGCCAACTCCCAGGTCCTAACTGGCTGTCATTTTTTTTTCTCTTTCCCAAGCCCCCAAGCCTCCATGTGATACTTTATCTTTCCAAACGACTGCTTTTGAGTAGGATTTCCAATTAAATACACACCTGGGAGCTTGTCTTCTACAATGAAATCACCTTTCTATTCACTCACCTAGTATTTACTGAATGTAGCTGCGTTCTAGGCTCTGTTCTAGGCCAAGGGGAACATCAATGAGTAAGACTGACAAGCTCCCTGGGCCTACTGGGAAAATGCTAATGCAGTGATTGCTCTGGTAATTAATGACAGTAGAGCTCAGTGCACCAAGATGCATGAAATAATGCAAGTAGAGCCCCTAGCACAGGGCCCTCCACCAGCACGGCCCTGCATGGAGCTCACTGCCTGTCTCTGCCTGGTCCAGCCCCAACTCCAACATGCCCTTCTGGCTGGAGGCTCTCTCTGCTCCCTACCTCAAGCCCTCCAGAGGGGTCTCCACTATCCAGACAGATGCCCTGTGTTCACTCTGCACTCCACACTCTCATTCTTATTGGTCCATTTGCTTCCAAGCCGACCCATTCTTGAGCTGCTCTCGGGCTTCTTTCCTACTATTGGCTGACGGCAGGCATCTCCCTGCACGTGACCCAAAGGCATGAGCTGAAAGAGAAGGGCAGGTACAAGTGGGGTAGATGACACGGGAGCCTGGTCACCTGCCCATAAAGCTTCCTTGCACCCCACATCTCACCTTCTCTTTCTTTTTCTCATTCATGTCTCTTTCTCAGTAAAAGAAGCATCCCAAGAGGTCAACGACTGTACAATGTTCCCTGTGCTCAGTCTCCCATGGTATCAGAGAAACTCAAAGCTGGAAGACCATAGAAGGTTCTCTACCTTCTAAGACTACTTGCTATCTCTTGTTATCTATCCATTTCCTGATGCCTTTAAAAGCAAGAAGTAGTACTCTAGGTCGACTGAGGATGATTCGAGTGGCTCCTCCTAGTCTATCACCCCAAGACAAGATGTCAAAATAACAAATGACATATTTTTAAGCCACGCAGTTACCCCTTAGGTAGGCTCTCTGGGTTTGATTAGCAGTTACTTCTGCTCTTAGTGTCTTTCTTCATCATCTTCTTCTTCTTTTCATTTTCTTCCTTGGACCTTCTCATCAATAAAGGTCACTGCTTTAAGGAAACCGCTTCTTCTCTGGGGAGAATTTAACAGTATCCTATTACAATCAGATTGTCTTTTTCAGAAGCAGGGGGTATTACCTGTCAACAGGGTTTGGGGCATAGCAAATAGCTACCACCCATCTCGGCGGAGCTACTACCTGGATCCTGGGCAGATAGAGCGGCAAAAGAAGAAAGCCCTTTGGAGGCCTCCGAATCTCATTTTCATTCCCCTTGCAGAGAAGAGACTGGTTTTATTGACAAAGACGACTGAAAATTGCCTGAGCGTTCCAATAACCAGTCTGCGTTGAAGCAGAGAGACAGTCTGGCGGAGGCAAGCTCCTTGCTCCATCGCGCAGCTCCGCTGAGCCACGCTTTGCTGCAGCACCAGTCTGTGGCATATGCAGACTAGACTGAAAGGAGCCTCCTGTCGTCCCCAAAAGCAGCCCTTCTCCACCTCCACTCCCAGCCTGCTGCTGCATTTCCTGGATCTCAACCATAAATCAACATGCATTCAGGGAATCTCTGCCAGAAACCAAACTCAGACGGATTCTGGGACCCTGGGGTCAGGCCTGGGTTAGCTGGACAAGGCAAATGTCCCACTTCCCACTAAAGCGCTTTGTGGTTTGACTGCACATTCCAGATAGGCCACTAGATGTCACCACCATTGATTCTTGTCCTCATGCCTAGGTCCTTAGCATCAGACAGAGCCCAAGGCTAGGATAGGAGAACTTCAGACTGAATTCCATCATGACCTTGATTGCAGGGCTCCTGTACTTGATATGACTGTCCAAGCTCCTTCGTGGGCCTTTTCCAAATCAGTTAGCATCTCAGACCCCAACAGCAGTGCTGAAATTTACACAAGACATCTGCTGAAGCAAGTCCCAATTCTCACAATCGAGTCTTCTGCTCTTGCTCCTCTTATTCCTTGTCATAGATGGTTGCTGTGTTGCTACGTATTCTTCTGGTTTATGTGGGCCTTCAAGAAGAAATAAATTTGTATGTGTGCCTTGTAGCACCAGGGATTTTAGATGTTGATATGCTGCTGAAAATTACGTAGGTCTGTGGCTTTTAGCAGAGAATGAATGACAGATGGATAATTTATGATGATTCTTGAGACCTGAACTATAATTAGGAAGTATTTCTAGGTGTATATTCAGGATGCAAAGTGTACAGAATCCAGAGCTAATGTTAATTCACTGCTGACACCTGTACATATAATAATATATCATGTCTTTTAATCTTACATTCCTTCTGACTTACATCAAGAAATCTTTTTATTCATTAATAAAATCAGGTCTTGTTATTATTCTTAATAATGAAGTCCCATTTTGAACCCAGAGAACTCCTATAATTAAACTCTGTACTTCCATATGCAAGATATTGGATGCTTTTTTAAAAAAAGAAAAAGGATAAATGGAACTTCTTGTTTTACAAGCTAGGTGAAAACATCTGAAAGATGGAACCCACCTGCTCACAGTCCCATGGGAACTAAATAGCAAAGTCTGGAATAATTTTTGAGTTTATCTTCTCAGCTCACACTACTATGTCCTTTTCCCTTTTAGCAGCCCACCTGTCTCCTCTCATCCTTCCTCCATCTTTCCTTTTTTTTCTAAGGCAGTATATTTTTTAAAGGTCATGATAAAAATTACTGCTAAAAGAAATACAGGCTACATGTCTCATCCAATTTTCTGTGCTATGCCAAAGACTTATATGATTAATCTCTTCAAAAGAAATCCCATCTAATCTTCTTACACTGAAGACAAGGTGTCCTTCAAAAGTATCAGGGCTGGAAACAAGTTTCAACTGGTTTAGTGACCCATTCATTTATGGCCAGTTATCACCTTGCAACTTACTTACTGTGCTGTCCTTCGTGTTCCCAAAATTTAAACAGTGCTCTGGTATAAGTTGTAAAGCACTATGTATTATCAGACTCTCTGGCTACTTTAGGAGATTCAGACCCATGATACTTGTAGAAGAAGTGAAACCTTTAACCTTATCAACTAATTAATGGCCCCAAAGTAGAATAATGAGGTGTGCGGACACAGGGATTCGGTTATCTGGGTCATCTCTCACCTGGAAAAAGAATCAGATTCCACTGAATAGGTGCTAGATAACTGAGTAAGCAAGTTTCCTATCTATAATACTAAATCTTACTATGATTGGTTAATTAAATCATGATAAATAACATTCTGTGGCAGGTGGAAGGTGCTGAGAAGAGTTTAGATGAGACCTCCACAAGTTCAATTGAACTACACCTGAATGTTTCTTCATTCCTCTGACTCAAAAATGTTTACTGTGATTTCCTAGAGAGTTCTTTTACTGGAAAAAACACACTGAGGCTTTCTGAAGTTGTCTAGGTTTTTCTATCAGATTCTGCTTCTTATACCTTGTCTCCTAATTCTTCTTTTAACATTCTTTTCTGCCTGTAATGTTTTATTCCCATGGCTCTGCCTTTTCTAATTACTTCCCTAGAGCAGAGAATGCCAGCAATAGCTATGCCATGCTGCAGTAACAAACAGTTCCAAAACCTCAGTGACTTGCTTACCCAAGGAATCTATCATTGACCAGCTGGGGGGTTCAGCTCATCCCATCATTCTAAGACATAGGCTGACAGAGTGACATTGGCAATTTTCAAACGAGATTAAAAAAAAAAAAGTACACAGATAATTGAAAGCTCCAGTATACGGGTGATGCCCCTTGCTTCCACATACAATTCATTAGCCCATACCAGTCACAGATCACACCTTCAAAACACAAAAGGGCCAGAATATTCATAGTCATGTGCTGGAAGGGAAACAATGGAAAATAGCTGGTGAATACCAGAAATGACCCCTGGAACTTCAGACAAAGACATATTTACTTTCTTTCACTTGTGGGTTTCCCAACACACAAATTCAGGTGTATTTTGTTGGGGTATCAGCCAGCCATACACGACATCTCATGCAGCCAGGAAACCCTTTATTCAGGGGATGGGCAGCCGGGGGAAGGAAAGAGGAAAGAAAGAAAGAGAGGACGTGCGCGAGGGATTTTATACTACAAACCGTGGCAAGCTACAGATTGGTCACTTTAAAATTGGGGGCAGATAAGCAGTAGCGGTCTTCTTTTGATGTGCTAACCTGAGGGTTAGGCTTTGTTTCCCAGGTGGAAGATTCCGGAGAGGAACCCCCTGGGGCAGGAACTGCCTTAGGCTTTTAGAGAAGGGATGTGAAAATTAATAACAAAAGGGCTGGTTTTTATCTTACATATTTGTATCCTGAGATTCAGTAAGTTAAATTACTGACCTGTGTAAACAATGACTATAAATTTAATTATTTTGTGTATTGGGGGTCTTCTCCCTGTGTACTCACTTGACAGCCCACCCTGCTTGTAAAGGCCTCTAACCATATCTGGAAGCTTCCAAAAGTCATCTCACCAAACAAGTCCAGTCCATTGCTATGAGCAGAATCTTGTCCGCGGTCCATCTGCTGAATCTAGACCCAAGAATTCAGCTTGTGTAACTCCTAATATGCCAAAACTGCCGGGTATTCTTGGTGAAGTTGGGTAGAATGCTTCACTCCCTTTATTTGTCTCCACGTTAGCAAGGGAACCCAATCAGGGCTGTTTATACCATGGTTTTTCTTGAAACAGATCCAAATGACAAACACTATCACGCTCTCGGAGGGCTAAAGTTGTGTTACTGGGTCAGAGTTAATCAATTCTGATTCTCTGATGCAAATAGATTTCCCAGGGCTAGCTTGTCCCTCAGCAGGCACACCTGAATTAAAGTCATGGCCTAGCCAGGATGTCCATATTTTAGCCAAGAACACCTCAGTAAGTGTAGCCCAACCAGAAGAAATAACACAAATCCACAATCACAGGAGTGAAAGGAACGTCAATGCCCACTGTTGAATGTCAATTATGGGGAGGGTGGGGTGATCAAGTCAGCCCACACTAAATCTAGGCGACGTGGGAAGGCTCCAAAATGAATACGCGTCGACTTCTAGACCTACAGGGCTTCTGACAGAGCAAGGCAGGGGGCACGAGAACCCGACAACGCAGGCGGAACCCGCCCCAGAGCGGGAGGCTCCAGCGAGCCAGAGAGATACCTTCCTCACGCCCCGCTAGCCTGGTCGGCCCCCGTTGACCGGGATGGCAGAGGGCGGGGCCTGGACGTTGCCCCGCCCATTCGCCCGCCACTCGGGTCACCTGACCTGCCCGCGGCTCACGTGATCTGGCCCCAGCGCCGCCATCTTGGAGCTCCGGATGAGGAGGGGGAAAGAGGGGGAAAAGAGGGAAAAGAGCCGGGAGAGAAGTGGGCGAGGACACGGGCAAGGGCACGGAAGGGCCCTGGCCGGCCAAAAGAGGCTCGCGGAAGCAGCAGCCGCCGCCCGACCGCAGGTACGGCGCCCCGGGGCTGCCCCTCCGCTCGCTGTTAGCACCGCCGCCGGCCATGTGCATCCTCCCCTCAGGCCTCTACCGGCGTCCGCTTCCTCCTCAGCCGGCTGACACCTTCCCGGTGCTTGCCACATGGCCGAAGTTCCATGTCCCCTTTCTGTTCTCTGTGCCGTCCACAGGAAGGCCTGCGGAGACTCCGGCCTTGCCCCGCACCTGGGGGTGGGGGAACCTGCCGCTTCTCGCATACTGTCTTCAGCTTGGTGCCCCCAGGCAGGCCTGTCTGAGGCGTTGCTTCCTTCCCCTGTGCAAATGTGATATCGCTTGAGTCATCCAGGATGGACCTAACAACTGTTCTTGCCGCATCTCTTGATTACTTTTCTCAACCCCAATCGCCTCAGCCCTTTGGGCACTGCATGGTGTAATAAGAGCTAGTACAGAAACAGCAGTTCTGGCCTTTCGCACTTAATCATCGTTCATTCCAATGGAATGATCTCTACAGAGATCATTGGGTGAAGTGTCCGCTTTTTAGCCCTGGGGGCATTCGGAGTGTATGGTTTGTGTGGAAGGCCTGGACGATTAATTAGAGTCAACCCTCCCAACCCATAGACTTTTTTTTTTTTAAGTTCCTACAGTGGACTGTAAATTCACTATTAGTCTGCAACGCTCTTATCAGGCAATTACCTGATTTATCACCTCCTTGAGTTTGTACTTTCTTAAGTACTCTACTCTGACTCAGGGAATGGGTTGTGTCATTGATTAAAGGAGAAAGTCTGGCCCTTCATTTCTTTACCACAGTAAGTCGTTGAAAATTAACTTCAGAGGAGCCCTGAAAACGTGTTTTCTTCCCCAGTAGTGAACAATTTTATTTAACTATAATAAATAAATTAGTCACTTTCTAGATGAAACCAGTAATCATTCTTTGACCCTTAGGTTCTTACTAGCTAGCATAAGAAAGAATAGCAAAGAAATGTAGACCAGGGCAGGAAATTACATTAGAAGACCTATGTAGGTCAAGCTGATGTATCATATCTTTTCATGCTGCCATTCTGCCCATTGTGGTTGTAAAACTTGCATAATCATCCTTTAGATTGTATTTTTGGTTAAGGTTAAAACAGCTATGAAATTTATTGTTCCATATTGATGTCAGTAAGACCAACAGTGTATTGAGTCAGTTACATACAGTCTGAGGTAAAAGGAAAAATACAATTAATTGGGAGGAGTTTCCAGAGCTATTTTTTTCTAACTTTTGAAAAATCCTTAAATCTACTTGTTGAATTATTTAAATTTGCATCCCGTACTTGGATTGCATGAACATTCTTCTAAATTTCTTCTTGACATGCAGTATTGGAAAATTTTTCACTGCCCAAATTAATTATTACTCTGTTTCACCAAAAAAGAGAAATGTTTGATACTATATACTTTCATTCTTGGCCACAGCTGGATTTTGAAGATTGATCCAAGGGACTGTATTAATTTCAGAAATTGATTTGAAAGACACTGGCTCTGCCACTTAACAGCCATGTAACCTTGGGTAAGTCACTTAAACCTCACTGAGTTTCCATATTTATAAAATTGTATAACACCAACTAGCCTGTCCCAAAGAGTTATGAGGATCAAATACATTAACATGTTTTATGCAGCCTAGCTGTGAGGGGCTATTACTCTTCAGTATGAATAACTTATATGCATTTATGTTCTCACTGAATGTTGAGAGAAAACTTGTTGTATTAGGAAAGGCATAGTTTTAGAATAAGATTGGCCTGCTTGGGTTCCAGATCTTTCTTTTTTTTTTGAGGGGCATTGGTACCAGGGATTGAACCCAGAGGTACTTAATCACTGAGCCACATCCCCAGCCCTTTTTGTAATTATATATCTATTTTATTTTTGAGACAGGATCTCTCTAAGATGCTGAGGCTGGCTTTGAACTTATGATCCTCCTTCCTCAGCCTCCCTTGCTGTTGGAATTACAGGTGTGTACCACCATGCTCAGCTGTATTCCAGTTCTTAAACCATTTGCTGCTTTATATCTGTGAGGCTCAGATGTAGGATTTTACATCAGTGAAGTTCTTCATCTGCAAAAAAAAGAGGCTAGTATTACCAGGAATTACATGAGTATTACAGAAAATTTACATAGGCACTACTCCCTGGACTTGCACTTCAAGGGCAAGGATTTCCTTTTAATCATTTTTATAGTCTCCAGCACTGTGCTTGGCACATTAAAGGTACTCAACAAATTATAGTAAATCTGAATATCGGTTAATGTTAGTTAGACCTTATGTCTTAATTGCAGCTGCCAAATTAAAATATTCTCTCAGGCTAGCTGCCAGCTAAGAAATTCTAGACTATGAAATTCATTTACTTATGATATTTATACTCAGTTTTTTTTTCATAGTGGCAATTAATAATTATATTGTGCTAAGGAAATTTTAAGCCCTATAAATTATAGCTGACATTAGTAAGGTAAACCTATAAAGTATAAGCAGTTTCCCAGTAACTCTTTATACGCAGTTTGTAATTTAGGGACTGTAAAAGTCTATCCAGCTCCACCTTCTTGTTTTATATCTGAATAATCTAAAACCCACAGAGATAGTGACTTGCCTAAGGTCACACAGCTAACTAAGAGCACTATAGAGGAGGGACACATGAGCTTTTGTCCCCTATTTTCTTTTGGCTGGAGCAAAATAAATGTTTTGTATTTTAAAATTATGAGACTCTGAAAAAAAATGGGGAATTGGCTTTTATTTCTATTGTACAATATTTTTTCTGGTTGGAAAAGAACAAATTCTTAGTCTGAAAGAGAAGAGTGTCTGTTTTTATATATACACAGAAAATTACAGCCTTTTCTCCAGGCCCACATGAATTGTTCAACTTGATTTGACTTACGATAAACATGCTACTATAACTAAAAGGAACTAATTAGAAACACAAATAAACCAAATAGCAAATTATAAGAAAATAATTTAGCTCTTAACTTTTCTTGGGTAAGACATTAATTCTAAGCTTCTGCCTGAGAATTACTATTGTCAAAGAAAGATTTAAGGGACTCGATGGAAAAGGTTATAGAACTTTTCTGTTGTGGGATGCAATTTTTGTTTATTTGCAACAGTTTGATATATTTGATCTAATGTCATTTCTAATGATCTCAAACAACCTATGGGTTTTGTTTACGCCTCTAGTATTCTGTCCTCAGAGTGAACCTTCCTATCCAGCCATTTTGATCTTTTTGCTCACCCCTAGATAGCATGTTTATTCTCACTTCTAAAAATATAATGTTATGGCTGCCTTTCTTGTCAATCTTACCCTTGTATCAGCAGTATTCCAAGAGATAAAATGGCAAATTCAAATTAGATTAATGCAAGGAGGGTATATTTACAAAGATACTATTAATAAAAGTGTTGGAGTAGTGTAGGCAGAGCACAGGGATAGAACAGTTACTGGGAGCCTAGCAGCGTCAGGAGAAGGGAGAGGCCCCAGAACCAGAAGCAAAGTATTATAGAGCAGACTGTGTGGAGAGAACTGGCTGTGTTGAGGAAGTCAGTCCAAGGCAACTTAAAGGCAGGGAACTAGGGTAGTGAAGATCCTCTTCTCACTCTGCTATATCCTGTGGATCTGTAATGACTCTCCACTGGCAGAAATCAACCAGAAACCAGAGGTCAGGGGGAGCCTGATGATTTAATCCTTCCTGGGACAGAATGCAGATTAGAGAAGAGGGTACAGTGCCCATCCTTTTGGATCCAGTGTACCTTTTACCTCTTCAAAAAGCCTTTATTTTATTTTATTTTATTTTAATTTTTTTTAGTTGTAGATGGACACAATGTCTTTATTTTATTGCTTTGTATGTGGTGCTGAGGATCGAACCCAGGGCCTCACGCATGCGAGGCAAGTGCTCTACCGCTGAGCTACAATCCCAGCCCCTTCAAAAAGCCTTTAGCTTATCTTCCTAGCCCAAGAGAGCTCTTCAGTCTCCCTTAGGATTTGGCTATTAACTGTTGCCCTCTGTCAGTTTTACCCTATATATTATTATATTGTTCAAAAGCTGTTACTTAATTCTTTTTAGCTTTTCAGTGTTTGTCATATCCATTCAGTTTGGTTTAAAACTATGAGTACTATGAATTTCAAATATTTCCATTTTTCCTGCTACTTTGCTTTGTGCTTTGCACATAACACACTTTTTTTGTTGTTGTTAAGTTTCTATTATGAAAAATGTAGACATTCACCCAAGTGGGAAGAACAGTATAATGAACTTTTGGGTACTCATCACACAACTTCATTCACAGACGTTGTCATTTTTACTTTATCCTCACATTCCCCACCCCTTCACTATCCAGGTAATTTTTTTAGGTTGTGTTTACATCCATCTCTTCGAGTCCAGGAATAGTAGTATTCAAATGATCCATCTTGTAGTCATTGTTGTCACTGGGATTATAAGTATACTCCTTGTTTTCATCTCTTGTATTCCAATAAACTTTACTTTGTTTGATGTGCTCTACATATAGATGGATGAATATAGATGTGATTGCATGAATGGTCTAAATAAAATTTTTGTCAAAATTTGGAGGGTCAGCTTTAAGGTAACGTCCCCTCTGTGTATACTTTATTATGAGCTGTTTAGCCTTTTTTAACAGCTTTTGTCTTGATGAGTTTTAACTTGTGTATTGATTTTGCACATGGGCCCAAACTGGTTTCTCAGGTGTTTCCTGATGTATTTTATGTTGTCATATCTGTTTTATAGCTGCCATTACTGTACTTTTCCCCAAATGTATGCAGCATCTAAAATGAGATACTTACATAAATGTTCAGGGAAAATTGGAGCATCTGCTGCAAATTTCCATTAGCTCCTAATGCCTGAGCAGGCATAGCTTTAAAAATGTAAGTGTTTTGTCAGATTCTTTTGTGTTAGTCTTTTTCTTGTGATTAGATGAACTCCTCCTTCTCTTCATTTTCCTTTTGTTTTTTTTCCCAAGGATCACACTGAAATATCCATGGGGAGCAATTTGCATTGCTCTGTCTCCCTCCTATTATGTCATTAAGTAGAAAAGAGATAACAGGAGTCACCTTTATAACCCTGTGGGTGTGCCAAGGCTATTGAACAAACATTCACTTTTAATCTCCAGATTATCAATCAGCCTATGTGGATGTTACACTTCAAGGATGGAGACCTTTGGTCTATAGTGGAGAGCTATATCTTGTCCAAGATACTGAATGTTTGGAGATTCCTGTTATTAAACATATTATGTAACTAATCTACATGAAACAATTGAACTGAAAGAAAGTGAGTTAATGACCTTGAGTTAATGACCCAAAAAGTAAAGTAGTGGTCATATGAAGAGCCAAAATTCCCCTTGGCCTAAAAATGTGCAATTCTAAGGCAGTAAAGTGATTTAGGAAGTGACAAAGGGTTTTTCCAAAGAAACTGTTGTTCCCCCATTGGTCTCCTCTTCAGTGACTTAAGGTTGAATGTAGAAATCTAAAAAGACTTGTTCTTTCTACCTGAGAAAGTTGAAAAGAAACTAATTCTTTGAGAGGTGGTTTGGGGAGAGAGTAGCTGAAGGCCCATTGGCCTTTGGGAACAGGAATCACTGTCAGTGTTGTAATGATGGTGGAGTGCATTCCCTGCTGTGGGGTAGATTGAAAGTAGTCACTGAAAAGAAGAAAGCTGATTTCATAGGGCAGAGTATTAGCAAAGAGGGAAGAAGGAATACTAAAGAAGCCAAGAGTAAAATGTTTGCATTTTTGCCTGGTGTGGACCTAGATATAGAAAGCTAGTGTGCCAGAAAGAACGGAAAAGAAGAGGAAAAGCTGTAACTGCTGCCAAAGTTGATACGAGCAAAACTAGCACTGAAGCTGGTTAGAGCACTGGTGGAGGTCTAGAAGAATGGGTTAGGTATGATCCTGGCAAGGGGCTAAAGGGCCTTTATATGTTGTTTTATCCATGTGGGGAAGAAGAGCCATGATTCATTACCTAAAATAAGAACTCAGAATCTGTACTAAAGTTAAGAATAGCATGGTCTTTGGTCTATAGCTAGTGCCACTAAAAATTTTGCTGGCATTTATTGTATGTTGTGAGTAAGATTCCAGAATGCACCTAAATGTGGAAAAACAAAACTTGTTGCTGGAAAAAAGCCTAAATTTAAAAATGTGATCCAAGTCAACAAATTAGTCTCACTTTAAGCCAAAGGAAATGTTTTGAAATGACAGTGCTGCCAGGAAATATAAAGAGTATTTGAGACTTAGGAAAATTTATGAACATTTTATGTTTAGTGACTTCTGAGGACAAAATGCATTATTAAGACCTACAGGTAACCCCTTTGAAGGACTATGTTCATTTCTGGACCTGAAGCACAACTGGAATATCAACTTTTTCCTTCTCTGATTGCCCTTTCCCTTTCAGGAAAAAAAAAAAAAAAAAAAAAA
Organism: Xerus rutilus; assembly: GCA_028644305.1. Lineage (NCBI taxonomy): Eukaryota > Metazoa > Chordata > Mammalia > Rodentia > Sciuridae > Xerus > Xerus rutilus. The sequence goes on from CM053414.1 coordinate 36,951,786, forward strand.
ACATGTGGGTATGAGTAATAGTTGGCCACTAATATAACCTCTAGAAGAAAACCACAGCAATAGTTTGTGGTTTATCTTCAGGAAGATAAATCAAAGGAAGTAAAAGAAGGAACTAGGTTATTGCTTTCATTTAGTTTCATTTGCATAGTATTCCTCAAAATTCACAGTGTCGTTTATAGTCAGTTACATGATGATATTTTCATAATTTCAAAGATTTAGGAGAGAAAAATGTGATTTTTTTTTTTTTTTTTTTTTTTTTTTGCTACTGGGGATTGAACTCAGGGGCACTTGACCACTGAGCCACATCCCCAGCCCAATTTCGTGTTTTATGTAGAGACAGGGTCTCACTGAGTTGCTTAGTGCCTCGCCATTGCTGAGGCTGGCTTTGAACTCACGATTCTCCTGTCTCAGCCTCCCTAAGTGCTGGGATTACAAGCGTGAGCCACAGCACCCGGCTGAAATATGTGATTTTACTACAAATCTATAGTTACATTTTAATTTAAGAAATAGTTTCTCAGGAATTGTATGACTTAACAGAGTGACATTTCACAGTAACTTGAGGTGGTTCCGCAGGCCCTGAGAATGGCTCTGTTGTTTTTATTTTTGGCATTGTACATAAAGGGAGGGAGAACTGATTGGGTCCAACTAGATGCCGAAGGCAAAGATGGTGAATAAAAAGGAAATAAAGGTTGTTAAAGTCATTTCCAGAGAAATAAGTGAAGGATGGCAAGATCTCCATCATCAAGCTTGACAGGAGGTTGAATTCCAAAGTGGAATTCTAAGCATTTTAACTGTGTTGGGGACAGCGAGGTACATTGATGTGGAGCTCCTAGCTTAGAAAATATTTAGATTACCGTAGACAACAAAATTGGCATTTATCTCCTGAATTACATACCTGTAATTATTCTGTAACCTGGTGTTTCTTACTCTTGTATGTTATCCTTCTAGATATGGAAGAAAGCAGCAGTATTGCCATGTTGGTGCCAGATACAGGGGAACAAGAACCTATATTGACGGCTGAAGGTGTCATCACTCCTTCATTAGAAATTGATGAGCAAAGAAAAGCTAAAGCAGATCCATTAATCCATGTTATCCAGAAGTTAAGCAAGATAGTGGAGCATGAAAAGTCACAAAAATGTCTTCTGATTGGGAAAAAACGCTCACGTTCAAGTGCTACAGCACGCTCTCTTGAAACCCAAGAACTTTGTGAGATTCCAGCCAAAGTAACCCAGTCACCTGCTGCTGATATTAGAAAGGCTGAGATGTCACAAGTAAATTTTACTCCTGACTCTCTTGCCCAGAATGATGGGAAGGCTATGTCTTACCAGTGTAGCCTTTGTAAGTTTCTATCATCCTCTTTTTCTGTGTTAAAAGATCATATCAAGCAGCATGGTCAGCAGCATGAAGTGATATTAATGTGCTCAGAGTGCCATATTACATCCAAAAGCCAAGAGGAACTTGAAGCTCATGTAGTAAATGACCACGAAAATGATGCCAGTAGTCACATCCAATCCAAAGTCCAACAGTGCATAAGCCCCTCCAACTCCTTGTGTCCAAGAACCACTGAAAGAAATAATGAAACCATTCCTGACATCCCAGTGAATGTGGACAGTTCACAAACTCATACTGTCCAAACTGCATCCATGACTGAAATGGGTAGGAGGAAATGGTATGCATATGAACAGTATGGCATGTATCGATGCTTGTTTTGTAGTTATACTTGTGGCCAGCAGAGAATGTTGAAAACACATGCTTGGAAACATGCAGGGGAAGTTGATTGCTCCTATCCAATCTTTGAAAATGAAAATGAGCCTCTCGGCTTGCTGGATTCTTCAGTATCTGCTGCACCTGGTGGGGTTGATGCAGTTGTCATTGCTATTGGAGACAGTGAACTGAGTATCCACAATGGACCATCAGTACAAGTACAGATTTGCAGCTCAGAACCATTGTCATCTTCATCTCCATTAGAACACAGTACAGAAGGGGGAGTAGACCTGAGTCAGTCAGTTACCCTTGACCCTAATGAGGAAGAAATGCTAGAGGTGATCTCTGATTCAGAGGAGAATCTCATTGCTGATAGCCTACTTTCATCAGCACAGAAAATCATCAGCAGTAGCCCAAATAAGAAAGGTCATGTTAATGTGATAGTGGAGCGTTTACCAAGTGCAGAAGAAACACTTTCACAGAAACATTTCCTCATGAATGCTGAAATTGAAGAAGGGAAAAACTTGAACCCAACAGAAGCCCAGACTGGGTGTGGAGAAACCGATGACATTTATCATGCTGACAAGTGTACTGTTGACATTGGGGGGTTGATCATAGGCTGGAGCAATCCAGAAAAGAAAGACAATGAGTTAATAAGTAAAGGCGTAGCTACTGATGAAAATGCCCCACCTGGCCGAAGAAGGACAAATTCTGAGTCCCTTAGACTACATTCATTAGCTGCAGAAGCCCTCGTCACAATGCCTATAAGAGCGGCAGAACTAACAAGAGCCAATCTTGGACACTATGGGGATATAAACCTCTTAGATCCGGATACTGGACAAAAGCAAGTAGATAATCCATTGGCAGCATATTCAAAAATGATGTCACCGCTTAAAAACTCTGCAGATGGCTTAACTAGTTTTAACCAAAGCAACTCTACCTTGGTAGCACTCCCAGAGGGTAGACAGGAATTGTCAGATGGACAAGTTAAGACAGGCATCAGCATGTCCCTACTTACTGTAATTGAAAAATTGAGAGAAAGGACAGATCAGAATGCTTCAGATGATGATATTTTAAAAGAATTGCAGGACAATGCCCAGTGCCAACCCAACATTGATACAAGTTTGTTGGGAACCAATGTGGTAGAATATATCCCTAATGCTGAACGGCCCTATCGTTGCCGCCTGTGTCACTACACAAGTGGTAACAAGGGTTACATCAAGCAGCATCTACGAGTTCATCGGCAGAGACAGCCATATCAGTGTCCTATTTGTGAACACATAGCTGACAACAGCAAAGATTTGGAAAGCCACATGATCAACCACTGTAAAACAAGAATATACCAGTGTAAACAGTGTGAAGAATCCTTTCATTATAAGGTAAGCCTTGGTTAGTGAAATCTTTCAGGGGATTTTAGAATGAGGAAGGAACTTTCTTGATTTAGTCCAGGCACCTCATTTTATAGAAAGGAAAATGAGTTTCAGAAAAGTTTTGTAATTTTCCCAGGGGATCCCAGCTAATTAGTATTGAAGTTGGGACTGCAATATAGGCCTTCAGAGTTTCTGCTCCAGAATTCTTTCCCCAGCTTACTGCCTCCTTAGTAGTGTTTATATTTACTACTTTAGTGTTTTAATGTGCATATCTTTTTAAAGTGTTGGGTTTTGTTTGCGAGAGAATGTACAGTGTACCGTGGATTGACATCACATACACATTTGACTTACTTAACTGTATTTGCACAAAAATGTATATTTCTCATCTTACGTGGCCCCCAGATGCAAGTCAGTCATATTAGCTGCTATACAATAAAGAATGACATATCATTGCAAAAGGGAAAATGGGCTACATTAGGCTTATTCAAAGAGAATCCAGTAGAAATAAAGCCACATATACTATCTTTAATGGGCAGTTTAAAGACCTTTCAAGGATTATTTATACTGTCTGATTTTTATCTCATTGCTGACCTTAAATGCAACAGCTAGTATGAAATGATCTTCATTCTTTTGTAAAGGAAATGTGCATTCATTGAATCAATCATTGGTTTAGAACTTCTTCAATCTCTGAAGATGTGGTAAAAATGTATCTTAATTGGCTTATTGGACATAGACTTTTCCTGTTGGATTACCCAGAGTTGGCAGTTAAAAAAAAAATAAGAATAAAAACTCTGAGAGTCCCTGCTGCTTAGATTACCCTTACGAAATTCCAAGAAGGATATCCAAATAGACTGTAAAGGCAAGTTCTGGGAATTTCTTCTGCTGCTGCTGCTGTACTCTCGATTTGTGGAGTAGAAATGGAAGAGTTTATCATTGGAGGAGCAGTTCTAATTAGGTCCTCTCATGCATCTAGTTGATGTTTAAAGACAGAAATTAGCATGAAGTTTAGTGGTTACTGATTGAATTTATTTTTGTAGAAGTGTTGCATTATCCTGAACACTCTGCTCTTGCCACCTCTGGGCCTACCAGTGTGGTTCAGCCAGTGTGTATATGTCATGCATAAACACCTCTTAAGAAGTGGTAACTTCTTTCAGGGAGTATAAAAAGAGGAACTGCCTTTGTGATGAGATTATGACTCCTCTGATGAATTTCTGTATTTTGTGAAGTGTGTCAATCAAATGATCTTTAAGATTTTATTTTAAAATATTGGTAATAATGTTCTAGGTAGTAAGCCATGAAAGCAATTAACCCCTTCTTCCACAGCCACCTAGTAATCGGGTGTGTATTTTTATTGAAAACTTACATATTAATTTCTCTCAATTTTTTAGAGTCAGCTGAGGAATCATGAGAGAGAACAGCACAGCCTTCCAGACACCTTGTCAATAGCAGCTTCAAATGAGCCAAGAATTTCCAGTGATACAACTGATGGAAAATGTGTTCAGGAAGGTATCTGTGCATTTTTAAATACAGGCTGCAATTACTAGTATATGCAGTAAAAAAAAATGCCCTAACTTGTTACATGAGTTATTTTCAAGACTAAAGCATATATTATCCTCTGTTTTTATACTGTGGATATGAGTGATTGTTACCTTTGCTCCTAAGGAAAATTTCAAGCACTAAATGCAATAAGTTATTACTAGGTCCTGGGTAAGAAGAGCTAGATTAGGAAGGACTCAGCTTAAACTGTGCAGGTAGATATTACAATTAAAATTTATGCTCTCCTATAAAAGCAGTGCTATACCATAGACTCTCAAAAGGTGATATACCAGCAAGCCAAAGAAACTGCAGCATAGAGGGGCTGGGGTGTGGCTCAGTGTTAGCGTGCTTGCCTAGCATGCGTGAGGCACTGGGTTCGATCCTCAGCACCACATATAAATAAAATAAAGATATTCTGTCCACCTATAACTAAAAAATAAATATATTAAAAAAGAAAAAAGAAACTGCAGCATAGAAAGCAAGCCTCTCCCTCTCCCAGTACCAGTTGACCTACAGCAAACATAGCTTTTGCAGATGGTAGGCCCCCACCTCAAACTTTAACTGAGGCTTCCTGCTGTGATCTTATTCTTCTCTAAGTATGACTGCCAGATTTCATCTGCATTATTTAAAAACACGTACAAATGTAAGATCCTTTTATGTACTAGTTAGGTACCAGTCAGCCAAGTTTCTGGTAATAGGAATATTAGAATCAAAAGATTTAATTAGAATTCCATGAAAAGGCGGATGCCACATCCGGAGAATTAAGGATAAAGTGTAATAAGCTGTATTTCCTTGCATCCGCTCACTTAAATTGATATACTTTAAATGTCTCAAGTGTGGTACATAGTGTTTATGGGAAATAAAACATATTGGGGTGACTTTCCTTTTTAGATTTCCTAAGAATTAAAGTTAGAAACAACTGCAGGGTGAAATGTTTTACCATAATGTTTCATTAAATTATACCCCAGAAAACATAACTGATTCTACAATGTTTCTGAAAGAACTGATTTTGACACCACTATAGTACCAAAATTCTCTTGTCAAACAGATGTCATCCCTGTAAAACTCTCCAAAACAAAAGGAGTTTATGACATGGCATCTGTTTCTGCAATAGATGGCTGAGCTAAAACAGTTTTGTTTCCCTTTTACAAAATAGCCTTAAATGCCTCCTTTTATTTTAATTCATTATGTTTCCATATCGCTTTTAAAGGAGACATTAAAACATTAGAAATGATTGGACCATAAATCCCTAATGAAGAAATAAAGTACTACTCAGTAGCGCCACCTGCAGTTAAATACCAGTGCTGGAATACGTCTTCCAGCACCATCTTAAAAAGCAAAAATTTAAATCTACCTGAATAGGTAAATAGATTCAAAAGTCACTATTTTAATTAAAAAGAAAAAAAAATCAGTTCAAAATTAAAACAACCATAACTTTACAGTATTAGCATCTGTCCACCATATTCTATCTTGCAGAAATCCCCTTTCTTTGTGGGTTATACTTAGAGTTAAATGTATAACTTTTTAATTGCTTACCATTCTTTCCTATCCCTACATGGCTCTTTGGCTATTCCTTGTCATAGTAGTATAACAGTGCAGGTAACCAATAGCCAATAGCTTCCTTTATACTTCGACCTGGATAGGTACTTTATTAATTCAGTATTAGATATTTTGAAATCTGGTGGGCAGATGACAGAACAACTTTTCAGCTCATGCTTTGTTAAAACTTCTTTAACCACTTAGTAAACTTATTAAACCAGAGGAGATGTATGTCTCCTTTCGTCCCTAGTCTCTGCACATTAATGTGATACCTCTGGGCATACTTTCAACACAGAAGTCCAGTATAATTGTACTTCAGGCATTCCTTCATCCAGAAGGCATGGCACGCCACTCCAGAGCAATGCCAGGTGCTGGAAGTACAATGATGGGCATCTTTGCCCTTGAGGAACCCAGCCCAGTGAAGAAGTCAGAACTGGACTGATGTACAGGGTATATCTTCAAAATCAATTGGTGCTTTATGAAGCAAAACGCTTTCACATGGTGTTTCTTCTTGAAATTCAGTTAAATTGTCCTTTCTCGGAAACCTACAACTTGCCAGGCCCTGGGGATTCAGTGCAAACCAAACAGGTAGATCCTTACCCTCAGAATCTACAGTCTAACAGGGCAGAGACTACCCAGAAAAGCAAGTAAATGTACAAACTCTGGGAAAAGAAAAATACAGGACTTGCTAAACCATGCTTGAGATTCCAGGCTGGCCCGATTTTGTAGATGAGAAAACTTGAGACCTCAAGAGGTAAAATAATTTACCCATAATCATATTAGTAGTGTCAGAACAAGGACTAAACCCAAGTATTTGAACTTTAAATCTGATCTTCTTTTCATTGGAAACATTTGCTTGAAGTAGCACAGGCTCTCATTCTGTGCTATATTAAGTTTTTCCATCTGTCAGTTTTATTAGTTGTCATTGATCTGTAATATTTCTCACACAAAACCATTATCCAATATTTCACACTTCATTTTTTCAGGTTTTTTTAAAACTATATTTGGAGTAGCGCCATTTATAATCAAGTCCAAGTTTTTAACCTACCAATTAAGAGCAATACTTAGATTATAATTATGATTAGTGCATGTATTAATGTTATAGATTTATACCAGGAAATTAGGACATTTTGTTCTGCCTGGCAGTAGTTATTAACCAAAGAAAATTTCAATTTTAGAAAGCTTAAGTGTAACTTAAGGATTTTCTTTCTTAAAATTTCAGTGCAGGTTTTCTTTTGTACCAGTAATTTTGCTCTTACACCCTGTTACTTGTGTTTTACCTAAGCTTTCCTCCTGCCAAGGGACACACAGCTCTTCCTGCTCAGCCCAATTCTTGAGCTTCAATGCTTGCTTTGTTCCTGAGTATAAAGCATTCTGAGTAGGAAAAGCCTGTGAATTTTATGCTGACAGAGAATAAATAAAGCATCGAATATCTTCAGGAAACAGTTTCATTTGATCAAGTTATTCAGCTTGTATTGTCACACTTAAATTACTCAGCCCTGTTGTTGCAGAATGAGTTAGTAACATGGCCTTTTTCCATTGGATCCATGCTGGAGCATTTCAGAGAACTGCATATTCATAGCCTTTGTCCCTATAAAGTGTCAGTTTACTAGATGTAATTATTCTACATTATAGAGCCCTTCATAATATGCAGTTGCTCTTCCTTTTATGTTGAATTGATAGCTGACAGTTAGCTGTAAACTGTAAACCCACAGGGTGAGAAAACTTACATAGCCCAGGCTGGCCCCAAATTTGCATTCCTCCTGCCTCAGCCTCCCGCAAGTAGCTGGGATTACAGGCTCGTGCCACCACACCCAGCTTATATTGAGTTTATCATGTGTGGTTTGTGGTTAAAGTTTATAATATTGGATTATAGTATTAAATTACAGCTGGTTTGCAAACGAGTGTTTCTTTGGGATACTATATCCAGTGCTGATTAGACTGACACCTTTCCAATCAACAGTGGGTCTCTAGTTAATATAGCTGCTATACAATCAGAGCAGCTGGAAGCAAGTTCAAAATACTTTAGAATTTTTTTACAAGGTTTTGCAGGAACCAGCCCAGCCTTATCTGTGTGTACGGATCAGATTATGATCAGTTTATGTCTGCTGATAGTCTAGGTACAGCAGAATCTATAAAGCCACTTCAAACTTGTTAAACAGTAAGAAAGCTTTGATTAAAATGGTAGTACTCCATGGTGTATAAATATTCATTTACAACAGAATGTAAATGCTGTCATTTGAATCTTATTAAAACCTATCTCTGAAACTCTGAAATACCTTGTCTAGGGAGTAAGTCTTCAGCCCAGAAACAGTATAGATGTGATGTGTGCGATTATACAAGTACAACATATGTTGGTGTCAGAAACCACAGACGAATTCATAACTCTGACAAGCCGTACAGGTAAGTGTGATGATCCTAGAATTTCAATGTTTGTATTAAAATATTGTATAGTAAATAATTAAAATAGAAATAATGAATCCTTAATATTTAAAAGCAGTAAAATCCCCTATAAAAGAATGTCATTAAGCTATCCTATACAGTAAGGTCATTTAATTTAATTTTGTTACTGGATTTTTCATAAAAACTAATTACAGGGGCTGGAAGGTTTGATCCTCAGCACCACAAATAAATAAATTTAATTAATTAAAGGTCCATCAGCAACTAAAAACATTTTTAAAAAAACTAATTATAACATGTAGTTAGAGAAAATATAAGCATTCTCAGTCAGAATTCTGATGAACATAAATTATTATTTCTTAAATAAACTTTGCTTCTTGAGAATGAACTGCTATTTGTGTATAATAAAGGTACAGGCGTGGGCTAGAGATGTAGCTCGGTGGTTGAGTGCTTACCTAGTATGTGCCAGGCCCTGGGTTCAATACCCAGTACTGCAAAATAAATATGTGAAGGTGCGGATGTTTTCCAGAGTTTCTCCAGCTATCCAAATGCCATTTGTCCTACCTGGAGCCACAGTGGAACATAAGGTTCCTCCATCAGTACTTAGCCAATTCTGTGACTGATAGTTCTGGGCATGGACATGAATTCTTTTAACCCCTCATCAAAACATTTTCTCAGTTTTCAACTCTTTCCCCAAGTCTTATAGGTATGACATAAGTGAGTTTGGAAAAGTTGCTCTATTAATCTAAATGAAAACCTGGACAGACTATGCCAAAAAAGATCACTATTTGGGCCTATAGCAAGTTCTCTGTATATATGGTGTGTGTTTTTTTGTTGTTGGTTTTTGTTTTGAGTTTTTTTATTTTTTTATTTTTGCTCATTTTTGGTTGTTTTGGTACTAGGGTGCTCTTGCCACTGAGCCTCTTTAATTTTTAAATTTTTTTTAATTTTTGGTACCAGGGATTAAACCTAGAATTCCAGGGGCACTTAACTACTGAGTCACATCCCCAGTTTTTTTATTTTTTATTTTGAGATAGGATCTTGCTAAGTTGCTTAGGGCTTTGCTAAGTTGTTGAAGCTGGCTCTTAACTTCCAATCTTCCTGTGGCAGCCTCTTGAGCTGCTGGGATTACAGGCATGTGCCACCATGCCTGGCTTTTTATTTTTTTATTTTGAGACAAGATCTCACTAAGTTGCAGAGGCTGACCATGAATTTGTAATCCTTTTGACTCAGCCTGTTGAGTCTCTGGGATCTTAGACAAGTGCCACAGCATCCCGGTATATACAGTTTTAAATATTTAGTATATGTTTAGTGTGCTAGCTAGCATACTTGTAACAGTACATCTGTTTGCAGTCTTGTATTGTAGCTCTGTGGAAGGTGTTTGACCTTGACCTCAGCATCTCTGTTTTCATTTCAAATATTTTCAAAATTACAATTCCTAAGAAAGATTTTTTTTCCAGAACATAATGAAGGCCATTATCAATAGTAACTCAGTGTCATAAGTTCTATGTAAGGTATGATAAGTGTGAGTGAACATGTTTCATTTATGATTTATACTGGGAAATGTTTAGGAGAACATCATGGAAACTGGAGATACTTTTTTGGGGGGGCAGGATTGAACTCAAGGGTATTCAACCACTGAGCCACATCCCCAGCCTTATTTTGTGTTTTATTTAGAGACAGGGTCTCACTGAGTTGCTTAGTGCCTCACTTTTGCTGAGGCTGGCTTTGAACTTAGGATTCTCCTGTCTTGGCCGCCCAAAGTGCTGGGATTATAGCCATGTGCCACCGTGCCCAGCTCTAGTATTTTCTGATATAAAGAGAAAGCTTTACCTTAATATTTTGTGTCTTTATTCTCAAATGTAATGATGTACCATGCCAAATTCACATGATTTGGGCAGTAATGTTCTCTGGGTCTAGAATTAGACTGTTCATTTATTCACTCAGAGACACTGAACAAATAATTTTATTCCAGGACTGTGCTAGGCTCTGAAACTATATTCATGAGAGAAGAAGCATCGTCTTTATTGTCATGGAGCTTGTAGACAAACACTTCTTTCAGTTATAGGTTAATCCAAAAGTCTAAGGGCTGGGAATATAGCTCAGTGGAAGAGCACCTGCCTAGCACCACACACACAAAAGATCCAAAACTTTTTGAGTGCTGACATGATGCCACAAGTAGAAAATTCCACGCGAGACCACATACAATGAATTACAGCCAAAACTCAGGTGCACAAGAAGAGTATTGGGGGGCTGGGGTTATGGCGCAGTGGTAGCGTGCTCGCCTAGCACGTGGGAGGCACTGGGTTCGATCCTCAGCACCACATAAAAATAAAATAAAGATATTGTGTCCACCTACAACTAAAAAAAAATAAATATTAAAAAAAAAAAAGAAGAAGAAGTGTATTGGGTAAAACTACCTTCAGGCTATATGTACAGGGTATATATGAAACAAATGAATTTCGTGTTTAGAATTTCATAATCAGAATTGGATCTCATCTCCAAGATGCCTCATTATGCATATGCAAATATTCTAAAACCGAAAGAAAAACTCTGAAAGACTTTTTGAGTCTTTTAAGCATTTTGAATAAGGGACACTCAACCTATATAATGATAAGTTTATGAAAGAGACTAATAATTGATTTCTGATTCTATGGAGCATTTTGTGTTGATCTGAATAGATGAGTCTTATAAGACTCATTTTGGTTGCCATTGGTGTCTTGGGTATGTTTTCTTACGTTCTTAAAATATTCATAGGCTCACGGGATTGGTTGCAGTTGTTCTTGGATCTTCCTACCAATGGACAACATCCTATGAGAATCTTCTTTATGTAGTATCTCATTATCTCTAACCTAGGGACTCTCCTTTTAACATTCTTTAAATTCTTTAAATATGTATCTGCCTTTATTGTAATGGGATTTATAGTATGTAGAGCATTATGGATTAACATGTTATATTCCAGTATGTTTCTAGGACTTTCTCTTCACTTTCATATAGCTTGCAATAAGCTGAGCCTTCTTGATATATGATTTAATGTAAGGTTCACAGTAGTTTTCCTATCTTATTTCCTACCTACTTCTTTCAGTTTTGTTGGCTGGTTCACTTATGATCAGAGTTTGGGTTGGTTTTCTCAGAGTCCATACTTTATGCATTTCTGGTTACCTACATTTTGTTAAGAAACATGTTCAAAGCCAGGCGCAGTGACGTATGCCTGTAATCCCAGTGGCTCGGGAGGCTGAGGCAGGAGGATCACAAATTCAAAGCCAGCCTCAACAAAAGCAAGGCACTAAGCAACTCAGTGAGACCTTGTCTCTAAATAAAATACAAAATAGGGCTGGAGATGTGGCTCAGTGGTCGAGTACCCCTGAGTTCAGTACCCAGTACCCCCCGCCCCCGCCAAAGAAAGAAAAGAAACATGCTCATAAAAAGCAGTGGTGAATTTCTTATAGAGCAAAATGCCTTGTTTGCACAACTAGTCTTCCAGGGTACAAAAGCTTCTTCGTGTATTTATATGTGTCTGTTGTGTAGAAGATTTCTGCAGTGGAAACACCTGTTTCTTCCTGCCTTGGTTTTTGTGTTGCCTTTCTAGTTTTTCACTCAACCTATTTGTATGATCTGGGCAATACAGCTTTATATGTAAGAGCCCTGGCTGTGGGGATAGAGAGTCCTGGGCTTGAACCTGAGCAAGCTCACTTAGGGGATCTGTGACCTTGAGCAGACTCTCTCCACTCTCTTTGCTTGGTTTTGTCATTTCTAAAATAAGGATAATTAAGGTGTTGAGGATTCTATGAAATGCCATGTAAAGTACTAGCACATAATAAGCAACCAGGAAAGGGTAGTTGTCTAAGGGTAGTTGTCTAACTGGCCCAGGTTTTGCCCTCATCCCTTCCCAGTGATTCATTGGTTAGCCAAAAGAAAAGAAAAGAAAAATGCTGACTTCTCTCATCATTTGGGAAACAAAGAATCCTGTTCCTGGGTAGTCAGGCATAGCTTATTTTATAAGAGAAATGTTGTGCCCAGGTGGAACCACTGTCACTGCTGAGGTCACTGTGCTATCTGACTGCTTCAGAGAAATCCAGTGTCGTGGGGAGCACTGATGCTTAAAAGACCCAGGCCTGAACCACAAACTTCCTGTGCCCTCCCAGTGACCTTGGGAATGTTATTTTAGTCTTGTGCCCCATATGAAACTGAGGAGAATACTGCCTAGCTCATAAGGCTTTGCAAAGATTAAATGAAATTATATTGTGAAGCCCCAGTATGTTTCCTGTTACGTTGAAGAGACTGATTTCTCCTGCTCATGAAGTCATGAGGTCATCTCAAACCATTCTGTGTAAGGACAGGGAAAGATTAAAATGGTGTCATCCTATCCCAATCTCTACAAGACTAGCTAACTTTGTTTTTATTCTGTGTTTACCATACACCAATTGTAGTTATACTTGATATAAGTGACCCCCAAAATTTTACTGAAAGATGTCATTCAGAATTTTCAAACAGTAGATTGTTTTTCTTTAATATTGCAGTACTAGAATCCCTCACCCCCCATTTACATCCCCAAATACCACCTTTGTGGAGAAAAAAGATGGGAGAATATAACTTTTTCCTGTGGTTACCAAGTTGCCTTTTAACCATATGCCATTAACCCATTTTCCTTTAGCAACACAATTATATTGGTATTTAGGTTTCAAAACACTGTTCAGGGTATAACTTGATGTAGAGGGAAGTATGTGGGTGGGCTTTGGACTAAATCATTCAGCATACTGCCTGGCACATAATAGGTACTCAGTAAATGCTGGCTGATACATGCCTCAGGTTTTTCATGTACCAAATGGCTTTGGTTCTGTGAACTTACTGTATAACTTATTATTGAAAATAAATATATGGTGATATTACTATGCCTTTTCTTCCTTAAATAAGAGTTGCCCAAATACACCCACACACACATACATACACATATATATATATATATAAATAGTTTTGGTTTTGTTTTATTTTGGTACTAGGGATTGAACCCAGAGGTGCTTTACCCCTGAGCCACTTCCCTAGCCCTTTTTGTTTTTTATTTTGAGACAGAGTCTCACTAAGTTACTTAGGTCCTTCCTACATTACTGAGGCTGGCCTCAAACTTGTGTTCCTACTGCCTCAGCCTTCCAAGTTGTTGGGATTGTAGGCATGTGCCACCACCTCCAGCTCAAAGTATTTTAAATACATAGTCCCAAAATACCCAATTTCCCCTAAATGTTAGTTTGTTCATGTTAGGAACCTAACAAGGTCCAAACACCAAGTTTGGTTGCTAAGTCTCTTAAATATGTCTGTCTATCTCTCTCTCTCTCTGTCTGTGTGTGTCTGTCTCTCCCTCTCTCCCCCTAAAAGCATAGAAAATAAATTGAATGTAATAAGACAAACCCTGTTGTAAGATTTCTATTGAAATCTGTGTGTGTATGTTCAAACCATATGAGTTGCCCATACTTGTAAAACACCCAACTTCTTTCTTTGTCCTACATCCCTCACAGCAACTGTTCCTAATTTGATCAGACCTAGAGACTCACCAAGTAAAGTCCCAGGCCAGGGAACTAGGATTATTTTAACCAGCATCGTGGAGTTTGGGGACTGAAGTAACTGGCTTGTTAGCAATGGAGAAAGAAAGCCTTTAGAAAAATTCAGACCCAAGTTTTTTACCCAAGTTATAAGAAACCTTGTTATGCTTTAGCTATTAGATATCCCCCAAAAGCTCATGTGTGAGACAGTGCAAGAGGGCTTAGAGATGAAATAATTGGGTAATGAGAGCTTTAACCCTATCGGTGAATTAATCCCCTGATAGGGACTCATTGGTGACTGAATGTAGAGTGTGGCTGGAGAGAGCAGGTCCCTGGAGGAGTACCTTTGACGTATATATTTTATGTCTGGCAAGTAGAGTCTCTCTCTGCTTCTTGGTGGCCGTGTCCTGGCTGACCTGCTTTCCACTGCCACACTATTCTGCCATTATGTTCTGCCTCACTTCAAGCTCCAAGAAATGGAGCCTGCTGTCTATGGACTGAGACCTCTGAAACTGTGAGCCCCAAATTAAACTTTTCCTCCTCTAGTTTTTCTTGTCAGCTCTTTTGGTCACAGCAATGAAAAAGCTGACTAAAACAAGCCTTGACTTTCTACATCGGCTTTCTTTAAGCTGCCAAAATATAGTTTTCCTGTATAGGGAAGAGATAATTTTCATACACATGGTTGGAATATTAATGATTGACGTGGAAATTCTGTTGATTCTGGTATTCCAAAGTTTTGATCCAGCAGTGGCCTTATTGACAGGGAACCAGGACTGCCGAGCTAAGCTGCCAAAGTGTTCTCGTTTCCTCATGTCACATATATGACTTTGCCTTGATAGACTTGAATAATTGAAGTACCAAATGGCTCTATCAGGAGCATTTGGCAGCTCCACCAAAAGATCAAAACAAAGCTGTGACAGGTGATATCATGGTAAATGTACCCAGGCTGCTGCTGTTCTTTTGATGATTTTGTTTTAGTTTAGGTTTTCACACACACACAGTGCACAGGGTGGGCTGGGAAGGAGTAAGTTATCTAAATGGAAATGTAAGTATTTTTTGTCTATTGGACAACTTAAGAGGCTAAAGTAGGAGGATCAAAAGTCCCGGGCTAGCCTCAGCAATTTAGCAGGGCCCCCAGAAACTTAATGAGACACTCTCTCAAAATAAAAAAAAGAAAAGAACTAGGGATGTGGCTCAGTGATTAAGCACCCCTCGGTCTAAAAACATAAAATAATAAAAAAAATTTTAAAGGGAATATGAATGAATTTAGACCACCTTATATAACTTTGAACTTGAGGTTCTCCTGTAATATCCTTTAATCCTTTCTTCTTTAATCAGTTGAAAATCACTTTAGTGTTTAATGTTATCAATTGATTCCCAGTTTTTCCCCATACTTAGATTAGATCCATACATGAATATTCACCATTGTTAGTGTTTCTTTAGAATAGCCTCCTTTTTAAAAAATTTTTTTAAATATTTTTTCAGTTGTAGATAGATGGACACAATACCTTTATTTTACTTATTTATTTTTATGTGATCCTGAGGATAGAACCCAGTGCCTCACACGTACTAGGCAGGCGCTGTACCACTGAGCCACAACCTCAGCCCCCAGAATAGCCTCTTCGGGAAAGTATTCATAAAATTAGGGTTTATTTGTTAAGCACACTGTTGTTACTTTATCCCTTTCTTCTCTTTAAAAAGTATTTTAAGGATTTCTTTATATTAATAAAGGATATTGATTAGACATATCAGCAACATTTACCCATGTCACAAAAGAGCATTTCTGGTAGTGAATTTTAGCTATTCTTAAAATCTTTAAGAAAGCTATACTTGTTCTTCACAAACTTCTTAAAGTAACTTGAGCATTTGCTTCTAAAATGTGTGATTCACTGCTTACATAAATATCCATTATTAATTGTACTTATTTTATCATGCCTGGTTTCTCCCTGACATACTAAATGCTGACAAGTGAAAGGCTTAAAAAGTCTGTCCAGCAGTCCAGGAATGTCTTATCTCTGGAAGGAAAGAGGAGGCAGTCAAGGTGGGGCACACAGGGGTCGCAAAAGTACATTGGTGATGTTCTAAATCTTAACTGTGAGTGTGCATGTCTTTATTTTCCTTTCAAGGATTTTTTATGAGGGAAATGGACTTTATCCTAAAGAATAATTAGCAATACTTTTAGTTTGATGTACAAGGTATTTGTTATAACATTATTTATAATGCCAAAAAGATTTAAAATTCTATCTGTATAATGCTAGTAGAATGGTTAATTTATGATGCTTTTATGGGATGGAACATTATATCCCCATTGAAAATGCATAATTTTAATGAGAAAATACTCACAGAGCATTAGCAAAAATAGGATTGAAAATCTATAGTGTAATCCCACTTTTACATCTGATCTACGCATGTACATTTAAAAAGATGAACAAATGATACAAGTAGTATTTCAGAATTTGTCTTTGTACTTGCCTGTATATTTCATTTGTGTATAAGGGATATAGGTGATACCATCAGAAAAGATTTTAAATAAACACAGCATTTTCAAGCCAGTTGAGTAGGACAAAAATTGGCTCAGCAATTTAAACTAATAAGCAGGGAGCTCCCATTTCAGACAGCATAGCTGACTAGATAATCTGAAGCACTCCGAACAAAGATAACCAAAATGCTAGATGAATCTAAAAAACAGCAGAAGTAAAAATTAAAGGAAAAGCAGGTTCTCTCTAAGCCAAATAAACTCTGCCTGTTAACTTGGTTGAATTTCTTTCTTTCTTTCTTTCTTTCTTTTAATGTTCTTTTTAGTTGTTGATGGACCTTTATTTTATTCATTTATTTATACGCCGTGCTGAGAATTGAACCCAGTGCTTCACACATGCCAGGCAAGTGCTCTACCACTGAGCCACAGCCACAGCCCAGAATTTCAAAAATATTGAGCTAAGCAGGTCACCAAAGAATATATAAAATATGATTCTCTTTATACCCAAAGACATGAAAACAAACAGTAGTTCAAGGATACAGAGAGGTAAAACTGAGAGAAGACAAGCATATCATAAAATTAAAAATTCAGGAAGTCAGTGCCTCTTTGGGGGAAGAAGGTTTATGAGATCTTGGGGAAAACACAGAGTTGCTGAGGTGGTAATGTTGCCCTTTAGCAGGTGTTGTGTATGGTATTTATTATTTTCTGAACTACATATACACCTTAAACCACTCTTTTTACAATATGTTTCATAATAAAACATTTTTTTCAATTGTATATTTAATTGAAAATTAAACCAAAATGTATGGGAGAAGCGAAGGTAAAGAAGTGGAGTTAAGTATGAGGATTTTGTAGGTAATTCACTTTCTTGTTATTTTGAATGAGTGATAAATGCATGCAAATATGAACTTTAGAATGAGCTTATCTAGTCTCTTAAAATTTGTATGGGAGTGTTCAGCTTCTGGATTCATTTAGGAAGAATTAACAATTTTACCCAATTATGGGCGTTTTCATTTTTTCAAGCCATGTATTTTGTACCTCAGTAGTGCTTTAAAACTTTCTTTGTGTATACTATCTTGTAAATTTCTTGTTTTGTCTGAGTATACACACACACACACACACACACACACACACACAGATGTATGTATGTACTTTTATACAATAATGTGGGGCCATAAATATGATCATGCAAGTTGAAACCATGCAAAGTAATTCTAATAATTAATAGGGAAATTATAATTGCTGTAACCTTTTTTCTTACTGTCAGTTATAAATATAGAGAGAAATAAATATAATGTATTTTTAATACACAGTACCTTAGTCCATTCAGGCTGCTGTAACAAAATACCTTAGACCCAGTAATTTATAAATGCAAATGTATTCCTTATTTTCTGGATTCTGGGAAATCCAAGATCAAGGGACCAGTACATTTAGTGTCTGGTAAGAGATTGTGTGCTCTTCTTCAAATATGGTACCTTATTGAATCCTCACATGGTGTAAGGGGGCCAAAAAAGCTCCCTCAGGCCTTTTTTTTTTTTTAATTCTAGATGAACACAATACCTTTATTTATTTATTTTATGTGGTGCTGAGGATCAAACCCAGTGCCTCACACATGCGAGGTAAACGCTCTGCCACTGAGCCACAACACCAGCCCTTCAGGTCTCTTTTATAAGGGCACTAATCCCATTCACAGAGATTTCACTCTCATAACCTAGTCACCTCCCTAAGACCCCATCTGTTAATATTATCACCTTGAGGGGTTAGGTTTCAACATATGTATTTTGGGGGCCACATAGATTCAGTCCATAGCATACTGTAATTAAAATTTAGAATTATTGAGAAGTGTTTTATCTCTGTTTAAAAAAAGCTTACCAAGCCTGGCGTGATGGTGCACACATGTAATCCCAGCAACTTTGGAGGCTGAGGCATGTTCAAAGGCAGCCTCAGCAACTTAGCAAGACTCTGTCTCAAAGTTTAAAAATTAAAAGGGCTGAGAATGTGGCCAGTAGTTAAGCACCCTTGGGTTTAATTCCTGGTACAAAAAAAAAAAAAAATACTTAGAATAGTTTGAACAGGGCTTGCATTCTTATTATATGCCTTGAAACAAGAAGTGAGCATCTTCTCTATTCTGTGGTAAATTGTCAGTTGTCCTTTGTAAGTGTGGATCAACTTTAAACATTTTATCCTTTGCTCTTTCAGTATCATAAAATTTCTCCAAGAGCTTCTTCCATGTGGAATATCTTGCCAGCATCACTTCCTCTGGCAACCACATTCTTCATTTATGTCATTAAGATCACCTTCTGTTCTATCCTCTGGCCGTATGTCCAGGGTTTCTTATGTGGCCACAGTGCCAACCTTCCTATGGTGAATTGTTTGTTCTATAATTCCACTGACATTTCTGTCTAATTTTGATTCCATTATTCCAGTTCTCTCTTTTGAGTATCCATTTTTTAAAAGTGTCATGTGGGTATATCACTGGGAGACAAGGACACAACACAAACTGTATGCTCTGCTGACTGACTCATTGCGGACAGACTTTGAAAGGAACAAATTGACTGTTCACTGACGATGCTATAGTTGCATTGAAGTCGTGAATGGAAAGCTACTGATGAAGTTGCTACTCTACAGTTAGTCAGGTAACGCATCTGTAACAGTTAGGTAATGCATTTCAGTTAGTAACTGAAATTTGAACCATGCTTGTGGGGGACTGGTGACATATAACTAAACCATAGTAACCAAAAGTCATGCCTATCAGT
This sequence comes from Xerus rutilus, assembly GCA_028644305.1. NCBI lineage: Eukaryota > Metazoa > Chordata > Mammalia > Rodentia > Sciuridae > Xerus > Xerus rutilus. The sequence goes on from CM053414.1 coordinate 36,971,101, forward strand.
GACTGCACACATACATACTTGTTTAGCTTATTCCTATGTATTTTACTTTCTCTGATGCTAACATAAATTGTCTTTTCTTTCCTGCTAGAATTTTTTTTCTTTTTCCTTTTGGTACTGGGGATTGAACTCAGGGGCACTCAACCACTGAGCCACATTCCCAGCCCTATTTCATGTTTTATTTAGAGGCAGGGTCTCACTGAATTGCTCAGCACATTGCTGTTGCTGAGGCTGGCTTTGAACTCATGATTCTCCTGTCTCAGCCTCCCAAAGTGCTGGGATTACAGGCTTGCGCCACCACGCCTGGCTTTCCTCCTAGAATTTTAATATTGTTTTTATATAGGAAAGTTGTTGGTTTGTATGGAATGCTAGCTGTGTCCTTATTGAATTATCTTATTATTGATAACAGTTTTAGTTTTCTGTTGGATTAGCCAGATATACAATTATTATCAACAAATAATTTTCTCTCCCTTTCCTCTTATGCTTTTACCTCTCATTTCTTTCTCTTATCTAGTTGTACCTCCACAGGTAATAGTGGGGATAGTAAACACTCTTTTTTGGTCTTGAGCTTCTTGTGTTTCCTCGTTAAGCTTCATACTGATTTTAGGGTTAATCTAGATATTTTTCATCATTTGAAGAGGTACTCATCTTTTTTTGTAGGGTTTTATTAAGAGTGGATATATTGGCTGGGTGTGGTAGGATCCCGAGTTTGAGGTTAGCCTCAGCAAATTAGTGAGACCCTGTCTCAAAATGAAAAATTAAAAGAGCTGAGGATGTAGCTCAGGGGCAAGGCACTCCCTGGGTTCAATCCCCAGTACTGAAAAAAAAATTTAAGAATGTATATATTGGATTTAAGTATTATCCACCTGCAGAGTAGTTATTATACATAGCTGTACTCATGAAGTAGATTTGTTTTTTTTTTTAAGTAGAAAAAGTTTTAAAATAGGACCTTGAATCTAATGAAGACTTCAGATCAGTGATTTTCAACCAGGGGTGATTTTGCTTCTCCTGCCGCCAGAGGACATTTGGCAATTTCTAGTGTACAAATTCGTTAGGGACTGTTCTCAGTGACTCTCAAAAGCCTTAATTTTCTTACTTTTCTATGCCTGAATTTCTTACCAAAGATGATTGTTAATTTTTACAATCATATTTTTTGCTTGAAATAATAGGGACTTGGATAGAATTCTATCATTTCCATTCAATGATAGGATACAAGGCATCCATTAATATTTTATTATGGAAAGTTTAAGTCATACTGGGGAGTGGAATATTAACAAAAGAATAGGCTTGCATGATCCCAATTTTATAAAAATTCTGCATATATTTTAAGAGATTAGAAAATACATTAAAAGATAATATTGGTTTTTATCTATTGATAAACTTGTGAGTGACTTTTATTTTTATGTATTTTTTTTCTGGATATTTCTAATTTTCTACAATGAATTTTTGAAATCAGAATAAATGTCATTTACAAAATGAAAGCAGTTCACTGACCCCCAAATCTTGGTTTCTAATATTCACTAGTAAAAAGAACTAAAGGAATTATAATCCTGTGCATCTGGCAGCACCAGCAAGTACAATGTACTGAACCAATAAAATGACAGGAAAGTATCAACAGAACAGAGGGACTAATGGAAAGCGCCCCAGTGCTCAAAGCTGGAATGATGTGAGCAATGAATTGAATTCTGTCCCCCAGAAAAAGTAGTTATTCATGTGCCCATACTGATAGAAATAATGACTGAACAAATAAATAAGTGGACGAGAAGAGACAAATCTCCAGAGCAGGAGAATTCCAAATAATTTTATATAGACACTGCCTTCAGAGAGGTGGCTGATACTCCCACTCCTGAAGTTTGGGCTACACATGGTGACTTCCTTCCAAATTGTACAGTGTGGAAAGAGGAGAAAGAGTCACTTAGCTATGGAAAAACCTGACCTCAGCCAGGTGCTTAAGGTCAGCATCAACAGTGATAAATCTTATTGATAGTATGAGTTGATGACAGTGACACTTTACCACTGTGGTGCTTTTCCCAAGAACCCATAACCCCACGTTCACTATGAGAAAAACGTCAGACAATCCCAAATGAGGGACAGTGTACAAAATGACCGGTGTTCCTCACACCTGTCAAGGGCATTAAAACAAGGTCAATTTAAACAAGGCAAACCTGAGGAACTATCCCAGTCTAGAAGGTCCTAAGGAGACAGAATGACTTAATGCAAAATCCTGGATGGGATTCTGGAACAGAAGGATATTTAGGTAAAAAGCTCAGAAAATCTGAATAAAGTATGGACTTCAGTTAATACTGTATCAACATTGGTTCCTTATTTATGACAGATGTGCCACAGGAATGTAACATGTAAACAATAGGAGGAACTCAACATTCCTGTAAATCTGTAACTATTCTAAAATTAGAAAATTATTTTCTAAGAAAAGTTACTTAAATAGATCATCGTCCTTATTTTTTTAAAAGTTTGGGTAACATTGGAGATGTTCTATAAGATAAAATTTTAGTATTTCTTTTCTGACCCAGTTTTCTCAAGTATGAGATTCTGGTTGTATAAGTCTCACTTTTCACTCAGCAGATCCTTTGCTATACACAGAATTCTGTGGCTCATTATGGATAAAAGTTTTCTGGTGAGTTTTCTTGTGCAGCAATCTGTGTAAGAAGACAAGTAACCCTAAGAACCAAGATTTCATGTCTGTCTCCCCTTTGTATAACATAACATAAAAGTGTTTATATTATGATTTGCCATATTCAAAGTGTGAGGAGGCATTGTGCTTAGTGGAGATACTAGGTGGAAATACATGGCATCTCTTGCCCACTATCATCTTGGTGCCCAGCCACAGTGGTGTAGGGCAGTGACTCTTCTGAGACTGATCAGGGACTGATCCAGAGACACTTTAGTGGGGGATTATGAGCACATTATAGTACACACTACAGTGTGACAGTAAAATAATAGATACAAACACAATATTCAGTGGCTTGGAAATGGAAGTGATGCTGTGCTGGTCCTTTTATAAACATATTAGTAAAAACAGATTAGTTGAAATTTGTTCAAATATGATGCATCTTAAATATAAATGCACAAAATTGGTTAAATTAGGGTTACTTTTTTGTGTGTATGGCCAATAATATGGTGACTTTTTTGTTATGCTAGCTATAGAGTCTTAAAGACTTAGAATTCAAACTGTAAAGTCTTAAAGAGAATAGGCTAATGATTTTTTAAATATTTTGGAAAAAAAAATTCAAACATTTTGCCATCTTTTAAAGAAGTAAAATGTAGATAAAAGTAAAACCTTGCTGGGCACAGTGGCACCTGCCTGTAATCCCAGTGGCTTGGGGGGCTGAGTTCAAAGACAGCCTCACTCAGCAACTTAGCGAGGCACTTAAGCAACTCAGTGAGACCTTGTCTCTAAATAAAATATAAAAAGGGCTGAGGATGTGTGTCTCCAGTGGTTGAGTGTTCCTGGGTTCAGTCCCCAGTAACAAACAAACAAACTAAAACCTCATTTTCTTCTTCACTCCTTCTTTCCTAGGGTAACCCATTGTCCTGATGTTGAGATATGTGTCATTTCCAGGCATTTATAAATAACTTGTGTGTATGTGTGTGTGTGTACAGCATCTAAACGTGTATATACGTATACCTGTAGGTTGTACAAACATACTGGGTTTTTTTAACAATATATTTCAATTGTACACCACACAAATTTTGTTATTTTTCCTTTTCACTGATAATTGACATTGGTTCATGGTAAAAAGTATAAATCTGGTTCTTCTGATTTTAGTGACTTTCTAATGGTGCATTATATGAAGAAAAACCAATTGGTTTCTGTGGCCTTGTGCAGGAACATGATTGTGGGTTCTGCCCTTTTTCCCCCTCTGTTCATGGCTATAGTGATCATTTTTGTATGTGTATCCTTGTGAACAGGTACAAGAATGTCTCTAGGGTAGATGACTACATAAGGATTTGTGGGGGTTATAATAGGTGTGTGCTTCTTCTGTCTTGATCAGTTATGCATTTCCACATCTGTGAAGAATCTTAATCAGACTTACTCATCTTTGCCAGCTCTTCAGTGATGGGGACATTGCATCACTCTTTTCTTTCCCCCACAACACTAGGAATTGAACCTAGGGGTGCTTTACCACTGAGCTACATCCCCAGCCTTTGTATTTTTAAATTTTGAGACCTAGTCTCACTAAATTGGCCAGGGTGTCCTCAAATTTGCAATCCTCTGGCTTAGACTCCCAAATTACTGGGATTATAGGCATGTACCACCGCATCTAGGGGAGGGGTGGTTTTTTGTTTTGTTTTTGGGGGGTTTTTTGGAGGGTCTGTCAAGAATTAACCTAGAGTGGCATTTTATAAGGTCAAAGGCTGTTGGCCTCAGACCCAATCTTCAGAACATGTTAACAAAGAAATATCGCTGCATTCTATCATAAAGTTAAATTAGGTGGGTTAGAATAAGAGTATATTCCTTGCCCATATTTAATGGTTTTATTTTTACTCTTATGCCTTTACATTTGTTGACTATGTCTCTTAGGGATGTAGGGAAGAGTTCAAGTGAATTATCTGATTTGATTTTCTAATTACATTTTAACAGAAATGTGTTCAAAAAACTACAGTTGTGGTTTCCTAGGAAGATAAACAGTTTTGCCAGGCACGGTGGCACACACCTGTAATCCCAGTGACTCCGGAGGCTGAGGCAGAAGGATCACGAGTTCAAAGCCAGCCTCAGCAAAAAGTGAGGCACTAAGCAACTCAGTGAGACCCTGTCTCTAAATAAAATACCAGATAGGGCTGAGGATCTGGCTCAGTGGTAGAGTGCCCCTAAGTTCAAGCCCCGTTCCCCCCCCAAAAAAAAAGATAAAAACAGTCCTGCAATTAAGCCCTCAGATATATACCCACATGATGAAAACATTTATCCACACAAAACCTGCATGTGAATGTTTATAGCAGCTTTTCATAATTGTAGAAAACTGGAAGCAACTGAGATGCTTTCAGTAGGTGGATGAATAAACAAACTATGATATATCCAAACAATGGATGTTACTTATCAGTAAACAAGAACTACCAGCCACTAAAAGATATGGAAGAACATTAACTGCATATTGCTGTGATTTCGATTATATGGCATTATGGAAAAGGCAGAACTGTGGAGACAATGAAAAGATCAATGGTTGCCAGTAATTGAAGGGCAGGAAGGACAGATGAATGGCTGTAGAGCATGGAAATTTTGAGGACAGTGAAACTAGTATGACACTGTCATGGTGTCAAAACAGAATTATATAGTACAAACTGTGAGCCCTAGTATAAACTGTGACTTAGACCTAATAATAATGTGTTGATATTGGTTCATCAGTTATAACAAATATACCACACTACTAATGCAAGATATTAAGGCAATTATGTTTTATTTATAAAATCTAAATTGTTGAAACTTTTTCATGACTACTTCCATTTTTCTGTCAATCTGCAAAGTTTATGTTGCAAGTCATTTGATTCCTTTTGTCTTTCTTGATTAAGAAATAGGGTGGTGTAGCTAGGTGCTATGGCGCATGCTCATAATCCCAGCAACTGGGGAGGCTGAGGCAGAAGGATCTCAAGTTTGAAGACAGCCTACCCAACTTAGCAAAATCCTGTCTCAAGATTAAAAAAAATTTTTTTCTTTCAAAAAGGACTGGGGATGTAGCTCAGTGGTTAAGTGTCCCTGGGTTCAGTCCCCTGTACTCCCATCACCCCGCAAAAAAAGTAGTAATAGAGTGATATAAAATGTTAATTTTATGTTTTCTTTATGTATGTGGTTAAATAATTTAGAGTCAAGTTTCATATGTTACTGTTAGAAATCTTTTCAAATCATATAATACCTGAAATAATCCAAGATGTCTTGATTCTTGTAAGTTCTCTATAATATAAAATATCTCTTTCATTGATTGACTCTAGGATATCATTCTTAGACCTCTCTGAATTCCATGTCTCTTAGAACCAGTCTTCTGAGATTCAGTGAGAAATGGTATATCCAGTAAAACTGCAGAAGGATTATAATCATTGTTACAGGATCATTCTAAATTTTAAATAACATCATGGGAGATTTCTGATTTTCCTCATACCTGTCTTTCAGATGTTCTCTCTGTGGGTATGTGTGCAGCCATCCTCCGTCTTTAAAGTCTCATATGTGGAAACATGCAAGTGACCAAAATTACAACTACGAACAAGTAAACAAGGCTATTAATGATGCAATTTCACAAAGTGGCAGGTATTTGATTCTACTCCCTCCCATTATTACTGTATGTAAATTTAAGTTAGAATTAAAACTACTAGTCTACAGCATAGATAGCCCATTCAAGGTTTGGTGTGTTTTTTTGTTTTTGTCTTTAAGAGTTCTAGGGAAATCCTCTGGGAAAACTCTATTAAACAGCAGCGAAGAGAGAGCCGATCCTGTCACTGGAAGTTCAGAAAATTTGGTGTCATCCTCGGAGCTGATTTCCCGGGCACCCAGTGAAGTCATAGATCCCAATGAGAATGAGAAACTGAGCCCTACAAGTAATACCTCATATAGTTTAGAAAAAAACTCCAGTCTAGCCCCTCCTGGAATGGAGTATTGCGTTTTGCTCTTCTGTTGTTGCATTTGTGGTTTTGAATCAACAAGCAAAGAAAATCTCTTGGATCATATGAAAGAGCATGAGGGTGAAATTGTAAGCATCATCCTAAATAAGGACCACAGCACAACTCTAAACACAAATTAGCTGTAATAGTTAACCACAGTTTCACCTTTGTGCTGTCAGAAAAGCTAACCTACTAGATGCAGAAAAACTGGTTGGTGTGAAAGGAAATGAACAGGCGTGACTTTGGAACCAAACTTGTAATGTAATAAAATGAATTCCAAATAGATAAACAGTAATATTTAAATATTTTGAGTGAGGGAAAGTGGGTTGAGGAGGAGCAGAGATGTAATCTATATTAATCCTTTGTCACTCCTTCTTAGAAGTGTTGAGTGTATTTATTATTAAAAGCTTATTATAGTTTAGAAATGCAAGCAAAAGTTAAGAAAGGGCTTTTCAGGAACTCTTCTAAAACTTGTTATAAAAGTGTCACAGTCTTAGGCAGAGCTTCATTTTCTTCATGTTTACTTTTGACATGCCAGCTCTGGAATCGCCAGGTCTCTTATGAGAAGGGCAAGCAGCTTCTAGAGGGATTTTTTTCCAGAGTCTACAAGGAAGCAGGTAGAGGGCTTTGAAATGATCCACTTAAATCTTTCCCTGAATTGATAGGAATTTATCATATACTCAATCTGGGATATGTTCCTTTATTCTCCAAAACAAAAGAGAGCAAAGATATAATCTGTATTAATCCTCTGTCACCCCTAAGGTAAGTTTAGTGTATTTATTATTAAAAGCCAAACCAAGTCTGGACTATAAAAACACATTTAAGAAGTAAATTGTCTTAAATTTACAGTGAGTTTTTGGTAGGCATAGGAGGAAAAGGATGCATTGCCACCAGGCTCAGATCAGATCTCAAGTTCACAGAATTGGTGACTAGTTAAGTGCAGCAGTGCACTTCTCACAGGTTCTTTTCAGTGTGTCTGGAAGAACACAGCACACTTCTCCATAGTTACATAGACTTTCTGGTCCTCTGTGCTAGTGAGGATTGTTTGTTATCTGAGTCTCTTAAAGCAGGAACAGTGTGAAAAATTGCATCAGCCTTAGCAATAGTTTAGATGCTAAGATAAAAATCACTTGGAAAATGAGGGAGAAAATTCAGAGGACTCTTAAATTAGTATGCTGTTGAGATTTTCATTTCTGAAGTTTATTAATTTAGTTATGTTTTTAGCAGAAGAGGAATAACCAAATATGACCAAAGTGTAGTAAAAATTCAAGTTGTTTGTAAAAATTTTAATTAGCAAACAGCATTTGGCAATTCTACAGGATTTCTTTCTATAAGATTTCTTTCTGACTCTGTTTGCTGGAGTGTGTTGTGGAAAACCGAGTAAACATGCTTTCTCAGTAAAACTCGCCATCAAATACATGTAAGCTTCTCCTTAATTACACATTTTGTATTATAATTGTTTCACTGGGTGAAGAAAACAGGGTGTTTTGTTTTTGTAGTTCTGATCACTTATTTGTACATTATTTTTGTTAAATTCTGCCTAGAGTCAAAAGGCAGGTGCACCATTCAGTGCACCATCTTCACGGTGCTATTTCTGAATATCTGAACATTCTGAATATTCATTTCTAACATCTAGAGTTGAGGCTGTGACTCTGAAAAACTTAGAACACCAAAAGCAAGAGTTTTGTGAATGGAATACTCTATAGGCAATGTTTTAAGAAAGAATTTTGTTCCCAAAGTACAGGAATAAATTAAATGAATTAATATTTTTAAGATAGCATTAGGAACTATGTAAGTCGGGCCAGCCATCTTGAAACACTGTCTAATTTGTTTTTATTTTTCTCATTTTGATAATGATATTTAAACAGTTGGCTGTAACTTTGCAGCTCTTTGATTTAGGTAGCTTTAATTTATTTGTGAGTTAATTCACTTCTGATGTATGCTTTTTGAAAAGATAAAATGAATTTATATATACTAAATTATATTTC
>CM053414.1:36980191-37051038 GCA_028644305.1 Xerus rutilus
ATTTAGGTAGCTTTAATTTATTTGTGAGTTAATTCACTTCTGATGTATGCTTTTTGAAAAGATAAAATGAATTTATATATACTAAATTATATTTCTCAAATCCACTATATGTGGATTTAAATAAATGCATTTTCTCCTATTTTCAGAATTGAAACATTTATATTTAATTTTGGATTCAAATAAAATCCTTTAAAGGTTCTGTTTCATCATTGTAATTATTGCCACTCTATGAACATTAATTTTTCATTTCTGGAGACTATGACTCAATGTTTCTTTATAAAAATCTAATTCTGAAAAGTAACAATCTTAGAAGAATTTTCCTTAGCTTTACTTTTCTGTAATCCTTTGGAAAATACTAATAACCAAAAGAAAAAAGAAAAAAATCCCAAAAATTTTGTGTGAGTTTTTAAATTGCCTTTCTTAATTTTCTTAACCACTTCCATTGATTGTTACTTAAATACTCCATTTAAAATCATGAATTTAAAACTTCCCTACCCCTTGGGGAAAAATTAACCTAGAAGTTCAACCCCCTTAAACTTTCACCTGATTCTGTCTTTAAATTATCCATAAAATCTTTCTCCGGCCTATAGGAGGAAATGTGTACCAAGGATATTTTAAATATTCCCATTATTATTTTGTGGCAAGCCTTAAAACTGTTTCTGCCAAGAACAGTTGAGTTTTCTAGAAGTAATAATGAAGATTAAATATGCAATTATAATTGTAGAAACGAGTTATTAAAATAATCAATAGGGAATCCCTTTATAGGAATAATTACTGCTACTAGACCTTTTGTTATATAGAGCTCATACTATTTGTTTTCTGCTCTGAACACTTACAGTTCTAAGATTTGATAGTGAAAATAGTTTTTAAATGAAACAACTAAATTCAGCAAAGGTGAGAAGTAGGGAGATGATCCATTCTGATCATTATCAATAACACTTTTCAGGGCTTTGTTGTGTTCTCCCTTTCTTTAACAATCCAGAATGTGGTTGGTGTCCCCAGTGTTCCAGCAGTACCGTGCTTATATTCCTCTTGATCTGTAGACTAAGTTCTGTGGCCAGTGCATGTGTGACACTGACTGAAGCCTTTGTTTTAGATCTTTCATCTTCAGGGTAGCTCTTGGTGGCTTCATAATTTTCTGGTTTTTTCTCACAAAGCGAATGGTGGGCATCCATGTTTACATTGTATCTTCCTGTAGCGTACTTGGCTTGGCAAAGACAAGCAGGCTTCTCTATGAGACTTATACTTTTAGTTTTCATAGACACTTATTTAATCTTTTTTTATTGTACAGCAAGGTGCTCTAAGTAATATTCTATAAAATATATTTAATAGAAATTTGAGTTTGATATTCATGGACATGAATACATGTATTTTTTTAAAAAACAAGTATTGTGTAACACTATGGCATTGCTTCTATAGCCAAAGTATAAAAGTTTTTGGAACACTGATGTGTAAAGACTACAGTTAATTCTGACACTGTATCTTATTAAAATAGGATGATTTGCATTTTGTAAAATTATCCTGCACATTGAACTGCATGCCTTAAAGCCGAAACTCTAGGATTGTGTTCATGGTAGAACAGTTTATCTGTTCAGAACAGTGAAGCAAGGTCTATAGCGCTTCTTTAACTACCTTTGGAAATACTGTACAATGTTAGAATAATTTATTTTGCTTTACAGGAGTTTGTCATGTATTGACTTTAATATTGTATTTTGGTAATAAATTTTTTGTTAAAAACACTTGCCTTTAAGTTTTATTAACCATACATTGATATTTATTCTTATCTTAGAAATGTTGATTTGATTAGATAGTGGCATTTAAATAATTAAAAGCTTCCCAAGGGTAAGGCTTATGATTACCCTCTAGTAACTTTTTTAAACTATTATTAACTAGTATTAAGCTTAAACAGAAATAATTGAAAAAGTATTTGGCTTTTGAAATCATTTTTAAAATTGAGTCTAAATTTGGAACTTTTTCCCTTGCTAAGTAGTTCTTAATTTTTGTCTTCCAAATCACACACTTATATTTTGAATTCTGATAGAGTCAAAGTGCTAAAGACTGGTTGTACTTAGGATAATTAGCATTCTTTACTTAAGGCCAGAGATTACAATAATGAATTGTCACCTGTCATCATTCCATGGTCTAATGTCAGATATCTTTTGACATCTGATTTGTGGCATTGGTAAGTGAAGCTAACATCATCTGACTGCATTATTAGTTTAGTTATCAGTTTGTGCCTTAGGATCCTGAGCCACCTCATCCTGAAGTGACTGACACTGCATATTTCTTTCCAGTATCTTTAATCCCTTGCCCTGTGCTCCCTCGGAGCAACATAATCATATCCTCTATCTATCTTTCAAAATCCAAATCCCAACACTGTGGCACTAAAATCTAATGTAGTTGTAGAATTCCTATCATGGAAAGTCTAGAACATAATGGTCCAATTTGGTAGCCATACCCACATGTAAGTATTGATCAGTTGAAAATGACTAAAATGCTCCAATAGTTGCAAAAGAAATGTATCTGAATAGTTTTTTTAATATTGATTACATGTTAAAATGAAATTTTGAATATATTGAGTTAAATAAAATTTAATTTCACTTATTTTTTATTTTATAAATGTAGCTACTAGAGAATTTTAAATTACCTATGTGACTCACATTATATTTCTTTTGGATAGGGCTGGTATAGAAGAGCAATTGGCAAACTATGGCTCTTGCTTCAAATTTAGCCTGCCACCTGTTTTTGTAAATTAATGTTTTCTTAGAACATTAATTAAAGCTATTGGAAAGAAATATGCAGTGTCAGTCACTTCAGGATGAGGTGGCTCAGGATCCTAAGGCACAAACTGATAACTAAACTAACAGTGCAGTCAGATGATGTTAGCTTCACTTACCAATGCAACTTTTTTTTCGGGGGGTGGGGGAAATACCAGGGATAACTCAGAGGCACTCAAATCATTGAACCATAACCCCAGCCCTATTTTGTATTTTTATTTAGAGACAAGGTCTCGCTGAGTTGCTTGGTGCCCAGCTGTTGCTGAGGCTAGTTTTGAATTCGTGATTCTCTACCTCCATGCACCACTTTGCCTGGCTCACACCCACTTTTTTACATGTCATATGTGACTGTTTTCAAGGAACAATGTCAACACTATTTGTTTCAAAGACTGTATGACCTACAAACTCCAGATTATTTATAAAAGAAGTTTGTTGATCTCTGTGAACTATAGAACAGTGGTATCATCTGTGTTTAAAACTACCTGAAAGAAAAGACTTATTAAAAAGTGCTAGAGTTTGCATCTGCAGTATCCCCCAAAAGCTCATGTATTGAAGGCTGATCCCCAGTGCAGCAGTGACCAGAGGTGGGGCTTTTGAAAAGTCATTGGATGATGAGAATCCTGACCTCATTGGTGGATGAGTCCACTTGAGGAATTAATAACTTAAGTGGGCTACTGGGAGGTGATGGAAACTGTAGACAGAGTGTCGGGGTTGGAGGAAGCAGTTCATTTGGGGTATGTCCTTAGAGACTATATCTTTGGCCCCTTTCTCTCTGCTTCCCAGCTGCCTTGAGCTGAGCAGTTTTCCTCTGCCACACCTTTCTGCCATGTTGTTGTACCTCACTTCAGGCCCAGAGCAATGGAGCCAGCCAACCATAGACTGAAACCATGAACCAAAATAAATCTTTCCTTCTACAAATTGTTTGTTTCAGAAATTTTGGTAACGATGGAGAGCCAACACAAAGAAAGCTTTTTTTATAGCAGTGTTTTAGAACTATATTGTTTCTTCTGTCATTTTTATCATCTACCTCTTCTTCCTCAACTCTTGTGCATATTTTATGGCTTTAATCTTTCTCACTCTTTCATCATCTCTAATATTTAAACCCAAACACCACTTGTTTAAAGTAATGTGTATCATTAAATAGTAAATTAGTGCCACCATGGAAAGTACTGTTTTCATCCTGGTGACCTTACAGTGTCCACGTTAGCCCTGACTGTTTCACAATTGGAAACAGTTGGGCACTGCAGCAGATGGTGTGTGGTCACGCCACCTGCATGTGTAACCATGGGGCAAGGTGACTACAGTAACCAATCCACTCAACTGGGGTGACTATTGACTTGAATAATCCAAGATATAATGAAAAGAGTCTAAAGATAACACTCTTTATATTGAATAGCATGTCTGACGCTAAAGCCAAATTCATGGATGGAGAGGGGGTTGTAGCTGGCTTTGATGTAGAGCTGTTGATTAAACTGGCAGATCTAGGAAAAAGTCACAGTACTCTCCTACATAGATTTCTTCCAGATCAATCAGCAAAGATGTAAAATGAGAACATATTTGGCCCTGTAAATTCTTAGAGAAGTCTCTGTTCTTAATTGGTGCCATATGATAATCTTACTTAGGTAACGTGTTTTGATGTCTATCTCAGAACCAAATGCTTAAACCACCACTTCCAGAGTCCTATATATGCAGAAAAACCCAGTTTGCCTGTTTAGAGAACTATAGACCTCATTTTATGTAAATGGCTTTATATAATGGTATATTAATAAATCTGTGTCTAGTTTTATTATTTGAACCATGAAGTGTTTATAAAATTATGCCAGCTTTATAAATTTTATTAACTTACTGATGTTTTTTCCAGTAATGGGTAAACACTGTTTAACTTATTTGCCTTACAAAAGAGTATAGATCTTTAAATTAAACAAGCTTAATTTAGCTGGGCACGGTGGCTCAAGCCTGTAATCCCAGCATTTAGGGAGGCTGAGACAGGGGAATCGCGAGTTCAAAGCCAGCCTCAGCAACGGCGAGGCGCTAAGCAACTTGGTGAGACCCTGTCTCTACATAAAACACAAAAATAGTGCTGGGGATGTGGCACAGTGGTCAAGTGCCCCTGGGTTCAATCTCCAGTACCAAAAAAAAATGATACTATCTATAAATAAGCTTAATTTAACTGGGTGTGGTGGTACATGCCTGTAATCCCACCAGCTCAGGAGGCTGAGGCAGGAGGATCACAAATTCAAAACCAGCCTCAGTATATTAACAAGGCCCTAAGCAACTCAGGGAGACCCTTTCTCTAAATAAAATACAAAAAAGACCTGGGAATGTGGCTCAGTGGTTAAGTGCCCCTGGGTTCAATCCTCAGGACAAAAAATAAATAAAAGCTTAATTGTAGGTATCTAACATAAATTCTTAGTGTCAGATGTTAAAAGTGTCAGATGTTGGTATTTTTGTGTTCTAAACTTTACCAGATTTATACCAGTTATTGGATCCACATAATAAAGGTTCAATTCTTTAACAGTTTGCAAAATTGAAGGTGCTTTTATGGCAATGCTGAGGTACATGGGAGCCTTTGTTTCAAAAGGACTCTACATATAATGTAGATGGGCTTTTACACAGATCAGAAAATGAGCTGGGCACAGTGGTGTAACCTGTTATCCCAGTGAATTGAGAGGTTGCAGTAGGAGGATCACAAGTTTGACGCTAGCCTGGGAAACAATAAGACCCTGTGTCAAAACAAAAAGGTCTGAAGGTGTAGCTCAGTGGTAGATCACACCTGCATTCAATATCCAGTATCATGAGAATAAAATCAGAAAATGATGACTCCTTGCCATGAACTCAGCCCCAACCATTTCATCTTTCGGATTTCTCAGCTTTGTCCTTTGTAAAAGGCAAATAAAAAGTATAACGATCCATGTCATTGCCACTGGTATCAGTAATAATCAAATATGTTTTTTAAAACTAGTAATAATAGGGCTAAGGTAGAGTATATACCTAATATGCATGAGGCCCTGGGTTCCGTCCCCTTCACCCAAAATAAAATTAGTAAGAAAGTGTGTTACCTTAAATGTGTAAACTATGGAAACCTGAAAAGATCCTCAACAAAATAAAACATGTTATTCTTTCTTCAGGTCTTTTATTGGCATCTACTATCATGTGAAATCACTACCGTGCAGTTCTCCAAATTTTGGGGTTTTTTTTCCTACTTGTCATTTTATTAATTTTAGTATCAGTATTTCAGAAATAATGTGGCTACATTTCACAGAAATAGGCACATCAATCTACATTTTGCTCTTTTTGTTTACATCTGCAGTCCTATTTAAATTCAGTATATCCAACCACAAAAGGTGTTAGAAAATTCTATTTCAGGCTTATGAGAACAAGTACAGCAGAATGTGATTCAAATCTTAAGCTGTATTTATTTCTGCTCCTCTACAGCTAACATTTTACAAAGAGTTACACTGAAATAATTAAACAATTGTAGGAAAACAGTTGGGCTGCAAGGTTATCTTCACTCTCTAGACCTTCTTTGTAGGAAGTGTGAGAACACGGGTGGTGAGGTAGTGCCTCTCTACACTGATTATCTGATGTTGGGGTCTGTGCAGAGTACCGCCATGTAGGTGAAAACTCCAACATCTGTGCCCACCTGAAGCAACTCTGTTGAGCCTGCAAATGCTGATAAAGCATCCAGTGTTGTCTCTGACCATTTCGTTTGTTTTCTTTGTGGGGTTTTTTTTTTTTTTTGGTACCAGGGATTGAACTCAGGGGCTCTCGACCACTGAACCACATCCCCAGCCCTATTTTGTGTTTTATGTAGAGACAGAGTCTCTCACTGAGTTGCTTAGTGCCTCGCCATTGCTGAGGCTGGCTTTGAACTCGCGATTCTCCTGTCTCAGCCTCCCTAAATGCTGGGATTACAGGCATGAGCCACCGCGCCCGGCTTCGTTTGTTTTCTTTGTAATAGCAGTGGGGGGAAGTATGCATCTTCCTAATGGTAAAGCAGTCACCACGTCCTATCTGAAGCAAAGGGAAGAAGATAAACCTGCTATCCCGCCCTCCAGGGAGCTGACAAGAGTATGTGTATTGTTAGCTCATATGGTTTGGAGTATTCTTGGAGGTGGTGTGAAATGGCCTGTCCCAGATCATGCAGGGCTGTCGTGCAGGAGTCAGTCTTTTAGCCATCTCACAAGGACTGTGGTACAAAGCAATCCTAACTGAAGTGGACTCGCAAGCCACTCCAGGTGCCAGCCCCTTTGTGCTGGGTGCTCTCTTGTAGACCTGGGGTGTAGCTCTCCTAGTTCCACAGAGTTGCCTTGTGATCAAGTAGGAAACTGACAAAAGTGACAAAAATAAAAAACTAAATCAGCATTTTTAGACATCATCCATTGATGTCACCCTTAAAAGACTAAATGGAGTAAAAACTTAGTGGCCATATTTCCAGCCATGTTATAACTTCCAAAAAAAAATGTATGGAAGTGAGACCCAAAAGGCAGGATATACAATTAAATCAAAATCCTAAAACAGTTAACATTTGTGTCCTACAAACAGAAGTGCTAGAATCCACATGTAGCTGCCTTCCTGCCTGGTATTAAATAACCCTAAGGGTTTTTGAAATTCAAGAAAATGCCAAATCTTGCCTACACAGTAATTTGCATTTACATAGCACCTTTCCACTAATTTACTCAAACACTTAAACATCTACTAATTGAGTTTCTAAATGTCCCTGAGAGAGCTCTTGTGGTAAAACCCATCCAATAGAATTCATTTTCCAGTGGGGGATAGAGTCTAGAGCTAAGGTTTTAGCTCAGTCGTAGAAGACAAGCTGAAGACCCTGGGTTTGATCCCTAGCATGGAGGAGGAAAAAAAAAATCTCCTTTACCATGAAGAAATGGGAGGAAAACTTAACCAGGGAATCTTCATTTAGTACCAAATCAGATAAAAAGATTTATTTTGGTTTTGGACCTCTTACTAATAGTATTAAATGAATTATTCTGGTTCTGCTTCTCAGTCTTAAATCTCACACACTAGTGTCTTTATTATGCTGCTTGTGCTTGCAAGCTTTATGATCAACAAAGAGGCAAGACACATTCAACCTTAACCTTTGAAAGAAAGAAGTTCCCACTTGAGTTGCAGCAGACACGGCCAGTTGTTCCACAACATCCATTCTTCTCTTTCATCATGATAGAATGTTTAGCTGAACACATAGCTGCCCAGCTAGACTCTATTTCCCAGTCTCCCTTGTAGCTGCATGAGCCATGTGACTAAATCATGGCTAATGAGATAGGAATAGTACTACATGAAACATCTGGGTTATGCCCTTAAAATTAAGGACACTTCCCTTCCCTTCCCTTCTTTCACTCTCCTGCTGGCTGTCACATGAATGTGGTGAAGGAACACTGACTACGATAACAAATGTGATCCAGAACTCAAGTGCAACAAGAAAAAAAAATCAGTTCAGGATGTGCGATGAACTCAAACAGACATTTCCCTAAAGAAGATATACAGATGGCCAATATGCACATAAAAAATGCTAAACATCACAATTAGGGAAATGCAAATCAAAACTACAATGAAACTGGGAATGAAGAAGCCTGGTGTGGTGGTGCATGCCTATAATAAGCAGCTGAGGAGGCTGAGGCACGAGAATCACAAGTTCAAAGCCAGCCTCAGCAACTTAGCAAGGCCCTCAGCAACTTGACACCCTATCTCTAAATAAGATACCAAAAAAAGGGCTAGGATGTGACTCAGTAAAGTGCCCCTGGGCTCAATCCATAGTACCAAAAAAAAAAAAATCTTTTAAAGTATAATGAGATATTACTTTGCACTCATTAGGATGACTACTATCAAAAATAAATGTTGTAAGAATATGGAGAAATTGGAACACTTGCATACTGTTGGTAGGAATGTAAAATGACACACCTACTATGGATAAATAGTATGGCAGTTCCTCAAAAAGTTAAAAAGGGAAATACCATGTGATCCAGCAATTCCATTTCTGGATATATACCCAAAAGAGTTGAAAGTAAATTCTCAAAGAGATAATGGTATGTCTAGGTTCATAGCAGCATCATTCACAATAGCTAAAAAAACAATGGAAGCTACCCAGGTGTCACATCAATGGATGAACAATAAGCAAAATGTGGTATACTCATACAATGGATTATTCAGCTCAAAAAGGAAGGAAATTCTGCAATATGCTACAACATACATGAACCTTAAGGACATCATGCTAAGTGAAATAAGCAAGTCCCCAAAACCACGATGTATGATTCCACTTATTGGAGGTACTTTAGAGGAGTCTAATTCAGAGAGACAGTAGAATGGTGGTTGCCAGGTACTGGGGGTAGGTGAAATGGGGAGTATTGTGAGCTAGCCTAAAATCTCAGTCACAAGATAAAAAGTTAGAGCTGTATAATGGTGATAATTGCACAACATTATGAATGTGTTAATACCACTGAATTGTATATTTAAGAATGGCTAAGATGGAGCCAAGTAAAAGGGCACATGCCTGTAATCCCAGTGAGTCTGGGGAGCTGAGGCAGAGGGATTGCGAGGTTGAGGCTAGCCCTCAACAACTTAGACCTTGTCTCAAAATAAATTAAAAAGTACCAGGTTCCATCCCTGGTGCAAAAAAAAAAAAGGTAAATTTTGTATATTTTGTAACAAGAAATTTTTTTAATATGATTATCTGCTTACAAGGATTCTGGGTCCCTAACACTGCAGCACTGAACTTTGTGCATAACAGAAAGACAAATAATTGCCTTGTTTAAGCTACTGGTTTTTGAGTTATTGTTTCAGAAATGGAATCATATAGATATGGCATCATATTGACTAGAATATACCTAGTCAATGCCAAATCTTCAGTATTATTTCTAGACTGCCCCGCCTCCCATCTATGCATAGAGAAACCCATTAAAGAGAAAAGCATTCTGCCAGGATTCCATAAGGGTCCAATCACAAAACCTAGACTATATCAGTATTTCAACTGGTTATTTTTTTTTTCATTATCACCCTCCTAAGGAGACTTTTTAGACATTTTTTCCTAATCAAGTCCCTCTCCATGAAATTTTACTACTATAGATGTGAAGTATGTATGTTTAGGTACTGTATGACATTAAAAAAGTAAGTTTTTTTTCAATCGCCAAGCAATGTTTTCCCCATTGGGGTGGGTATCACAATTGAGAATGCATGCTCTTATATAAACTAGCTGGTTGAGGTGGTTATAGGGAGAGAACTTCATTTCCTGATATTTTGACTGGAAATTCAAAGAGGTCATCAAAAAGAATATGATTAAAAAACTTTAATAGGAGGCCAAATTTGCAACTTCCATCCATGGAGGTCAGTAATTAAAAATAGTGAATTCATGGGGCTGGGGTTATGGCGCAGTGGTAGCGTGCTCGCCTAGCACGTGGGAGGCACTGGGTTCGATCCTCAGCACCACATAAAATAAAATAAAGATATTTTGTCCACCTACAACTAAAAAATAAACATTAAAAAAAATAGTGAATTCACCCAGTAGAGTCTCCACACAGTTGTTGGGCTAGTTTGAGTCCTAACATCCTTTAGGTCTGCCTGGAGAGGAGTAACCCAACTTGGGAATTATTCGAATGCATAGAGTGCTCTTCAGACTAGCTCACCACAACACATGGGTGGATTCAGGAAGGGGGAGCACTTGATAGGTGTTAGTGCAATCCACCCCAGCACTGGATTAGCCATGACTTAAGATGGGATAAAATGTCTGAATTCAAGAGTGTTAGAAATGCATGCTTTTCTGGATGAAAGTTCTACTTTCCCACTGAAAATCCAAAAAGTCCCAAGCTTCACAATACGCCTTAGCATCTGTTACTAGGGAAAATCTGTTTCTGGGATTTTTAGACACCTGTATATACACCTGTTGTTAAGGGAATGACATTAGAACAGTCCAAAGAAAGAAACTGGAAGGACAAGCCAAGGCCACTGATTCTTGGACTTGAACAGCTAACATTTAGGAATCATCAAATTTGGCAAAAAGCTTATGTGATAAAGCATCATCATCTGCTTTAGTTGAATAGCTTGACTATTCATGTCCTCGTTCAAAAATATGTAAGTTATTCTAGCCATGAAAATGAAAAAAAAAGTGTAGGTGGTAACCATGGAAATGAAAAAGTACAGGAAAGTAGAGGTAAGAAGAATAGCAGGTGTTAAGGAAGAAAATGAAACAAAACTGATCACGTTTAAATACTTTGCTAACTTTAACTTGGCTTAATAGAATCCTTAAGTAAGTATGCACCTAGGCGAGTCTACCCAAGAATTCCACTATTTTAACCACTTCAAATTTAATTAATACAAAGTTGATCAAATGAAGAGAAAAATACTATTCCAAAATGCTTTTTCTGAAGATTCTCACAAGGGAAGCAGCTATATATATGGACAAGTTTTAGAAAGGAGAGAAGGAATCCAGCATAACATCAGTTCCTGTATGACTGGAATGATCTGTGAGCACTGAGAAAGCTGATCCCTGGGACTTGACCTGGGTTCCTTGAGAGCCAAGTGTCCAAACAGGCTCGGAAGAATACCATCAACACAACCTCCTTCTGTGATTTCTGACATGAGTCATGTGTAAAACAGTCCAATGGGATGCAGGCAGAAAATATTGGGATTTCTATTTGTAGTGACTTCAGTTAAATGTATATGAGTACAGAAAGAAGAGCGGGGAGAGAGAAGAGAGACAAAAACTATTGGATAAAAGTTTGGAGACAACTATTCTTTCATCAAGACATTTGAAAGGTCAGACTTTGGGGACAAGAGGAGAAATTATGAATTGGATTAAAGTACTATTGGAAAAAACATGTAATGGTCTTTAACTAAACACATATTCCTGTATTGGAACACTCAGTATTGTAAAATATCTCTATATATTTTATACAATTCTAATAAACATTTCCATGAATTCTCTTTTTGGAACCTGGAAAATGATGAAGCTTATCTGAGCAAATAGGTATGCAAAATTCCTGAGATATTTGCTATGCTAAACAGAGGTATAATGAAGTGTCAATTGCTTTCCCAAATAGCAAAAAGCATTCTATCAAGAAACAGTAATTAAAAACATGTGAGATTATTGTAAGACTAGTTCCTCATTTTAATCATTTAAGCATAATAGTTTATAAGTAGGTCATTCACATATAAGAACTTAGTATATGGTACCAATAATTCAAATCAGTAGATTAAGGATGCTGAAATAACTAACTGTCCAATAAAAAAAATTATGTCAGATTTATCTCACTTAAAAAGATAGAATATTTTAAAATACTAGAAGAAAGTATAAACATTTAGTTTTGAAATGAGAAAGGTTTTTGTAAGCATGATGGAGAAACCTAGAACTATAAACAAGGGATGGTAAATTAAACCATATAAAAATAGAAGATCCCTGTGTAGTAAAATACACCGTAAGAGATAACACAATGAGAAAATACCTGCAATGAATTTGATAAAAGTTTGATATCCATAGTCTACAAATAATCCCTTCACATCAAGACTAAATAGATGAAGTAGCCAACAAACACAAAAAGACAAATCATAGAAAAAGAAATAAAATCAGCCAATAAATGCCTGATATCATTGATTTCAGCTCACCAATAAATACATGTAAACTAATGATATACCATCGTCTAAGATTGGCAAAGATTAAAGACATCCGTTGTTGGCAAGGGCATACAGAAATGAGCACTGTAATACACATTACTGGCAATAAAAAAAAGTCATCGAATTTTTAACCTTTTTGGAGTATAGTTTGCCAATTTTTAACACAATTTCGAATATGAGCTCTAGCAATTCTATTTCTAGAAACATTTCCTAAAGAATTACAGATGGATAAGAATGTTCTTACAGCATTGCTTATAAAACCATAAAATCAGAAACAATGCAAATGTCCCTTTAGGTGAGAAGAAATTAAATCCTAACACATCCATACAGGTGATTATTATTGTATTGGCTAACTACTGTTGTATAACAAATTTACCCCAAAACTTAGTGGTGTAAAACAACAGTAAACACCCTGTTTCTGTGGTAGATATTTGAGAGTAACATAGGCAATTCTGAGGATCTCCTGATGTCAGCCAAAGGGTGACCTGGAGCTGACTGATCTACTTCCAAGATGGCTCACTCACTCCATGGCTGGCCAGGTTGTTGGCTAACATCCAGTTACTGCCCACATGGCTTTCTCCACAGGCTATTGGAGTGTGCTCAAAAGACAGTGATTGGCATCCTCCCTAAGTGAGTAATCCAAGAGAGACTATGGCTGAAACTAGAATGCCTTTTATGACGTAGCCTCAGAAGTCTCAAACTATCATTTCCACAGTATTCTGGTCACAAAGAACCACCATGATTCAGTGAGACAGGACTACACAAAGGTATGAATACCAGGCAGCAAGGATCATTAAATTCGACATCTAAAGTTGCCAGATAAAAAGAGTGCAAGAATCACTGTTACGGGCAAAACTTGGAAAAATTTATATGACGAAAGATGAAGACAGATGAATGGAGCCTGATTGTGACAGTCCTTGCAATCTGTTATGGAGCTTAATAATAAGCCAATAAGGGATATATATATTTTTTGTTGACCACTCATTAGAGAGGGTAGATGGAAAGAACAAGGACAAAGAACAGGAATGGAAGGAAATCAAAATTTTACTGAAAAGATCCAGGTAAGAAATGGTAGACTAAGGTGGTGGCAACAGAAATGGAGTAAAGTGGGCAAGTTCTCAGAGGATTCAATGTTTGGTTAGATATACAGTTTACACAACAGGGAGGAATCAAGGCTGGTTTCTATGTTTTGTATGCGAGCAGTTAGGTAAACAAGGCACATACAATAAAAAACAGGCTTTGAGGATTTTAAAAAGTTTAATGTTTGAACGTGTTGAGTTTGAGGTGTTTGTACATACAGAAATGTCCAATAGGGACCTGAACATCAAGAAATATATCTAGACATAAAATCTTGTTTTATTATCAGAAGATCAGTAGATATTGGAGCCATGGTTCCCCCCCAAAATAATTGATTTTTAAGAGGATAAGAATGCCCAAGAGACTGAGAGGTAATACCAGAAATGTAGATGAAGGAACACCTGGACAGTCTATTGTTACAGAAGGCAGGAATGATCAGGAGTGTTCATACTTCCAAGTCAAGCAACACTGAACATTGTACACCAGAGGAGAGCTCTAACCCTTGGTCTCAAGGCAAGATACTTCTATGGGAGGGATGTGATGAACAGCGTTAATGTCTTCTGGTGCAGTACTTCTCAAAGTGTGATTACAGTCACCTGGGGATCATATTAAAATACAGCTTCTGATTTAGTACCTCTTGGGTAGGGCTTAAGATCTTGAATATCTAAGGTCCCAGGTGATGGCCATGCTGCTAATTCAGACCATATTTTGAGTAGCAAGGTTCTGGTGTGGTTCTCAAATTTTAGTTAAGTAAAAATCATCTAGAGAACTTAAAATCAGACTTGTGGGTGGCAACTCTTACTGAGACTAATTTAGTAGGTATGGAAGACCTGATAATGTGCATTTCTTACAAGTTCCCAGGTGATGGCGCTAGTGATGCAGCAGGTCCCCATACTACACTTTGAAATTGCAAAACTCAACCAGTGCTCACCTCAGAAAAAACATTCAGGGGTTCCTTCTGGACTTCCAAACACAGTGCAAACAAGCAGTATACTTGTGTACCACTGCAGCCAGTCTTATCAATTACCAGAGCTTATGCCTTTTACGGTCCCTCCCTGACTTCTTGCTCAAATGGCCAGAAGTGGGAGAGAGCCTATACTCATTATGCATAAGCCCCAGGGTGACTGTATCAGAACTAAGACATTCTTAATTAATTATACATTCTCAAGGCTAAGTTGGGGGGTGGAGGTCTTACTTCTTATTAAGTCTTAAAGCTTTATCTTGCTTAGTAAAGCCATTTCATACTACTAAAATAAGCAGTAGCTGATAAGTACTACTTCCTTGCTGTTTCACAAGTCACATGCTCCCCCTGCCCCCTCCCCCCGTGAGACAATTTACAATTAAAAAAAAAACCTACGCAATAAGGGAAAATTCTAATTAAAGAAGAATCAATACACAAATGTATTTAACACAAAAATATATTTTATGTAAGGCATCTTATTATAGATTATAAATATACAGTCCCTGCCCTCAAGTCCATGGGAGAGACAACCACCACCACCACTAGGAAATACAACAAATACCATCTGAAAAAAAGTTGGCATTTTTATTAAAGCAACGCAGCAGATATCTCAACCATTCACGAAGTGTGCTTGTTATTAATAGCAATGGACAAAAAAAGGAGAAAAATATCCAGCAGGCAGTGGTTACTAGAAAAGGTTTCCTGGATGAAGTAATTTCGTGTTGGAATTAAGACAGATGAGCCGCCTTTTCACAGGTAAGGTCCCAGGTGGCTATTCAAATTTCAATTAACATGTACTTGAGTATGTGCAAAGTAAGAGGTTTTTAGCTACGGGTTTTCCACAATGTAATTACGAAAGACATCTAGGTAGGCACAGTAGGTCCCCTCAAAAAAAAAAAAAAAAGGCTTACAATCCAGATTGGAGATGGAATAACATACCAGATTCAACACTGGAAGACCATATTCTGGAGGAAAAAACTGACAAAACAGTGCCCGGGGCACCAACACTAAAGGAGCATCTTTGGAGATGCAAAAGCATTTCTGTGGGTACTCTCACTGGCAGTCAGTAAATGACATCCAAGCAAGATCAGCAGAAATGGTAGGGCTGGCGGTGTCATGACCCGGGAAAGGGCGCGGCAGTCCTTGCAACGTGGGAAGCCGGGACTTGTCCAAGTGACCTAACTGTTCTATCCGTCATACCTTCCCTTACGAACCCTTCGCATCCAGCACCACATGGACACAGGAGGGAACAGGTAGGAGCAAAGAGTTCTTTTGTTTTGTTTTAAATAGCCCACTCCACAGACCCGCCCCTTGCTGGCTTCCAGGCCCAAACCCGGGCCGTAGTGGGGTCGCGACTCCGGATCGTCGGACCTAGAGTCCGACCCTTCCTCAGAGCAACCGAGTCCCTCTTCCCCCGAACCGCACCTCTCGCTCCAGCCCCGGGTGACAGACGCCCGCAAGGGCAAATTCATTTCTACCAACCACTGACCGCGACGCTACTCCCGCAGCTCAGCGGGCGGGTTATCCCCCGGGTTGCCAACAGGCTGGGTCCAACCAGCGAACGGAAGTGCACCACTTCCTTCCGGCCGGCGCCGCACGAGACGGGGCGTGGCGGCGCGGGAGGAGGTGGGGCCTCCCGTTAACAGGCAGCTTCCGAGACCTATGGGTGCAGCCGTGGCGGACCGGCCTCCCCGGCGCGCCCCTTTCCCGGAGCTGCCGACGCCCCCCGGGCCCCCATTCCACCGTGTTGCACAAAGCGCTGCTGCTGCCCAGTCCTCCCTGTGCCTGCCGCGCGTTGCAGTCCGTGGTGAGGCCCCGCCCCCGCGGCCCTCGGCGCCGCCTAGCCTGGCCCGCTTCCTTCCCCACCGGAGCCGCGCGTAAGGACTGCTGAGACCGCAGGTCTGTGGCTGCGTGTCGGGCCGCGAGGGGACACGCGGGCGCCAGGCGTTCGGGCGGGCCCCAGAGGTCCCGCGGGGCGGGCGGGCGGGCGCCGGCTGCGTCCTGCCTGGTGGCGCCTCGCGGAACCCGCAGTGACTGCCGAAAGGCTCTCGGGCGGCCCCGCCCCGTCGCGACGCGCAGTCTGGGAGGCGCGGCCGTGGCACTCTTGGGCGTCCAAAGGGGACAGAGCACGCGAATGTCCGGCGGAAATGTGAGGTCGGGGGCAGAAACTCCGGAGTGACCAACTTTGCGGAGCTATCTCTCCGCAGTTGGCCGCGCGGGCTGAGGGAGGGCGTGGGCTGGATTCTCCGCGACCACTCGCCGTCCAGGGTGAGCTGGAGCAGAGCGCCTGAACTTCAGCTGCCGGCTCTCCCCAGTTATCCATCAGATGGGGACGCCAGGTGATGTTGAGGTGTGGTGCGCAGGTAAGCGGAACACCGTGCCCTGCCGCGCCCAGAGGATGCGCACTGCTGTACTAGTCATTCTCACTAATAAAGAATTGCTCGCAGGTCCTTTTGCATACGTTTAAAATGGTACTCTTTTTCGTTTGCTGGAGGAACTTTTGTTTCATAGTTCGTGAAACTGCCGCAGTCTAGACACATAATTAGCTCCTTTAGTATTTGTAGACTTTTCTGTCTTAACGTATTAGAAATTATACACTGGTGTCTTTAAAACTCCTATCCCCTTAGAAAGGACATGGCTCTAAAATTAGGCCATATGGGGGAATAAGCCCATTTTTGCTGTACAACTTTGCTACACTCCAACTTCCCTTTCCGGTGCTTGAAGGCATAAAACTTAAGTCTGTTTTCTTCACACAATTTTTTGAATGAATGAATGAATGAATGAATGAATGAATGAATGAATTGTATCCCATTGGTTGGTTTGTTCCCTACAGTAAGCTGTTTGCCATTAGGAATTAATAAACTGTTGAAACAATCATGTCATATTAATAAGTAATTAGCAAAACGCTACTCATTGTTCAGAGGAGTGAAGCAAGATGTTCTGGGGGACTGGAACCAGCTTACTCACTGCCACCACACCCCTGCCTCCCACTCGCAGCTTCCAAACTAGGCTGCTGCTCCCTGCCGTTACTCCCACTGTTGCTCCCCGGGATAGCAGCTGCCCCGATTGGCACACCCCCGCTGTCATCACCACTGAGGCATAAAGTTTCCAGCATGAATTGTAAAGAACACAGGTGTTAAAATTCAGAGACAGAAAAAAAAAATGTTTCAGTTCTTTAAAATCTGGCTGACAACAAGTTTACTATTAAATCTCTCCCACGTGGTCAGTTCTGTGGGAGATACAGATCTATTGCCTGTGGAACTGTAGAATATAACCTGAAACTGTGATTATACAACAAATTGTATGCTAAGTGCTATGGCTCTGGGATGGAAAAGATCAGCACGGGCTGCAGCATCCAAGAAGGCTTCCTGGAAGGTCATGGGCAGCCTGTATACAGCTCACCTGTATTCCTAACTTCTGACAGTACTTACTGGAGAGCAAGCACTTCATAGAGTTGAGTTAAATCTTTTATATCATGAGTGTGGCTTTGAAGCGTGATTGAGATTTGGATGAGAAAATGGAAGGGCCTGCTAAACAAGGGACAGCAGCCAAGGTTGTCACTTAAGCACACATAAGCATGTGTTGTGTTGGGGAGAGGGGACTGGCATACAGATGGGCCATTTATTTCTATGTTATTTGTAGAAGGGATTGGAAGAACAATGCATGTACGTCTTTGACATCATGATGTACATCCGGCAAAGAAAAGAGGTAAAAACCACAGAAGTTTCTGAGAATTTTCCAGCACAAAAAGAAAATGTGAAGTTGGAAAATAAATTGTCTTCTGGTAGGTGATTTAAATTAAAGCAGTGTTTTGGATTGCTTTTATTTCTGCATATTAAAATATCACTCTAATAGTGTAAAAATTGGATGAGACTTAATCATTGAGGAACCTTGTTCCAGCACCCTAATATTCTGATTGCTATTAGATTATATTGTTTTTACAGTTATAATTAGGTAAAAGTGCTTTGATTTGGACTCTTCATGTGTTGTGTATTCATTAATTTGTGGTTATGTTGATCTGATTCTATGACTGTAGAGTAATACTTTACCTATCATCCAGATTTTAGTTTATTCCTATTTTTTCTGATTTGTGAATGCTATTTACCATAAGCTACCTATCTTGAATGAGTTTCTCATTTAATTAAAGTATTGAAAGATGAATGAAAAATCTTGTATTCTTTATTCACAGTTGAATTCCTGGAATTTACCATTTTTGGAGGGGGGACAGGAAAAGTGACCAGAACTTGATAAATTGTTCACATAATGCTGAAGACTCATTCAGCAACACAACAGATAGCATTAACTGCCAACTTTTTGCCTTCTGAGTTGCTTTTCTAACTAAGCATGATCAGAAATTTAAAAGTAAGCATGAAAAATTCCAAGTCTGTCAGCCATTTTGAATATCTGACAATTTATATTCTTTGCAGCCATGTCAGTTCTTACCAGAGTTAGTATGCATTTGAGAAAGTCATTTGATAAACTAAATCTATATTGGGCAGTCTTGCCACTCAGCTCAGCTGTTTGTATCTAATTCATTTTAGACAATACAGAGTAGTTTCTGAAGACCTTATGCAATGCAAATTCAAATTTGTTTATTTGTTTTACATTTAAACACAACTTTGGGGATTTTTTTTTTTTTTTTACCAAAGCAATATTTATTCATGTCAGGGGGAGAAAAAAAAAAAACAACACCCTGAAAATTCAAGAAAAGTAGGGAAAAAGGAAAAAACACTCCCCCAAACTCACCCATCCCAAGACTACCATGGAAGACACTGTTTGTCTTGCTGTCTAAATGTTGTTCTCAGCACATGTATACCCATAAGCATTCATATGTACTTTTACAAAATTAAGATCCACACGCTGTTTTGAAAGTTGCTATTTATCCTTATTATGTTATGAACATGTAAGTCAGATAATATCTTTTTAAATTTATTTATTTATTTAAATTTATGGTACTGCAGATTGAACCCAGAAGTACTTTACCACTGAGCTACATCCCCAGCCATTTTTATTTTATTTTGAAACAGGGTCTCACTAAGTTGCTGAGGCTGGCCTCAAACTTGCAATCCTCCTGTCTCAGCCACTTGAGTCACTAGTATTATAGGCATATTTTAAAAATATCATCAGTGTATAATATTCCATTGTGTAACTATGGTATAATTTATTTAACTAATTCCTTGTTGGTGAATATTAGGATGGTTTTTCTAACCTTCTGCTAATACAAATAGAATTATGATAAATGTCCTGTGGCCAAATGTTTGTTTAAAACTTTATTTCCTTGGGGTAAATGCCTAGACTTGGAATTCTTGGCCACATGGTATGCTCACTTGGTGGCTTTTATTCCTATTAACCATGTTGTATTCCAGAAAGGTACCGGTTCTTTTACCAGTAGTGTTTGAAGATTTTGAAGATGTCAATTTTTAAAAACATACCCTTTCAAAGCAACAGTATTAACATTTGTAAGCTACCACATCAACCAAGTTTTATTTTGTTTTGTTTTGTTTTGAGTACCAGGGATTGAACCCGGGGGCACAAGTTGCTGAGGCTGGCTGAGGGCCTCCATTCAACCACTGAGCCACATTCCCAACACTTTTTAGTCAGTTTGTTTGTTTTTAATTTTTTATTTTGAGACAGAGTCTCACTAAGTTGCTTTAAATTCGCAATCCTCCTGCCTCAGCCTCTTGAGTCGCTGGGATTAGAGGCGTGCATCACCAAGTCTGGCCTGTCCAAGGTTTTAAAAAGTATAGCTCATTGTTTTGATTTGCATTTCTTTAACACTAATAAATTTGAATGAATTTGAACATCTTTTCTTCAGTCTGTTACACTTATTGGCCTTTTTTTTCTTTTGTGCATCATCTGTTTCCTACTGAAATATTCATCATTTTTTATCATCCGGAAAGTATCCAGTATTAAGGACATTTAAGCTCTCTTTAAATGTGTTATAAATATTTTTTCTATTTTATATCTCCTTTAAGTTAGGAGGTTATTTTTCCTGTGGGTTTTTATTTTAATTGTAAGTAATTAAGTTTTTTGGAAGGTTTTAATATAAACTACAAATTATAAGTAGATCATCTAAAAGATTATTCACATCCTAGACTTACAACCCATTTATTCCTCCATTTAGCAGACTTTGTATATGAACTCTAGCTATTCACCTATGCTAGGCATAGGTCCTAGGCATTAAAGATGAATAAGACCATGTACTTGGCTATGAGGAACTTGTATTCTAGTTGGCAAAATGAACAACTGTTACATACAGTGGAGTAAAAATCGTAGTGAAAATAAGCCAAGCACAATGGTGCATACCTATGGCCCCAGCTACTTGGGAGGCTGAGGCAAGAGCATCATTTCAGGCCAGGAATTTGAGATCAGCCTGGGCAACATAGTGAAATCTCATATTCAAAAACAAAAAAGAGAATGAAAATAAGTCTGTGGCAACACAGAAAGGAGCCCTTACCTGTATGCTAGGGACAGGGAAGTCATCACCAATGATGGGCAGCTGGAATTTAGCTTACTTGATAGTCTAAAATACAACTTTAAAATACTTAATTCCTTATACTCATTTATCTGTTTGATTTTTCTAAAAGGTTGTGCCAACAGAAGATTTTGGAAGATTCTGTCATTTACAATTGGTGGAACCATTGCCCTTTGCATTGGACTTCTCACATCCATCTACCTTGCCACCTTACATGAGAATGATTTATGGTTTTCTAATATTAAGGTATGGGGTTTTTTTGTTATATGATTTACCCATCAGAGTCTCCAGTAGTTAGCCATGTGGACTAATGACCTAAGACAATATAGTTTGACATAAGGATCTAATCTCTTAGGAGGGTTGACTCTAGAGTAAAAAGGCTTGTATTTGTTATTTTAAAATAACATACCAGAATTTTTATAATCAAATGAGTTTCCTCTTTTTTATTAACTTACTTTAATTATGCTGCAGTTACTCTCAACTGGTAATTTCAAACTAGGGATTGTGAAACTGGTATAGTAGATCATAAGTAACATTGTTCTTAATTACAAGAGAATATTATGTATGGTAGGGTTGAAAATTATTTTGTGAACTTTTTATTTTGATTTTATTATGTCTGTTCAAACTGGGTCATAGTAGAAAAAGAATTGTTTTTCCTCTTGGTTGCAAAAGGAAAAAACAAAGAAAGTGTACCTTTTTCTTTTTCTTTCTTTCTTTTTCTTTTTTGGTGCTAGGGATTGAATTCATGGGCACTCTACCACTAAACTACATCCCCAGCCCTTTATTTTATTTTTTATTTTGAGACAGTGTCCTGATAAGTTGTGTAGGGCCTAAGTGGCTGAAGGACTGGCCTTGAACTTGGGATCCTTCTGCCTCAGCCTACCGAGATACTGGGATTAGAGCCATGCACCACCATGCCTGACTGAGAGCTACTGTTCTAAACCATGGAGTTTTAATCTGACCACAAATTATTTATTGGCATTTATGCTTCAAGCTTATCTTATTTTATAGACTTTTAAGAAATGTTCTGCTTAACTTACTTGAGAAATATACCTAAGAGCATATTAATAGCTCATACTCGCCATGCTATAATACACTAGAAGAGAGTGAAGAGGAATTACTGATGCCAATAATGAAGAATCTGCAGACTGATCCTTTATTTAAAACTTTCTTTGCATGTACCCCACTTAACATAGTGCGTATTTCTAAGGTCACTAAGAGATGGAAGAGAAATAGTTATTAATGCAGAATTATTTATGTGGTATGGTGTTTCTGTTCTTTTTCCTGTTTTGTTTTATTGTTTTTGTAACTGAATTTTACCAGAACTGCATCTCAACTGCATTTTTAGTCTCACTGAAAATGAGTCTTTCAGTGGGAAGTGGACTATCCTTTGATTAATTTCAAGGTTATGAGCATTAAAAACACATATAAATGTGTTCAGACTCTTACCTGAACCCTCCTCCAAAATGATGATTCTGGAGTATGCCAGCCTTTTGAGGATTGATTCTAAACTCAAGGCCTTGGGTAGATTGGTTTCTTTTCCTTCTCAGCTAACCATTCCCAGATCAGTCTTTTGTTTCTGGACCTTTTGTGAAAATTGCCTGTATGGTAGCATCGTTCAGATGTAAAT
Organism: Xerus rutilus; assembly: GCA_028644305.1. Lineage (NCBI taxonomy): Eukaryota > Metazoa > Chordata > Mammalia > Rodentia > Sciuridae > Xerus > Xerus rutilus. The sequence continues at coordinate 37,002,730 of CM053414.1, forward strand.
GCCAAAAACACTAAATATTTGTATAGCACTGTTGAATGAGGTTTGAAATACTTACATCAAGTTAAATATACTCACTGGATTTTCATAGGGGAAGCATTGTTACATATCAGACAGCCATTTCACAGACATGCCAACCCATTTCTTTAGGTGTTATTAGGTTTAAGAACCATTTCAAAGTATTTTGTTGGAAGATAGAAGTTATGGATTCACACAACGTGGCATCTTAAGACATGCTAAAAGGTTGAAAATAGTGCATTGTTCCTTTTAAGAATAACAATTTTGAAGTCAATAATATAATCTTTTTAAAATTCAGCCTTTCTCAATAGTATGTTTTAATGTAACATGTAATCAATGTAGCTGTAGATTTTGACTGGTAAACTAAATGCTTATATATTTAAAGTTTACTTTAAAAAGCCAGTGAGCAGTCCTCAAAGGTCATGGGCTCAGTGACTAATAGAATAGTGTTCAGTTATGGAGTCTGAAGTTAAAGCACCTTGTGTTGTCTGCTTTTAAAGTGTCTCAGAGTTTTACATTGAAAGCATAAAGAGTAACATTTTGTATTAAAAGTTACATTTCCCATTTGTTAGTGTATCTTGCTACTGGTTTGTTGAGGAATGTTGAACATTACCTCCCAGTCAGTTCAATGCAGAACCATTCACCAAATACTCCTGTGGTTTCTTAAAGGAAACCTTGTGTGCTGTGCTATAATGCATTATCGTCCTGCTGCTCCATGAATAAGCATATGAGGAATTAGACTGTGTGTGTTAATAGTACTTTTGTACATACAACAAGATGTAACCTTAAAGATGAGGAGTGTGCATAAATGATCACTCAGTGATTTTGTTAAAAAATTGGTCAGTACTATATTTAAAGTTTCTGTGGTTTGTATGATGTTTTAACTTTCATTTCAAACTGCACAGAATAAATTAAAATGAAAACAAAAAATATCTGGCCACATAGATGGACGTCCGCATGTTTATACTTTTCTGATATTATATGCAAATTTGGGAGAGATGGGGGAGCTATAATTTTCATCAGATTTTCATGAGGGTCTGTGACTCTATAAACATTGTTTCTTTTAAACACTGTTTTATTCTGTCTCAACACTTCTAGAACCTCTCTTGGCTTTGTTTTCAGAACAAGCATATAACTTTACACAAGGAAGCTTATACATTGCAAGTGTTTTTGACTCTAATATACCTTGGTTTTGATCCAGTATATTATGATCTGTGGTCCTGTGTACTAGCCATGGTTTCTACTCATTAGTTGCTTGCAGAGGTAAATATTCACCTTCAAAGGTGAAGATTTGTTATCCATGAGGATGTTCAAAAGCATGGATGCAAATCTAATGGCATTTCCCAAAGAGTTTCCTAAAACACTTTGAGCTTTGGTCCCTTTATGGGAATAAGTCCCCACAGGAGACAGCTTTGAATGACACATATAGCACAAATAACTTTTAGCACATTTGTTTTAAAAACTGGTGGATTACTTTATGAATAGAACATATATTATGCAAATTATCATAATAACAAAGAATAATAATTCTTATCCTTCAAATAACACGTGGCTGGGTTTTCTTGCCAAGAAAAATTTTACTCATTCATATCTTTACAGTGGGGCACTTATAAACAGATTCTCTACAATTAAGGAATGTAGTGTTTATTTATTAACATAGGTATTTTGGATAAAGGTTGACATATCCCTCTGTGAGCATATAGCCACAATGAAATGTTAGCAGCAGTATAGAAAGGAGACATGTTGAAAGAGATCATACAACTTACTAAAAACTATAAGTTTATCTCTTCATCTTGAAGCTTATAAGTGGTCTTGCTTGTATCCTTAAATAAGCATGTACTGCATTATCAAGAAACCTGAGCATCCTTGATTTTTCTCTTTACTTTCACTGGGTTAAGGAAATCATTTTACTTTTACCCTGTATTGATTGAGTGCCTGTTCTGAGAACACTGAATCGAACTCTGTGGGGAGCATGGAAGGAATAACAAGGACATCTGAATCCAGACAGTTATGGGACATCCCAAACCAATGATATGATGGATGGGATAGAGAACACTGTGGGAGCACAGAGGATGGGGCAGCCTGATTGGACTGTGGAAGGTCAGGGAAGGTTTTCTAGAGGAAGTGATGGTTAGGGAGAGGTGATCATCATAGAAGAGAGCCATTTACAGGAAATCCAGGGGCAAGAGGGCCTGCGTGTTCAATGTTGGCTGCAGGGCAGCGTGGCTGAACAGATGGGGATAAACCAGGAGTGGGAACAGGCCGGATCATAAAGGGCCTATGCTTTGTGTCCCAGAGGAAGAGCTCTGTGAATAAAGTAGTGATGTCATCATTTTGGTGTTTTTAAAAAAGATGGCTCAGGCTACAGTGTGGAGAGATTTGAAGAGGGCAAAATGAAAGTCAGAGGAAGCTGCTGAGGTATTCAGGTTCTGCAGATTCAGTAAGATCGGAATATCCAATTAACGTATTCAGTAAACGATCATCTTTTGTGTGCCAGATATTCTTCTAGGCCCTAGAAATACAGCATTGAAAATGATGTGGAACTTAATTCTGATGAGGAAGAAAAAAATCAAAACAAAAATAGGCCGTGGTGGAAATCAAACAGGATGAGATAGTCGCTAGGCAGCTATTTGGATCCAGGGAGTGAAGCAGACCACTTCCAGGACGAGGCATGTAAAGCAAGGCCTGAATGATGAGGAGCAGCTGGGCAGAGACCCATGAAAACAGTCAGCAGAGGAAACAGCAAGCAGGAAGGCTACGGTAGGAATACATTTGACAAGGTCTAGAATCAGAGAGAAGGCACCTGTGGCCAGAATTTTATGAGCAATGAGAAGAATGGTACAGAAAGGCGGAGAGCCATCGTGTTGGGCATCACAGGCTGGAGGGAACTGGAGAGAAGTGAGCAGAGCCCAGACTTATCAGTAAGACTCAGAAGGATGTGTGATTTGTTGCTTGCATGGAAGGGGATTGAGAGGGAGGAATGGCCAGTGATAGCCTGCTCTGTACCATGAGCTGCTGTGTAGATGGATGCACATGCCATTCGCTGTGACAGTGGACACTGGGAGGAGTTGTTCTGGAGAGTGCAGTAACTTCTGACTCCATCCACCCAGAGTCAGCTTCACAGAGTCCACAAAACTGCCCCCACTTCAGACAGCGGTTAGAAGTTCGGAGGTCCAGGTGACCCTCAGTTCTGAACAGCTAGCGTGCTATAATTTACCAGAACAACTCTGGAGAACTTGAGAAAGCGTTACACTTAAGATTACAGTTTCATTAAAGCAAAAAGATGCAAACTAGAACCACCCAAAGGAAGAGACACAAAGCAAAGCTTCCATTGTCCTTTTCCTGTGGAGTCAAGCTGCATTAACTCTTGGGCACATCACCATGTGACAATATGTGGAGTATTGCTAACTAGGGAAACCCACTTGGGCATCAAGCATCCAGCTTTCAGTGAGGTTTCATTATGTAGGGAGGATTGATTATATTATTGGCCACAGGTTGATCTCAGTCTCCATTCCCCACCTCTACAGGTTGGGCTAACACCATATGGCTGAGTCCTCCTAACGTTCTATTCACTGGCAAGGCCAACCTCCACCCTGGGTCACCTATTGGCACAGCTGTCAGACGTGATCTGCAGAACACATCTCAAATAATAGAGACACTCTTACCACTCAAGTTCCAAGTATTTAGAGGCTGTTTCCTAGGAAGTGAGGACAAAGAAGAGTCGATGCTTTGTTCCTAGGGTGTAGAGGTTACCTCCCAGGACCAGAGACAAAGACCAGCCAAATTCTTTATTATACAGGGGCTAAAGCAGAAATTGATGAGTTCAGGTTTGCTTATGCAGGGAGACACTTTCAAAGCAGTCCAAGTAAAGACAGGGAGTAAGGGAAGCTGGGTTTATGGCTGTGAAGGCAGGAGCCCCATCTGTGTTGGAATGGACATTTTCATATTACCAGCTTGTAGATATGTGGGCGAGATTGTTTCAGAAATGTGTAGCATGAGAAAAGAAAGAGAACCAAGGCCAGCTTCTGTCTGTGCCTCAGATGCCATCTGGGAAGCCATGAAACTGGCATATTTCTAACAGGTTTCTCCCCACCCACCACCCCGTTCTCTGAAAGCTACAATTGAGCTGAGAGCCTTAGTGAGTTTTTTCCCTTTATTCAAGTGGTGCCTCATTGTACGGACCCTTGTCCCCCATCACAAGAGGAGTCCTCTGATGTGGTAACCATTTCTCAAGCTTCATACTTTTGCATAAACGTTCAGATTATTTTTCTTCTTAGACGATTTACTCAGCATTGTCCAGTCGAACTCTCTGGGATAAAGGAAATGTTTTATTTCGTCACTGTCTCTCATAGTAGGCATAAGCCACATATGGCTACTGAACATTCAAAATGTAACTAGTGCAACTTGGGAACTTTTTATTTTTATTTAACTTTATTTCAACTTCAATTTTAAAATGTAACTTTATTTGAACTTTAATTTTCTGTCTATAAATAATAAAAATTATAAGGGACCTTACCTTAGTCAAAGGAAAAGCTCATTTTCAGAGCATATAGGTCTTCCTAAATTAACTCAAAATTTACATCATGTTCTTATTGGGGAATTAGGGTATCTTTGAGAAGGATGAATCTGTTTTCCTTTTGTATTTGTGGTTTGTAACTTATCAAAATTGCTAGGCTTGTTTTTAATGAAAATACTTTGGTTTTATTTTGAATACCTTGAATCAATTGTAACTATTCAGAGAGTAAAAACATTACTTGTAAAATAGACAAGTCATACATTGAGTTTCAAATTCAAAATGATATCTTAAACGTTCATTGCAATGCTAGTGTTTGAAAAAATGGGAACCTTGAAGGAGCAACCTGAAGGACGTATACTGGTTTAAATGGTCGTGGAAAATTTGTATGTGGCATCCTTTCTCAGCTTATTTTTTAAATTAAAAGATTATTTTCCTGCTGTCTTAACCACTGTGTTATATTTCCCTTGCTAGGAAATGGAAGGTATTAGAGTTTTTAAAAAGTACCCTTTGTTGGATGTCTGCCATGTGCTTGGCACTGTTTTAGGTACATTCGTACATATTTTGTTTAATCTGGCTATCTCCAAAGCCCAAGCACTTTAGTTCTAAATTGTCCTTTAAATGCATCCTGCTTTTTCACTGCCCTTTATCATAAACAAAACAAACTAAAAGGGCAAAGCGCCTGTTCTTACTTGCTGTTGCTGCCCTTAATGCCTGGCACATTATCAGTGCTAAGTAAATAATGGTCTGTTTGGAGTAGAGTTGACCTCTGGGGTTGTGAGCAGGAGGGAAGGCAGAGAGAGTCTGCTGGCTGCTGTAAAAGATCTGGCTTGGAGCTGGAGTAGGAGGGTGGGGCTTGTGGAGCCTGCCTTCAGGGAGAGGATGTCCTCAGTGCTGGCAGGTGGGAGAGCCAGGCTGCGCCTTCTAATGATTCCTGTTTAGGAGATGCTATAGTACAAAATCAATAGAGTCTTTCTTATTATTTAATGACTGGGTATTGTAATTTGTTGTTGTTGTTGTTCTTGTACAAACTATGCTGTGGCAGTGACACAGATTTTAAAACAGAAAATATTGCTTAATGCTCACTACTCTTATCAAGATGTCTTCAGGGCTGGAGAGAGCACAGTGGTAGAGCACTTGACTAGCAAGACAAGGCCCTGGGTTTGATTCCTAGTACTGAAAAAAAAAAGGTTTTCATTTTTCCCTTCAATTCTTCATCCCATTTGTGTGTGTGTGTGCATGCGCGTGTGTGTTTTTACTTATAACCCTAATATAATTTTTATGATTTGATTTTTCTAATGGTGTATTTTTTTCATATGTAGTTTCATATCTTCATAAAGCTTTCACAATTATTTTGTAAATAATTATATAATCTCATACTTTTGAAGTTTTTATACTCTTGTTATTTCACTATTTCCATGCTTCCCAATTTGGTGGAGTTAGAGTGTTTCTAATTGTGGTGTTAAACTCCTAAAATTGCTTATTTAACGTGTCACTTTAAAGTGGCAGTGCAAATATACTCCTTTCTTGGAATTACCTCACAGCAATTAAAAATGAAGATCGCGAGATTCCATCTTTTTCTTTTTTTTTTTGTTTAATGTTAGAGATCGAACCTAGAGCCTCACACATGCTAAGCACGCACTCTACCATTGAGCTGTACTCCCAGCCCAGAGCCCATCTTTGATGAAACTAAGAAAGGCCTGTAATCTGGAAGGCAGCCAAATCCAGTAAAACTCAAAGAAGTGTAAAAGATCCTGAAAGAGGATTCTCTAGGCAGCAGATTTCAGACAAAGCTGGCAAAACACAGTCGTCCTACGTTCCTGTTGTGTCCCAAAGGGTAAAAACTGACAATCCCCTGATTAGGACACGGGAATAGGTATGATAAGAAATGGCAGAAGCTTTCCTTGTGTGCAGGAAGAGCAAGCCAGGCAGACTAAAGGGTCATCACAGAGACAGCCATATATGTAGGACGTGGAACTTAAAAGGAAAGGAATAAAGAACATAACTTGGAATCTGAACAAACGTGAAGCTGTCAATCTCTATTGACTAAATTAAGAAAAAGACTTAAATACTGCCTTATAAACTACCCTATATCCTAAGGAAATTTCTTAGCTGCCTGAGTTATATCTCTCACTCTCCCCTACATGAGCTGGCTGCATTCAGGTAGCTGGGGTAGTAAGAATTTGCCATGGTCAGAAAAGACAAATAATTGGGAAGGAATTAGCACAGGATCTGTAGAGTGTAAGAAAAGAGAAAAGGGGGAAACAAACAAGTGGTTGATGAAGAATAGTCACCAGAAAAATCTTACAGCAGAGACATGAAAAGTATGACCAAACATGTCACATTAGAGAATGAAGCGTTCGCCACTATGGAAGATGAATTCTGAGCAGAGATGCAGGAAAGTATATACTTTCTAGATGGTGTTATAGAAAGATAACAAAAGGAAATGAAACACGAGCTGGCAGAACTTAGACAGAAAGGGAATTAAAAAGTCTAAGCAGGAATTGGCAGCATGTGTCTATAATCCCAGGAGACTGGAGTAGGAGGATCCCAAGTTCAAAGCCAGCCTCAGCAATTTAGCGTGGCCCCAAGCAACTTAGCAAGACCCTGTCTCAAAATAAAAAGGACTAGGGATGTGGCTCAGTGGTTAAGCACCCCTGGGTTCAATCCTCAGTACAAAAAAAAAAAAAGTCTAACCTTAATAGATATGTCTATATTGGGTACAGCTCACCAGATACTAGAATCTGCAGAAAACACAGAAAGAGAAGTGTTATACAGAACTGATGAGAGTAAATAAATGAAGTGAAATTAATAAAGTTAAAAGTATTAGAGACAAGGGCTAGGGCTGTAGCTCAGTGGCAAAGCACCCGCCTAACACATGTGAGGCACTGGGTTCCATCCTTAGCACCACATAAATATAAACAAAATAAAGGCATTCTGTCCATCTACAACTACAAAAAATTTTTTCTTTACAGTATTAGAGACAAAGTGACAACCAAGGAAGACAATGAACAGCAAACATGTATAATTTGTGTCCCCAAAACAGAGAAACAAAACAATGAAACAAGAAGAATGCACACACATATACATACATATAAATTATTCCAAAAAACTCTCCAAAATAAAATAAAATTTGAATCTACAAAGTAAAAGAGCAAAGTGGGCCCCAGAAAAATATTGGCTTAGAAAAATGATGAGCATAATTTAGCTCTATGAATTTGCAGGACTTAAAGAAACTTCTGGGCATTGCAGACAGAAAGATCAAGTTACCTGTAAGGGGAGATAGCAGTCAAACTAGCTTCCAAGTTTTCCATGGTAACATTTAATGCTTAAGCCATTGAGTGCTGCCTACAAAATACTTGTTAACATGTAATAATATTATAATTATGTAATGTAATAATAACAAAATAATATAGAACAACACAAATTAAGAAAGGAAAGGAAAAAGAATGTAAAAGATGATGGAGAAATCCTGATGTCTCTTTTGTAGGTAGAGGTCAAAAAATTCTATTTAAAACTGATAAGTCAAGAAATAGAGGTATAGTATATATGAAAGAAAACTCCAAGAAAAATAATGTCAAGTGCTGGGGTTGTAGCTCAGGGATAGAGCACTTGTCTAGCATGTGTGAGGCACTGGGTTTGATTCTCAGCACCATATATCAATAAAATAAAGGTCCATAGACAACAGATTTTTTTTTTATTCTTTTTAAAAAATGTCAAGTACAACTGGGCAGGGCACAAGTATAAACATCATTAAATTGTTATTACTCATTATGGGAAGTCAGTTGTACTAGGAATAGAGATAATTAAGTTATATGTATGAAGTAACCCATAGAGCAAAAAGGTAAGCTTCCCAAATTAAAAGAAACATGCAGGGAATACCAAACAGACACAAATCATAGAGTGAAAGATTAGTTCTAAAAAACATGACACAAAATAGGCTAACACAAATGAATCCAAACATTTTTTTTTTTAATTTTTTTGGTTGTAGATGGACACAATACCTTTATTTTGTTTGTTTATTTTTATGTGGTACTGAGGATTGAACCTGGTGCCTCACATGTGCTAAGCAAGTACTCTACCACTGAGCTACAGCCCCAGCCCCTCCCAAACATTTTTATACGGTTAAATACAAATGGCCTTTACTTACCTAATAAAATAAAAACTCTGGTTCCTGACTTGGGATAATGTCATAGTCTCAGGGTAGCCTCTTTTGTTAATTTATTCATTCATTTAAATAAAAGTTGTCTCTACCTAAAAGAAAATAAAATCCTCTCTAGAAATTTTAAAGTATTTCTTAAATAACTCTTGGATCACAGAAGAAATTAAAACAGAATTTGTCAAAATTATAAATGAAATCTATAAAAGGATGAAAGTACATTTTAGGATTATGGAATACAGATAGAGCAGTACTCTGAAAAAAATATGTAGCTTTAAATATATTATGGAGTAAGAATGAATAAGCATAAATGAATTAACTATCCTCTGAAATTGGAAAGTAAAGAAAATCTAGTAACAGAAGGAGGGATAAAGGTATAAGAAGAAATTAATAAATTAGAAAATAGAAAAGCATGTCATAAATAAATGGTTATTTGGTGAAAACTGAAACATTAGACACAGACAAAGGTGGGGGATGGTTAAGAAGTTGAAATACCAAAATAAAAAATAATTACAGAGATCATGAGATAATGGTAACTAAGAATAACTACAGACGTGGTGGCATAGGAAAGAGCCGCAGGAGACTATTTCATTTGATTCTATACAAATTAGAGGTCTTAGATGAAGTGGATCATTTTCTCAGGTAATATAAATCACCAACAGTGACCCCAGAGAATATAATTTCTGTAGATGTAATAGGGAAAACTTGATAAAGAGCTCACATTGCTACCCCTAAAAATAACAGATCCCACTGATTTTGTGCAGGAATTTTACCAAACTCTTAAAGAATTAAAATGCTCCAGTACTGTTTGAACCATTCTAGAACAAAGATGAGGAAGAAAATTTCAGAAACATTTTTATTAAGTAGACAGAACACTGACACCTAAACTCTAGTCAATTCTCCTTACAGCAGTTACCTTCTATACAGTAGCTGAGAACATGGAATTAGTGGATACTGAACCATTACTCCTAGAGGAAATATGTACGTGCCTGTGTGTGTACACATACAAACACATGCATACATATGTACACACGCATCACACATAGATTGTAGTCTTAAATACTGAAAACTCATCCTCATAGATTCTTATTTTACAAAAGAGAAGTTGAGGTTCACAAGCATTAAGCGACTTACATGAGGCCACCCTTCTAATCTTGCTAGAGTTGGAATGCAGATCCCCCCTGTAGCTGGCCCTAAAGCTGGAGCTCTTCATGCTGGGCTGCCCTGACCCTTCTGCCTTCATCATCTTGTCATTCCTTATGAGAGCTGAAGAAAAGAAGCTGACCACAACTGGCATTCATGAACACTAGACAACTTGAATTTTTCACAGTTCTGTTCATGTCTGTCCACACATGACTGCAGAAAACACTGCAAGTATTGATTTTGTCAACTTTATCATTACAAATAAATTTTAATGAGTAGACAAAACTGCAAATAAGGAGTCAATGAATAATGAAAATAGATAGTTTATAATCCAAATAATATTTAAAGAATGAAAGAAACTTAGAGCCACGTCCTGATCACGTATATTACAGAAAAAAAATCATTTTGCTAAAAAAGTGAATTCAGTAGCACATTAAATATATGACACCCCATGAACAAGTCATTTTGGCACGAAGATTGCCAAAGAAATTGTTGGGAAGCCTATTCACATATTCATTTGCCATATCAGTCCTTCAAAAGACAGGAAGTATTTGCAAAAATGTATTATTTCCTTATAGCATGTATAACTTGAAAAATGAAGAGACCAGTTGAGCCCACCACATCAGTAGAATAAAAGAGAAAAGCCATGCAGTCATCTTAGATGACACAGGAAAAACATTTGGCAAAATTCAATATCCCTTTAGGCAGATGTGTAAAAACATTTAACCAACTAGGAATAGAAGGGAACTTCAACCTCATAAAGGATATCTGTCCCTTGTGCTAACATATTCAATGGCAAAAGCCTGAAAGCTTTCCCTCTAAGATTAGGCACAAGAAAAGGATGTCCACTCTCCATCAATATCAAGGGAACTTTGGCAAGAAAGAAGTAAAGCCATAAATGACGTGGTCTTGTATATAAAATCCACTAAAAACTTACTAAAACTAATAAATTAATTCAGCAAGATTGCAGAACACAAGATCAATATACAAAAACTGTGTTTATAGTAATCATGTGCAAACCAAAAATGAAATTGAGAATGATTTTGTCTGCAATAGCAATGAAAAGGATAAAAGGAATAAATTTAACCTGAGCATGGAACTTATACCATGTTTGTGGATCAGAAGATGGTGTTTTTAACAGGGCAGCATTCCTTGAGTTGATCTGCATGTTCAGTGTGATCCCTTTCCTAATTCCAGATGAATTTTTCACATAAATTGACACACTGATCCTAAAATTAGTATGGAAACTCAGGGGACCCAAATTACCAAAACAATTTGGAAAAAGAAAAAAAAATAAACTTGAAAGACTCCAAATTCATGATTTCAAAACTTACTACAAAGCTCTAATAATCAAGACAAGGTAATAGTGGCATAAAGATAGGTATACAAACCAACAAAATAAAAGTGAGAGTTCACATATTTCAATTGATTTTACTAAGAGTACCAAGACAATTAAATGGAGAAAGAATAGTCTTTTTAACAAATGGTCTGGGGACCAGTGGATAGTCACATGTCAATTGAAGTTGGACCCCTTCCTCACACCATACATAAGAATTGAAGTTTAGGTCTCTAGACCTAAATGTGTAAAACTATAAAACATTTAAGAAGAAAATATAAATAAATCTTCATGGCCTTGAAGTAGGACAAGACTTCTTAGAAACAACACTAAAAGCACAAATGACTAAAAGAAATTGTCTTTGTCAAAGTTAGAAATTTCTGTGCTTTACAAATACACCATCAAGAAAATGAAAAGGCAGCATACTAGCCGGGCGCAGTGGCTCAAGCCTGTAATCCCAGCACTTAGGAAGGCTGAGACAGGAGAATCACGAGTTCAAAGCCAGCCTCAGCAACGGCGAGGAGCTAAGCAACTCAGTGAGACCCTGTCTCTATGTAAAACACAAAATAGGGCTGGGGATGTGGCTCAGTGGTCAAGCCCTGAGTTCAATCCCTGGTACCAAAAACAACAAAAAACTGTTTATCCATCTCCTTGTGAATACCTTAGAAGAGGGGAGTGCCATGATTGACACATCTTTTTGGGGGGCGAGGTATTGGGGCTTGAACTCAGAGGCACTCAACCACTGAGCCACAGCTCCAGCCCTATTTTGTATTTTCTTTAGAGACAAGTTCTTACTGAGTTGCTTAGTGCCTCTGCCTGATTGACACATTTTATTTGAGATGTGTCTGTTACTTGAATTAGGTTCAATTATAGAATTTGATCACAATTGTATTATAGTCTCTCAAAGTGCTCTGAAAGTTGTAAGTGGTTTACATGAAGTGGCCCTGGGTGTCCAGAGCACCTCGAAACTGTTTCAAAGTTGTACATATTTCCAAACATTCTCAAAAATAAAAAGGCACTCTCCTGTCCTCCTCCCTCTGTGCATTTTGCTGTTGGTGTGACAAGACCTTTGAAGATGTTTCTGGCATTTCTTTTTTAATTTGTAAGGTGGTGTTAACTATATGGTGATTGACTAGAAATCCCCAGTTATCAACTGTACGTATCTATAGTCTATAAAAAGAATAAAACAGCCTAGAAAAATTCTTTTTTTTTAATTATGTTCTAACTAGTTATACATGACAGTAGAACGCATTTTGACACATCAGGCATAACTTCTCATCCTTCTGGTTGTATATAGTGTAGAGTTACGCTGTTGTGTAATCATATATGCACACAGGGTAATAATGTCTGATTCGTTCTACTATCCTTCCTACTCTCAAGCCCCCTCCCCTCCTTTCACTCCCCTTTGTCTAATCTGAAGTACCTCTATCCTCTATTCTTCCCTACCCCCCCTATTGTGAATTAGCATCCGCATATCAGAGAAAACATTTGATCTTTGGCTCTTGGGATTGGCTTATTTCACTTAGCATGATCCAGCTCCATCTATTTTACCAGCAAATGCCATAATTTCATTCTTCTTTAACACTGAGTAATATTCCATTGTGTATATATGCCACACTTTCTTTATCCATTCATCTGTTGAAGGGCACCCACTATTGATGCTCCTTGCTTGGCACTGAGGCTGTGGAAAAGCCTTCAGCCTTTTGGAGGGGCCGAAGCTCAGGGTGTACACTGTGAGGCTGGACCTGTTGACAATGCGGTGGGCATCCATTTAGCTTCAGGTTGTCTTGTTTTTGTATATAGTGATTCAACATTCTGCTGCCTTTCTTAGTTGTGGGAAAAGGGAGGTCAGCTGGCATGAGAAGTGTTGGAATTTTTTGTGGGGGAGTAAGTACGGTAGATTTTAAACTTCGTTTTCAAAGAAACTATAGAACTCTTTATGGTCAGCAAAGCAAAGAGCCACTGCATCAATGGAAGTTCAAGAACCTTCTGCAACATTGTTATTTTTTTGCCAGGGCTGAGATGAAGGAGGGGGCTACTTGAAGTTACTGCATGGTTTGTTGTGTATGAATGGCATCACGATGAAGTGTAAACCAGTGAATGTAGTGACATAGGCAAGGGTCAGTGGCCTCCAGTAGTTTAGGAAGTCAGGCAGGCAGGATGAGGGCCAGCTAACTGTCCAGATTTTACTTTTACCCTCAGCTGCCACACCCCATTTGATGGGATTAAATGCATTGCTAAACAGCAAGATTGCCTTCCAGAGTGTATAGGGTGTAAAACCTCAGACCTTATTTCTTCTCTTACTCCTCCCCAACCTCTGCACATGTAATGGGACATATAGTTATTTCCTCAAATTGTTGCTTGTCTCCTAGACTCCAGTAAGGGGTATGGAGTGGGGTAGGGGACATGATCCATCTTTTGGCCCTATTTTTCTCCTTTAAAAAAACCAAAGATCCCAAGCAAGATCCTGGGCTCCATCTTGGGTCACCTGAGCAGGCTGACGGAATCAACCGTTTCTCAGCCCCAAATGTATCATGAAAAGTACAGTAGTCTTTGCATGATTTGAACTTGTTCACCAGAAATATAGATTGTTGTTTAGTGTTCTTAAACTAGAAGAAGCTTGGTTTGTGTTTCAGTGATTATATTAGTAAATGGTGTTAACATTTTGCCCAGGTTAGGATGGGAGTGGTTGCTACAGTGGCAAATGATGACACTAAATATCATTGAATGGCTGATGTGTATTGGCAGTAACAAGGGGTACTGTGTTGTGGGTGAGTGTCAGCATTGCCTGGCATTAACACTTGGATATAAAAATTTGAGGCTATGGAACATGTGGGTGTTTTTTTTGTTTGGTTTTTGGTGATATTTTAAGAGAAAATAGCTTTTTCTTAAAAGTTTACTATTTGAAACTTTGCATGTCTAAGGAGCTGTCCTCTCTACGCTGTCAGGTCCTAGGTGGGTATGAGTCACAGTCACATCTTGGTCTCCATAACCATTCCCTCTCCATCAGAACTGTTTTTCCCAAATAAGTTTCTATAATTCTTTCACTAATTTAAAGACCCTTGGAGCCAGGCATGGTGGCGCACGCCTGTAATCCCAGCTCTTTGGGAGGTTGAGACATTAGAATCACAAGTTCAAAGCCAGCCTCAGCAATGGTGAGGCGCTAAGCAACTCAGTGAGACCCTGTCTCTACATAAAACACAAAATAGGGCTGGAGATGTGGCTCGGTGGTCGAGTACCCCTGAGGTCAATCCCCGGTACCAAAAAAACAAAAAAGCCCTTGGTCCTTAGGTTTGCCAGAGGCACTTGTTCCAGGATTTTTCATCCTGCTTTAGCCACGCCCTTGTCACTTGGCATTGCAAACTGAAATCGTTACTATTGCCCAATGTACAACGCACAGGCCAACCTCATCAGATATGGAAGAGAAGTTCAACCTGTAGTCCCAAGGGAGCAGTTTCTATGGATAGCTTTTGTGCCCCTCAGTAGCCAAATAGAAGTGGGGTACCTATTTAGCTAAATGATGTTTGATTAAGCAGACTTTTGGTTGTAGAGAGACTCCAGTTGAGACCACTCGTCACATTAGCTGCTTGTTATAAGATCACTAGTCTTAAGGTTTACACACCACCACGAGATGCCCCAGTGGAATGATGCTCTCTAGCTTCTCTAAGATGCTTTAAGTGGCATGATGTTACTACCAAAGGTTTAGTCTTAGCTTGATTTCTGGACCAATGTTGCAATGCCAATCTGTTACTTTTTTTTAAGTCAACAGAACAGTACTTGTTTCTTCTAAACACCTCTCTTCTGACCCCCTCACCCTGTTCTTGAGTGATGGTTTATCTTTTGGAAAGAACAAGGCTGTAATGTAGCAACTATGGTCTGAGTCTCCCTTGTGTCTGTCCTTGTCACAAATGCACTTGAAAATGTTGGATGCATTCATTTTCTATAATAAAAAGTTAATCAGTGTTCCCAAAAAGTTCAAAAAAATTGCAGTGTGATACTATTTCACACCCACTACTAGGACTCTGCGTCAAGGTAATAATAAGTGTTGACAAAGATGTGGAAAAATCTGAACCTTTCTGCATTACTGGTAGGAATTTTAAATGATGCAACCGCTTTGAAAAATAGTCTAGTTGTTCTTCAAACACTTAAACATAGAGTTACCATATGACCATTTTTGTTGTTGCTGCTGTTGTTGAGATGGGTTCTCATTGTTTCCCAGGCTGGCCTCAGACTCTTGGGCTTAAGAGGTCCTCCTGGCTCAGCCAATCCAGTAGCTGGGACCAGAGCATGCACCACCATGCTCGGTTTACCGTATAATCTTAGGTATCTCTTAAATATATATCCAAAAAACATAAAAGCATACCCATACAAAAACTTGAACACAATGTTGATAACAGCATTTTTTGTAATAGCCAAAATGTAGAAACAACAAGGATATCCATCAACTGATCAGTCAATAAATTGTGATTTGTCAATACAATGGCATATTATTTGGCAGTTTTGAAAATCATTACCAATACATGCTACAACACAGCAGAACCTGGAAAACATTATGCTCAATGAAAGAAGCCAGGCAGAGAGGACCACATATTCTATGATTCCATTCCATTTGAAATGTCCAAAAGATGTCAGTCTAAAGCCCCAGAAAGTAATTTAGAGGTTGCCTAGGGCTAGAGGGTATGAGGATTTTCAGAATGACAGATCAGTGGTGCATGGTGTCTTTTGGGGGGTAATGAAAATGGTCTAAAACTGATTATAGTGACACATGCACAACTCTTGAGAATATAGTAAAACCCATTGAATCACACACTTTAAATGGATGGATTATGTGGTATGTGAATTCAAGCTGTTAAAAAGTATAGATGCATTTAAAAAATACATACAGTATGCATACATCTCAGCCCAAATGCCAAGACCTCACTCAACAAGAAAAGTGCTGTTGGGTAGAACTTTCTGTGATGCCAGAAAGTTCTTTACCCATGCATAGAATGCTGTTTAATATGATGACCACTAGCCAAACGTATTCAGACACTGAGGAAACAGCCTTTTATCTTTAATTAGATTTAAGTAAGGACATGGGGCTGAAGGCTAAAGAGTTGGACAGCACAGGACTGGAAATAAATCCCCAAGCCAGAGCTATCCATTGTTACTACTGCCTTTGACATTGCTTAGGAGATACCAGCTGCACAACATCAGGAGAAGTAGAAAGTATAAAAATTAGAAAGCAAAAGGTAAAGGTTTGATTTGCAAATGATGTGATTATATACCTGGAAAACCCAAGAGAATAATTGGGGGGAGAAAACTATTACAAGCCAAACGTAAACTTGGCCAGTTGCAGGATACAAAATTAAATATATGCAAACCAAAATATTTTAAAATGTGTTGATTCTAAATGAATAGAGAAGGAAGAGCTGGAATGGGCCTGTTTGGTGCTGCCTGGCTGTCCTCTTAGACTTCCTCTGACCCCTGACTCCCCACTCTCCTGGACTGCTGTTGTAACCTGTTCTTCCCTCAGACTTTCACCCTCCTTTCAGCCCTCCCCTCTTCACCCTTAGATGATGACATTGTCTCCTGTTTCCCCAAGGAAGTAGAAGCAAAGCAGAGTTGTGCTTGCACACTGCAGCTGCCTGATTCCTGCCCATCTGTGCTGACTTTTCTTCTCATCTCTTGTCTCCTGCCTCCTGCTGAAGCACATTGCTCTTGGAATCGAGTCTCTCATTTTTCCCTTTCTCCCATCCTGGAAGAAAACACCTATTGAGACCTCACTTCCCCTTTCTGATACTGACCCATTTTTCCATTCACCTTAGCACCAGCAAACAGTTGGTCAACCAACAGTTGCTTCCTGTTTCTCTCTTCTGAGTGTCTCTTTCTTGAAACCACTGCAGTCAGACTTGAAGCTTACATGTTCTCGTTGAAGTCACCAGTGACCTCCAGGATGCTCAGTGTCATTTCCCAGGCCTCGTTTTACTTGGTGGGCTGGCATTTTTTCCCTTGGCTTCTGGCATACATTCTCCTGGATTTACTCCTGCCTCTCCAGCTGATCCTTCAGCTCTTTTAGAGCCTCCTGACCTCTTAAGCATTGGCAGAGAACCCCAAGACTTTCCTGTCCTCCCTTATTTCTGAAAACAGCCTTCTCTTAGCCTTAAATGTCATCTTCATGCTAGGAATTCCCAATATAGACCCTGCTCAGGCTCCCTCGGCACTCCAGACCTTTATATCAGCTGCCTTCATGGCCACCTGCATTTAGATGTCCAGTAGGCATTTTAAGACATGACAATTCCAAAATTAGATACTTGACCTCCCCTGTCCTCAACTGTTTCTCCATGGGTCTCCATGTCTATAACATATACCTTCATCCTTCAGCTGCTCAGGCCAGAAACCTTGAAGACCCAGAGCTGTCTCATAGCCCACATGAAATCTCCCCACAGATGCTCTCACTTTTTACTTTTACAGTGTCTAGAATCCAATCGTCTTTCATAGCCTCAACCTTTTCCTTCACCTGGATTATTACAGCAGTTTCCTTACTGGTTTGTTTTGTGTGTGTGTTTTTTGTTGTTGTTTGTTTTTGTTTTGTTTTTGCTCTTACTCTAAATAGTCCGTTCTGCACACAGCAGGTCAGTGTGAACCTTTTAAAATCATTTTGTGTCTCAGTTCAAAACTCTTCACACTCAAACTTGGCGTGTCTAAAACCGAACTCCTGACCTATTCATACGCACCCTCCACCCCTTCCTGACACTTACTAAGACCAGGTGATCTGGCCCCACATGACCTCTCTCCTGCCCCTACTATCTGGGACCTTGTTAACTGCCTTTTCTGTTCCCCTACTCAGGCTGCCTGCCCTCCTTGCTGTTCAGGATGTCTGTAGGCTACTGTCTCACTGGCAGGCTCTTCCCTCAGGTACCCACATGGCTCCCTACCTACTCTTCACTTCTTGGGATTTCTGTAGTGTCCCTCTCCACCCACCTGTGAAGTCACAGCATCTTCCTGTCCTGCCCTCCCATCTCCATTTTCTGTTTTACTCTGTTTGCCCCATAGCACTCAACTACTTAGTATGATTTGGATTTTGCTTAATAATTTGCTCTCTTCTTCCTCTATTCTAGATTATAAATTTGATGAAGGCAGAGATTTTTGTCTTTTTTATTCCCTGCTGAATCTCTCAGCAGAAAAATGTTCCTCACTTGGTGGTCAAAGGTATTTATTAAGGGCAGGGGGTTTGGCTCAGTGGTAGAGCATGTGCAAGGCTCTAGCTTCAATCCCCAGCACTACAAAAAATAAAAATTTAAAAATTAGGTATTTATTGAATGAATGAATAAGATAGATCGGAGAAAGATGCACAAAACCTAGTGGGGAAGCTAGTTTAATGGTTGAGGCAAAAGGCAATTCATTCTTTAATTTTGATACCTATTTTCTTGATTAGTCATTTCTTTTGTTTACAATGCATTGTTCTTTCTTCTTGAGACATAAACTCCTTGGGGTCAGGGACTCAGTTTTTTTACACCTTTTTATTTCCCGAGCCAATGATGTTCAAATCAATACTGAAGAGAGGTAATTCTCATTGGCTACAAGCACTTGGGTCACTTGTGTTTTTCTAGATGCTGTCCTTGTGCTGATGTTTTACACTGTTACTCTATTTGACATTGCAGATTGCATGTCTTCCCATTGAGTTCTCCAGCATAGCAAGGAGTCTCTGGAATAGACAGGGTTAATCTGCATAGTAGTAACTACAGTAGCACCTAGACTGACTGCTTCAGTGCAGGCCCACTGGAAAGACTGTCACTTCCGCCGCAGTCTAACCTACGCACACACACTGCTTGGCAGCCCTCACATGTCACGGCTCTGATCTACTCTAGGGCAAGAATCATTCCATTCTAACAGATGGACATGAATTTAACCAGACAATAAACCATGTATGTGTCATAAATATGTTTGCTGAGGGCATGATTCCCAGTGCAGAACTTTAAGAACAGCTGTCTTATCATGCGCCACTGTTTCTTGGTGAGATGATTTGTTAACCTAATTCTGAAACCGATTACATTCATGAAGTTAATCATTCATTGGCCCCCAACAACCAGCAGCCTAATTATTTGGGAGGGGGTGCAATTTTTATAAACAAGAGTTATGAGATTAGTTTTAGAACTTTGTTTTAAATTAATTTGATGTGTTTCCAAATTTAGTGTCCTCTGTCTAAAAGGGCTCGTTAACCTTTCCTGCATTGCCAGCTACTTGCCTTAATGCCTCAGGGAGATGCAAACTGTTAACTGTGAACAGCCATTTTTTCCCCTCAGTGCTGTTTACTTTTAGTACTGATATTAAATTGCTATTTAAACTACTAGAGTGGTTTTTACTGTACTGTTCTTTAAAAACACAGTTCTTTTGTCTTTCTACTTTTTTTTCTCATTATCTTCAGAGATGTTTGCATTCTCTCCACAAACATTGCTTTCCCTATGGAACCTATGCAAATTAAACTGTGGAATATTTGTTCGTTTTGCATTCTGTACATTTTCGTTGGCATGATCCACCAGGCAAAGTATAAATTGCTGTAAAACTGGAAAAGTGTTTGAGTAAAGCAGATGTTCTCTTAGCATGAAGCAGATGTAAAACTTGCAAGTGTCTGTCTAATAAAGTATAGCATTTGGTTCTATACAGCTGGCACCAAGATTACCAATTAATCATGTTTGAATGCATTTTTACTAATTAGATCCCCCTCTGTTTTTCACTGTTCTGGGTATATTACAGAGCAGGGTGGGGTGCATGAGATTTCTACTTTTAGAACTCTGAGCAGTGCCCTCCCCCCACATTTTTGTAAGGCTGGTTTTTTTTATTCTAGAACTATATAGGAAATTAAGCCCATAGATGTGGATGACTAATTTGGCCCTCCAGTAGTTGTAGTAGGTTTGATGTTAGGATATTCCATCAAAAGGAACAGTTAGTGCTTCCCTGTAAGGCAGCTGGAGAAAAGAAGAGGCCTGTAATTAATGTTGTTGGTTTGGTTTTTTTTTTTCCCCCTATTTACATGGACAAAAGCAATTATATGCTCAGTTAACATCAATTCATGGCCTCTATGGTTATTTGATCAAGTAGGAGTTTGAACAATTGAGAAATGAATCTTACCAGTTTGGGGTTTTTTGTTATCAAAAGCAATGGAGCAGTTTTTCTCAGAGATCGAAGATGACTTGGGTTAACATTACTACTGGGTTGCCTTTGCTGCTGTGAACAACAGCACAAATCAGTAGCAACTGTGAAAATTAAAAAGGCTGTATTGTCGTATGTGGACCTTTCTATAAAGAAATGTGCTAATGAAATTAAATTTCAGAACCCAGTGGAGCTCTTTTCAATGTCTAATTTCCCCAAACTAAATTGGTACAGATCCTAGGACCTAGTTCTTAGAACACTGAGATAAATGAATTTGTCGTGACATCAATTATAACTTTCTGTTTATGTATACTTTTACATGTGCATTAGATGCACCATCTAAGAGTATTAATAGGATCATTCCAGAAAGTCTTCGTCATCCTCATTACCCAGTGCTCACATATTTTAATGAAATTTAGTTTTGTGTAAGATAAAATTAACTCAAACATAAACTTAAATAGAACTAATTTCGAGTATCTCCATTTTTAGAAATGGTTTATTGTGGAAAACTTTAGATATCCCCAAAAGATAAAATAGTGTAACAAGCACCCATGTGTCCATCTCCCAGTTTCAACAGTCCTCAGCCTTCTGTGGTTCTGGTTTGTCAAGATTCTTGGGACGACATTCTTGAGACGACATTTGCAGAGTTATTTTTCTCTTTAATGTTGTAGTTGTGTAACCTGTTTCTACAGTGACAATACATATTTAAACAAAACTGGGTCACATAAACCCAGTAGATCTAACTTTATTTCAGGAAGTGGAGCGAGAAATCTCATTCAGAACAGAATGTGGACTGTATTACTCCTACTACAAGCAAATGCTGCAGGCTCCAACCCTCATGCAAGGTAATTACAATTAACAGTTTCATTTGGAGTCTGCTGCATCTTTACAAAATTCTAGTCAAAGCATCTTTTGCACTAAAGCATCTTAAATGCTGTATAGAACTTGTATAGTTTTACTCTGAACTTGTGTAGGTTTTTCTTGTTAATTTCTAATCATTCCATGAAAATATTTTGCTCTGGAAGAGGTTATATAATACCTTTATATAACTCCCCTGGCCTCGCCTTTCATCTCTGTTGCATCCCCAAAGTAACCTCTCTGCAGTTTTTAAGTTTTGTTGTGTGTGATGATGTTGGAAGAAGTCTTTGCAGGCCAAAGGAGTATGGTCTAAAAACGGTAGGTATTTTGGTCCGGAAAACTAAGTTGTCCCTCTTGTTCCCAATGTCCCCATTCATTTCTTTATTTTGCAGTTGTCATCTTCCTACATTCTCACTTTACCTAAGTAGTTTAGAGTCCATACTCTGCTTTATCTTCCATCTAGTGGAAGCCCCCCAAAGTACCTCTTCTACTTAATATATCATTAATATTTCTACCTACGTACACATGACAGAGAATTGCCCTCTTCTGGGCTTTGCTTGGATTCAGCTGTGATATTTTTGGTGAGAATTCTTCATGGGTGATGTTTTCTACTTCTAATTTTATCACAATAGGAAACATGATATTTTGGTTATCTTTTTGTGCCAGAAAAATAAATTACTTGGTTTCTGTGTCGATAAGTAGATTCATCCATAATAAAGCTAATTACCGACAGCCTTTCACTTAATGGTTTGAGCAACCATTGACGATGATTACGTATCTCCATTATACAAAATACAATGACTAAAAAATAATAACATCCTGTGTCTTCCATTCCTCTTGTATTTATTAGTTGGAATTCTCTTCTGTAGAAAACCTTTTTCTTTCTTTTTTTAATTAATTAATTTTTGATAGTGGGGATTGAACCCAGAGGTGCTTAACCACTGAGCCACATCCCCAGTCCTTTTTATTTTTTATTTAGAGACAAGATCTCCCTGAGTTGCTAAGGCTGACTTTGAACTTGCTGTGCTAGTTCATCTCAGCCTCCCAAGCTACTAAGATTACAGGCGTGTGCCACCATGCCCAGCTTATTAATTTATTTTTTTAATTTTTTAAAATTTATTTATTCTACTTACGTATACATGATAGCAAAATGCATTTTGATTCATTGTGCACAGATGCAGCACAACTCTTTTTTTCTTTCTCATCACTTGTTTGGTTACCCTGAGCTTCAGTTCATATGAGAAAGAGAGGCAAAGTATTGATTTTGCCGCATATGGTCAATTCTCATTATTCACAAATTCTATATTTCCAAAATCACTTCACTAAAATTTATCTGTGATCCCCAAATCAGTATTCATGGCACTTTGACAGTCCTTCATGGACATGTCCAGAGCATCAAAAAAATCTTAGTTACCCAACATGGGTGTTCTCAACAGAGACTAAAACAGGGCCAATGTCTGCCTCTGGTTTCAGCTCTTATACTGTGCTGTCCTTTTCCCAGTCACATGTAGTGTCATGTGTTTTTTTACATTTTTATGCTGTTTGTTGCTGAGTTGGTAGTTTCGCATAGCCCCCAGGCAGAGTGAAAGTGCCGTCTAGCGTTCCCAAGTACTAAAAGACTGCAATGTGCCTACAGAGAAAACCCGTGGGTTACATATGAAAATGTGTGGTAGATCAGCTTTGTGCAGGCATGAGTTACAGTGCTCTTGACTATGAGTTAAAACAATATATTAAAGAATGGTTTTTTAAACAAGGTTGTGCATTGACCAGTGTTGGAAATATATAATCACAAACTTGCAAGAACCCAAACCATTATTTCCTATTAGTTCAGCATTTAATATTTCACTTTTTACTATAACTTTATAGAACATAACTACCATGAATAATGAGGATAGACTATATTTACCAGTTTTCAGAATTATGAGTTGCTTCTCTAGCATCCTCTAAAGCAATGGTTTTGATTTGGGAGGGGGGCAATTTTGCCTCTAGGAGGAGATCTTGAATGTCTGGAAACATTTTTGGTTGTCACAACTGGGAGAGTGCAACACTAAAATCTAGTGAGCAAGAAGCTGGAGTGCAGCCAAACTTCGTATGGTGCACCCAACAACCCCCACAACAAAGAACCATCTGACCCAAAATGTCAGTGGTACTGAAATTGAGAAAGTATTCTCTAAGTATCAGGACAGACTTATTGGTTGACTTGTTTCAATGACTTTGTCATTCATTAAGATGACTCTTCTGGAAAATTTCATACACACACAAAGGTAGGGATAACCCTGTAATGGGTTTTCATATATCCTTCATTCAGCTGTAACAGTTACCAACTTATGACCAATCTTGTTTTCTCTGTATCCATGCCCTCAACCTAGGTCATTTTGGAGTTAATCTCCAAAGCATCCCTTCATCATCTGTAAACATATCAGTATGTTTCAATAGTCAGCATTCTCATTTCCTTTTTTCTTAACAGACTTTTTTTTTTAAATATATTTTTTTAGTTGTAGATGGACACAATATCTTTATTTTTATTTATTTTATGTGGTGCTGAGGATCGAACCCAGTGCCTCACGCATGCGAGGCGAGCGCTCTACCACTGAGCCACAATCCCAACCCCCTTAACAGACTTTTAATATAGTTTGGAAATGCAAAGAATGTCTCTGTTGTGATCACTTGATCTCTCTTTAACTGTTTCCTTAAATCTGTTAGTATCTTTTCATCTTTTTCCCTGTAATTTTTTGTTGAAAATACATATTAATTTGTTGGATAGTTTCCCACTTTCTGAATTTTTCTGGAGCCCTCTGGTGTCATTTAATACTTCTTTACTGAATTTCCTGTTAATGACTAGATAGAGGCTTGCTCAGATGTTGTTCTACTATTTGGTAAGAGTACTTCCTGGATGGTGTTCTGTACTCTGCATCACAAGATACCCAGTGTCTGTCTGTGAGCTAAAAATGATCCACTCATTACTAAATTCTCGGTTAAACTTCTCCCTAATCATCAGCACAATTGATGATTATTACCTGCATCCATTAATTATATATTCATTTCATATAAAATGGTGATATTCTAGTTCCATCATTCTTTTTATCATTGCTGGACAGAATTCATCTCTAAAGAAAAACATTTGCTCAAGAACTATTAGGTGAGCCAGTTTAGTTCATAAAGACAGGATAAATATTAGTCCTTTTCCTTTGTTGTTTTTTAGAATGAGTTACCTTTCTTTTCTTTTTTGGTACTGGGAATTGAACCCAGAGGCTCTTTACCACTGAGCCACATCCTCAGACCTTTTCATTTATTTTTTTGTTCGTTTGTTTGTCTATTGAGTCAGGGTCTCAGTAAGTTGCTGAGGCTGCCCTTGAACTTGTGATCCTCCTGTCTCAGCCTCCTGAGTTGTGGGGATTAGAGGCAGGTGCCACTGAGCCCAGCTTAGAATGAGTTACCTTTCTAGAATTCAGTTAAGATTTTGCTTTTTAAGTGTCATCAGAAACTTAAGTGGATTTTAAATGGATTTTTAATATATTTGATGTGTTTTAATGCTTAGCTACCTTCTTATATTCAGATTATTCAATCTGGGTGCAGTTTGGGGCGCCCTTCAGATGGCCTGCTGTTTTTTTTTGACATGAGAACCATGGTCTCTAACAATCTCCCTGCTCTTTGGGGAGGCATGGCAAAATGACTGAGGCCCATTTTCTACATTTTCTACCCCTGACCTAGAATCAGCTCTTTCTCCAAGGAGCTCTAGTTCCTTTCAAAGACTGTTGTGTTGGGAGCATTTATTCCTACTAGATTGGTCTTTGTTTCCAGGCCTTTGTAGTGAACAGAGGTAGGAATTATTATTTTTTTCTAAGAAAAAATATGAATATAACTATTTTCAGAGCAAAGTTATGATAACAATTTGTATTTTTAGTTTCATATTCACATCTCTTCTTAAATTGAAATTTTTGATTCCTTACAACATTAATGTTATCACTTACATGCTATATGCAGATATATAGGTACACACACATATATATGAAAAATAATTCAAGCTGTCTTAGTATTTTCTTTTCACCTTAGGATATAAGCTACCTAGGGATACATAGTCACATTCCTCTTTTTTTTTCAAATCACCTGAAAGAGTTCTCTCTGTATGACCAAGCCACTAGCTCAGATTTATTTGTTTTATTTTGCTTTTGGTTTTTCAGGAATTGTGTTGTAACATTTTTTATTTAATATTTTTAACTTATTAAAAAATGTTTACATGAGTTCAAACTCAAAATGATAAACAGGGAGCCTTCAGAGAATTCTCCTTAATCCCTGGACCCTCCCTCTATCCTGTTTCCTTCCTTTCTTTTTCTTTTTCTTTTCTTTTCTTTTTTTTTTTTTTTTGGTGGTGGTGCTGAGGATGGAGCTCAAGGCTTTGTGCATGCAAAGTGGGCACTCTACCGCTGAGCTACAGCCCCAGCCCCCCTTCCTTAGTCTTTACATAACCATTTTTATTAGTTTTTGATTCATTTCTTCTGTTAATGTTTGAAGTTAAGTTACTGGAATATGTTCGCATTTCTCTCTTTGTTACAGAAAACTTGCTTACTGTACAGTTTTCTATTTTGCTTTTTCCACCTATCAAAGATCTTGGAGATCATGCTGTAGTAGAATATAAAGATGCTCTTTTGTATGAATAACCATGAATTATAAAATGGTCTCCTTTATGAGTCTGCTTGGGCTGCTCTAACAAAATACCATAGACTGGACTGCTTCCACCACAGGAATCTCTTCTCTCACAGTTCTAGAGGTCTGGAAGTCTGAGATCAGGGTCCTGGTCAGGTTCTGGTGAAGACTCCCCTCGAGGATTGCAGAAGGCAAGCTTTCTGGTGTCCCTTCTTTTAAGGACACTGATTCCATCCTGAGGGCCCTGCCCTTTGAAATAAGAATTTTGCAGGGATCCTAGCATCTAACAGCCTTGCCTTCATCTTCTAAGTCTGCCATAAAAATGCCACAGACTATGTAGTTTAAACAACAAATTTGTTTCTCCATTCTGGAGACAAGGTGCCATTAGGGTTGATTTCTTTCTTTCTTTCTTTCTTTCCTTCTTTTCTTTCTTTCTTTCTTTTCTTTTCTTTTTTTTTCTTTTTTTTCTACTAGGGATTGAACCCAGGGGCTCTGAACCACATCTCCAGCCCTTTTCATTTTTTATTTTGAAAGAAGATCTCACTAAGTTGCTTAGGGCCTTGCTAAGTTGCTGAGGCTGGCCTTGAACTTGCGTTCCTTCTGCCTCAGCCTCCCTAAACCTCTGAGATTATAGGCGATGCCATCACACCTGGCTGGGGTTGGTTTCTAGTGAGGTCTCTCTTTCCTGGTTTTGGAGGCCCCTTCCAGTCCTTGTCCTCACTTAGCCCTTCCTCTATGCAAGCAGAGGAAATATGTGTGAGTTTGAGAGTAAACAAGCAAAAGCTGTCTATACCTCCTTCTATAAGGACACTAATCTTTCAGACTAAGTCCCTACCCTTATGACCTCACTTAACTTTGATTTTCTCTTATAGGCCCTTTCTTCAAATGCAGTCATACTAGAGGTTAGGACTTCAATGTATGAATTCAATGGGAACATGGTTTCTGATCTTTTACTGTCACAGACAGTTCTGCATGAATGGCCTTGTGCCCATGTCATTGTGTATTTTTGCCAGTCTGTCTTTGGAACTGATTCCTAGCTATGGGCTTCCCGGTTCGAAGGACAAAATGCACATCATTTTGTTGCATGTTGGAAAATTCTTCATAGAGATAATACTATTTTGCACTGCAGTGTGGGAGAGTCGACTTAATTAAAACCTCACTGACACAGTAGATTGTCAAAGGTCTTGATTTTTGCCAAACTGACAGGTGAGAAATGGCATCTCAGTGCCGTTGTAATTTGCACTTCTTTTAATAGGAGCAAGGTTGAGCATACTTTCCTGGGCTAAAGGACAGTAGGAATGTTTTCTTCTGGGAGTCATCCACTCATACCTTATGTTAGCTTGGTTTCAGTAGCAAATGAATTCAACGTAACAATGGATTTCTATAACAACGAGTTTGTTTCTTGCTCCCGTTGTGTCTGCTGAGAGGCAGCAGCAGCTCTGCTGTCCCCCACGTATTCTTTCATTCCAGCCTCTGTTTGAAACACACCAGGGTCTTGGTAGAGGGAAAGAGCAAGAGCTGGTAGAAACACACGTCCCCTCTTAAAGCCTCTGCTCAGACATGACGTGTCACATCCGCTGACATGCAATTGGAATGAGCAAGTCAGAAGTCCCAGCTCATCTCAGGCTGGTGCAGCACGTCACATCTAAGGGGGTGTGGGGCATATAAAATCCTCTTGCTTGAACTCCTATAGAAAAAAATGCATCATCTTTTCTCATTTCAGTCACAAAAGTTGTTTCTATTTTTTTGTCACAAAGATTTTAATGTTTAAATTAAACATTAAAAATGTTTAAATCTCGTCTGTTTGCTTAAATGTTTAAATCTTGTCTAACACATGAAGCTCTTTGAGGGTAGGACTGTTTTCTTGCTTACTGTTACATCCCCAGTGCCTACCACATTCTTTGACACATGATAAAGGATATATGATAATTTTGAATGAATAAATAATTATAACTTTTTTCTCTGACTTTTCCAATATCATTCTTAGGTTTTCGTGGCTTAATTTATGATAATAAAACTGAATCTATGAGGACAATTAACCTCCTTCAACGAATGAATATTTACCAAGAGGTTTTTCTCAGTATTTTATATAGAGTTCTACCCATACAGGTATGTCAAATCTTGTGACATGGAGTCATTAATGTCAGATGAAAGTCAAAATCCACCATTTTGAATGGAAAGTTTCACCTGTGTTCTTCTGATCTTCAGCTGGTTTGGTAGAAAATCAGCAGTACCCCAATTTTTCTCCATGTATACTGTGAGCTTTACTTTTTGCTTATATGTTATAAAATATTGCTGTTTGTTTATATTTTATAAGATTCTTACATGTAGATATTTCCTGGTTTATAGCATAGTATATGTGTGCAGTCTAGAAGCTGGTAAATATTTTCCTTCAGAAACACAATCACTTCTGTTTTATCTTTGAGATTAGAAAATAGTAAGATTAGCACATCACAATGACTACTTCTTGTGTGAATTAGGCAAAATTGGACAAAGTTAGGTGTAAAGCTGTCTTAAGTATGAAGGCAAAACCCTCAGGGCTGTCCTTCCCTCCTCTCCTACTGGTGGGAAGTGCTCACACGCTGTTGGATGGGAAGGGTACTGTGGACAGGCTGCTGGGAGTTAATGGCAACCTTCTGAATACTGAATTTCTACTGCCATATTTTTTTAAAGGGCAATAAAGTGAGTTGTAGCTTCTCTGACAAACATTTCTTATTGTTCTCTTTTATAGAAATACTTAGAGCCAGTTTATTTTTATATTTACACCTTATTTGGGCTCCAAGCAATCTACGTCACAGCTCTTTACATAACCAGCTGGCTGCTTAGTGGTACCTGGCTATCTGGACTGCTGGCAGCTTTCTGGTATGTCACAAATAGGTGAGTTGGAATCACTATGTCTCTCTTCCTTTCTAGAATGAAAGTAAAAAATAGTTACCTTATTTCCAGTTCAAAGAAATTTCTTTTGCTATATTTGTTTAGGAGCATTTTCTGTTTGGTTCATCTAGAATTTTTAAGCCATTTACTCTTGAGATGTGATTTTGATTTACTAAATTTTTCTTACTTGGTAATGTAGGAAGTCTTATTTATCTGTATTTCCAGCTGAGAAACAGAACATTGAATTGTAGATCAAGAGAAATATCTAATAATCCCCGTTCTATTACTCGTTTGCTATGTGATCAGTATTTCTCCAGCCACATCTCATCTCTTTAAGAGTTGTAATAGTATCTTTACCATCAGTCATAATAGGATTTTTTTTTTAAAGAAACTTTTTTTTTTGATGTGCTATTATTTTTTAATATCTTTATTTATTTTATGTGGTGCTGAGGATCGAACCCAGTGCCTCACGTATGCGAGGCAAGCACTCAACCGCTGAGCCATAACCCCAGCCCCAGTCATAATAGGATTTTGTCCAGTTCTCAATTAGTAAAGCATAAAGCACTATACAGAAATACTGGAGCCATATGAAATAGAACTTTAAAAAAAATCAAGACATATTAAAGATATATTAAATCAAGATATATTGAAAAGATACATTACTTGACCTACAGGAGCAACATGAATATTCAATAGGGGAATTAACTCAAGCATAAGTTCTTATACAGATTTTGTTTTGTAATCCTAAGCAAATTATTTTTGTGTGCCCCTATTGAGTGGTTACTACTCCAGCCACTTTAAAAAGCACTTTACATGTATTCTTTTAACAACCCTGTAAGGTGGGTACTATTATTATCTCCATTTTATTTATTTATTTTTATTTTTTTAATTTTTTATTTTTTGGTACCAAGGATTGCACTCAGGGGTGCTCGATCACTGAGCCACATCCCCCGCCCTATTTTGTGTTTTTTATAGAGACAGAGTCTCACTGAGCTGCTTAGTGCCTCGCCATTGCTGAGGTTGGCTTTTAACTCATGATTCTTCTGTCTCAGCTTTCCAAAGTGCTGGGATTACAGGTGTTTGCCACCATGCCCGGCTTATTCATTTATTTTTGTGCAAGGGATTGAACTCAGGGGTACTTAACCACTGAACCACATTCCCAGCCTTTTTTTTTTTTTTTAATTTTTTATTTTGAGACAGGGCCTCACTAAGTTGCTAGCTTTGAACTCGCAATCCTCCTGTCTCAGCCTCCCAAGCTGTTGAGATTACAGGCATGCATCACCATGCTCAGCAATTATGCCCATTTTGGAGATGAAGAAATTGAGACTCAGAAAGTTGTTTTATACATGCACACGCACAGTCATGTATTGATTGCCTAGTATGTACAGACACAGTTCTTGGTATTATTGTGCAAAGATGAACACTTAACCTATTCTTGCCTTCTAGGAGTTCCCACTCTAGAGAGGCAAGAAGTTTTTAAAAACTATTTTCACTGATAAACCAGAGGCAGTGGACTTACACCCATAATTCCAGTGTCTCAGGAGCCTAAAGCAAGAAGGGCACAAATTCCAGGCCAGCCTTGACAACTTAGTGAAACTCCATCTCCATATAAAAACACAAAAAGGGCTAGGGATGTAGCTTGCTGGTAGAACTCATCTGGGTTCAATCTCTGGTACTACAAAGGAAACAAAACAAAATTATTGTCTAACAAATGGAAGATTCACATATAAAGCACTAAAGAAATACAGAGAGACAGAATACACAATGTTGTCTGTTGGCAATAATGAAGTTAGAGAATAAAGTAAGGAGCAGTTAGACATGCTGCATGTTAGGCATAATTCTTTCATGGGACTTTCAGTACCACCACTTATATACATGTCTGTGGACGGGTTGCTTAAATTTTCTCAGTGCCAATTTTACGGTATGGATGCTGATGATGAGGACAATTTTTACTCTGGAGAGTCAATTACCAGAATCTAAGTATGGTTGTACTTAATGTAATTTATCTTTCACTTTAGGAGATCTTTGGGGAAATTATCGTTAAAAATTATCACTTTGGCCACTTGTGTTCTCTTTGTGCAGAATAGATACCACCAGAGTTGAGTTTACCATCCCACTGAGGGAGAACTGGGCACTGCCTTTCTTTGCAATTCAGATAGCAGCGATTACATATTTCCTGAGACCAAACTTACAGTCTCTTTCTGAAGTAAGTTTCTACAAAACTTTATGTATTTTTAATTCCCCAATTTTATATAAGAAGCTTTGAAGAATGTGTGGAGCATAGTGTCCCAATCCATGTGAATAGTTCTTATTCCATGACCAAATTTTTAACTCGAGTTAAATTTTCTTTTTCTGAGCTTTTTCCTACTTTGCAAAGAAAATGTTTTCATTTTCTATGTTAAAAATGTACTCTACATAATCTACCCTTAAATAGTTGCAGCAAGCCCACACACACTTTCTGTGAAACTGTCAGAATTTTTAAGCCATTTGCTCTTGAGATGTGATTTGGTGCATTATCGCCTCCATAATAGTGTGGAATACACATACCGTATGTGAATATTTATATGCAGAGTGTCACTTTAGGATATTTAGAGCTTAAATAACAAATGCAAGGGTTTTCAGAGCAACAGTTTATGGTTTTTCTATTTGGTTTATAGAAGATATTGGCTGCTCTTGAGAAAACTTGTCTGCAGGGTTTTTTATTACTGGAGACATGTAAATTATACAAAGGTTTTCTTTTTACAGAGGCTGACACTTCTCGCCATTTTCATATCAACTTTTCTCTTTAGTCTGACATGGCAATTTAATCAATTTATGATGCTGATGCAAGCGGTAGTGCTCTTCATACTGGACTCCTTAGACATGCTGCCAGCTGTGAAGGTGATGTTGGCTTTTTTGCTGTGTGTGATTTTCATTGTTTCGTGTTTTATATCATAGGACCAGATGAAAACGTGCAAGTACTTAATGACAAAGTGGAAGCTCCTTTTTACATCTAATGTAAATATGCCAGGGTCAATTGAAGCTAAGTAATTTATGCAGCCCAATTTGATAATTTTAACTTTTATTCTGCTTATTTTGTGTTAAAAACTAGGTCTATTTGGTGCATAAATGCCTAGGGTCAATTTTCATCTAGAGATATGACTTAAATTTTAGAATATAAGATAGCTCTCTTAAAATTTTTTAGTATATATCACCTTTTTTTAAAGGATCCTAATGGGCATACAAGGACGTTTATGTAGTACTAAAATTTTCATAGTAGCATTTGATCAACAGGGGATGTGAATCCCTGTTGACTGGCCAAATGTCACATGTGAAATGAGGAAAACCATATCTGTCTTCCATTGTGTGCTGCTTGATCATTTAATTATGGGGTTCATTTGTTTAACCCAGAGGTTCTTAACCACTGAGCAACATCCTGAGCCATTTTTATTTTTTATTTTGAGACAGGGTCTCACTAAGTTGCTTAGGGCCTTGCTAAATTGCTGAAGCTGGCTTTGAACTTGGAATCCTCCTGCCTCAGCCTCCCAAATCACTGGAACTATAGGCATGCACCACAGCATCCAGCATGTGCAGAAATGTTTTAATGTGTTTTGTACATTTTTAAAATTGCTTACAGCTAGTCACTTATTTCCCAAGTATAATAAAATATTATCTGCAGGTCTAAGTCAGCAGTGTGCCCCATTTTGAGGTGTTTCCTATCAAAAGAGATGCAGTCATCTTTGGAAAGTGCTGGGGTCTAAATTAAGAAGCATTAAAGTCAACCAACAGGGGCTGGGGTTATGGCGCAGTGGTAGCGTGCTCGCCTAGCACGCGTGAGGCACTGGGTTCGATCCTCAGCACCACATAAAAATAAAATAAAGATATTCTGTCAACATACAACTAAGAAAAAAAATTAAAAAAAAAAAAGTCAACCAACAAACATACATTGTTAATAGCATAGGCACTACTGAAAATGCCCCCAAACCCAGAACATTATTGGTCCATCCCATGAGGAGTCCACTATCTCGCTTGGGAAATAAAGACATGGACAACTAGATCAACTAGAGATATGAAAGGTGTCCATTGGTAGTAGTGGTGAGTGTTGGAAGTCTGAGGGAAAGTTCTTTTGAGGCAGAAAAGGTTTCACAGAAGTGAGAGGCAAGAGCTGGTCCACAAGTGAGAGAATCTGAGTGGAGTGTGAGGGAGCAGGACAGGAAGGTAACAGGCAGTGGGGAAAGCAGGGAGATTCAGCAGAGTATGTGTGTCCACTGCAGTTGGGGAGCAGTGACCACCCACACACACCAGCAAAACACAGACTGCCGTCATCTCCCTGTAGCGTGGTTCTGCAGTAGGTATCAAAACCATGTTTGTCCTTTCGCCGGCACTTCTACTTCAGGAAGTTTGTCTTCTATTTAAATAATCAACCATGTTCATTTCAGTTGTATTGTAAGAAAAAGCCCAAAGTGACTTACATCAGTATCAACAGAGTATAGTTAAATAAAGTATGGCATATCTATGTACTAGAGTACTATATAATCATTAGGTTTCTTTTTTGTTGTTGTTTGTAAGTAAAACATATAGGAAAAGTGGGAAAAGGTTCTAGAAAAAATAAACATTGAGATGTTAACAATCATTTCTATGATACATGTTCTGTATATTCTTTTTTGCTTTTTAGACCTAGTAGAATTTTTTTTCCCCCTAGGGAAATGTATTTCTTTTAAAATTAGGAAACAGAACAAAAGTTACTGTTTTGGCTACACACACACACAATTTAAAAGTAATACAGCTAACTTATTTTATATTCACTTCTGGACTTTATTCAACTTTTATATTTGAAACTATGTTGGTATTAGAAGTAGTTCTCAGTGTCCAATTTTAAGAAGAAACAGTCATCATGCAAAGATCCTGATTATAGAACCAACTTGCTCCTGAGAATAAACTTTAAACTCGGCAAGTGGTTTAACTTCTCGGAACCATAATTTCTGCCTAAATTACAATCACTTATCTCTAATCATGTCAGATGGGAAGGAGTCAGAGTAATTGGAATAGAAAAAGGCAAGATAAATCCAGAGCTCCGTGTGGCAGAAGAAGCAGTATCTTAACATGTCAGCTTCTCTTCATGAATAATGGGAAATCTCTTACCAACAGGAGCTCAAGTATTCAGTCTGCAATGCAAACAAAGCTTTTAAAATTAAAAGCAGAACAGCAAATGGTATTAGTAAGTACATACTCTTGCTTCATTAAAGCCTGAAAGATGGAAATTAATAAAGTGTAATTAACCCATTGTGAAGACAATAAGACATATTAACAATAAATGCCTAATAGGCAATTTTAAGTTTTCCATTTGAGTCCAGACAAGATGGAGTAGACAGTCTTCTCCCTGTTTCTCCTCCAAGTATAGTTAAAAGCCCTGGAGAATGCACATGAAACAAAGATAAGATGAGTCTGAGAAATGGAGAGAAGAAAGCAGACTGCCTAGACCCCTCAAGACCAGAGGAAAACTATGGCAGTGAATTCCGTGGGTTTCTTTTTGCGTCATATATATCCCATACTAGGTGCTAGAGAAGTCAGCAGGCTGGAGATAGCAGTGGGCTCAGACAAAAAAAAGCCTTCCCCAGAAGAGAAAGCTTAGCAACGTAGGAAACTTTTAGACATTACTGGGCCTATACTAGTCAAATACCACAGACAAAACTGCAACCCCGTGCCCATCTCAGAGGTTCATACAAGAACCCAGACTTCTGCCCTCATCAGCTGCAACAGAGCATGACTTGCTTCCCTTCAGGGCCTTGTCAGAGTGTAGCAGGGAGCCAGAATGTTCACCATGTCCCAGAGACATCTGTGAAGGCCACATGGGGAGCCTGAACTTCAGCCCCTACTTAGCAGTTCTGAGATATCCCTTCCCTTTCTCACCAGGATGGTGTCAGAGGAAACCAGGAAAGCTGAAACTCTAGCCATTACTCTGAGGTGATGAGCCTCCTCCTCCCTGCTGTTCCATCCCACATTGTCACTGAAAGCCCAGTGAGGAGCAATAATGAAGCACCTTTTCCCTCTCCAGACAGGATGGTGTCAGCAGAAGCCTCGTAGGGAGTCTGAACTTTCTCTCGCCTTCATCCACCTGTAATGAGGCACCCTTGCCCAGGCAAATAGAATACAAAGGTCAGTGGAGCTCAAGTGGGTGCCCTGGACTCCATCCCATCTGGAAACAACAGGGCAGCACTTGTCTGTCCGCACTGGCACAGCACTGGTATGGTGCTATGGTTCGATGTTTGTATACCCCGAGAATTTACACATTGAAATCCTAACACCCAAAGTGATGGTTTTAGATATAGAGATTTGGGGAGAGAATTAGTTCCCTTATAAAATCAGCCCAAGGGACTTATTTGTCCCTCCCACCCTATGAAGACAGAGTAAGAAGATGCCATCAGTGAACCAGGAAATGGATCCTCACCAGATACAGAATCTGCCAATGCTTTGATCTTGCACTTTCCAGCCTCAAGAACTGTAAGAAACAAAAATTTTGTTGTTTATGTGCTGCCTGGTGTATGATATCTTGCTCTAGCTGCCCAAGTGGACTCAGATGCATGGAGTCAGAGGAGGCTTGCCAAAATTTCAAATAAAATCCACAGTTTCGGGGCTGGGGCTGTGGCTCAGTGGTAGAGCGCTTGCCTTGCATGCGTGAGTCACTGGGTTCGATCCTCAGCACCACATACAAATAAATAAATAAAAATAAAGATATTGCATTCATCTACAACTAAAAAAAATTTAAAAAAAAAATCCACAGTTTCATCATGTAACAGGATACAGTTGAAAATCATTTATTTTACTAAAAAACAGAGAAAAATGCTGTTCAAAGAGACAATTAACAGATGCAGTAACAAGACACAGAAGTTGAAATTATATGACAAGGAATTTAAAGCAGCCGTCATAACAGGCCTTCACTGAGCAGTTACAAACGCACTTGAAGCAAAGAAATAGAGGATATAAGAATAAAACACATAGAAATTTTAGAACAGAAAAATTCCAATAACTAAAATTAAAAACTTGATGTATAGGCTCAGCAGACAAATAAAACAGTCAAAGGAAAGATTCAGTGAACTTGAGGATTGAACAATTTAAAAATTATCTACTCTGAACAAGAGAAGATAGAATAGGGAAAAAAAAAAAAAAAAAACAAAGGTGAAAGTCTAAAATTTATGTATCAGACTCCGTGAAGAAAAGGAGAAAAAGCATAAGGTCGAAAAATGTATTTAAAGAAAAAAATCCTCTTTGAATAAATGGCTAGAAATTCCCCAAATTTGGCAAAAGATACAATAAACCCACAGAATCAAGAAGCTGAGCTAATGTCAAATTGGATAAACTCAAATAAATACACACTAAGACATATCATAATTAACCTTCTGAAGACTAAGACAAAGAAGAAATCTTGAAAAGGGGTGGGGGAGGGACTGTCAACACAGAATCCTGTCGATAGAAAAACAAAGTCCTTCCGGAATGAAGAAATCAAAACATGCCCCAAAACAAAAAAAATGATATAATTTGTTGTCATTAGACTTACCCTAAAGGAATGGCTAAAGGAATTCTTGAAACAAAAAAGAAATGATAAAAGAAGGAACTTTAAAATATTAGGAAGAAAGAAAAGGCAAGGCAGAGAAAAGATATGAGAAAGTAATAAATTTTCTCCTGAGTTTCTGAAAGTATGTTTCATCACTAAGGCAAAAATTATAACATTGTCTTATGTCATTCTCAATGTATGTAGAAGAAATGTTTTAAGTAATATATTACAAATGGGAAGGTTAAAGGACTTAAATGGAGATGTCTGTGTTTTACTTAAACTGCTAAAATGTTCACATAAGGAGACTCTAATAAGTTATGAATGTAATGTAATATGCAAAACAACCACTGAAACGTTTATACAAATAAATACGCTAAAAAATACCATGAACATCAGGCATGTAAACAGCTACTTGGGAGGCTGAGACAGGAAGATCACAAGTTTGAGACCACAATAATTTAGTGAGACCCTATCTCAAAATATAATAAAAAGGGCTGAGGATGCAGCTCCGTGGTAGAGCACTTGCTTAGCATGCACGGGGTCCTGGGTCCAATCCCTGGTACTATTGAGGAAAAAAAAAAAAAAAGCTGTGAATAAATATAATAAAATTCTAAGTATGTTCAAGTAATGCCCGAGAAGGCACAATAGAGAAAACAAATGAAAAACAGAGCAAACAAAAGACAGTGAATAAAATGGCAGATTGAAGACCTAAAAGAGCAATGATTATATTAAAACAAAGCGATCTAAATGTGCTGATTGGAAGAGCTAACAGAAGGGATTAGAAAAGCATGACCCAAATATTGTCTACAAAAAAACTCCCTTCAAACATGACAAGATAGGTAGGTCGAGAGTAAAAAGAGAAAAAGATATGTTATATAAACATTAATCAAAAGAAAGAAGTGTGGGCTGGGATTGTGGTTCAGTGGTAGAGCACTTGCCTTGCATACGTGAGTCACTGGGTTCAATCCTCAGCACCACATAAAATAAATAAATAAAGATACTGTGTGCATCTACAACTAAAAAAAAAATTTTTTTTAAATAAAGAAAGAAAGAAGTGGCTATATTAGAGTAGACATCAGAGCAAAGAAAATTACTGGGGACAGAGAAAAATATTATATAATGATAAAAGTCAGTGAACCCAGAAGAGATAGCAACTTTAAATATATGTGCACCAAAGAAGAGAACTGACAGAAGCAAAAGCTGACAACTCAAAGGAGAAACAGACAAATCCAAAATTGGGAGTGAGAACTTCAATACCTCTCTCTCAACAATTAATAGATAGAATTCAACAGCACCATCAAGCAACAAAATCTAATAAAAATTTATAGAACTCTCCACCCAAGAACAGTAGAAAAGCTGTTCTTTTCAAGCATCACAGCATACTTACCAGCATAGGTTATATATCCTGGGCCATAAACCAGCAAAAATAAAAGAATTGGAGTCATGGAGAATATATTCTCTGACCACAATGAATAAAAAATTAGAAGTATTATAGAAAAATAACAGGAAGATTTTACCCAGAAACTAAACAACACCTTTCTAGATAATCTGTGGATCAAAGCACAAGCCTTTCATACATTAGAACTTCTGAGAACAGAATTAGAACACATGTCAAGTGTTACTAACAGGGAAATGTATAGCACTAGATGTGTACCTTGGAAAGGAGTTTCCATCTGAAATCAGTAATCTGAGTCTCATCTTAAAGAAGAAAAAAGAAGAGCAAAATAAACCCATATAAGCAGAAGTTAGAAAACAATAAAATTGAAAACATAAGAATATAGAATCAATGGAATAAAAAAAGCTCATTCTTTGAAAAGATGGGTAAAATAATAAGCCCCCAGCAATA
This sequence comes from Xerus rutilus, assembly GCA_028644305.1. Classification (NCBI taxonomy): domain Eukaryota; kingdom Metazoa; phylum Chordata; class Mammalia; order Rodentia; family Sciuridae; genus Xerus; species Xerus rutilus. The sequence continues at coordinate 37,040,781 of CM053414.1, forward strand.
CTCCATAATTGCCATGAAACATTTTTTAAAAAGTCTTTTAATCTTTGCAGAGTTTGATACCAGAATTCTGAGTCTCCTTGGTGCTACTTGTGTTGTAGCCAGTACACTCTAGCGGGTAAGAACATAAACTCTAAAGCCAAGCTGCCTAGGCTTAAATGAGTCATTTGCAAGACACATGTGAGTCATTTAGAACGGTACCTGCCATTTTCATGAATTTTAAACAAATGTTAACTGTCATTATTATGAATGATGCATGATCCATTGAAGAAAATTCCAGTTATTCTACACAGAAAGAATATGTTATTGCTGCCTGTCACTGTATTGCCCCTGCATTAATAAAACCTGGAAGGAACATCAGATGTACCACAGATAATCCAAGACTTTAATATATATATATGTTACTGCTCAAATTTACATTCCTAGCTAATCAACAATGTTTCTCTCGAACCTATACTATCATTACATTTGCAAAATTGTAAGATCTTGTTATTACAGAAACAACCTTTTTCTAAAAGCATGCCCACTTGATATAAAGAGATCTGCCAGCATCAGAAAACATTCTCCAAATAAAAACAGTCCAAAAAATTTTTTTAAACATTTACAAATGATTTGGTATCCATAAACAATTCCTACAAACCAATGAAAAATGAAAAAAAAAATTTAAATAATGAGAAAAGCAAACAAAGGACACAAACACTTCCTAGAAGACATAGCATAAAAGAGAATAAAATACTTAGGAATACATTTAACAAAGAAATATAAACTTGTACTCTGTAAACTACATTATGGAAAATTTGAAAGACCTAAATAAATTAGAAAGATGTCCCATGTTCATGGATTGACAGGCTTACTATTAGGATGGTGGTACTCCCATCAACATGATCCCTCTCAGGATCTTAAGTGGCTTCCCCAAATCTCAGATGGACTTTTAACAGAAATTGACAAACTGATCCTAAAATTCATATGGAAATTCAAGAGACCCAGAATAGCCAAAACAATCATGAAAAAGTAAAACAAAAGATTCAAACTTGGCTGATATCAGACTTTCTGCAAAGCTACAATGATCAAGACAGTGTGATACTAGCAGAAAATAGGCATAAATCAGTGTGATAGAATAAGAGACCACAAATAAATCCTCACCAGATATAATCAATTGGTTTTCAACAAGGATGCCAAGATGATCAAATGGAGAAAGAATAGTCACTTCAACAAATGGTGCTGGTATAACTGAATATCCACGTGTAAAAGAATAAAGTTGGACCCCTTCCTCTTGTTATACACATTTACTCAAACTAGATCGTAGACCTAAGCAGAAGAGCTACAACTATAAGAGTTTTAAAAGAAAACAGAAACACCTCTTTGTAACATTAGTAGTACAAGTCTTCTTATATACAGCACCAAATGCACAAGTGAATTTTAAAAATAGATCAGACTTCATCAAAATTAAAGACTTGTGCTTCAGAGTGTGCCTAGAAAGTGAAAAGACAGCCCATAGAATGAGAGAGAATATTTTTTTTAAATTTTTTTTCTTTTAGTTGTTGATGAACACAATGTCTTTATTTTATTGCTTTGTATGTGGTGCTGAGGATCGAACCCAGGGCCTCACACATGCGAGGCAAGCGCTCTACCGCTGCAAGCACTCTACCGCTGAGCTACAGTCCCAGCCCCGAGAGAGAATATTTTTAAATGTTTTATTAGTGTATTATAGTTAAACATAATAGTGGGGTTCATTTTGACATAACCATACATGCATAGAATATAATTTGCTCCATTTCGATCCTCAGTGCTTCCTCTTTTTCCATCCTTTCTCCCTCCCCACTCCCCTTCCTCTACTCTACTGGTCTTCCTTCTCTTTATTTATTTTTTTTAAAGTTAGTACTTTATAGATACACTGTAGTATACTCATGTACACACACATAATTTTGTCATTTTTGTTCTGCAATTTCTCCCTTTTCCTGTCCCTGGGATATTTGTGAATTGTATATCTGATAAAAGATTTCTAAAAAATATAAAGAACTCTTACATCTCTTTGAACAATAAAATATAAGCAAAGGATTTGAACGGACATTTCTTCAAATAAGATATATAAGTGTCCAATAAACACATGAAAAGATGTTCCACATTATTAGCTACCAGAGAAATGCCAATCAGAACCACAAGATACCACTTTATACCCACTCAGACAGCTAAAAAGAAAAAAGAAAAAACATATAATGACAAGTGTTGATGAGCATAGGGAGAAATTGGAATTCTCATACGTTGCTGGTAGGAATGTAAAAGGATGTAGTCATTTTAAAAAACAGCATTTCCTCAAAATTTAAACACAGAGCTACCTATCATGTAATCCAACATTTCCAATCCCAGGTACATACCCAAGAAAATGAAAAGATAGATTCATTCAAGAATCTGTGTGTGAATGTTCATAGCAGTGTGGTTCTTAGCCAAACAGCAGGAACCACCCAAATGCTTATCAACTAGTGAGTGGATAAAACAAAATTAGTATATTTATACAACAATAATGCTCAACCATAAAAAAAAATGAAGTACTGATAAATGATACAACATGAATAAAACTTAAAAGCATTTTGTTGAGTGAAAGAAGACAGTTACAAAAGACTACATATTGCATTATTCCATTTATAGTAAATGTCCAGAATATGCAAATCTGCAGAGACAATATATTGTGGCTGCCAGAGTGGGTGTGTGATAGGAATGATGGCTAATGGGTGTGGGGTTCCTTTTTTGGTTTTGTTTTGTTTTGTTTTAGTTACCAGGGATTGAACTCAGGGGCACTCTACCACTGAGCTACATCCCCAGCCCTATTTTGTGTTTTTTTTAGTAGAGACAAGATCTCACTGAGTTGCTTAGTGCCTCGCCATTGCTGAGGCTGGCTTTGAACTTGCGATTCTCCTGTCTCAGCCTCCCCATGTGCTGGGATTACAGGTGTGCTCCACTGCACCCGGCTTGGGTGCGGGGTTTCTTAAAATTAGACTGTGGTGGTAGTTGCACAACCCTGTGAATACACCAGAAATCATGAATGGCACATGTTAAATGGGTGAGTTTGATAGTGTACAAATATCTTAATAAAGCTTTTCCTTCTTTAACCAGTATCCTAATAAAAGGTATCTATTCATTCATTCTTTTAATATTTATTGAGTGACGTTGTTCTAGTGGTTATTCTTATAGGCACTGGGGGAGTAGCAGCAAACTAAATAAGCAATCTAATGTAATGATCTGAGGAAATTTTTTTTTTCTTTTTGGTACGGGGGATTGAACTCAGGGACACTAGACCAGTGAGCCACATCTCCAGCCCTATTTTGTGTTTTATTTAGAGACAGGCTCTCACTGAGTTGTTTAGCGCCTTGCCATTGCCGAGGCTGGCTTTGAACTCGCGATTCTCCTGTAGTGCTGGGACTACAGGCTTATGCCACCACACCTAGCTTGAGGAATCTTTGAAGGAATGTTGTGGAAACACCTAAATGATCCAGAGGCAGACAGATTATGGCATATGGCAGAATACTGTTCAGCCATTTGCAGTTTAAGTTTTCACAGAATAGTCACTGATGTGAGGAAATTATATTGTGTAATATGAAGTATATAAAATGCTTTATATGAAATATATGCCCACTGTGAAATCAGTATTTCCATGGATAATGGTGTGAGGTTTTTAGTCTTGAGCCCACCTTTCTAGTGATTATTGTTTTCTAAAATGCTTTTCTGAGTTATCTATAGTAGGGAGATTTATTTTTTATTTTAAAAATATTTACTTATTAATTTATTTCAGTACTAGGGATTGATCCCTGGGGTGCTTTATCATCCCAGGTGAGCTACATCCTCCACCCCTTTTTACACTGAGACAACTTGCCAAGTTGCTCAAGCTGGCCTTAAGTTTGTAATCCTCCAGCCTCAACCTCCCAAGTCTCTGGGATTCCGCCCAGAGGAGACCTTACCTTTATAATCTAGCTGTCGGCATCCATTGCCCTGCATTGCCATTAACACCAGACAAAAGCCCTGGATGGTGGCAGGCCTCACTTTCCCATGCTTGATTTAGATTTGTTTTCTTTGAGGTCAGGAGAACCCGGGTGCGGTGGCGCAAGCACTTAGGGAGGCTGAGACAGGAGAATCGCAAGTTCAAAGCCAGCCTCAGCAACGGCGAGGTGCTAAGCAACTCAGTGAGACCCTGTCTCTACATAAAACACAAAATAGGGCTGGGGATGTGGCTCAGTGGTCAAGTGCCTGTGGCCCGTTTGTGGGTCCAAGTTGCTGCGTCTTGTTTTCTGCTGTGACAGCCTGTCTACCATGTGTTTCTTTACATCAGAGTTCCCCTCTGGGCTTATTACAATCCAGGCATTGTAATTCGTGACCTCCCTCTGTCCTACTCAGACCCTAAATATTTCCAGCATGTTATAAGCTGCTTCTTGCTAGTCAGACTACAGTACAGGTGCTGTGACTCCAGGGCTCAGGCTCTTCATACTGTCACCTACTATGAACCAACGAGGTAAAAGAGCAGAAAGCCTTGCTGCTGGGGGAGTTTTCAGGTTATCGAGGGATTAGGCACACACATATAAGTAGGGAAAATGAACCCCTGTGTGATACAGCCCTAAAGTGCACAGTGAAGAGAACTAGGGAATAATGGAATGTGATAAAGTGCTGATTGTTGGCTGTTGACAGTAACTGTAAAAGAACTTAAAGCAAGATTACAAACCACGCATGGTGGTGCATCCCTCTAATCCCAGTGGTTTGGTAGGCTAAGGCACAGGAAGATCATGAGTTCAAAACCAGCCTCAACAACTTAGCAAGGCCCTAAGCAACTCAGCAAGACCCTGTCCCCAAATAAAATATGAAAGAGGGCTGGGGATGTGGCTCAGTGGTTAAGGGTCAATCCCCAGTTCAAAAAACAAACAAACAAACAAACAAACAACAACAAAAATAACCTGAGGATTACAAGCTGCCCTTGCTGTTTTCCAGAATACATTTATACCATCATTTGCTTCTGCTTCATGTTATCCCTGTACATTTTCTTTTTTACTAATGTTACAGAATTTTAAATGTTCTGTTATTGAAAGGTAAATAAGCAGTTGATATGTATACAATTTAATTCCCTTGTTCAGATTGTGTTTCTCTAAGCTGGATGTGTTTTCTGCCTTCTTTGTAACCTGAGATGTATCCAGCTAGTGAACATGTTGCCACACTGTGGTCTCTTGATAAAACCTCTTTAACCATCTCATCTCTGTTGCAGGCAACATGGCTGTATGGCATACAGATAACAGGCTTACTCCTGGTCTGCGTGCTTCAGTTTTTTAATTCCATGATTCTTGGATCATTGCTTATCAGTTTTAACCTCTCAGTATTAATTGTAAGAAAACTTCAGGTAAGACTCTTTTTCTGTACTTAAACTTTTAAAACTTGTGTTGTTCCCTGGATCTTATTTTCCTACAGCATACAAGGGAAAATTTATGACCCAATTCCCAGAAAAAAGCATAAGTGATAGTATTTGTTATTTTTTTTTAAGTGCATGTTATAGCATTTCTGTTTGAATCTTTCTGAGGTCACCTGCCATCCCTTCCTTTTGACAATTCTTGTTTCTTAGAGAATTGAAACCTTAATTCAGTGATCAGCCACAGATGCTTATTGAATACCATTGACTTAACACTGAAATTTTTTTTAAGTTTTTAAATTTGTGTGTGTGTGTATACACATACTTAAGAGTGATAGGGACCTGCTGCTTGTGTGAGTGGTGATTCATCACAGTAGTGGAAGTTGATGGACACTTTGTAATAACATTACTCTTTCCCATCCTTCCATACCCTAGCATTGATTTTTTTTTTTGTAGTATTGATTTTTAAGTGAATTAAAATTAAATCTGTTTTGAGAATTTTAAGAATTCAAATAAATACCTTTAGAAGTATGAACATTCCCTAAGTTACTATAATATCATATTTGAAAACACTGGCCTGGGGCTGGCAGTGTAGCTCAGTGGTAGGGAGCTGGCTTAGCATGTGTGATGCTCTTGGTTTGATCCTCAGCACCACAAAAAAATGAAAGAAAGAAATCATTGACCTGATTTTTTTGACCTGATCTTTTGACTTTATTATATTATTAAATTTCTTAAATTTACATGAGATTTAAATGTTTAAATGTACTTGTTTTCCTTAAAATTATACCAAAGCCTACTTTCTCATTTGCTATAAACATTTCTATATCAAGTAACCATTTTTCTTTCTGCTTTGGGAAGAAAAATCTCTTTTGAGTGAGAATTGCTATGGATGAATTGTAAAATTTTTTTTTTCAACAAAGTGGTTCTTGGACAGGGGATATGACTCAGCGATAGAGTACTTGCCTAGTATTCGCCAGGCCCTGCATTCAATCCCTAGTACATGCCTCCCCCCACCCTACCCCACCCCCAAAAGTGGTTCTTGCTGGATGCGTTTGTACATGCCTATAGTCCCAGTGACTCAGGAGGCTGAGGCAAGAGGATCAAAAGTTCAAGGCCAGGCACCTGTAATCCCAGCGGCTAGAGAAGCTAAAACAGGAGGATCACAAGTTCAAAGCCAGCCTCAGCAACAGCAAGGCACTAAGCAACTCAGTGAGACCCTGTCTCTAAATAAAATGCAAAATAGGGCTGGGGATGTGGCTCAGTGGTCAAGTGTCCCTGAGTTCAGTCCCCAGTACCCCCTAGCCCCCCCAAAAAAGTTCAAGGCTGGTCTAGGAATCTTAGCAAAACCCTGTCTCAAAATAAAAAAAGGAAAAGGGTTGGTGATATAGCTTAGTCATAGAGTGCCCTTGGGCTCAATCCCCAGTACTGCAAACAAACAAACAGTAGTTCTCTTTCATCCTTTTAACATTTCTTATAAATAAACATCACTCATATTTGAACTCTTGATATTCTTATAATCTTATATCAAGAGTTCAAATTCTTATTTTGACGATATATATAGTTATTAGTATTATATGGAAATTAATACACATCAGAGAACACAATTTACTTTTTTTCTACTTGTTTTTTGTTTAGTTGGGTTATTACTATGTGATATATTAATTAATAGATAAAAGATATAAAGATTTGTTCAGTATATCCCAAGTATTTTTCAAGTAGCAGACCTCAGTACTCTGGTTGCAAAGATTTTTAAAAGAAAGAAAAAGAGTAAAACACATTTGCTCATCTTTTGAAGCATGTTCTCTCTCTCTCTCTCTTTTGTTTTTTGGTGGCGTTGTGTATTGAACCCAGGAATGCTCTGCTACTAAAAGCTACATCCTCAGCCCCTTTAAAATTATTAATTTTGAGACAGAGTCTTACTAAGTTGCTGAGGCTGGCCTTGAACTTGTGATCCTCCTGCCTCAATCTCCCAAGTCACTGGGATTACAAGCGTGTAACACCATGCCTAACTATTCATTAAGGGACTCATTTACTACTAGAAAATCTGAAATATTAAGACAATTGTAACCTCATGAAGTAGTAGGTTATATCTGCCACATACATTTTCCTTACATGTTGCATAAGCCAAAGTTCTAAATCCTTAAGTAATCTCATCTTAAGTATTTATGAAGTTGTATTAAAATGTAAGAATTAAAACACAACTCTTTTAATTTCTAGAAAAACCTGAAAACTGGAAGCTTCTTTAATAGGATTGGGAAACTTTTGTTACATTTATTTGTAGTTTTCTGTTTGACACTTCTTCTCAACAGCATTATTAAGGTAGGTTAAGAAATGAAATATATAATGTATTTTTAAATTTACTGATGGCATTGGAAATAATTTTTTAAGCTTTCAATTTCAAAGAAATAAATTTGTCAATTCTTGCATTGTAAAGCATATTAGATCCTTGAAGAGTTACCAGTTTTACTTTAAAACAGGCTCAGTTTTGGGCTGGGATTGTGGCTCAGTGGTAGAGTGCTCGCCTCACATGTGTGAGGCACTAGGTTCGATCCTCAGCACCACATAAAATAAATAAAAATAAAGATATTGTGTCCATCTACAACTAAAAAAATATATTTAAAAAAATGTTCAGTGGAAACTTATTTAAAAAAAAGGCTCAGTTTAACTTTGTCCTACTAACAAGAATGATTTTGTTGGTTTTAATCATCCATTTCTGTTCACTCTTTCTTTGACATGTTCTACCTTGAACTCTCCAATTATTAATTTTTTTAAGATTCAATCTTAAAAAAATTAAGTATTTCTGTAAATTTATGTAGTTTTCTACACGTCTTACTAAAAACACTGACGTGATTTTTATTGGGTTCAGTTAATTAATACACTACTAGCTTTACTATGTAATGTCTGCTAGAAAGAAGAGCTCATTTTTGGTAGGTTTTCTAATACTTAACTGACTTGAAATTAATGACCCTCTATAACAGAATAAGTCATTTAGCAATTCAGGCATCTATTTGTTATATGCGGAGAAGCTTGGATACAATTTCTTTAAGTGCTTTAGGGGACTGCTTCATAAAACATGCTTTTTAATGTTTTTACTGGCTTTTTTTTTTTTTTTCTTTTTAAGAGCAGACTTTGCTTCAGGGTGTAACTCCTGGACCTGAATGCCTCCTTTGTGTGCTCAAGCAAAGCTGCTATGATTTTATTAGATGATTTTGCCTCTTCTGGAAGGCTGGTCTCAGGATAGGAGACATCTGTAAAATAGACTTCTCCTCCTCCAGGAAAGAATGGCTGTCATTGTTTTTACCCACTGTCAAAGAAAAGAGTCTCTTCACTCAGCCAGCCTCAATAAATATCTCATTCCACTGTGTTCTTCTATTCCATACAGTTCAATATAGTCACCCTCTGTATCTGTGGGTTCCGCAGCTGCAGGTTCTATATCCACAGGTTGTGCATTCCAACTGCAGGGGAAAAATATTTGGGAAAAACATTGGGTCTGTATTGTACACATGCAGATGGTTTTCTTGTCATTATTTCCTAAACAATATAGTTTAACAACTACTGACATAGCATTTACATTGTATTAGTTATTAGAGAGAATCCAGAGCTGATCTAAAGTGTACAGAACCATGTTCAAGGGTTATAGGCAGATACTACACCATTCTACAAAAGGACTTCAGCATCCGAGGACTTTGCTATTTGTTCCAGCATTTCTGTAAGATTGGATGAAAGATAAGGAGTTCATCGACTTACCCACTTTAGACATTCATTGATGTGCTCTTGAGTTAAACCAGCAGAGAGCTGCATGCCTCAATCTCTGTTTTATGACACTCCCTCCCAATAGCATCTCTTGAATAGTGTTTGATGTTTTGCCAGCTACCTCCAGTGAAAAGAATTAGAAGAGATCATCTGTGAAACTCTTTGCTTTTTTTACTGTACCATGGGGAAAAAAAAATTCTCTTGAGTCTTAGCTCTAGGACTGTTAGCATCTCTCCTCAGCAGCTGGTTAGTTTTAATCTTACAACCCTGTGAGTATCATACAGGCTTTTATCTTCCTCTTTGCATTTACTGCTAAAATCCGTAAGACCAGATTTGTGGCTCATGTCTAGTGAATATACTTTATGTACTAACCTCAATTCTGGCTTCAACTTTTTTCTGTCACCTTTCTTTTGCTTTTATTTCTCCATCATTTATATATATATTTTTAAAGCCATAAGTTAAAAATTTAATTACATGAATTAAAATTATAATTACTAGGTGATGAACTGGCATTTGTTTCTTCACCTCTTGAGAGTTACTGTTATCTTAGATTGTCTTTGGGTGAATGAACCTTAGATCAGTTGTATTTGCTGGCCAGAACCCTAAAGCCAAATGGACTATATTTCTATTTGAGGTTTTAGGTCATTACATTGTTAGTTTCTGATGTAAAAATTAAAATCATTGTGCTTCAGCCTTCTCCTTCTCCCTGAAACTAAAAAGTCATCTTTTATCTATTTTGCAAATTGAACTTATGCATAAGATGTTTGAATAAAAGATTATTCTTAAAGAGGAAGTATAAGGAGAGAAGGGAGTTTGAAAGTTCCTGCTTTAGAATCAGTGTGGAGAAATACTGTGCACGTTTACAAATCTCATGCACACTCCTATCAAACTGGACACTGGATATGCATATTTTTTTTTTTAAGGTAGTGTCTTTTTTTTTTTTTTTTCCCAAAAGTTGCATTTTAATACATGTTGGCAAACATAACAGAAAAAAACAAATTATCAGAAGCTGTACACACTATTCACTGAAAACATTTGTTGAGGCAAATAGAAAAAAATTGTTACAATCATAATTTTTCTAACTTTGCACAAAATTATAAGCAGATTACATTCTTCATATTAAACATC
>CM053414.1:37051138-37139685 GCA_028644305.1 Xerus rutilus
ATTGGGAAATTTATCAGGAAACCATGCCTGTCTAAGGCACTAATAGCGATTTTTCTTTTCTCTCTCTTCAATAGAAAATTCTTAACCTGAAGTCAGACGAACACATATTTAAATTTCTAAAGGCAAAATTTGGGTTTGGAGCAACAAGGTATGATTGAATTGAAAATCTGTTTCCTATTTTATCTTAAAGCAGCAGGGAATTTACAACTTAAGTCACCATTATGCTTTCAAATATTAATTGCAGACTCATTTCAAGGAGAAGTATAATGTAGTTTACCTTGTATTGAATTTAACACTTTTCCTTCCATTTGTTCCCCAGGGATTTTGATGCAAATCTGTATCTGTGTGAAGAAGCTTTTGGCCTCCTGCCCTTCAATACATTTGAAAGGCTTTCAGATACTCTGCTTTTTTATGCTTATATATTTGTTCTGTCCATCACAGTGATTACAGCCTTAGTTGTTGCCTTTCAAAATCTCAGGTATGCAGTGTTTCAGAAACCTACCTATGGTTTAATGAACTTGTTCTGGGTGTTTTAGGAAAATTGCTTAAGTTGAAAATCAAAATATCAGACAGAGAACAAAACTATTGTTATCTTCAATGGGGAACTTATCTAGTTTAGAATGGACTCCACTCTTCAGGGGTGAAGAGACACCAGAGTAGTGGACATTGCAAACAGGTCTGAGTTCAAGGCTCGACTGGCACACTACAGAATGATGTGATCTGTGAGGCAGTCATAGAATCTCTCAGTATTCCCATTTCCTTGTCTGTACAATGAGAATACAAAGAGTACTTAGTCTACATAGCTTTATGAGGAATAAATAAGTTAAAACAGCATAAAGTACTCAAAAAATAGTGTCTCACACTAGAATATGTTGTAAGTGTGAGCTGTCATCAGCTAGAATTATTATTGGTGATTCATAAGTCTCTGTTTCCATTATTGGTTTTCTGTGCTTCCCTGTTTTTTCTACCTCCTTCCTTCTCCTGAAGTGTTAGAAGTTATTATTATTCATTAGTTTTCTTGCATCTTATTTCAGGGCTTGTAAAATCACCTATTGTAGGACTTTATTAGAGGATAAGACTTTATCCAAACATCTTATATTTAAGTTCAATATGCAAAATGGATAAAAGATGACCTTTTTGGCATCAGGGAGAGGGAGAAGGCTGAAGTGCAGTGATTATATTTTTATGTCAGAAACCAACAATGTAATGGTCTGGAAGCTCAGTTGGTATATGACTATACCTAAGTTTTAAGTAATAATTATTAGTTTTTAAAAACTTAGCATGTCCACCGATCTGTTGAAAGAGAAAGTCAGGGAGTTATTATAAAGGCTTTTTAAATACATGAAGAATTCCTATCTATCAAGCCTATGGGTTTTTTGCATTTATTATCCACATTAGAATTAAAAGAAAATTAAGTGTAAGAAGTTGAAGCCACTGTCATCTGTGAAAACTTAATGAAGCTCCCAAGCAATTCCTTTCTCTCTGTAGTTACCTGGCCAATTAAGGTGCTGGTGAGCTGTGATTCACAGCCACAAGAGAGCTGTCACTGAAGTGAGCCCAGATCAATTGAGGTGTTTTATGATTATTAAGAATGAAGCAACATTGAACTATGAAAATACTTCATCGACTATAAACTATTTTAGTATCTTTCAGAAGTGTTCTTTTTTTATGCCTAGCCCAAGATAAAATTTAGTCCTGTGAAAACAGATGGAAATTATTTTAGACAGTGTAGTTTAATATTATTGCAGACATGCCAGGTGTCGACAGGACTATAGACCCCCATCCAAAGCAGGAAATTCAATTGGGCCACAGTAGCTTTGGGAACACGTCTGCTGTGCTCAGGGTGTACCTAGCAGCTATCTCTGGAGGCTGAGTTGGGATATGATTATAGATAAAGATTTTAGAGCATCCTCTTCTACCAGGTAGGGATTTTAGGACTTAATTAGAGGGAAAGCACTAAGAAATGGTAGTATCTTAATATGAATTAACTTTTAAGTATTTGAAGGATATTTTTTCAATATCAACTATTTTTTGTTTTTTAATACTGAGACAATACCATGATGTTCATCTGCAGTGGTGGGAAGGATAAAACTGAAAGGGACACCATGTTCTATGTTCATAGGATTTATCAGAGCGAGGGTACGGGGAAGGTGTTGGAAATTCTCTCATGTGTCAAAGGAAGTTACCAGCAATGTATTTTCCTGGAGTAATCTTTAAGTATTGCTATAGAAGCCAACGTTTGGGTTATCATTTTAAGTAAAGACTATTATTCATGGTAAAAGCTGCCATGGAGTATCATTTTAATATTCCTATGAATCTATTGTGGTGAAAAGAGGATTTCTAAGAAATAAAAGTCTCCAGTTACCTAGAGAAGCAATATATATATCCAGTTCTGTTGAATTTATATGAAGGATCAGTAGGACCTCCATAAAAGTGAAGTGATTTTATCTAAAACTGGAAGCCCTTCCTGCTGTCTTCTTTTCCCCTCTGAAACAAATTGTGCAACATCTGAATTCACTCCCCAGTCTTAACCTCACCAGAGTGGAGACAGCCAGATGGCATGTGCTTTCCAGTGTGATGCTAGAGTAGATCTTATCTCTGGGAAATGTTCTTAGGGGAGAAAAATGGTGAACTTGAATCTAATAAACCTCTAGCTCTAATTCCAAGTTTACAAGAAACATGGGAATGGAGAAGCGTAGAAAACACCACCATAAGGGGACAGCCAGATCCAGAAGGTGGGCAGAGGGTACAGTACAAAGGCTACATTTTCTTCAAAGAAGTGTCCTTTAAAGAAAAAAAGAAAGAAACGAAGAAAGAGATCCTTTTATATATCAAAAGGTACTTGAAGAGAGACATCAAGAAATGCAACACGCAAGCTTTAGAGTCGGATCCAAAGGAACTATTTGAAAAAGGCAGTTGCTGCAGAGAATATAGAACACACTCTGGGTGTCAGATGATGTTAAAGGACTAGTGTTCATTATACGGGGCTTATAATCTTAATGTAACTGTTTGATAAAAATCGTCTGTTGAGCATATATAATGAAGTATTAGTAGGTGAAAAATGTGATCACTGGTTAACAAAGAATTGAATTACAAGTTACAGAGACATTTTGACTTTTGCTTCTTTATAAAAATGTACAAAATGCCAGTGATAACATACACATCTTTAAAGATCTCCTCCAGTCTCAGTGATTCCAGAAGGACTTATTTTTTTTTGCTATTCTCTTAATTTAAAGAATTGAAGCACTTTAAGTTTCTACCTAAATTAAAATCCGCCTTGAAATTTTAGTTATTCTAACTACTTGTACATTTACATCGTGACACTTTTGGCCTCAAAGTAACATTTGATCAATGCTAGTTCATTTCATCTTAGGGTAAATAATAAGATGTAACTAAATTAAAAGTATGGACTTAGCTTTAAATTTGTATGTTTGCTGTTTTATTCAGTGATGCTACAAATCATCAATCCCTGGGTAAAATGGGAAAGTGCACAGTTGACCTGAAACCAGAAACTGCTTACAACTTAATACACACTATTCTATTTGGATTCTTGGCATTGAGTACAATGAGGTATTTTTTTCTTATCTGATCTATTTGATTTGTTTTTAATTCATTTGTTCTTTTTTTGGGGGGGGGTATTACTGAGAATTTAACCCAGAAATACTTTAGCACTGAGTCACATCCCCTAGCCCTTTTTATTTTGTGTTTTGAGAGGGGGGGTCTCATTATGTTGCTTAGGGCCTCACTGAGTTTCTGATGCTAACCTCAAACTTTCCATCCTCCTGCCTCAGCCTCCTAAGATGCTGGGATTACAGGTGTGCGCTACTGTTCCGAGCTTCATCCATTCTTACCTTAATGTTACTTAGCAATATAATTTGGAAATTAATAATCACCTCCATTCATGATTATGGTTCTCATAAAATTGTCCTCATGTACACCTCCCTACAATGTATTGTTCATAATCAGTTTTTTCTTAACTGGAAACATTTCTGTATGTTTTACTTATGTGATAGTTCCCCAAGGCAGTGGAACTAATACCTAACCCTGTGGCGAATGGTTTCTGCATAGCTTTACGTAAGATTTTAGTGTCACTGACTGTGCAGCTGCCCTTGCAGCTGTGTCAGACTCCAGGTGCATACCTACAAGGAATTACCAACCTTCACTGTTTCTGTCTCTATAGGATGAAGTACCTCTGGACATCACACATGTGTGTGTTCGCATCATTTGGCTTATGCAGTCCTGAGATTTGGGAGTTGCTTCTGAAGTTGGTCCATCTTTATAACCCAAAGAGGGTCAGTGTTTTCCATTTAATTTTTAATGATTTTTAGTATTTCTTTCATACCTATTCTTGGTTTTTTCAGTAATTGCCCATATGTCACTCAGATGAAATGGATACTACAATTTGAAACTAAAGCTAATTGATATTTTAAGATTTTATAAGGAATTATTTTTTAAATAACTTGTTAATTTTAATATTTTTTTAAATCATTAACTTTTCCCCAGAACTGTAAGGTAAAAGCTGGGCACGGTGGCGCACGCCTGTAATCCCAGCACTTTGGGAGGCTGAGACAGGAGAATCGCGAGTTCAAAGCCAGCCTCAGCCACAGCGAGGCGCTAAGCAACTCAGTGAGACCCTGTCTCTACATAAAACACAAAATAGGGCTGGGGATGTGGCTCAGTGGTCGAGTACCCGAGTTCAATCCCTAGTACCAAAAAAAAAAAAAAAAAAACCTATAAGGTAAATATGTTCATTATACACAATCTGAAATATTGTTTAAATATACGCAAAAAGGAGAATTAAAATTCACCAATAGTCCTCTTATCCAGAAGTATAACTTATTATTATTAGGTATTTTCCTCAAAATAATTATTAATAAATGTATTATAATATTAATAGCCTGGAAATGCAGTTTTGAATTGTTCTGCCCTCTCAGTTCACTAGGTGGCAATATGGTAGAAGCTACAAATATCTTTATGAATGATTAGAACCTTATATTGACTCAGTTTTGCATATTGGAGGCTCATGCTCCATTAAGTTGTGTTTTTGTTATTTCAAGAAAAAGCATATACTTACAAAGCAAAATTGTAAGGCAAAAGTATTCAAAATACTTGTAATCTAAATAGTGTCTTTCTTATATAGATATGTATAATGCGATATTCAGTACCAATATTAATACTGCTGTATCTTTGCTACAAGGTAAGACCAATTTTCCTCTTTCTTGTTTAATTTATTTAGCAAAAAAATTGCTTTGACTCAATGTGTTTTGTGTTATTTGGCAAATAAGGTGGTCTTTGGAGTTTATAAATAACCTCCTTAGCTTCTTATTGCAGTTGGCATTGATAGGGAAACTGATGTGATTCCTAGATAGTTCTTACTAAGTGAAAACATCGTAGCAGAAACTATTAGCACTGGCATCCTAATCTTGATTTTGACTGTTACTGATGCAAATTCTGAAAATAAGATGTTTTCAGACCTATTTTGAAATGTATGAAATAGAAAAATTATTTTCTCCTGTTAGCTGATTAGTACAGCATAAGAGATTTTAAAATCTTATTTTAATCTATTTTAAAATATTTTATTGGATTTTAATCCTCATAAAAGAACTGAAGACATAAATAAATACAGTGTGAGATTAGGCTTTTTAAAAATTCATTTTCTGTTTTCAATAGGAAGTAGCAAAAATTTTCATATGCTCAGTTGACTAATTTCTGAAACAATGTGAACTGTGCTTCAGATCTGAGAATCCAGAGACAATGATCCTTGACCAGGGTGACTACTTTGGATTCTTTTTTTTTTTTTTTAAATAGTTGTAGTTTATTTATTTTTATGTGGTGCTGAGGATCGAACCCAGTGCCTCGCACATGCTAGACAAGTGCTCTTCCACTGAGCCACCACCCCAGCCCTACTTTGGATTCTTTTGTCACATGCATGAGCTTTACAGGCCTTGAGTTATCACCTAGGCAAGTGGCACAGATTATTTTATCCAATCAAACTCTTGCCTTCTCTTTAAATAAAAAATACATATTTTGGAAGATTAGATTGTTTTTCAATTTTTGTTTTAAATTAGAGCAATGGCTTTCACACTCTGCTGCCATGAAGGCCCTGATTTGAGAGGGTGGTTAAATGTGAAGACAAGGTCCTTCTCAGAGAGGATCAGCTGTAGGAGCAGCTCAGCTTTTGATTGCTTGATTGCTTCTATTTTCATGTCAGATATTGTGAACTAAAGATTTTAGGCTAAAAAAAACCTATATTTGATAAACACTGTATTATAAGTATTTTTTAATTATGTTCTGTCATTTTCCTCTCTATCAGACCATACACGGTTATAGACAGAGCTCTGTGCCAACTGCTAAATGTTACAAAACATAGAAACAGATCTCTGCCTTCTTGCCTCTGGGAATTTTATTGCTCTGATGTAAATAAGTGAAACTTCTTTGAACTATCTGGAAAGCAACAGCTACATATTAAACAGTATATGTTTAGTGAGGAGTCAGGTAATGTAATGTTACACATTGACCTTGAAACTAAAACTCCCTCCTCCCAGAAAAGATAACAGCTCCTCATCATTCTCCTCTCACCTTGAAGATGGGTGTGAACTCTGACCGTCTTGTCCATCAGCTGGAGACACATAGGCCGAGTTCTTTTATGTCTCAACTACTTACTGATATTATTATAGATTTTTTAAAAAGCTAGTTGAGGATTTTGGTCTCTTGTTTTGATAAAATTGAAGGGAGGGCATGGTACAAGGAAGAAATCATGCTTTAGAGCCTTAGCTTTAAAAGCACAGTTCTCAGACAAGTAGCATCAACAGCATCTGGGAACTCTTAGAAATAAAGATGCTTGGGTCACACTCCAGACCTACTGAGTCAGAAGCTCTGGGAGGAGAGTCCAGAAATTGATGTTCCAGCCCTGCCGCTGCTGCACTATCAAGTCTATAAAACCCTGCTGTAGTGTTGTCAGGGTTCTCAAGGACGCACTGTTGACTTTCTGGCAGGATAATTCTGTCATAGGGTGCTGTACTGAGCCTACTAGGATTATGTAGCGCATCCCCGCCTTCCGCTCTGTAGATGCCAGTAGTGCACCCTCCCCACCCTCCTACCTCGTAGTAATGTCTGCATACTTGGCCAAGCTTCCCCTGAGGTGGGAGTGAGCAGCAGAATCCCTCTCCTCCCTCCTTTTAAGAACCCTTGCTAATGTAGAATCAATGAGGGCACTAGGAAAGCCATTCTCCCTAGGAAATCCATGTACTTCTCCCTGAGTAAGAGGGTTGGTATTGTAGAGAACTCTCCAAAAGCCTGTTGGCCAAGTCTCTTTGGGAAGAGGCCTTCAGGAGAAATCCTACCACATCCAGTTTTCACTGCATAAAATAGCTGAGATATTTCATCTTCTCAAAATTTATTAAATACAAAATGACAGAAGAAGATGCTATGCATATCAAGAGTTACCCCAAAGCAGCCTATTTTCTATCTATTCCAACTATTACAGATTTACCTGTAAGTAGTGCAAGTTCATGTCTGCCAAAGCCTGAGTTAAGTGTTACCTAACAATTATGATGAGGATTTTAAAATTTGTTCATAATACCAATATTATTTGCTCTCTCTTTAGGATAATCTTATTAAAAGAGAAAAGCATGTGCTAGTCTCTACTCTGAAGGCTAGAGTACTGTGGGTTTGACTGTTACTTCAATTGGTGAAATCCCAGATAAATTATTGCCATTTATTTTAAAATAGCCTTTAATTGTTTAAAAACAGCACTCACTTTCACATTTAAGAAGTTTTCCTCAAGACTCTTTACAAGCTTTTAACATTTTTAGCATTGATAACAGCAACTTTAAAACTAGCAAAATATGTAATGGCCATTGAATTCACATAGTAAAAGAGCATTTCATTTAAAAGTTGAGTGTTCTGTTGATTTTCAAATTAATAGGGAAGACAGTTATAGTATTACAAAGGGATCATTTGATCAGTAATTTTTACTACTTGCGTTCCAAACACTAGTACCAAAAGTGCTGACCCCTGGTTTTCCATCCCTAGCAGTTTTCCTGATTCCCTCACCCAGGAGATGCGATGTGAATGAACAGTAAAAAATGGCTAGAGAGGAGACGACAGGATAACAAAGTGGCAGGGCTGAGACACAGCCCTAGACCAGTCGGGGGCTGCTTTGTTTCTGCAAAGCAGAAAATTATTACATTTAAAATCTTTATTATTACATTTAATCTTAAAATTATTACATTTTCAGTGTCAGTGAAGCATAAATACATTGTCATTGGTCTTCTCTGCCAATATCTGAAATGAATTCTGCAGTTAACCTTAGGATGTGTATAGATGATTAAATCTTTTTAGCCAACCATCATTTGATAAAGCAATTAAGATTTAATTAATTGATTAAATAAACAGACTGGTGTTAGATAAGTAGTGGATTCAGAGTGTAATTTTTTATTATTATACATAACAGGAAGTAACTCAGGTTGACCAAGAGGCACTAGTGGCATAAATAAGGGTCAAATATATCAGACTTCCCTAGAGGATCCTGCTTTTAAATATTCTTTTTTATTGTACCAGTGATTTTATTAATATATATCAAACCATTTTACCAGATTTCTAGCACCAAAGATATAATCACAATATTGTGCAATAACAAGAGGTTCTATATTGGGGATAGCTTCTAAATTGTGGCTCTGCCACTTGTGACCTGGTCGAGTCAGGTACCTCTCTGAGCCAGTTGCTAGACTTGTCATGAAAAAGAACTCTGATGGCGATGCTTCCTGCTGCATTATCTTTCTCATGGGTTATTGTGAGGACAGCAGTGAGATTCTGTATTTAAATACGTGTTTACAGCTGTAACGTGGTGCTCTCTCCTATGGACATGTTCTACTCTTAGGCTTAGCTTGCATGATATTAGTTAATTGCATTTTTCTAATACACTGAACTTTTTCATGGTTGGTATTCTTGTCGTAGCAAAGTACTGTTTCACTAGATATTAGCACCACCTAGCCTTTCTCCTAGGGTAAAATGAAAGTTCATTTTTAAAATTTGACAACATCTCTGGTCCTAATTGGCCTCAGGACAGAGACCTCAGCACACTGGTGCTAGGAGGGTTGGCCACAGAGGTGACGTAGTTCCATGTTCCAGCCTCCATGTCTACTTAGTTCACGAGCCATATGCAGTTTCACGTCTTTTTCCATTCAATCTCAGTGATAGTTGTGGGTATGGGGGTGGATTTTGTTTTTGTTTTGTTTTGTTTTTAATTTCAGTTCTGGCCAGGAATGATGGATGAGCTCTCCGAGTTGAGAGAATTCTATGACCCAGATACAGTGGAGCTGATGAACTGGATTAAGTAAGAGGAGTTTTTTTAACCTTTAAAAATTTCAACTTTTTAGAGTCACTGTGCATCTCATTTACTTTAGGGGAAGGGGCGGAGGTTTTTGTTTTGTTTTTTCTTAATCTAATTGTGAGGAAACAGTCACTTTTATTAATTTTTTTCTTTAAAACTCTATGTCTGGAAATAACTCTTTCCATTCAAGAAATATTCCCTCCAACAGGATCAGAAAACAAATTTCTTTCAAACACTGACAAATGGGAGTAAAATTTTTACTTATGTTAAAACTTGGAGTTTTCTGCTCTTTGCCAGTTTTGCCTTTATTATTTTCACTTTAATACCATTCAGATTTTCTGTTAAGGGTGACACTTGAAAGTATTCTTTCCTTGTTAATTATTTTAAAGTTATAGTATAAACTCCCATTAGTTAGAGTCATTGCAAATTTCATTTTAACTGATCCATGGCCTAAGGAGAATTTTAAGTATAAAACTGGAGCTCTTCCTCTCTTGAAGATAAAATACTTCAGCATCCTATTGTTTCTTATTTTCACTGCACTTGGTTGCTTTGCCTCAGCCTTGAGCCTCAGAGGGAAATCCACGTGTTTCAAAGCTTTGTTCACGAAACCTGACTCCCACAAGCAAAAATGAACTTTTCTACCCAGACCTGCATTTCCGTGCACTGTAACACTGTAACTCTCTACTTTATAACCAAAAAGCAGCAGTGTGATTTCTCACAGGTAAATAGACATTGCAAATCTTGTGCAACATACTCTGAAGGCATTGGCCCTGTTGTCTCCATCACTTTGAATTTGAGTAGCTGTATTGGCACTTGCTCATGACTAATGTTTACTAACCAGTCCAGTTTAGCGCTGCTTGTGTATTAAGAGATGGTAAATGTTTGATAGCTTAGGTCTCTTGAGTGCAATGCATGGATTTTATAGAGATTTATGTCTAAAATATATATGTGGCTTTGGTCCCAGTGTAGGACTGGGTTTGTCTAAATACAATGAGTGTAATTTTTCACATATTTCTAGTGCTGAGAGTGGTAAGCAGTGCTTGGTCTTTATTTATTTATTTAATTTTAAATCATGGCAGACAATTATAGAGTAAATAATTTCTTCAGTATTTATTGTATGTGAGAAAGAAAGGTTATTCCATATAAAGGAAAGCTAATTACTTTTGCATTAACTATAGTCAACTGGAAATTTATGACACGTGCATCTGAAGGTGAGACTGATATTTTATATTATTTAAGATTATACCTTTGGAACTAATGCTACAGGCACCCACTTTCTGGTGGCATCCTGAAGATGGAACTTTCAGATCTGCCTGGATTGGCATTATAAGCATCCTTGCTTGCATTTCCCAATTCATAAATTATAAAATTATGGAATTATTAAAAATGTATTCTAGCAGAGTCACAGTTTGTCTTTGGCTGTCTCCAACTGGATGTGCTT
Organism: Xerus rutilus; assembly: GCA_028644305.1. NCBI lineage: Eukaryota > Metazoa > Chordata > Mammalia > Rodentia > Sciuridae > Xerus > Xerus rutilus. The sequence goes on from CM053414.1 coordinate 37,061,914, forward strand.
ATTTGTTTACTTTCATTTTTATGCTTTTTCTCAAAGAAAATTACTTAAAGTAGTATTTCTGGCTGTGGAAAAATGTGGAAGTGAAATTATTCAGGTGTGAAGGTGATGGTCCTTAGTCTGTTATTCCTCCTTGTGGGGGACATGGTCTTTACGCCTGAGATTCTCCTTTGCCCAGCAGCTCCTCTCCCTGAGTAGTGAGTGTCCTTGTAGACAGACTCTTTTGATTTTTGGGGGTTGGTTGGCATTTTCTTTCTCAGCAACTGAAAGATTTAGATTGTTCTAAAAAATTGGCTCCATTGTGATCTAATCTTGCCTGTTTTCCCCTAAAATTCTTCAAATCTAAATTATCATTTTTGTAAAAATAGCTGCTAGGCATGTTTGTAAAATAAGCTTAAGTGATAATGAATGTATGCCAAAATAGGGTCTATTTAGACACAAAATATGTTTGTTTAAATCAACATTCAAATCAGCTCTGGTCGGTATACTTCCCTCCAAACACAAAGGAATGTATTTAATATTCTTTTAACCTCCCCTGATTTCATCTATCGTTGAAACATAAAATATGACCTTCAACTTTCACTTTACCACTTTGATTAGTCACACCATGTCCATGATGTTAGTATGAGCTGTGGCCGGGCACAGTGGTACATGCCTATAATCCCAGCGGCTCTGGAGTCTGAGGCAGGAGGATCACTAGTTCAAAGCCAGCCAGCAACTTAGCAAGGCCTTAAACAACTTAACAAGACCCTGTCTCAAAATAAAAAGTAAAAAAGAGCTGGGGATGTGGCTCAGTGGTTAAGTGTCCCTGGGTTCAATCGCTGGCACCACAAAATAAAAAGTCTGAACTGCACTGGAGGAAGGGCAGCTACCTAAGGATACATAGTGTGGGTCTGAAAGCAACACCAGATGCCTGGGGGGACCAGACCTGTCAGCAGGCGATGCCTCAGTTCTCAGCATCCTGTCTTCTCTGTCTTAAGCCAAAGTAGGCAGTCTCAGATGTCTGTCCTTTGTTGGTGAGGCCATGATGGCATCTCTTCAGGGAAGGAAAACAGCCAGCATTACAGGAAGACTCAGAATGACTGTCTCAGGGTGACCTGCAGAATTTCTAAGGGATACCTCAAGTGACCCCCCATTTTGACACAGAGTGACTCTTGGGAAGTATTGAGAGGAAACTTTCCTACCATCTCCCAGGCTCTGCATCTTGTAAACCACACACTCTTGTCGGGCTTCTCTCTTGTGCTCCAAGGCCCCTGAGCTTTGCTTCAGGGTAGGGACTCCCCAAGTGTCTCCTAGGGGCTTCTCTGCTGAGGAGGTAAATTGAAAGATGCCTTCACTTCAGCTACAGCCAGTTATTTTCTTTTCCTTTTGAGATTATAACCTTTTAGAGTAGAAATAAAGAGAGAAACTTGAGGGAAAACAAAGGGTGTTGCTTTAGGGCCACACTTACGAGAGGGGCCATATGAACAGGACTGGATTTTTGTGAAAGTATTGAAGGCTTTATGTACCTGTCATTGTGTTGACATCTGAAGTTTGTACAGTTATTCAGTTATTAACACAATGTAACGGATATTTATTGGGCACCAGTGGTGTACATATAGGACATTGTGTTGAAGGTATAAACATTGGGAGGCTATCCATTCGAACTGCCTCTTCGCTGCAGTAAACAATAAACTTCCTGTCAGCACTATCTCTTTGTTCTTCCACTCTCCACTCCATTTTATGGTTCTTCGAGACTTAACAGGTTTAGTGGGAAAATGTTTCTAGAGTCCCAGTTTTTGTCAGAGGAAATGTTGTTTTATGCTTTCCTGTCTAGTTCTCTAAAGGAGTAGAGATTTAAATTTAAAACCAAAAATATTTCTGGATTAAATTTCTCCATTTTACAAGGACACTGAAAAAAAACTTTTTTTTCCATTGGTGCATAGTAATTATACAAAACAGTGGGTTTCACTGTAGTGTTTTAATGAAGTCATTTTAACCTGTGAGGATGTTTGGCGGAAGTGGGCCACAGGTGCAATAGCTCACCTGCCCTGTGGTCACCTGGCTGGCTTACACGAGGGTGCTTCATACTGTGTTTCCCAGCACAGGGAAATGCAGATGTTCATATTTGCCCTCCTTGCTGGTGATATTTCTGAGAACAAAAGTCCAAAACCTGGGTCTTTTTGCCTTCTCTAGTATCTCAGCAAAAACTAGGTAGCACTCTGCAGGCTTCAGCTGGGCCAAATGCAGTAACGGCCTGGTGCATGCCACACTCCTCAGTCCTGAGTGTCTCATTTTTGATTCCTGAAAGTTTTGGGGTTTTTTTGACATAGTGAATTAATACAGAGAGATCTGAATATTTTGAGGTATGTCATTTTGACTACTTGGCTTTCAGAGATTTTCACTAGATATACTCTGTTTCCATAATGAAGCATGTGTGTGCAGTATTTTCTCAATGGGACTGAAAAAATGCACAAATTTAATCAAAGTGTTTAATCAAACTAGAAAGAATTACTGTATATTTTAAAGATGAGGTAGGCTAAGTCCAGACTTTAAGTGCCTATAAACCTCCTTGATGTTCAATGAATCATTTTTGGTATTTGCATAATTCTATAAATTTTTGAAGTGTAGATAAAGCAAACCTTCACACGTGATATTATAATGCTCAGTTTACCCATTAGTTCAAGAGTAATTAACTTGTTGAAGCTTAGAGCTTCAAAAATAAATGAGATTATTTGTTCAAAATGCCATCAGGTCTTCCTAGAATGACATTTAAATTATATAATGTAAATCCATTTGACCTGTGAGTCCTTGTCATTATTTAGTGACATTTCTTACAGAATAAATTGTTTGCAGGTTGGGCAGCCTGCTATGGAGCTTGGCAGAGAGCTATAAAAACAAATTATCCTTTCATTTTATACATCATTTGTTCAAACATTTGTAAAAATTGCTTTGTTTTTCTATAATAGAGAAGTGTCATTCAATGGTTAAAAGCACATTAGCTATTTTAGATACAGACCACAGACTGTATCAGGTGCAAGTGTCTGTAAAGGAAGAATACCCATCTTCAGATCTGTCATTGTGCGTATTTTAAGTTAAGGACAAAGAATCTGTTCTCCCTTTGCCTGTGGATTTTACTACAAAAAATATAAAATGCAGTGAATGTAGGCTTTTTTAAAGTTTAGAGAATGTGTGATTATTTTTTATCTTTTTCACTGTGCTTGTTGCCTTGATTTTTGCAGTTGCTTTACCAGTAAAGTTAAATATTTAAAGTAGCAGTGAAATAACCCAGATTTACCATGGGCCCAGCACATAAAACCAGATCAAACAGAACACAATGAATAAACGTCACCTCTGCTATCCATGGGCGTCAATAGTTTTCAAACAAGCATTATTTCTAATTCATTTTCTAGGCATTAGAGTATTTCATTTTTACTATTTTAAAATAAAACCAAGGGCTGCAGTAAAAGTGTATGTTAACAATCTAGAGATTGTTGCACTAACCATTTAAACAGATAGAATTTCTTTTAGACTTTTCAACTTTTTGCTATTAAGACCAAAGATTAAGACATGCTACAATCTAATGTGTCTTTCATTGTTTTCTCAGTTCCTCTGTGCAGTCATGGCAGCTTCTTACTCTGCCTGCCGATGGTCTGCTGCCGCCTTGAGGGCTGCACCTGCTGGGGACTTAGGGGAGGGGACTGCTCAGGTGAAGGCAGGGCCTCCTGGGGAGATCGTGTTTCATGTCCAATGTGTTCAGTCCCCAGCAGAGCCGAAAGCCCACAATAAGCATTAATTAGTAAATATGTGGTAGACTAAATTTCTGGTGTATTTTGAAGCATTTGCCTGTAGTGGGAGCTACATCTCACTGTCTTAATCAATAAAGCTTTACAAAGACAAGTTGCCAGCCGAGCACATAGTGGGCCCTCAGTAATATTTTTGGAATGAATGGAGAATAAGCACGCAGTTCAGGACTTCTGACACTTAAACCTTTGTGAACTCTGCCCTTCATCAGGAGTTGTGATTATGGTTCAGGAAGCAGGCTGAAACCTTAGTCATTAACTGTGAATAGATAAGAGGGTCTGTCATCTGTCTCTGCCATAATTAGGAAATGCACACTATGAACAGCTCTGCATCCTCTTACTACTGATTCCTGTTATATATTCAAAATGGTGATGCCCAGACAGGCTTGTGATTTGAATAGATGTTGGAAGGTCAGCTGCTGGATGTGTCTTTCATATAGAAAGACCAGCCTGGCATCTTGAAGCAGTGAGACTGTACAAGCCAGGACTATTTGCCTATTAGCTCTCACCTCTACCTTCTACTCTGCCAGATGTAGAAACCAGGCTTATTTTCTTCTTGGATTCTTATTCGATCCAGTTTGAGGACAGCTACCTTTTGGCATTAATATGTGATGCTGACCATATGATTAATTGCAGTGGGATGGCTTGTGCCAGTTGAGAGTTTACAAAAGGAAAGAAGATTGGCTTGGAAAAATGATGGCACTTTTTAAAATTCATATTTGTTCATATTTATCCTTGTTAGCAATTATGATACACCGTACATGAGAGTGACATTGTAGATAAGACCCAGAATAAGTATTTAGTAGGTATTGAGTTAAATGGAATTTCTGGAAGACCTTTCACAAGGAGCACTGTGTACCTTCTCATGTTTTCACTTAAACCATCCGATTACTCTGACCATGTGGGACAAATGTCAGATTCCCTGCAAATTATAGTGATGGGGGACAGAGCTTGAATCTCTTTGTTCTTGTGTTCCTGGGCCTCGTTGTCAAAATGACAACCTATCAAGTACAGCCAAGCTCACGCACAACTTTTTTTCTGTTGGAATCCACATTTTAGACTCTGGCATGGGTGAGGGAAGATGCAGATTATATGTCATTCCTTGTGTGCTCATTGTAATTCCATCCACTTCTTTTCCTCACTTAAGAAGGCTTATTGGAATGCGAGTGAAAGAGAGTGTCATAGTTAGAGAGAAAATCTTGAATTTTTCAAAAAGCAAATTATTTGTAAATGTCATTTGCATAGTAGGATGTCTTGCTCATAGACATCCAAAGGCCTTTGTTGGATGGCATTCATGCAGTAGTCTTAGCATTAATTTGGAATAAATAGAACATCCTGGTGGGATATGATGAGGCATCTCTTAGAAACCCCAGAAGCAGAGCAAGTTTCATGCTTTGCTCTCCAAAACCTTGAGAGCAGCCTCCTATTGCTTTTTCTGCAGAGGTTGTTGAGTTTGAATGGCTCCAGATAGACTCCTCAAAACAATCTCTATCGCATTGGCTCAATTCAGCAGACATAGACTCCTCTTTGTTAACATAAGAAAGATAACCGTATCTTGTGGCATTCCTAGTGGGCTTCCATGGGGAATTCTGCACTAGAGAGAATCCCTAGAAGAGCTGTTGTATTTCTCACAGTAAACTAACACCACCACTTCATTGGTTTGCAGGTTCCCAAAAAATGGAAGGAAATTAAATGGTCTGTACTAAGATACTGTTTTCCTGGGTAGTAGGAGGGGGAAAATGCTATCACTGTGTCCTGGGAGTCTTTCCTTGATCCTCCATCACTGACCCTCAACCCCACTCTTCTAGGAGAGGCAAAGAATCATAGCTTGATGATAACTGGAAAGTAAGATTGTGATATAACATAAGGTCTCCTAAATGCATATAGTTTTAATCAGAACTAAAGAACAGGAATGTTTCCACATGAGGAATAGTGTACATCCCCATATTGAATGGTAAAATATTTGCTATTTGAGAATCTTCTTTCCATGTTTCCTTTTTATTTTTATTTTCCTTTAAAGTAATTCATAATAATATCTCAGATCTTCTGGCTTTATAGTTTGTTTATTTTAGGCAGCCCATTGGTTACATTCAATGTAAAAAGCAATGGCAATCTTCTGAGTTTTTATTACAATCTGCCCCTCTGAACCAGGAGCAGGAGAGAATTATGGATTTTAGCCCAGAAACCTTAGACTCAAGGGATAGCTGCCTTCCTCCTGAGACAATTCATCATAAAAGTAAACCCATCAAAGCAGAAAGTCAGAAGTTTCTTGACCATTGTTCTAGTGAACAGTCAAAAACAGATGTGAAAGTTAATGTAAGATGGATGGTGTGCAAATCAGAACCTAGACCATGCCCAATCTTACCACTTCCTAGCAGAACTAGGTATTTCTGAGGGTGTGATACTGTCCTCTTGGATGTTTTCAAGGAAATCTTAGCAGTGGAGTTAATTCCAACTCTTAATATTTTAGTTCTAACACTCCAAGGAAGGCTGTGTTTGCTGGAAGCATGCAGTTGCTGGCCGGAGTCAAGCTGTGCACCGGCAGGACCTTAACCAACCACCCACACTACGAGGACAACAGCCTGAGGGAGCGAACCAAAGCGGTACGTAAGGCCTGTCTCAGCCTTTGCCCCCTGCTTATGGATAGTCAAGGTCCAGGCTTCCCATGTCGGTAAAGATGGGCATAATGCTGCAGTGTGGGGACCTGGGGCTTGGTCTCCTGTTCTGGACTTCAGCCTGTCTCCATCGGCTAAAAGATGTCCAGGGTGCCGGGCATGGTGTTGCACACCTGTAATCCCAGCAACTTGGAAGGCTGAGGCTGGAGGATGGCAAGTTCAGGACCAACCAGAGTAATTTAGCAAGGCCCTAAGTAACTTAGCAACACCCTGTCCTAAAATAAAATATAAAAGGCTGAGGATGTGGCTCAGCACTTAACGTGTGCCCCAGGTCAATCCCCAGGATGGATGAGGAGAGAGACAGAGAGAGAAAGAGGTGAAGTTTAGGCTACATGCTCCTCTCAGAGGAATAGCTGAGAAGATAAATGGCCTGGGATGTGCAGAAGAGAGTGTTTAGGACAAAGCACTCAGAGCTTTGAATTAGAGAGGGAAGGAAAAGAGTGGAGACATACTGGTCACAGTTTTATAAACCATGTTAAGGGCTATTTTCTAATGTGTGGTGTTTTTGTTGTTGCTCTTTTTAAAATAAATAATACTAATTACATAGTTCAAAGTTCAGAACATATAAAGGGGAATATGTATTCCAGCTACTAGTTCTCCTCCCCCGAAGCAAATAATGTGGCCTGCTTCTTGGGTATCCTCTCTAAGGTATTTTACCCACATACAAACAATTATATATATATATTTTATGTGCATAATATATATCATATGTGTGTATATTTAAAACAAAGGAGCTGTTAATTTGCTGATATAGAATGATCTCCAAAATATATTGTCAAAAAAGAAAGGTATTCTTTGTTCCTTCCTTGTTTAAAAAAAAAAAAAAAGAATGCATTTGAATCTGTGTATGTATACATGTGTGCATATTTGAAGAATATGGATATATGCACACATGTATTCCCTTTTTTCTAACCAAAGGACCATATTACACCTTGCTTTTTTCTTTCTTTCTTTTTTGCTTTTTTTTGTGGTACTGGGGATTGAACCCAGAGGCACCTGACTACTGAGCTAAATCTCCAGCTCCCCCTCCTTTATTTCCCCTTACTTTGTGACAGGGTCCCACTAACTTGCTGAGGCTGACCTCGAATTTGGGTTCCTCTTGCCTCAACCTCTGAAGTTGTTAGGAATACAGGTGTGCACCACTGTGCCCAGCACACCTTCCATTTTCAACTATATTTTGAGCTCATTCTAAATCAGCATATTAACAGCTTCCTTGTTTTTGTTAAAGCTGTATAATACTTTATGTGGATGTAGCCAATTTTATTTAACTATTTTGGCCATTTTCCTCTCTTTTTGCAATCATATACAATGCTCCAGATAATAAGCTTAGATATGCATATTTGCATCTGTACATCCGATTCTTAGATGTGTAATCACTAAGCTGACGGGTGTAGGCATTTGTAATTTAGATAGCTAGATATTATCAAGTCACCCCCTGGATAGGTTATATCAATTCACATTCCAGTTAACAATTCAGTAGAGTACCTCTTACCCATAGTCCTCACCAGCAAGGTTTCAAACTTTTTAATGTTACACATTTGTCACTTCTCAGTGTTACTATTGAGAAAGCCTTATTTTTAGGTGAGATATCACTAGCTTAAAAGCAAATTAGTTTTACTAAATTATCCTGTTTTTAGGGGAATTATCTGAACTTAGACTCTTGCTAAAACGGGAATTTTTTAGTTGGCCCTAGTGTTCCAGATAGCTCCAAGTTCAGAAGAAGAATGGAATGTTCAGTCTGGAGGTGGCCTGGGCTGTGTAGGCTGGAGAGCTGTAGAAAGACCTGTCCTTTTGTGCACTGCCCCTGCAAAGAGACACCACGTGTTATGCCCTAACATCCTGAAGGTCTTGGTGCTTGCCCTCAGTCGTGACCATCACATGCATGGAACACCTTCATCTGAACCCTTGTGCTGGACTGAGGGCTGGCTGACCTCACAGTTTTCACAGGTGCAGCAGCTCACCTCCCTACCACTCACCTGTCCATGTGAACATACTGAATTAGGCCCTCACACCCAGTCCCATAAGTCAGGACTCCTTACTAGAAAATGGTGGGTAACAAAGGAAGCAGTGCCTCTCCCAAGACCTCACCACACACTGTACTCCATGCAAACTTTTCCCAATGCCAGGTCCCAGAACATAGGACACTCAGAGTGTGTGCATCTACTTGGGGCCCATGGTACTGGGAGTGAATTCCCAGGGGCTACAGGTTGCTCATGCTCCAGGGAAGGATGAGAGGCCAGGGAAGGTGAGTGTCAGCGTCTCCTAGTCAAGGGAGAAGCAGCACAGCAGCAATAAAGCAGCGGTTGCTTCCAAGGCCTAGGACCCCTGGTCCCCACCTGCCATGTCAGAAGCTGGCTCTCCTCCTTACCAGCACACAGGCCCCAGGCTGTACCATCACCTCTGTTGGCTCTTCTCATCCGCAGGTCCCCTTTGTTGTCTTATTTCCTCAGCTGTGTTATTTACCTTGAGAAATCATTCTAGACTTGGCATCTACTGATGAATGTATTCATACCTTGAAATAATACATTCCAAATTCAAGTGTATTTGGTGTCTGAATCTCAATGTATTCAGCATGACTCACTCTCCCTCTGTAAATAATCATAGTATTCTTTTAGATATTCCCCCACCACACACACATTCCAGCACTACAGATAAGTGATAGTAACTTGGGCAACAGGTGTGGGACCTGTGTGTTTAGGTCTTAGCTCACCCCCTTATGGAGGTTACATCATATTCCTCAGTTAACTCTCAGGAAATTGAGATGTACTTTGCTATATTCCATTTTTATCTCATTTCGAAGGTTTATCAGATATATGCAAAGAGGTCCCCAGAGGATGTGCACGCCCTCCTAAGGTCCTTTGGCACTGACTACATAATCCTGGAAGACAGCATCTGCTATGAACGCAGGCATCACCGGGGCTGCCGGCTGCGGGACCTGCTTGACATTGCCAATGGACACGTGAGCATGTCACCTCCTCACATGCAGGGAATCTCTCAGAGGGGTGGGATTCCAATATGAATTCTAAGTAATGTGAATCTTTTTATACTTTATATTTATATAGACTAGAATCTACTTATATATACAGAAGAATGATATTATGAATCAGGTATTCACTTTCCCTTGCATTCTACACAATTCTCTGCCCTGGCACTTTTATGACTGCCACAGGGGCTGGGCAAGGCGGGAGAGAAGCACTGGGTCCTCAATTCTGTGTTTAACAGTAACTCTGCCTTTGGCTGGGTTGCGTGATGAAGTTCTGTATAAAATTTATTTTCTAAGGATTTTCCTGCTAAAAACAAAACTTCAAACTTTAAAACATTGCTCCAAAGCATCCTATTAGTTCCTGCATGAGTGAGTATCAGTGGGCCACCCCATCTTCCAGTGTGATGGTCCATTCTTACTGTTCTTTCCGCTTGTCCTGGGGAATGTCCTGTTTTTTCAGATAGAAATTGCAAAAAGGGGGCTGGGATTGTGGCTCAGTGGCAGAGTGCTTGCCTCGCACATGTGAGGCACTGGGTTCAATCCCTAGCACCACATTAAAATAAATAAACAAAATAAAGATATTGTGTCCGTATACAACTAAAAATTTTTTTAAAAAGAAATTGCAAAAAGGGTCAGGCACGGTGATGCATGCCTGTAATCCCAGCAGCTCAGGAGGCTGAGGCAGGAGGATCATGAGTTCAAAGCCAGCCTCAGCAACAACAAGGTACTAAGCAACTCAGTAAGACCCTGTCTCTAAATAAAATACAATATAGTGATGGGGTGGTGGTTCAGTGGTCGAGTGCCCCCGAGATAAATCTGCAGTACACCCCCCAAAAAAATTGCAAAAAGGCAAATTGTGCTCCTTTAGTGTCAGCAGCTCTTGGTTCTATCTCAGCCAGTCTCAGTAGCTGGAACTAACAGCTTCTCACAGCTCTCTGCAGTCAGAGCTAACAGCTCCCAGCAGCTCTTCTGAAGTTCTCTGGCTGCTAAGTGTTCTCAGAGCTGGCACCCAGCTCCAGGTGCAACCAGCTCAGCCTGCTCTACTGAAAATAGAAATCATGAATAGACAAAATAAAACTAAGCAAGACTTTATTGTGGCTTATGCTGTAGCACAAGAAGGGCAGTTAAGGGACAGGACTTCCAGACTGGCCCAATGAGGCTGAAAAGAGTACTGTTTATATAGATAAAAGAGGCATGCCCAAACACACAGTCTCCTGCCCATTAATTGCAGGCTTTCTGCACCATCCCCAGTCTGAAAAGGCTGGCCTGTCCTGGCTCTCATGAAGTCATCACTCACAGACCAGAGTGATGACCTCTGAAGTGGCTGCATGGGAGGCAGACAGAGCAGCTATAGGACGTGGATCTTTTGGGGTGATTTAGGACAACTGGGACATTCCAGGCTGTGGCAACCAAAGCAACATCTTCTGGAGCCATTAGGGGCATGTGAAGTGACTATAACTCTTATGATAACAGGTCAGCTCGAATGTTGAAGGTGAGGCCACTTGATTGACAGCTCCCACAGTTTCCACAGAAGCAATGAGGCTGAAGTCAGCTGGTGTCACCTCCAGTGGCACTTAAGGAGCAGTGGTAGTGTTAATCATAGCCCAGCTCCAGGCCATGTGGATGATAGCAGGAGCCCTGAGTCTCTACCTGTACCTAATGTACCTTCTAGTGTCTCCAGAGTAGGCACCCAGGGGAGTTGTCATCAAAATGTTTGGAACCGGGGAAGATGTAGGAGTGGTTAGGAGCGTGGTGCGGCAGGGCAGGGTGTGGTTGCCTCGACAACACCCACTGCTTTCTTCCCTGAATGTTCCTGGCAAGCAGGCGACTGGCGCTGGTGCCTGGTGCTACAGTCGGTGCAGTCCCAGCCCCAGTCTTTGCCCTGCTTTCATCTCCCTTTGTATTACCAAGTGGAGCAGCCGGGCATGGGAAAGGGTCAGGACGCTGAGGCCTCAGAGGCCTCCTGCTACCAGCCCAGCCAGTATTGGCTATTAAAAAAGAAAAGAAAAATAAAAGCAAAAAGGAAGTTCCCTTTTAGGGAGGGTCAGGCCCTCCTATTCTGTCTCAGTCTACCCACTGCACACAGCCACAGAAACGACTTTCTGTGCCTAGCTGCACTTCAGAAAAATAGCAAGCAGTGTCTGCCTTCTACACATGCTTGGAGCTGTGATGGGTCTCAAGTAGAACCAACAGGATTTTCTCCTTTGGGGTGTAGTGTCTGCCCTAACTATTTGTATAAAAGCAGATAGTTGTTTGTAAATGAGTGGGACCAATGATAAACCTCTACATTTGGAAAAAAAATTTGTACAGAATATGAGATTCAGATTTTTGCCCATAGTTAATAATAGTAACTAGCCCGAATTCAAAGGTGGTACAGACTAAAGACATGCATTTGAATTTTACTTTGTGTGTAACTTATTCTCAGTAGTCCATCTGATAAGTTAGAGAACTTTGATTACAGTAGAAATCTGTATTTCATTTCTAAGAACAAGGAGATCCAAGTTCTAGTATTGACTTTGCCATTATCGGTGATCATTATGGGATGCAACTCTCATTCTCTACCTTGATTTCTACTTCTGAAGGGGAAGAAATGTGGACTATGTGATCTCTAAGTAGCCATTGACATTAAAATAATATTCAGTCGAGGGGCTGGGGTTGTGGCTCAGTGGTAGATCGCTTGCCTCGCATGCATGAGGCACTGGGTTCGATCCTCAGCACCACATAAAAATAAATAAATAAAATAAAGATATCGTGTCTATCTACAACTAAAAAAAATTTTTAAAAAAGTATTCAGTCAAGTGCCCCTGAGTTCAATCTCCAGTACCCAAAAAAATAATAATAATTCAGTTTTACTAACTTATAAATCTTAAGGAAACTTAGTAGCTATTCTTGCTTCCGTTGTTCGCCTTGCCCCCCCATACTAGGAATTGAATCTAGAGCCTACACATGCTAGGCAAGTTCCCTACCACTGAGCCATATCCTCAGGCCCCCTTTTTTTTCCTAATTATTATTTTATTTTGAGACAGGGGTCTTACTAAGTTGTCCAGGCTACCCTTGAACTTGGAATCATCCTGCCTCAGCCTCCTAAGTATCTGGGATTACAAGTGTGTGCCACTGCCCCCAGCTCTGGTTGTGATTCTTCCCCGCTCTCAAATTACATTTGGGTTGGCTTGGGTTTCAGATGATGGATGGCCCTGGAGAGAATGATCCTGATTTGAAGCCTGCGGACCACCCTCGCTTCTGTGAAGAGATAAAAAGGAACCTACCCCCCTACGTGACACACTTCACTCGAGTGTTTCAAAACAAAGCATTCCACGTCTACAAGCTGTCCAGGAGCAAGTAGTGGAGATCTCTGCCCAGTCTCTATTTTTGACACATGGAAACTCCCACATAAGGAACGTAGTAGCTGACATTTCCTGTGTGGCAGGTAGTCTGTCCCTGAAGGCTGAGCTATAAGGATGTCCTGCAGATGTTTACATAGTATTACCATCTTTGGGAGCATCTTGACAAGCTTAAGTCTTTCTATTATGTCTCTGTCTCTTCTCTTTTCCTTTCCATTAATGATCGTTAGCCTAAACGGGTTTCACATGCCTGACCTAGGATTTTGTTGCTAGGGAGAATGGTGTGCGTTCCGCAGATGACCTGTACAACAACTACATGCCATACCCGAAAGTGAGAGCCCATCAGGATTTGAAATGTTTTGATTTTGGGGGGACATAAGACAGCTCTGGTTGAGTGTAATTGAGAGGCTGCATAATTAAATTATTTAATATTATTTCACTAGTGAAGACCAATCAGTGGCTTTTTAAAAAACTATTGTGCTGTTTCACCTTAAAATTTTATAATGTTTTCCAACAATTGTGCTTTTAACATAAACAAACAAAAAAATCATGTTAGATCTTTATATGTATCTTAAACATTTTGTGTACTCTCTTTGAAATGTGATATGTTCAGTATTACGTGTCATACATAGAGAGAGAGAGAGAGAGAGAGTGTGTGTGTGTGTGTGTGAATGCTAGGATCAGAAGAAGTATTGTAAGTTCTAGATTGTAAGTCCTGAAAGGGGCAGAAGTGGATGTAGTCTAGTAGAATTTGTTTAGTAAACAGCAAGACTGTTTACTTTTATTGTTTTAAACCCTATTGATACTCTTCAGTCTCTCTTGCAAGTAAAATAATTTTGCTTTGTTTCTTACCCATTTCAATTTACTGGGTTTGCAAAATTTTGTAAACTTCTTGTGTTTTTAGCCTTTGTATTTTTTAACAGCTTACAACCTTGCAAAGCCTGAATATTTTTTCAATGTTGTATCTTGGCTAGTTCACTAATACAGTATTTTTGGCAGACGGCATTTTCATACCAAGTTTGACTTGGGGTCTCCAATCTTATCATGTGGGCTCTGGTAATGTTATTGTTTTTCTCACTAAAAGGTAACCAAGTGCCTCTAAGTCATGCTTATTTGTAAACAACCAAGGGGATTATATTTCAGAGACCTGCTCAAAATTTTTTGATAATTGCTTTTATACTTCATTTCTAATGATAGAGATGTGTAAAAGTTGCTGATAAAAGCATATTGTCCATTTAATTAAATCAAGGTGGCTAATGAAATTAACTTTCTCCCTCGTTCTTGCCAGTTGGAAATGATTTAAATGTTTCTCCTTGCACTTGTATTGAAGTAAATTGCCACGGGCCTCAAGATGGACAGCATTGCATGCTCAGATGATTTTATATTCAGTTACTACTTATTAAGGAGCATTCAAAAAATTTACATTGTCTTTTTGGACACAAGGATACCCAGCTGTTATTAAATTATGCAACTGAAACTCCTGAATTATATCTTTCCTGTATCCCTTAATAAGGTTGGAGACCACTGCAGTTTAGGATAATACAATAATAAAACATTTTAATCAGTACTAAAACTCTAATTAAGCCAGTAATGATGCATGCCTGTTGTAGCTGACAGCACGAGTCAGTACGTCCTCCGGCGAGTGCCTTACTCTAATTGAAACCAAGCACATGTAAGGTACAATACGTTGAGACTATGTGATTTCATTAAAAAAAAAAAAACAAACAACTCTGTTACTTTTTCATGTATATTTAAATCTATTTTAGATATTCCTATTTGTATTAGTGTAAGCATTGGTGTCCTTGGTGTCTCAGTATACAAGAAACATGTATTTACATGGGTATGCTTGTCATCCCCACATTGATGGCATAGTGGTTTTTGTCACCATGACATCATTGCCAAAACATTGAGTGTTCAGTCTTTAGCGAAAATATAAAGTGCCAAAAAGTCTTGCAAGACAGAATCCATTTATACACTCTTTCCAAGACACTGTGACCACGTACAGTACCATGGTAGTAGATATTTTTTTAGAACTTGTCAGGATTCTTTCTTGTTTGTGACCTTTTCATTGGAGCACACAGTAGAAAAAAGAATCTGATTCTGGCTTTGGCTTCCAGCATCTCTGCAAGCCCAGGCAAGAGATCTATGGCCTAAATTTCCTGCCACACAGGCCTTAGTAGCTGTTTAATATTTGGTAATAACCTCAAACTATGGCTCTGTTTCTGTGGATAGAAAAACACCTGATTTTGCTTCTGAGTTCCAAAAGAAACTCTAAGTGCAATGGAAGTGTTCTTAATTGACTCTGCTTGTAACTCCACAGAGCCCTGGAGTCTCCATCCCTCTCTTGAGCTGCCTGCTCCAGCCCAGCACAGCCAGGTGGCCACTCACTAGTGCTCCCCACAGTCCTGCTCCCTCCCCACCTTCTGTTCCATTCCCACACCAGACCCCTCCATGTGCGTTCTGATTATAAGTACAAAACTCAGTCGGCTATATATAAGCCTAGGATATATGGATGTGAAAGGAAAGAGTTATTTTTGTGAAAATTAAGTTGACCATTTTGATGTGGAAACACTTAATATTGCTAATAAAAATCACTTTTAAATTTAACATGGTTAGCAAAATTATGAAATATTGAGGGAAACATAAAAATCAAGAAAATTTCTGAATTTAGATTGCTTTGTAGATTTATCTACGTAGTCATTCTGCCTTCTAAAAGTTTGAACCAATAGGAAGGTAGTCAGATGTACCGAAATCATGTTATTAGTATGGTTTGAACAAGAAGTGAACAACAGTCATTAACCCTCATGCAAAAGAAAGTCCTTCACTTCACATCAAAAGATTAGCAAAACTGAGGTGCAGCTCAGTGGAAGAGCCCTTGCCTCGCATGTGCAGAGGCTGGCATTCCTTCCCCAGCACCAGGGAGGGAGGGAGGAAGAAAGGATGAAAGAGAGAGAGAGAGAGATGAGAAAATGAAGGTACATTTGTACATTGCTGGTAACGCTTCCCTACTTGAACCTAGGTACTTCATTAAATGACCAGCTATAGGTACAGATCACGATGACTAATAGTTTCTACTCTTTCATTACAGGCATTTATGGAATAGGGCTTTATTTCAGATGTATTGGACAGGAATGTAGTGAGGGTTTATCTAGGCCACTCGTCTCTTAAAGATGTTTTGCCTAACCTGTGTGAATTTAACCTCTGTAAGTTGGTGTGGTGCGTGTGTGTGTGTGTGTGTGTGTGTGTGTTGCGTGGGTGCTGCCAGGACAAGGGCATGTGTAAATATTTCATCAGATCTGTATCTTTATTTCACAATTAACTAGAAATGTTTATTCTAATTCTATATTAACTTTGACTAAGATGTTAAAAATTTTAGCTCATCTTTGGCCCAAATCTACTGAATTATCCTAGAAGTATTTAATTTCAAAAATTTGATTCAGTCCTTGGAGTTAATAGGATGATATTAAAATGCACTCAGATCATGTACCTTGGTTAACATGCTCCAAAATGTTCCATATATGATGACCTTTTGACTTAGAAGAGAAAGCTTGTCTGTTCAAGGAAGAAAAATCTTTTTAAGATGAGAAAGTGGCTTACTTCTTTGTGACAACTGATTTTCTGTTTTTTACATCCTATGGGTAAAACCTTACAAAGAGCTTTTATAAGTTGTACTGAATTGTATGGAGATTATATACTAAATAAAGCTCTTTTAGATTACACAAGGTGAGTGTGTTTCATTTCTTTGAAGGCCAAAATCCAAGGAACCTATTTATTGAAAGTGCAGTAACTGTGGTCTAGAGTAAATCACTAATGATTGTTACTGTTGAAGGAGGAGTTGTTGTTGTTGTTTTTCCCACATGGATTTTCATTTCATCAATGCTTATGTGTTCCATTTGAATAGTTACGATTTCTAAAGAGAAGCCTTCTGTGTTACTAAGCTGCTCATCAGTGGGACCAAAACAGCTCACAACAGCTGAACCACTTAGAGAAGGAAGAGGTTTATTTGGGGCTCATAGTTTTAAAGATCTCAGTCCATGGTGGGCTGACTCCATTGCCCGGGGCCTGAGGTGAGGCAGAACATCATGGTGAATGGGCATAGCAGAGAAAAGCTGTTCAGCTCAAGATAGCTGGGAAACAGTAGGAGACATAGTCCCCAAGGTCATGCCCCCAGTAACCTACTTCCTCCAGCCATGCCCTACCAGCCTATAGTTACTACCCATTAATTCACCTAAAACTATCCATCTATCCAATGGATTAATCCATTGATGGGATTACAGTTCTCATGATCTGATCATTTCACCTCTAAATAATATTCCTACGTTGCCTGACACATGAGCTTTTGGGAGTACATTCAATATTCAAAACATAATATCTGCTATCAGTAGAATTTGAGCTGGAAGATATAAATGCTTTCTATTTTGACCTTAAGAAGAGTTTCTACTTCATTGTTGTCAACCTTTAGTCATTCAGGAAAATAGGTGATGGCACACATTTTTGCTAAGAGTGTATAGAGACAAACACGCTGGACTGTTAGGTTGTTCAAAACCAGTCAAAATTCCAGGCAGAAATTGTCAAAAAAAAAAAAAAATAGAAGAAACTAGCAGTGGGATCTCAAATATTCTGTCCTAGTGAAGTACAAATTATAGACAGTATACATAAGTGAGGGGATGTGAATGAACTAAATGTATGGTGGTTTGGCATGGGACACCAGGCTCTTGGTAGACAAAATGCTTTTTCTTTGCTTCTCCTTTCAGAAAAGCTATCTGATAGACATTTCATGGACGTTTTAAGTTAATTTAATATTTAGAAGTTTGATACATAGGCTTGTTCTCAAAATGCACATAATATAGATATAACACAATGTGAAATCAATGTCGTGGATTGCAACCAACAGTTAAAGGAAGGAATGAAGAGAGGAAAAGAGGCAGATCTACATGGTAAATGAAGATATTGTGTAATATTTTTTTCAGTTATACATGTAGGTATTAGTATACTGGGGTGTGATAAAGAGTATACTTCTTTCTGTGAGTTTTACTCAATTTAAAAGCCATACCTTACAGCACGAGGAATTCTGGGAGGATGGCGATTTGAACTTGTCTCTATTCTTGTCCCCCAGTCAACTCCAGGAGAACCATCTGAACACTTAAGATATTAAAGAAATATATATGCGTATATGTAAATAACACCAGGTGCGATATGGGCATTTTGTTATTTTAAGTCCTTTTAAAAATACATAGTGAAATATAGACAAGATTATGTACCAAAATTATATATCAAAATTATTTTGTGGGGCATCTGGAAGAAATACAATTAGCCAAGTGATACAATTTGAGCTAGTTGGGAATTTTTTGTAATGAAAAGATAGAAATTGAAACCAAGTAAATAATGAGGAAGTTAAAAAGATTTAAAAGATAAAAGCTGAAATCAGAGAAATAGAAAAGATAAATAAATCCAGCCTCCAGTCCTTTCTTTTTTTTTTTTTTTAAATGTTTATTTTTCAGTTGTAGATGACAGAATATCTTTATTTTATTTTTATGTGGTGCTGAGGATCGAACCCAGTGCCTTATGCGTGCTAGGCGAGCACGCTACCACTGCGCCATAATCCCAGCCCCTCCAGTCCTTTCTAAGAGACAAATAAAATGAACACCTTGTAAACTTGATTTTTTAAAAAAGGTGAAATATACAATATTAGGGCTGTGAAATAAGATATAATCCCAGAATCAGGAATGATAAAAATAAATTATATGAGAAAACTACATGAAATTCTGTGACAAAAGAAAATAAATGGAAAACTTTCAGGAAATAGATGATTTCTTAACAAAATAGAAGTTAACTTGAGTAGTCAAGAATCAGATAATATCTGAAAAAGATTTCAAGGGATATTTAATATGGGTACATGGCAAAAATCTATTAAAGTGTTGACATCACTGGGCACAGTTGTGTACACCTGTTGTGCACACAACTCAAGAGGCTGAGGCAAGAGGAACTCTGAGTTTGAAGCCAGCCTCAGCAATTTAGGGAGGCCCTAAGCAGTTCAGTGATGCGTTGTTTTAATCAGCTGTTTGGCTGCTGTGACTTAAGACCTGACAAGAACAATTAGAGTAGGAAAAGTTTATATTGGGACTTAGAAGTTTCAGAGGTCTCAGTCCATAGATGGCCAACCCCATTGCTCTGAGCCTGAGGTGAGGCAGAATATCACAGGAAAGCGGCTCAGGACATGGCACAAGGAAGCAAAGATGGAGGGAGATCTCCACTTACTGTGGACAAAATATAAACCCAAGAGCGTGCCCAAAAGTGACCCTCCTCCTCCAGTCACACCCTACCTACCTAGTTACCACACCATTAATCTCTGTTTGTGGATTAATACACTGATGAGGTTAAGGCTCTCATAACTCAATCATTTCACTTCTAAATTTTCTGCATTGTTTCACACATGATCTTTTGGGGAACACCTCATATTTAAACCATAACAGACCCTGTCTCAAAAAATAAACAGGACTGGGGATGTAGCTCAGTGTTAAAGTACACCTGGATTCAATCTCCAATACCCTAAAAAAATAAAATAGGCAGAGCAGGGGGCATGACTCCATTTACTTAACTAGTCTTGGCCATAGAATAAAGAAGGAAAGCTCTCAAATTTGTTTTGAGGAAGCTAGTCCAATTTTAACATCAACACTCAACACAGATAGTGTATTAGTATTCTATTGCTGCATAACAAATTATCATAAACTTGGAAGCTTTAAATATCACACACATGACCTTAAAGTTCCTTGGGCCAGGAACGTTAGAGAGCCAGGTCCTCTTCTGGGCCACACAAGGTTGTAATGAAGATGTCAAATAAAGCTACTTTCTGAAACACCTGGAAATTGGAGGACCTCTTCAAGCTCATACAAGTTAGTAGCAGAATTAATTTACTTAGGCTTGTAAGACTGAGGCCATTAGCACCTTGAGGCCACCTCTCTCCATAGGCAGAGTCTGTGCCTCTCCAAGGACAGCAGGAACATCTCTAGGAACAGTCCAGTTCTGCTTAAGGGCTTTAAGTCAGACCCACCCAGTATAATCTTCCTTTTTATTAACTCAAACTTAACTGGTTTGGGACCTGAATTACACCTGAAAAAATCCCTTCACCTTTGCCATGCAGCCTAGCCTAGTTGTGGGAGTGACACCAATCATACTCACAGGTCCCATCTACACTCAAGGGGAGGGTATTATACAGGGTAGGCCTATGAGGAGTGGGAATCTTGGGAGCCATCCTAGAATTCTTCATAAGATGAAGTTTAAAAAGAATAGGGTAGTTTGAAAGAACAAGGTCTAGCTGCAACTGAGTATTTGGCAGCACCTAACAAAGTTATAAAGTTTTAGAGAAGGGAAACAGAGAAGTCCGAATTGCACCCTGGAGTATTTTCCAAAGTGTAGCACAGGTAAATGGAGCCTGGCAGAGTATGGCAGGCATGCTAGAGGAAACAGATTGGAGTTCATGTCTGCTGAGGTGGCTGGGATTTGGCAGAGGTTGGAAAGATAGGACACTGGAAAGAAGTAAATTGCAACAAAGAAAACCTGAGAATTTCCCAGTGGATCTATGACCAATTTCTAACCTGCTCAGGTATGATTTAGCAGAGAAGATCTGGTAAGTGGCAGATTTCACAGGTTATATAATGCTCAAGAGACATTGGAATTGCACCCATTCCAGGGCTGAGAGACTTTGGTGAATCTCCCAGCCATTCAGTTGAGACCCTAAGAAGGCTATAACACCCTGAGAGAGGAGATTGTTATCCAAATTGCCTTTCAGAAGCAGATGTAAATCTGCTATTGTGTTGTCACTTCTCTCACTGACAAAATACTCCAGATGGATACTCAAATTAAAAGGAAGAAGGATTTATTTTGGCTCAAGGTTTCAGAGGTTTCAGTCCATGGTTGCTTTGGGTCTGTGATGGAACAGAAGATGAGAGGAGCACATAGTAGAAACTGCCTGTTCACATTATGATAGTCAGGAAGCAGAGAGGAAGAGAAAGGGCCCAGGGTCCCAAATCCCCTCAAAGGGTACACCTCCAGTGACCTAACTTCCCCTAAATAGGCCCTATCTCTTAAAGTTTCCACCAGTACCCAATTGTAACATAGGCTGGGAACCAAGTCTTTAACACATGGGCCTTTGGGGGATATTTCAAATCCAAATTATAGTTGCTATGAAAGATGATAACCTCATCTGTGGCCTGAAATTATCTCTGAAAATTTTATATGCACTATGTAGCACTCAACCAAAAATAAATAACTAGGAATAATTTTTTAAAAAAACAAGACTGAAACAAAATTGAAATGGAAACAGCTACAGGCAAATTAGATATAAGAGCCTTAAAGCAGACTCTCATATAACTGTGTTTATAGTCAGGAAATTAAATGACAAGATGAAGAATTTAAGTAAAGAACCAAAAACTATAAAATAGAACAGAATGGAAATACTAGAACTGAAAAGTGTGACAAATTACATACTCATTTATGGGTTAAAGAGCAAATTAGACACAGCCAAAGAGAGAATTAATAAATTGGACAGTAGTTTAAAAGAAAATTTCCAAACTAAAAGGTGAAAAACAAAGGGAAGAGCATGAAACTTGTTTTAGAACATGTCCCTTTATCCTGTAGGTGTAAATGAAGTCCCACAAGGAGAGGAAAGTGTGGGTCTGTATGACTTTGGCAAGCCACTTCTCTTAATCCATTCTGTGCTGTTATAACACAACATGAGACCAGGTAATTTATAATGAATAGAAATTTATTTCCACACAGTTCAGGAAACTGGAAAATCAAGATCAAGTTACCTCCAGCATCTGGTCGGTGTCTTCTTGCTGCATCATAACATCACAGAAGGAATCAAATGGCAGAAGGGCAAATAGAGGGCAAGAGAGATAAAAGGAGGTCAAACTTGTCCTTTTATATGGAATCCACTCCCATGATAATGGCATTACTGCATTCATGAGATCAGAAACCTCATGTCCTAATCACCTCTTAAAGATCTCTCCTTTTAGCACCATCACATTGGGGACTAAATTTCCAACACATGCTTTTTGAGAGACACATCAAACCATAGTACTACTTATATTCTTAGCTTCAGTTCTTTTGTAATTGGGGGTGTAATAATCTGCCTATATATGGGCAGATTAAATTTAAATTACATTAAAGCTCTAGGCTCAATACCCAGCACATGGTAAGTACAAGCAATGGAAGCTGTAGTATATTATTACATTATCAAAACAGGAATGTGGAAAAGTATGAAAGAACAAAGTTACATGTGAACCAGACAGATACTAAAAAGCCCTCAGTAATTTCGTGTTAAAATAAAATTGCTGTGGAAAATATCTTACAAACAAAAATAACCACCTTAGGACTTAGAAGGAGATTGAAAGAACATTTATAATACAACCAACTTCATCTTGAGGTAATATAGTTGCATTGCAAGAAAAGATATGGTTGTGTCTGTGTGTGTGTAAGAGAGACTAGCCATGGACAAAGACAGAGAGACTGATGGATTGATTTTAGATGGATTGATTTTATCATTGTTGAAGATAAATGTCAAACCTCTGCCAAGATACATATATTCATAAAGGAGAAGTGGCTGATTATGTGTGAATCTGCTCAAGAGAGGGAAAAGAGTGAAGGAACATGATTTCAGGACTAGCACAGTAATTAGAACAGCAGTGTGCTAATTAAGGCTCATAAATTTAATGAAACTATTAGCATTTTCTCTTGCAAGAAAAGGTGGATTTTTTTTTCCCCAGGAAATGACACCTGTGAACAATTATCACTCTTATTATTGCTATTAAGATTATTTACATAAGTTGTGCTCATTTAGCACTCACTTCTGTTAATGATTTTTTCCAACACCTGATCTCACACTAGATTCACTCTCCCTGGCTAGGAAAGTACTTTGGAGATTACTGATAATTAATAGTATAGCACAAATAGACACAACCATTGTGAGGAAAACTATGGTACTGTTATTTTGCCATCTTTGTGAGCAGAGCTTTTGTTTAATAGAAAAAAATGCTTCAAAATCTTTTGAGTGTCTGTAAGAGCCTGGTCTGTGAACACAGCCTTCTCAGGGATTCTTCAGCGACAACTTACTGAGTCCCTACTCCATGCTTGGGGGAATCTGGGGATATGATATGAGGATAGGTTTAGGATACAAACATAAATTTAAAAGATGTAATTATTGCACTAAATAAATATGTTTATGATGAACCTCTGAGATGGAGTGTACCCATTAGGAATTTTCATATTGTGAGTTATAGAGAAATCTAACCCAAATTGGCTTAAGCCATTGAAGGAATTTTTAAGCACTCTTAACTGTTTTTCAGGCCTTAGGTAAGACTTAACCTAATGTTCCAGGGGTTGAATTTATTCAATTGATGTTTTTTTTTAAATTGATGTTATTTTTTAGTTGTAGGTGGACAGAATATCTTTATTTTATTTTTATGTGGTGCTGAGGATCGAACCCAGTGCCTCCCGCATGCTAGGCCAGCACGCTACCACTGCGCCATAACCCCAGCCCCTCAATTGATGTTTATTAAGACTTGTAGTCACCGAGAACACATTCATGTGCAAAGAGAGACAAGCTCCATGTTCTCATTGAGTTTGCATTTTAGAGAAGGATAACAGACATAAGAAAATGCCAAATGTTTAAAGGGAATTAAGATGGTGTAGTAGAGTGTGTTTGGGTGGCTACTTGGTTTGAAGTGCTCAGAAAGACTTCTCTGAGGAAATGGTATTTAGAAATGACAAGAAGCAGCCCACTAAGCTAAGACTGGAGGGAAAAGTTTCCAGGTAATTGGACCAGTTGTTACAAGGGCCTTGAAGCAGGAAGGAAATGGTGCAGGTGTCAGGGCTAAGGCACATGGGAAGGGAGACAGCAAGAGAAGGATGCAGACATCAGACCACTACGCCACAGGAAAGAGGCTGAACTGTTTTCCAAATACGACAGAGAATGTTGGAGGATTTCTTGAACAGGATAGTGACGTTATCTAATTTATATTTCAAAAAATGTGTCTGTGGCTGGGCGTGGTGATGTACACCTGTAATCCCAGTAGCCCAGAGGTGGAGGCAGGAGGATTGTGAGTTCAAAGTCAGCCTCCTAGAAGTGGGATAGCAGGCTCAAATGGTGGTTCCATTCCAAGTTTTCTAAGGAATCTCCATACTGCTTTCCAGATTGGTTGTACCAATTTGCAGTTCCACCAGCAATGTAAGAGCGTGCCTTTTTCCCCACAGCAAAAGTGAGACGCTAAGCAACTCACTGAGACTCTGTCTCTAAATAAAATACAAAGTAGGGCTGGGGATGTGGCTCAGCGGTCGAGTGCCCCAGAGTTCAATCCCCGGCACCTCCCCCCAAAAAAAGTATCTATGGGATGCTGTATTAATTTTCTAATGCTGCCATATTAAATGGCAAACAACATAGGCTTGAAAGAACACACAATCGCATATGCCTTCTTTCATAGTATTGTAGTCAGAAGCACAGGCACAGCATGGCTTGGCCATTTCCTCTATGCAGAACCACAATACTATGACATCTAGCCTCCCTTTTGGAGGCTCCAGAGATGAAGCCACTTCTGGGTTCATTCAGGATGAAGAACCAAGGGTCTTATTTTCTTTGCTGTTTCCCAGCTGGGGGCCACCCTTAGCTCCTGGAGGCCTCTCTCTGGTCCTCACTCCTGTCCCTGCATCTCAAGCCTTCACACTGACACACCTCTCCTGCTCCCTCTCTGCTGCATCTCTCTGACTTCAGATAGGAGAGGGTCCTCACATGATTAAATGGCACTCACCAGGTAACAGAGAAGACTCCCCCGTCTCAAGGTTGGTAATTTTCAGCACATCTGCAAAGACCCTTTGGCCAAGTAGCATGACATATTCATGGTTCTAGAGATTAAGAAGAGGGCACCTTTGGGGGAAGAAGATGTTCATTGGCACACCACAGATGCTGCATGGAAATTAGACTTGTGTGGGCAGCAGGTAAGATTGGAAGCAGGGAGACCAGTCATAAGGAGATGTGTTTGGGATCACTGTGGGATTGTAGAAGAGAAAGAGAAGTTGATAGGATTTACTGGCAGGTCAGACATTAGAAATAATGGAAAGGGGGATTAAAGGGAAACACCTGGGTTTTGTCTTGGGCACTGGGCACATGATGATGATACCTTTTCTTGAGATGGAGAGGACTGGAATCATAGTCATGGTTGGTGTTAAACAAATATTTCTGGTCCTCCCTTTTTCCTGACTCCCTCATGGCTAGGTGGGGCTTTGTGACTAGTTTGGAGTCATGATATGGATCAAAACATTTAACTGTCAGTAGGAAATCCTCCAGCACTCTCTCTCCTAGATAGTGCTGCTCCAACAACCTGGAGTCCTAGGATAAGGATGATATGGAGTGGAGGTTCCCACCAGCTTGCATTCAACATGTACCATGAGAGATAAACTTGTGTTGATTTAAGTCCTAAAATTTGGGGGTTGTTTATTACTGCACCACAATCTCATCTATCCTGACTTGATTTACCAGGGGTGGAGCAGGCCTTTATTAAGAGCCAAAAAAAAAGAGTGATAGATTAGCCATGCTAGTTTGGGACGCTCAGTGATTGGTATGACCAGAACCCGAGCTTCTCTGCCCACCTCACTTTTTGTTTTGTTTTGTTTTTTGTTATCAGGAATTGAACTCAGGGGCACTCGACCACTGAACCACATCACAGCCCTGTTTTGTGTTTTATGTAGAGACAGGGTCTCACTGAGTTGCTTAGCGCCTCGCCCTTGCTGAGGCTGACTTTGAACTCGCGATTCTCCTGTCTCAGCCTCCCTAAGTGCTGGGATGACACTGGCGCCCGGCAGCCCCACCTCACTTTTGTACTTCGGTGAGTACACTTTTTAACTCCATTCTCAGATCTGTTCCTGTTTCTAGAATAGATGCCAGATAGCTCAAAGTTCCCACAGTGAGGCTTTTTGCTCTGGCTTGGTTCATGTGGTCATCTTAGAACCCATCCAGGACTAGAGTAATGGCTAGATAATAACTTAGACCTGAGTCACTTTCTATCTCTGGGGTTGAATGTGGGATTGACCTCACATAAATCACATGGCTAGGAAAATCAGAGTATTATTGAGGGAGAAGAAAGAAGTAGATGCTAGGAATGCTTGTTTGCTATAAGAAAAGACCATTTTCAAATTCCTATTTTGAGTCTGTCACTTGTTCTTGCTGCTTTTTTATTGTCTTATCAGTATTCCCATCCTCCATGGGACCCTTATGAACACTGATAACTTCAGTGAGCATGGATGAGAATGTCTTGCACATTCCGTCCGCCCTCAGATTTATTTTCACATTTTCCATAAAAATGTATTAGTCTGTTTTCTGTTGGTGTAACAGGATACCTGGGACTGTGTATTTTATAAGGAAAAGAGATTTATTTAGCTCACAGACTTGGAGACTGAAAGTTCAAGATTGTGTGTCAGCCGGGCACGGTGGTGCACACCTGTAATCCCAGCAGCTCGGGAGGCTGAGATGGGAGGATGGAGAGCTCAAAGCCAGCCTCAGCAATGGAGAGCTGCTAAGCAACTCAGTGAGACCCTGTCTCTAAATAAAATACAAAATAGGACTGAGGATGTGGCTCAGTGGTCGAGTGCCCCTGAGTTCAATCCGTGATACCAAAAAAAAAAAAAAAAAAAAAGATTGTATGCCCCATTCCCATTCTCTTTGGCTCTGGTGAGGGCCTTGGCTACAGCTCTACTTGGCAGAAACCATCATAGCAGGAGCACACACGCAACGGGGAGACAGCAGGAAGCCAGAGAGATTCAGCATGCTTTTTGTTTTGTTTTGTTTTGGCTGTGCTGGTGAATGAACCCAGGGCTTGAACGCTTTTTGTTTGTTTTAATTTTTTTTAGTTGTTGATGGATCTTTATTTTATTCATTTATTATTTTTTATATGTGGTGCTGAGGATGGAGCCCAGTGCCTCACGCACAGCTAGGCAAGTGCTCTACCACTGAGCCACAGCCCCAGCCTCGGGCTTGAGCTTTTTATAACAACCTGATTTTCTAAGAACTATCCAGGATCCTGAAGAAACTACATTAGTTCCTTGCATTAGGCATCACCTTTTAAAGGTTCCACCACTTGGACATTGCCACGCTGCCACCAAGCTTCCAATGCATGTGACTTTGGGGGACACACTATTCCTAATCATAGCAGAAGCTATGAAACAATAAGTAACATATTTTTGTCACTGCCATAACTATAATAAGTCACCACATAGAGAGATGTGTGCAAAACCTGCAGCCTCCCTGCTTGGAGCAGGTAGGTTCCCTCCATTACTCACATCCCCTTTTTTTTTTAAAATATATTTTTAATTGTTGATGGATCTTTATTTTATTCATTTATTATTTATATGTGGTGCTGAGGATCGAACCCAGTGCCTCATGCATGCTAGGCGAGCGCTCTACCACTGCACCATAACTCCAGCCCCCCTACATCCCCTTTTTAAAAGAGTATGCTTCCTCAGCTTCTGCTGAGCAGTTAGGAGACCACACTCATGATCCCCTATCCAGCTGTCTTTCCCAAGAGGGCCTGCTAAAAAAGAGGCCCTCCTCTGCATGCTCGGCATTGTGACTCAGGGACTGAAGTCAGCGTCTATTGCATTACAAAGTCATGGGGCTGGAGCAGCATCAGAGCAGACAGAGCCACCTGCAGCCTGCAGTGAGGAAAACACCACAAAGTCATGAGTGATAAGGATTCAGGTGCCTCCAGTTAGTCACAGAGAAGAATCCTGAGCTGGGAACTCATAGTGCCCACTCCTCGCAGCCCCTCCTGAAGCTCAGCCTTGCTCCCCATTCTTGGAGTCCATGACCCCTGTCATGGCCTGAGCTAGTATGAGCAAATGTCTATTCCTTGCAGCCAAAGGATCCCAGAAGACACACAGGTGAAGGCAGAGTTGTCCTGGGTCTGGTTTTCTTGAGACAGACATCTAATGTAATGTTCTTTGTAATATTCTTTTCTCTCATGGCACCATTTGCATACAGTTAATATGGTCATTGGCACCCTGAATTATGGTTAATCTCTTTCTACCCTTCTCATTATGCTTTGAAATTCCTGAGGACAGGGACTATTTTATTTTATTTTATTTTATTTTTTCTCTTCAAAGCCCCAGTGGATGCTCAGAGTGAGTATGGAGTAAAGGTTTATTGCACTGGATTCCACAGGTGAGGTCAGGTTCAAATGATGCTCAGGGAGCTGTCCTCAATGGGTTTCAGCCAAGGACAGGAATGGAAAGACCAGGAGCATGTCGTCTGGCAAACCAACTTTCCCTTCCCATTGTCTATCAAATAAACTGAAAAGGAATGTGTGCTTATGAAAACCTCACTTAAATATATGGGTACTCAGGCCAACAGCCTCTCCATTATTATAAAGACAGAATATATTTATTTGAAGAAATTATAACGAGGTGGGGATACATCTCAGTAGTAGGGCACTTGCTAGCATGTGCAAGACCAGCGGAAGGAAGGATAGAGGGGAGAAAGAGAGCAAGAGAGGGAAGAGTGAGTGAGTGAGCGAGTGAGTGAGTGAGTTATAGGACATGCGAAGAAACAAGAAAGTGTAATCCATAAGCAGGAAATAGAAGTTGCCTATAAGATAGCACAGATGTCTGATTTAACAAAGATTTCCAGGCAGTTGTTCAAAATATGTTCAAAGAAATAAAAGAAACCATGCTTAAATAAGTATGAGGACAATGTCTTCTTGAACTAAAAAATATCAATGGAGAGGGAGAAATTAATGCCATACCTATCAGGATGACTATTTTCAAAAACAAAAGCAGAAAGAATCAAGTGTTGGCAAAGATATAGAGAAATTAGAACTCTTGTGCGCTGTTGGTGGGAATGTAAACAGTGGAACTAACTAAAGCAGTATGGCAACTTCCTAAGAAATAAAGCTAGAATTTCCACATGATCCAGAAATTCCACTTCAGGGTACATAACAACAACAACAAAAGATTAAAAGCAGGGTTTCAAAGAGATATGTACACCAATGTTCATAGTAGCATTATTCACAATAACTTGAACATGGAAGAAACCCAAGTATCCATCTGCAGGTAAATTAATAAGCAAAATATTGTATATTGACACAATGGAATATTACTATTACTCTACCATAAAACGGAAGGGAACCAGGCATGTATCTGTAGTCCCAGCTACTCAGGAGGCTGAGACAGGAGGATTTCTGGAGCCCAATAGTTGGAGGCCAGCCTGAGCAACATAGTGAGATCTACCTTTAAAAAATTTCTTTAATGTGCTACAATATGTCCCTTAAAGACATTAGGCTAAGTGAAATAAGCTAGTCAAACAAACAAACAAACAAAAAAACTCTGTATGATTCCATTTATCTCAAGGTATTAGAATAGTCAAAATTATAGAGATAGAATGATGGTCTCTGGTGGGTGGAGGAGATAGGGAGCTATTATTTAATGGGTATATAGTTTCAGTTTTGCAATATGAAAGAAGTTACAGAGATGATGGTGGTGATAGTTGCACATTATAAATGTATTCAATACCACTAAACTGTAAACTTAAAAGTGTAAGGTGGTAAATGCTGTTATAAAATATTGGGGGCTGGGATTGTGGCTCAGTGGTAGAGCACTTGCCTTGCATGCATGAGGCACTGGGTTCAATCCTCAGCACCACATAAAAGTAAATAAAATAAAGATATTGTGTCCATCCACAACTAAATATATATATATATATATATATATTTATATATATATATAAATATATATATTTATATATATATATGAAAACCGGGAAAAAAGCAGATGAGTGGGAAAAGATATTGCTCAATCCCCCACCCAACACTAGCATAATCTCCTCACTGACACTAATCACAAAACTCTGAAGTGGCAACATGACTTGGGGATAATAATTATTATCAGGCACAAAAGGGGATGTTTCACAATAATAAAGGAGTCTATTTATCAAAAAGACATAACAATCCTAAAAGTGTTTGAACCTAGGAACAAACTTCAAAATAAATGAAGCAAAAATAAACATAATTGAAAGAATAAATAGATTAATCTAGAAATATAATTAAAGATGTCAACACTGCTCTCATTAATCAATTGAACAAACACAGAAGACTTGATTCTCAACCAACTGGATCTAATTGGCATTTGGAGGATCGCTCTGTACAACAAAAGAACACACACATTCTCTGTAAGTGCACATAGAGTATTGAGCAACATGCACTGCAGATCAGTTCACAAAGCAAGTCTCTGTAAATTTACAGGGCTTGAAATCATGTAAAGGGTGTTCTCTGGAAATAAAAGAATTAAATTGCATATCAATAACAGAAAGATATCTGGAAACCCCACAAATATTTGGAAATTAAAAAACATATTTTCAAATAATCCGTGGCCCTGCACTCCAAAGAAGCTAAAGGGAAACTAGAAAAAATCTGGAGCTGAACCAAAAAGAGAACATAACATATTAAGACATATGAGATGTAGCTAAAGCAGAGAATAAAAAAAGTTTTATAGCTTTGAATGCTTTGGTAGGAAAGAAGATGAGTTAGAAACCAATGACCTAAGCTTCTACCCTATGAAACTAGATAGGACAAATTAAAAGAGCACAAAGAGGGCTGGAATTGTGACTCAGTGGTAGAATGCTTACCTTGCACGTGGGAGGTACTGGGTTCCATCCTCAGCACCACATAAAAATAAAAAAAAGATATTGTGTCCAGATGGACAACTAAAAAATTTTTAAAAAAAGAACACAAGGAAATAATAAGGATGAGTGAGGAAATGAACAAAATAGAAAAAAGACAAGCAATAGAGAAAAATCAATGACATCAAAACTGGTATTATGGAGAAATCAATAATATTGATAATTAGACTAATGTCTGAAAAAGAGAAGACACAAACCATCCACACCAGGAATAAAAGAGGGACATCACTACAGATCCTGTAGACAGTAAAATAAAAATGAGAATATTATGAACAATTTTATGTCAAAACATTCACAACTTAGATAAATCTAAAAATTCTTCAAAAATACAAATGACCAAAACTGACTTAAGAAAAAAATAAAATCTAAATAGCTTTATGTTTCATGAAGTAATAGTTGTCACGCTTTATTAGGCATCAGGCTCATCTGAGTTTGATCCCATTAGTCTGGGTGAGGTGGAGAAGAAAAGTTTTAATAGGTTCTTAGATAAATGAAATGCTGCTCACTTACTTACAACACATTGAGAACTGCTGTCTTTTTTTTTTTTAAGTGGGCAAATCTTCCTTTATTTCTCTTAAGCAGTTTCACAGAAACTTAGTTGGAAGAGTCCTTGAGGCTTCCAGACCAGTTTCCAAACCTTAGCATTACCTGAGAGGCCTTATGAAAATACAAGGTCCTGAGTCCAATGGAGACCATTAGCTTGGAATCTCTGGGAATGAGAATTGCTGTCTTTTCTCCCCCTTTCTTTCCACTTTTCCAAGGTCTTTGTATTTATTTTTTCTGTTCCCCACAAGCTCTACTGTGGTATAATTGACAAAGAAGAATGATAGGTAGCCAGGTGTGGTGGCCCACACCTGTGATATCAGCAGCTTGGGAGGCTGAGTCAGGGAGATCACAAGTTCGAAGTCAGCCTCAGGAAAAGCAAGGCACTAAGCAATTCAGAGAGACCCTGTCTCTAAGTAAAATACAAAATAGGGCTGGGGATATGGCTCAGTGGTCAAGTGCCCCTGAGTTCAATCCCTGGTATCCTATCCCCCAAAAAAGGGGAAAAAAAGAATAATAGGTGTTTTAGATGTACAAGATGACATTTTGATATTCATATTCATTATAAAATGATTACCACAATCAAACTAATTAGCATTCATTACTTATTTTTAAAATTTTTTTTGGTTGTACATGGATACAATACCTTTATTTTATTTATTTATTTTTATGTGGTGCTGAGGATCAAACCCAGTGCCTCACATGTGCTAGGCAAGCGCTCTACCACTGAGCCACAACTCCAGCCCCGCATCCATTACTTCTTATAGTTACTATTTTGTGAGGCTTGGTAGGGTGGAATCGGAGAGAACACATGAGTTTTAACCTTTGCAAATT
Source organism: Xerus rutilus (assembly GCA_028644305.1). NCBI lineage: Eukaryota > Metazoa > Chordata > Mammalia > Rodentia > Sciuridae > Xerus > Xerus rutilus. The sequence goes on from CM053414.1 coordinate 37,093,788, forward strand.
CCAAGTATGTAGTGCAGTATTAATAATTTCAGTCACCAGGCTGTACATGAGATCTCCAGAACATAATCATCCTACACAACTGAAGTTGTTTACCCTCTGATCACCATTTTCCCATTTCTCTGCCACCCCCAACTCCTGGCAACCCATCTTCTACTCTATCTCTGCATAGTTCAATGATTTTTAAATTCCACCTATAATGTGATCATTCAGTATTATTCCAGTTAACCTAATGTCCTCCAGGTCCATTTATGTTGACACAAAAGACAAGACTTCCCTCTTTTCTGAGGCTGAATAACATTCCATTAGGTGTGTGTTTTCTTTATCCATTCATATCTCAATGGACACTTATGTTGGTTCCGTATCTTGGCTATTGTGAATAATGCTGTAACAAACATGGGAATGCAGATATCTCTTTAAGGTCTTGATTTCAGTTGCATTCTGAGGAACCTCCATACTGTTTTCCATAATGGCTGTTCAAATTTGCATTCTTGCCATGCTGGTGCCCAGATCCAGGCCCAGGACTGCCCTTGCACTAAGTGGATGTCCATGCTGTCACTCCCCAGCCTGCATCCATCTTGGGACACTGCAGTCATTGCTATAGTCCTCCCCATATAGTAGCCTCCACCTTGGGACAACAGACAGGGCCTGGAGGCAGCTGCCTGCCACAGCACAGCATGCCACAGCACTGCATCTCTGAACAGGCAGCCGAAAGCCATTGTAAGTCCCACCCTTTCAGCCCCATCTCTGAAAGTGGTTGCATTCATCTTGGGCCACCCCCACTGCTATCTTGACTTACCTCCACTACCACGACCACCATCTTTAGTTGCAGTAGCATCCATCTGGGGACATCTTCCGGGCATGGAAGTGAACACCAAGGTGAGGTACAGGTAATTTGCAGGGTCACTACAAGATCATAGAGTAGAAACTGCAATACCTCAGATCAGCACTGCAAGAAAGGAAGACATAATCAACATGAAAAAACAAGTGAAGAAAATGCCCCCAAAAAGATACTACAATAATAGAATCCATTGATGGTATAGTTGATGAAATGTCAGAGAAGGAGTTCAGAATGTACATAATTAAAATGACCTGTGAATTAAACAATGACCTAAGTGAGCAAATACAGGCAAAAATTGATCACTCTAACAATGAGACAAGAGAGCAAATACAGGTAACCACTGATCACATCAACAAAGAGAAAAGGGAGCAAATACACATAGAAAAGGATTACTTCAAGAAAGAGATAGAGATTCTGAAAAAAAATCAGAAATTCTTGAAATGAAGAAGACAATGAACCAAATAAACTCAATAGAAAGCATCACCAACAGACTAGATCACTTGGAAGATAGAACCTCAAATAATGAAGACAAAATATACAATCTTGAAAATAAAGTGTTTCACCTGAACAGATATTTCTTCAAAGAAGACATACAAATGGCCAATAATTATGTGAAGAGGTGTTCAGCATCACTAATCATCAGCAAAATGAAATCAAAATCACAATGAGTTACCAACCCACTCCTGTTTGGAGGTGTCATGAAAAAGACGCTGCTTGTTCTCTCTTATATGTGGATGCCAAAAATAGTTAATATGCTTTTTCTTCTATTCAGGTCCTTTGCCCATTTTTAATCAGGTTATTTGTTTTTGAGAATTGGTATCTTAATAAAATTGCATTTTTTATTAAAAAAAATCTTTCAGGAGAGTTCCATTTCCATGTTGGCTGCATGAAGAATTCTGTGGACCTGCTCCCCAGTGAAACAAGCATAACTAGAAAGAGTATTTCTAAAGCCCAATCATTTAAAGTTCATGGAAATTGTCTTAAGGGCATACAGCAAATGAAGAAACGTTTATTCAAGTAAATCAATTAAAACCTGGTTAAAAGAAAAACAATAAGAGTCTGGGGCATATGAACCAGTCTTTTCTCCCCTTGGCCCCTCCCAGCTCAATATGAGAGAACCCCCTCTCTAAGCAGGTGTAGCCAAAAATACAGGCTCCCTCTCCTCCAGCCAAATAGATGGCCATGGTATCTTTCCAGGAGAGGCAAGCCACCAGTATTCTTCTCCTCCAACTCTAGTTACAGGTTAAAGAGGTTAAACTCCAGGCAAGTGTGGTCAAGAGGTTTGGGACTCCATTCTTCCACCTAGGAACACAAATAGACATGACACACTGAGAACACTCAGCCCCAATTACCCTCAATCTGACCTATTCATCATGCTAAGATTCAATGCTAGGAAAGACAAGCTGGGAAGACCAAAGGCTACCACCTTTACCCAGTGTCCTCCTAACGCAGTGGAGTCACTCAAAAGTGAGACACAGGTCTGGAGTGTGGCTCAGAGATTTTCCCCAGGATGAAGGGCAAACTGTAAGAACAGAAATCTCTGAAGCTCTCCCCAAAGGAGCTGACTTTATTTTAAATAATGTAAAGGAGTCTAAGCCCAAGAGCCCTCTCAAATGCAATGGAGTGTTTGTTTGTTTGTTTGTTTGTTTGTTATAAGCTAAAGAAGGATGGAAGCTTCACAAGAACCACATGCTAAACTATAGAACAGCTGGTTTGTCAGAAAGAACCAGGGAAATAGATTCCTAAGAAGAGCCTTTCTGGGGTCAAAACTAACCTTAAACATTGGCCTCAAGAATACCACTAACAGAATCAGACTTGGGAGCAATTTGGATCCCAGGGTGTTGTTGAAATGAAGAGAGAATCCAACTAACAATCAATGAAGCCTACAGAGAGTATGTTCATGGGCAGACTGTTGAACAAAACAGTGCTAAAACTAGTCATGATAGGGTTGCAGTGCACACGCCCAGTACTGTGTGTAGCTTTGTAGGGACTCCACTCAAACCATCTAGCCAGTCACTAAACAAATAAAAAAGCAAATTACAGCAAGTTGTAGGAGGGCAGATAGAATCCACATTATCTAAAATGTCCATTTTTCAACCAAAAAAATCTAAGATGTGCAAATAAACATGAAAGTGTGAACTGTAGGCAGGAAAAACACAGGCAATAGAACAGCCTGCAGGATAGCCACCATGTCAGATTTGACAAAGATTTCAAAGCAGCCTTTTAAAATATGTTCAAATAAGTAAAGAAATCCATACTTTATGATGGCTGGGGCTGGGGCTATGGCTCAGCGGTTGAGCGCTTGCCTCGTATACGTGAGGTACTGGGTTCGATCCTCAGCACCACATAAAATAAATAAAGATATTGTGTTCATCTACAACTAAACAAAATATTTTTTTAAAAAAAGTATGATGGCAATGTCTCATTAAATAAAAGATCAGTGGAGAGGTAGAAAATATTTTAAAGAGCCAAATTAAAATTCTGGAGTTGAAAAATATGAAAACTTAAATTAAAAAAATAGAATGGCTCGGACTGGGGCGGTGGCTCAGTGGCAGAGCGCTTGCCTGGCATGTGCGAGGCACTGGGTTCGATTCTCAGCACCACATACAAATAAGTAAAATAAAGGTCCATCAACAACTAAAAAAAAAAATATATATATATATATATATATATAATAAAAAAAATAGAATGGCTCAACAATAGATTTAAACTGCAGAAGAATCAACAAACCTGAAGATAGATCAATAGGGATCATGCAACCAGAAAAACAGAGAGAGAGAAAATAAAGAAAAATGAAGAGACTTACATTTCTTTGAGATACAACTAGATATGTAAACATAGAGCCTGGCATAGTGGTGCACACCTGTAATCTAGTGACTTGGGAAACTAAGGCAGGAGGATCTCGAGTTTGAGGCCAGCTTCAGCAACTGAACAAGGCCCTAAGTGACTTAGCAGAACCTTGTCTCAAAATAAAAAAAATATAAAGGGCCAAGGATGTGGCAATGTACCTCTGAGTTCAATCCCCAGTATACAAAACAAAAAACAAAATAAAACAAAACAAAACTCCAACATATGTATAAATGGAAAATCAGAAGGAGAGAGGGAAAAAGACAATATATATATATGAAACCCAATGGGAAGATGGGAAACCCAATGAGATTAACACTGACCTCTCATCAGAAACAATGGTGGCCAGAGACAGAGGGGTAATATGTTCAAAGTGCTTAAAGACCAAACAATCTGGAATTCTATAGGCAGCAAAACTATTCTTAAAAACATGAAGAAGAAATTACGATGTTCCCAGAGAAATAGAAATTGAGAAAAGTCATTGCTATTAGAAGTATCCTATTCAAAAATTACTAAAGAGAATCCAGGCTAAAATGAAGACACTAGACAATAACTCAAATCCACATGAAGAAATAAAGACCACTAGAAAATGAAACAACACCAGTAAATATATAGTATAGATGTATTTTTTGCTTATGGCTCTTTTTCCCCTGTCTGATTTAAAAGACAGATGCATAAAGCAATAAATACATCTGAACATTTTATTCTTTTTAATACTGTTATAAATGGAACTTTTCTTAATATCATTTCCAGAATATTCACTGCTAATGCAGTAAATATACTTCTAATGTATAGAAGTACTAATGAATTTTTATATTGATCTTATCTCTTGCAACCTAGATGAGCTCTTATTCATTCTAATAGCTTTTTCAGTAGAATCTTTAGGATTTCATACCTAGATGATCATTCCATTCGCAAGTGGATATAGTTTTACTTTATTTCCAATCTGGATGCCTTACAATTCTTTTCTTCACTAAATTCCCTAGCCAGAACCTCTAATAACATGTTAAATAGAGTTGGAAAAAGCAGGCATCTTTTTCTTTTTACTGACCTTAGGGGGTGTATTAGTCAGACTTCTGTTACTGTAACAAAATCCCGAGGTAATCAACTTACAAAGAAATTGGCTCACAATTTTAAAGGTTTCCATCCATGACTGGTCAGTCCTGTCACTTTGGGGCCTGTGGTAAGGCAGTACACTATGGTGGGGAGCACATGGTGATGCAAATCCTCTCACCTCACAGCTGAGATGCAAAAAGAGAAAAGAGGAAGAGGAAGGGCCTGAGGTCCCACTATCCCTTTCAAGGGCATGTCTCCCAGTAACCTCTCACTTGGCTCTGCCTTTTAAAGGTTCCACCACCTCCCAATAGCACCACAGGGTAGGGACAAAGTCTTTACCATATGGACCTTTGAGGGACATTTCTTCAAACCATAGTCGGGGGAGGGCGTTTAGTCTTTTAATATTAAGTACGATATTATCTGTGGTTCTTTCATAAGTTCCTTATATTAACTTAAGGAGTTTTATTTCTAGCTTTTTGAGCATTGTTATTATGAAAGGTCATTGCCTAAAGACCAATCTGAAGAATATGTTGAGTGAGGTGCATGAGTATCTAGGTTATATTGGTGAATTCTGATTTTTGGATGGCCAGAATGATTTCCATCAGAGACAAGCAGAGCAGTCTCTGAAAACAACACTATGAGAAAAAAGATCATACTATGTATGTTAGCCTCCACTGAAGTATGTTGCTTATCCCCTTGTCTTCAAGCCATGCCCACTGCCCTCCACAATCAAATCTGGAGTATCATAGAATTTACAGGAGGAAAGAGAGAGAGAGAGATGTTTCTAATGAAGAACTAGCAACAGATATATCTTTTATTTTTCTCTTGCAGTACAAGGGATTGAACCCAAGGGTGCTCTACCACTGAGCTACACCCCCAGCCCTTTCCCTTTTTAGTTTGAGACAGAGTCTTGCTAAGTTGCTAACGCTGGCCTCCAACTTGCTATCTTCCTGCCTCAGCCTTTCTAGTTACTGGGATTACAGGTGGGCTCCTTTATGCCGGACTTTTTTATTTTTATGCTTGGTCATAAACTTCAGAAAAATTAATCACATGTTATCAGGTAACTGGAAATTAAAACAGCAAGCTGATATCACTACATACCTGTTAGACTACCAAAAATCCAAAATATTGAGGACATCACATGCTGGCAAGGATATAGACCAACAAAACTCTTCATTTGTCACCGGTGGGAACACAAAATGGTACAGCCGCTTTGGAAGACAGTTTGGCAGTTTCTTTTAACTTAAATATGCTCTTACCATTTAATCCAGCAGGCCATCTTCCTATTCTTCATTCAAATGAGTTGATAATAAGTCCACACTAAAATGTGCACACAGATGTTTATAGAAGATCTATTGAAAAGTACAAATCTTGGAAGCAACCATGAAATCCTTTGGTATGAATGAATGAATAATCTGTGGTACCTCTAGGTAATGAAATATTATTTATCACTGAAAAATGAGTGATCCAATCATGAAAAGACATGGAAGGATCTTTGATACATATTACTAAATCAAAGAAGACAATCCAAAAATGCTACTGCTGTGGTATGGTTTGGGTATGGTTTGAGCCTTCACATGTTAAAATTTAATCCTCATTGTTAGATATTAAGAGAGTATAAACTGAATTCAACTATGGTGTTTAAAGGTAGGGCCTTTGGGAGGTGAGTAGGATCAGGTAAGGTCATCTGCGTGGTACCCCTGGGTACCCACTCATACATGCTGCCTGTCTCTTGCCACATCATTACGTGGACCACCTCAGGACTCTGCCAGCTATCTGCAGGCCCTCCATGTTGGGCCAGAACTGTGAGTCAAAATAAACTTCTTTTCTTTATAAAACTTGCCCAGTCTTGGGTGTTGGCACTGTTAGTAAGAGAAAATGGACTAAGACAGCTACATAGTGGATAATTCTTTTCCTATTTGACATGTTGGAAAGAGCAAATAGAGATTGTGGCTGGGAAGGTTAAAGGGGAGGGCAGACTAAATAAGTAGAGCACAGAGGATTTTAGGGCAGTAAAAATACAACTCTATCATACTATCGTCATGGGTACATAGCATCACACATTTGTCTAAGCTCACAGTATGTGCCGCACCAAGAGCGAGCCCTAATGCAATGACAGACTTTGAGCGATAACGGCATTTCAGTGTAGGTTCATCGTTTGCAATAAATGTACCTCTGTCAGAGGACGTTATAATAGGGTAAACTCCGCAGCAGGGAGTAGATGAGAAATTTTTATACTTTCCTATTTCTCTGTGAATCTAAAACTGCCAGTAAAAACAATGTCATTTTTCAAAGGTCAATTAAATCAGTCATTAACAGACTGACCACAAAACTCACAAAGCAAAATAAAATGCAGAGTCTTTGAGCCTAGCATATACAAGCAACACAGTAAAGCAGCAAGAATCACTACTTTCCATGGTCAAGTTTAGGTTTTTTTCTAGATTGACAACCATTAAAGGGACTCAGCATATTAGTAGCTGAGATCTCCACATAAATCATTACGTTATTAGTATTTCTGTGCAAAACCTCAGTGCACGATATTTTAAGAATTCAAATGCAAAACAATTAGTGAGTCATCTGTAAATTTAAGCTGCTTTCTATGTGATTCCCCCAAAATGTAATGGCACTTATCACATTAAGATATTTCAAATTAATTTTCCCTTCACATATATAATGCACTCCATTAAACCTAAGTTATAATGCACATTATTTTCTAATATTTTCTAATATCCTTCCAAGAGATTAGGAGGATGGAAGCACAGAAGCACAGGATTCTGCCTGGGTGTCCTCACTTGCCAGGAGCAGGACCTTGGGCACATTATCTGTGTCTCAGTTTCCTGAACTGTAAATAGATTAAATCAATAGTCTTATCCCATAGGGTTTTTGAAAGGATTAAATGAGTTAATAATTTAAAGTTCTTATAACAGTGCCAGGCGCAGAGTAAGCACCTAATAAATATTTATTGCTATTATTAACACAATTTTGACACTTCCTAAAAGGGAGTTTGGCTCTTGTAATTATTCTTTTTACCCTCTAGTATAAAATGTTTACCCCTGATGTGGCTAAACTATGTTTTAATAGAAACCTCCCCACCCCTCCTCTTTCTGATCTGTGCCTATCTGAAAATACTTTATGCCATCAGCACAAAAGCAAAGCTAACTTCCCAGAGCATTAGCTCTCCTGAACTTTCCAAGCATGGTCCCAGGGAAGAGCATTTGCCCAGGCCCTCCCCCAGCATGGAGTCTCCTCCCTCCTCTTTCCACATGATTCTCTCCCTCCCTCCTTTCAACTCTGCTCAAACCTTACCTTTTAAGAGAGACCTGCCCTTGTCACCCTAGTTCTATTTCACACTATATCAGCATCTACCGTTCTATCTTTGCTTGTTCTTTTAGTTTTTTCTACTACAATGTAAGTTTCCAAAGGGCAAGGACTTTATCTGGTTCACTGCTCTATCTTCTGCTTCCAGAACCCACTGTAATTAGACTTTCCTGGCCTCCGTAAGTAAAAGAAATCCCCTGTGTTAGCTTCTCGTCACTGTCACAGATACCTGAGAAAAACAACTTAGAGGGGGAAAAATTTATTTTGGCTCATGGTTTCAGTCCACTGTTGGCTGGCTCCAAGGCACATCATGGTAGAAGGAAATGGGGGAGGAAAACTGCTCAGCTTATGGCAGCCAGGAAGCAGAAGACACAGAGAAAGGGGCCGGGCACAAGAAGTACCCTTCCAGGGCACTCTCTCAGTGATCTACTTCCTCCAACTAGGCTCCACTCCTAACATTTTCACCACCTCCCATAATGTCATCAACCTATTAGTCCATCAGTGGATTAACCCGCTGAGGACGTTAGGATCCTCATGATCCAGTCATTTTCCAAAAGCCCACCTCTGACATTTCTGCACCGGTGACCAAGCCTTCAACACATGAGTCTTTGGAGATACTTCATATCCTAAACCAAAACAGCCCCCTTCTTCTTATCTCCTTGAGTTTTCCACTTTTATTTATAGTAGAACACCAGGCACCTATTAGACAATAAATATTTGTTAATGAATAGAGTTGCACTTAATAGAATGCTATGGTTTGGATGTGGCTTTCCCCCAAAGGTTCAGGCATTGGGAGCTTTGTCCTCAATGCGAGGATGTGAGAGGTGGTGGGACCTTTAAAAGGTGGAGCTTAGTGGGAAGAGGGTGAGTCATTGGGAACTTTGCCCTTGGAAGAAAGTAGGGTAGTTCCCATAGGACCTTGTGTAGTTCCCCTAAGAGAAAGTTATTATAAAAGAGCAAGCCTGTCCCTGAATTCCTCTAACTTCCTGTCTTATCATGTGATCTCTCCTATCTGCCATGAGGTCCTCACCAGAGGCTGAACAAATGAGGCCACTGAATTTAGACCTTTAGACTCCAAACCTTTAAGTTAAATATGTAAACTTTTTAAAACATACTACCTGGTTTCAGGTAATTTGTTATAGCAACAGAAAATGGACTCATACATAGGCCCTCATCAAATGTGTTAAAAGGATAAATTTCCCTGAAGATATCATTGAAAGAGTAAAGGAGAGCTAGATCTTCCATGGCCAATCAAAGCATAATAAAAAATTTCCTCTAGAAAAAAAGAATAAATTCATTACCTCTTACATAAGGAAAACTAGTTCTACTATAAATCTATAATCACGAAACTCATACAGGCCCACAACATAGCCCAGAAATCCTATAGTGTTGCTGGTCAACGTATGCTCTTTCTCAGTTCCCTTTAAAATTTTCTCTAATCTTCTCCCCTTTTTAAAATAGTCTAATCTCCTCTCCTTACTACACGGTCAGTAGATAAACACATGCATGAGTTATCCAATGCTGTGTAACAAATTACTCCAAAATCTAGTTACTTAAAACATTAAAAGCACATTTCCTTTCATTGTTCAGGAATCCAGCTCAAGCTGTCTCAGTAAGTTTCAGTCAAGCTGTAAGTGAGACCTGAGGTCTCATCTGAATCCTCAATGGAAGTAGGAACTCTTCCAAGCCTATTCAGTTGGTTTCTGGCAGTATTCAGTACCTGGTAGGCCTTAGGTTAGAGGATCTCCTCAGTTCCTTGTCTTGTGGGCCTACCGTGGGGCAGCTTACAACATGGCTGCTCAGTTTCCTCAGAGCACAAATGCAGACAAGAGGGTGTGTTCATTTCTACCTTGGTGGCTTAAAGCAACAGAATTTTACTCTCTCACAGCCTGGGGGCAAGAAGTCTGAAATTAAGTCTCCCTCTGAAGGTTAGATTCAAGTGAGAATTCTTCCTTGTTCTCCCAGCTTCTGGTGGCTCCATTGGTTTTTGGCTTATAACTATATAACTTCAATCTCTTGGTCCATCTTCCTGTGACCTCCTTGTGCATCTCAAATCTCCCTTTGCTTCCTCTTAGAAGGTCCCCAAAATTATCCAGGATACTCTTAAGATTCTTAGTTTAATTATATCCATAAAGACCCTTTTTCTAATTAAGATCACATTTACAGATTCTGCGTGGACCTATCTTTTGGAAGCTTCAATCCACTACATCTGGCTCAGTGACTGGCACCTTCTTCCATCAGGTTGTTCAAGACAGAAACTTCCTACCTATGTTCATGCTATCTTTTCACTTGTTCTCAGTATCCAAAGCATCCACACATCGTTTTACTACTCAACATAGTATCTGTTCACTCTGCCTCTTGACTATAGCCCAGTACAAGTTATCACTGGCTCCCTGCTCAAGAGCTCTAGAGCAACCTTCTGTCCACAGCTTCTCCTGTGTCCTATACGCATTCTCCACAGGGTACAAAGAGGTTGTTGAAAATGCAAATCACATCATGCTGCCCACCTCATCCCCATCCTGCTCACTGCCCTCAGAAATGATCTAATAAGAGCCAGGCACAGTGGTGCACGCCTATAATCCCAGCACTTTGGGAGGCTGAGACAGGAGAATCGCAAGTTCAAAGCCAGCCTCAGCAATGGCGAGGTGCTAAGCAACTCAGTGAGACCCTGTCTCTACATAAAACACAAAATAGGGCTGGGGATGTGGCTCAGTGGTCGAGAACTCCTGAATTCAATCCCCGGGAAAGAAAGAAAGGAAGAAAGAAAGAGAGAGAGAGAGAGAGAGGGAAGGAGGGAGGGTGGGTCTAATAATAATAAATATTCTATATTAAAAGTCAAAATGTTATAAGATGATACTTTAACAGATGAAGAAAAATATTGTAAAATAACTAAAAAGAGTCACTACAAAAATTGATGGCTTTCAATGGAGTTTTACTCAGCCATAGAAAAATGATATTATGGCATTTCCTGGTAAATGGGTGGAAATTGAAGATCATGCTAAGTGAAATCAGCCAGTTTAGAAAAGCATAGATCAACTAGTTTTCTCTCATATGTGGAAGCTAAAGTGAAATAAGGGAAAGAAGGGGAGGAGGATCAGATATCATAAAGATATAGGGAAGATCAGTAGAGTCAAAGAAGAGATTGAGAAGGAGGAGGGATGGGAAAAGGGAGGAAATGCAGAATGAATTTTTTTAAAAAATCATGCTATGTGCACATGTAAACATACAACAGGGAATTTCACCTTTATGTATAAGTAGAAAGAACCAACCAAAAATAAATAAATAGATGAGCAAAAGGAAGATCAGTAGAGTAGAGGAAAGAGAATAGGGAAAGGGAGGAAGGGAGGAATCAAGGAAGAACATGATTTGAAATCAAATTCCGTGCATGTGTGATTTTTGTCAGAATGAACTCAACTACTATATATAACTATAATACTCTAATTTTTGAAGAAAGACAAAAAAATGGTGACTTTGAACTTGATCTGTTCTACGTCCAAAAATGTTACACAATGACCTTCCTGGGCCCCTTCTCTAGTCTATAAGAAAACAAAGTTGCTGGGAACTGACGCTAAACAAGCATCTGCCGGGCTGGGGTTGTGGCGCAGTGGTAGCGTGCTCGCCTAGCATGCGTGAGGCACTGGGTTCGATCCTCAGCACCACATAAAAATAAAATAAAGATATTCTGTCCACCTGCAACTAAAAAAATAAATAAATATTTAAAAAAAAAAAAAACAAAAAAACAAAAAAAAAAAAACAAGCATCTGCCTTCCATTACCACTCATCACAAACACAGAGAAGGCTGGGATCCCTCTGAGTATTTCTGCCAGTAGCAGTTTAAACCTGTCACCTCGGCTATGCTCATCTATTCTTATGACTCTGCTGCTCTAATACCTGAATGTGAGCTGTCCAAATGACTTCAAGATGAAGTGCTTCCAAGTTGCCAACTTTTATATTCCTGTCACTTCAAAGCAATCTACTCCAATTTATGTTCTAATAATAGCTAGGTGGAGACCTTATAAGTTCAATGGAAGCAAATCTCTAGCATAAAAAAAAAAAAACGTGGCATTCACCAATCAATCATGAATCACCTTCTGGATACCCATGATGTATCCAGCACTGTGCTAATTCTACTCTGGCCTTTTAGCAAGGCTTTGGCCCCAAACAAGGAGATAGAATGCAAGGTGATTTTATACCAGCAAAATGTTCCCTTCACAATTTCTGTTCTTCAGGGTAGGCTCAATCTGTTGTCATAACAAACAGCTCTGAAATCTTAATGAAGGGTTATTTCCTACTCTTGCTGTAGGAGGACTCTTGTCCTCCCTTCTAGACAAAATGATGGAGCAGCCACTGTTGGGAATGTGCTTGGTCACTATGGCCAAGGGAGAGATGGCTTTTGAGGGCCTCACTCCAATAGTTCAATGCTCTGGCCTAGAAGTGATACATGTGTCTTTTTATTTTTATTTATTTATTTTTTTTACAACTCATTGACCAGAAGAGTCATATGGCCCCACTCAACCACAAGGGGCCAGACAGCACCCCATAGTGTGCCTGGACATAGGCAACAGTGGGAATAATGGCAAACAGCACTAAACATTGCTGTCTGCCCTCTGACCATTACATATTTGGACCACCCTTCTTCCCAACAAGCAAAGTAAATCTCTCCCTCCCCTAGGGAAATAATTCCCCAAATTCCACCCAATTATAGCATCGTGCTTCAAGTCTGGAACTGCTCTCTGAGTTGTAGAATCTCAATAGCAGGTCAAAGGAGGCCTTCTCTACATCCAGAGATGTAGAAACAAAAGGTCAAGTTATCCCAAGTTATTGTCCCACTCCCAATATGTGGAATAATTATAGGTTAACTGCCATTCACACACCCTTCAGAAAGAGGAAGAATGGAGCTAAAATACAAATCACAACAAATCTAGTTTTGCAGGTCTTAGTTGCCTTTATCCGTGATCCTAGAACCAGGCAGTAGCCTGGACTAATGATGATTCAGAGTACTCCCACCACCAGCACCACCACATGGGTGGGTTGTATTTATAGCCAGAGAAAAGGAAATGACATAAAGAACATGCAAGTGATACAGAGATAACCCCAGTGCTTAGAGCTCAGATCTGTCTTAGCTGAACATGATCAGAACAGTTGGCAACTTGTGATTAGCAGAGACTCGGCTACTTGCTTCAGAATAGGTTCTAGTCTATTTATATATGGAATTAGGTTACAGTTCATTAAGGACAGAGAAACCTTTGGGCCAGACTTAAAATATGGGTTGAGACAGCTTTAGACCAAACTTAATGGAAAGCCCTTAGACACTAACTCTATTGCTCTTCCCTGGTGCATTCAGCATGTACATAATAGTGTCACTGATCAGCCAGGAATCCCTCTAAGCCCTGTATCTATGTTAATTGATTTAATTCTCACTCTACAAACTTACCAGAAAACATACTATTACAAACCCCATTTTCGGATGAGAAATTTTGAACAATTCATTCATGCAAGACCTCCCTGCTAGCACGTATGTGCTGGAATGGGGACTCTGACCCAAGAAGCCTCGCTCCAGAGTTTGCTCCTAACCATTACACTACCCAGCCTTTGCAGACTGTCTTCATCTTTAGAGATTCCTTTACAACTCTAAATTCAACTTGCAGCTTTAAAATGGAAAGATACCTATTATGAGAAGTACATGTTAGTCTTCTAAGGAACAGATTTGTAACTGGCGTTGCCAGTGCCTACATCTTTGGGACTGTGGTGTACATGTTCAGGCTCCTCTGTGCTGTGGTCATTTTCACCCAGAGTAAGTCAGAGAGACATAATACCTTTCATTGTTGAAGTCCATTGAGAAGATGGCTCTCAGAAAGGAAAACACCTGTGGACATTTACACACTGGTATGCATGCAAATGGGGGTGGTGCCTATGGATCTAAAGCAGGAAGTATTTTGAAAACTGCCTCAAAGATAGTCCCTTAGTGATGCCTGTGCCCAGGTGCCCCTCTAGGAGAAAAGAAGCTCTGTTTCCCGGAGGAGAAGACTCTGCCAGCATGCAGAGAGAGGAAAAGGTGGAGTGAAAGAATCCCAGCAGCATACAAGTCTCAGTTCTGGTTCTTTCTAGGGAGCCCCATATGGTAGTAGACACTTTTCTTATAAAATTTGTTAAAGTTGGAATTCTGTCCCTTGCAACAAAAATGGTAGATATGTCATTATTGATTCAAGCAATCTCCTACCAAGACCTTCAAATTTTTCTAATTTTTGCTACTGCGAATAATGCCTGAAAAAGCTTTCTTTTTCTTTGAGCCTGATTGGGTATGTCATTAGAGGGTGATCTTTAAAGTAGATTGCTTTCTACACGTAAAAAGTATTAATGCTTTAAAAAATGTATCAATATTTGTGAAAATGCCAGGCATAGTGATGCATATCAGTAGTCCCAGATACTCAGGAGGCCGAGACAAAAGGATCACAAGTTGGAGGCCAACCTGAGCAATTTATTTTATTTTATTTTTTAAATTTTTTTTTAGTTATAGATGGACACAATATCTTTATTTTATTTATTTTTATGTGGTGCTGAGGATCGAACCCAGTGCATCACATGTGCGAGGTAAGTGCTCTACCACTGAGCCACAACCTCAGCCCCCAACCTGAGCAATTTAGCAAGATTGTGTCTCAAAACAAAAAAAATACTGGGGATGTAGCTCAATGTTACAGCATCCCTGGATTCAATCCCAAGTACGGAGGGAAGGAAGGAAGAAAGGAAGGAAGGAAGGAAGGCAGGAAGGAGGGAAAGAAGGGAGGGAGGAATAAAGGGAGGGAGGGAAGAATGAATCATGGGTAGTAGTATTATCATCATAGATACACATCCTGGACAAAAAGCACTGTATGAGTCAGAGGATCACCTTATATGACAAAGATTATAGTCCACAACACAAATAAACACCATGTACTTTTGTACACCCAGTAGTGTAGCTTTGAAATATATGAAGAAAAACTGTAGGCTGCACAGGGAGAGAGGAATGCATAGAAAATGTATTTCTCCCAAACCAGTCAGGCAAAGTACATTAATGAGGATGAAGACAAAGAATTGGGTTATATCGCATGCACACACACATATAATGGACATATATTTTTATATATTTTAATTATATAATTTTAAATTATGCACACACACATACACACACACACACACAGACACACACATACATACACACTTTGGTCCCAGTTCTAGAAGGAATGTCTTAACGTTGGTTAGGGCTGGGAAGAAAAGGTCAAAGTATCTTTATTAACTTTAAAAATAAAATTTTAAATAATTCCATTGAAACAAAACTTCAAATAATAAAATGATTCCCTATATAAACTAATGAAGAAATCAATATGTTTTCCCATTCTTCACCTGCTGGCAATAGCTGAGAATTTTGTGATCTATTATAGTTCCGTAATAAGCTAATGTAAAATATTATAAGTGAATTCTGGTTTTACGGTCATAATTTCCAGCCATTTACACCTAATAGTTTTGTTTATTTACATTCAAAGCTCACCACAAGCTCCATTCTGCATCCTCATTACTTCTTTATTTTGATTCTTCTCTCACTACATAATCCATCAACAAAGCATCTTAAGAAGCATTGGTAAGTTCTTGGCTTGCCGGTTTTGCCTCCACCATAATATGTACGTCCTCGTCCCATGAACTGTTAGCATCCTGAGTTTCGGAAGAAAGTCAGAAGCCAACCTGAAATTTCCCATGATGAGTTGACCTGTTCCTGCCCGGGAGCCTTAGAGGATTTGTACTGGTCCTGAAGGCCTCGTTCTCCTTGGTCTCGTTATAGTGAGAGAATCCTTTCAGTGTGCGATCTCCAGTCATCCTTCTATTTTATCTGTAAATCTGGTTTTGCTGCATTTGGTCCTGTTCTGGTGGAACTCCCTGTGCATTGTGTAACTGCTGTCTGCTCCGATGTCCGTCCTAATCACACTCCCTCGCCCTCTGTCCCCTGCACTCAGGTGCTTTCTCCTTGGACCTCACCTCCATGACAGGCGTGCAGATGGTTTTCATCTTCCATAGCTTTTCCCTTCAACTCATTCTCCAAAGAGCCACTTCCCCTCCTTTCTATTGTTTAATGCTCTTGCTTACAACTTCCTAGGTCTCTTATTTGAGCTCTTGCTTCCTAGACATGTCCGCTTTAATTTCTTTGAGGAGCTAGAGATGTTTTATCAAAATGTTTCTACAATTGTGAAATAGGTCAAGTACATGTTTCTTTTTGTGTACAAGGTATTGAACTCAGAAGTACTTAACTATACTGTGCCACATCCCCGACCTTCTTATTTTTTTATTTTGAGACAGGGCCTCACAACGTTGCTTAGGTTTCTGAGGTTGGCCCCAAACTTGGAATCCTCCTGCCTCAGCCTCCCAAGTTGCTGGCATATGCTACCACACTCGGCACAAGTACGTATTCTTAATCCATGCTCACACTTCCACTGTTTTGTAATAGCTCATTAATTTTATAAGATCTCTGCCTAACTCCTACATTGCTTCCTGTCTGGTCATCATTAAACTGGGTTGGCTCTATCTGAGCCCATCTGAGAACTGCATAATGCCAGCTCCCTCTCTTTCCTGATAACCTAAGCACTGTTTTAGTTTCTTCCCTTAGAAAGAGAGATGAAGAACTCTAGATGTTAATTTTTTTTTTTTTTTTGGTATTGAGGATTGAACTCAGGTGTTCTCAACCACTGAGCCACATCCCCACCCCTATTTTGTGTTTTATGTAGAGACAGGGTTTCAGTGAGTTGCTTAGCACCTTGCTGTTGCTGAGGCTGGCTTTGAACTTACGATTCTCCAGTCTCAGCCTCCCAAAGTGCTGGGATTACAGTAGATGTTAATTATTTGAGTATACTATCTGTTCACTCCTTGGGCTGCAGGGAGATGGGAGAGATGGAGTCAACTAGAATCATTGGCTTCCTTGACTTGGGAATGTTGCTGTAGCACAGAGACCTGCCTGGATGCAAACTTCACAGATCAGCCAAAAGCCTTTTTTCATAAATGGAGTCGTGGTTCTGAAGGACCCACTCACCTGGTGGAAAATGAGCTACTGAACAAAGGAGGGGATTAGACTTGTGTAGGTTATACTGAGATGTGACGTAATCATTGCCAGAGCGTGTCTAATGGAGGGGCCAGGGTCAGCAGCCAGCAGGCCAGATAGAGGGTCTGGGTCAGTGGTCAGTATTTTCTCTTTCTCTCTGGGGTCTCATTGTACTGTCACTGAAAAAGAACTTATTTTGGGAAGGGTCAATACGTTGGCTTCTTCTTAGAGACAGCCAGTCTAGGCTTGGATGGACATGTCCTCCCCAGGGCTGTCTTGTCACTGGGAAAGGATGTGCTGGGAGAGGATCAAATGCTATCAGTGTGTGGCTTCCTTTTTCACTCTCTTTCCCCAGGCCTCCCTATTTTGGGGTTGTCATTTTCCTTATCTAATAGTTGCCTGCACTTCTTTTCCACTATTTTCCCCTGATATTTCAGGCATTTCTCTCTGGAGTGAATAAGGTGGCATGGCAAGAGTCCCCAGGGCCTGGCAGCTCTGGACTGGTTATCTATGAAGTTCCTACTATCTCAATACTTAATGGCTTAGTGTAACTGGTGATTGATTCTCTCTTAACAGTTCTGTGGGTGCCCTGGGCCTCTGCGAGTGGCCCTTGCTCAATGCTCAAGTCATGTTTGGACAGCATCTGAGGCTGGAGTCATCTTCTTCATTCACGAGTCTGGCACCTGGGCCAGGATGTCTACAACAGCTGGAGGCTGGTAGGACATCACTTTTTCCACGTAGCCTTCCCACATGTGGCTAGTTTGGGATTTCTCACTGTAGGATCATCTCAGTGTGGATGGACTTCTTACATGGTGACCAGCTATCTGCTCTGCAACCATTGTAAAACGTGCAGGTCAGCCTTCAGGCAGAGGAGCTGAAGAGCTCTTGTTTCTGGTGTACCTGTGACCCGAATAGGGGTGACGGAAAGGATGCAATAGCTGACTTCAGGGACAAAACTACTCTCCTAGCCGGGCGTGGTGGCTCAAGCCTGTAATCCCAGCACTTAGGGAGGCTGAGACAGGAGAATCGTGAGTTCAAAGCCAGCCCCAGCGACAGCGAGGCGCTAAGCAACTCAGTGAGACCCTGTCTCTACATAAAACACAAAATAGGGCTGGGGATGTGGCTCAGTGGTCGAGTGCCCCTGAGTTCAATTCCCGGTACCAAAAAAAAAAAAAAACCTCCTCTCCTGCATTAGGGCCACAAAGGCAGTTGAGGCACTCTGAGTGTGGGGGTCACAGTAAATCTGTGCTTCTTAAATTTTAAAATGCACTGGTGGTTTTTGATAAACCAACATGTTATGTAATCACCATCATCATCACAGTGTCATACAGAACAGTTTCTCCATCCTAAAAAATTCCCCTGTGCTTCACCTAATATACAAACTCCCACTCAAGCCTCTAGCAATCATTAATTTACTTACCATTTCTATAGCTTTGCCCTTTCCAGAATGTTATGTAATTGGAGCCACACAGAACATAGCCTTTTCAAAGGCTTGCAACTTCCACTTCACAGGATTTGTCCCCATCTCCTGTCATAATGATACAAAAACTTTGTTTTTCTTCTGCATGAAGCTAATTAGCTGACAGAGATGGGGGCCCCAGCTACCAAGTGAGTTTAGGATGTACCATGTGTGACACAGTTTGTAAACAAAATGTATTCATGATATCTTCAAAAGTTCTTTGACAATGTCATATTTTTCTTCTAAAGTATTTAGAGATGGGGAGAAGTACTCTGAATCATTGCCGCTAAAAAGGATTGAATGTCCTTTTTCTGTAACAGATCCTTTAAGTGTCTTTCTTAAGAGGTGCCATCAAGTCCTCTTGCTTGAGGACTAGTTATTATTTATCTTGAAAATACTTATGTATCTGTCCAACTAAATAAAAAAGTGAGATATGGTTCCAACTTCACAATCTCTTTTGCTGATGACCAGTTGATGTACATTACGTCTGTTTTAATGTTAATTCAATAATAAACATATTCTTATTCAATAATAAACATTAAATAAGAAATAAACATTTCTTTTTCTTCTAAATAAAAAAAGACTTATCCTGTGAGGTACTGTGGCACACACCAGTAATTCCAGCAATTGGGAGACTTAAGCAGGAGGATCACAAGTTCGAGGCCAGCCTCAGCAACTTTCTAAGGCCCTGTCTCAAAATTAAAAATAAAAAAGGATGGGGATGGAGCTCAATGGTAACCCCCAACCCCAGGTTTATTCCCAGATTTTAAAAAAAAAAGATTTATCTTTATATTTATGGGCTTGATAGTACATTCATTTTTATTCATAAATGGAAAATATTCCATTGCATGGATATATAACATGCTGTTTATCCATTCATCTACTAATCTCGGTCATTTCCAGTTTGGGGTGATTATGAATATAACTGCTGTAAATATTTGTATGCAGACTTTTGTAAGAACATAAGCTTTTTCAATCATTTGGGTAAATACCTAGGAGCATGATTGCTAGATCATATGCTAAGATTATATTTGGTTTCATAAGAAACCATCAGCCTTCCCTGGTGGTTGTACCATTATACATTCCAAACAAGCAATGAATAGTAGCTCCTGTTGTTTTTTACCCTTCACCAAATGCCAGCAATTGATATTATCCATTTTGAGGGATTTCAGTCATTCTATTAGGTGTATAGTGGTATTTTTTAAATGTTATTGTATTATATTTTTTTTGATACTGGAGATTGAACTCAGGGGCACTCGACCACTGAGCCACATCCCCAGCCCTATTTTGTGTTTTACATAGAGACAGGGTCTCACTGAATTGCTTAGCGCCTCGCCATTGCTGAGGCTGGCTTTGAACTCGCGATTCTCCTGTCTCAGCCTCCCTAGGTGCTGGGATTACAGGCTTGAGCCACCGCGCCCGGCTCTGTGATTGTATTTTTATACCTTTATTTTATTTGTTTATATTTATGCGGTGCCAAGGATCAAACCTAGTGCCTCATGCATACTAGGCAAGCGCTTTACAACTGAGCTACAGCCCCAGCCCTGTATAGTGTTATTATTATTTTTTTTTTTAGTACCAGGAATTGAACTCAGGGATACTCAACAACTGAGCCACATCTCCAGCCCTATTTTGTGTTTTATGTAGAGACAGGGTCTCACTGAGTTGCTTAGTGCCTCGCTGTTGCTGAGGCTGGCTTTGAATTCATGATTCTCCAGTCTCAGCCTCCCAAAGTGCTGGGATTACAGGCGTGTGCCACCGTGCCTGGCTTGTATAGTGGTATTTTATTGTTCATTTATTTTCCATTTCTCTATTGAAAAACTCCATTTAATATCTTTTCATATGTTTACTTGCATCTCTAGATCTTCTTTGGCGAGATGTTTGCCTTTTATCTTTATTTATTTATTTATTTATTTATTTATTTACTTACTTATTTATTTATAGGTGGGATGTCATAATGTTGCCCAGGCTGGTCTCAAACTTGTAATGCTCCAGTCTCAGCCTCCCAGATAGCTGGCATTACAGTAGTGTGCCACCAAGCCCAGTTTGCCTATTTTTTAATTGGGTTGTTTACCCTTCTTAATTTTGAATTTTAAGAGTTATTTGTATAATTTTAATATTAGTCCTTTATCAAATATATATTTTAATAATATTCTCTCTTATGCTATGGATTGTTTTTTCATTCTGTTAACAGTGTTTTGAACACAAAATATTTTAATAAAGTTCAACTTATCAACTTTGTATGTGTGTGTGGTATTGGGATTGACCCCAGGGCCTCACACATGCCAGGCAAGTACTCTACCGCTGCTCATCCCCAGCCCTTTTTATTTTATTTTGAGACAGGATCTCACTAAGTTATAGAGGCCAGCCTCTAACTTGCCATCCTCCTGCCTCAGCATCCTGAGTAGCTGGGATTACAGGTGTGTGCGACCATGCCAAGCCAATCTACCAATTTCTTTTTCATCTCTAAATTGTATCTTTGGTGTCAAAATAAAAAATTAATTACCAAATTCTAAGTCAAGGATATTTTCTTCTAGAAGTTTTGCGTTTTATATTTAGGTCTGTGATCCACTTGAGTTAATTTTTGTGGGTGGTGTAAGGTCTATAGCTAGGCTCATTTTTGTGCATCTGGACATCCAGTTGCTTCAGCACCATTTGTTGAAAAGATTATTCTTTTCTACTGAATTACTTTTGAATCTTTTTTTTTTTTTTTTTTTTTTTTGGCACCAGGGATTGAACTCAGGGGGACTCAACCACTGAGCCACACCTCCAGCCCTATTTTGTGTTTTATGTAGAGACGGGGTCTCACTGAGTTGTTTAGTGCCTCACTGTTGCTGAGGCTGGCTTTGAACTTGGTGATTCTCTTGTCTCCGCCTCCCAAAGTGCTGGGATTACAGGTATGTGCCACCATGCCCGGTGTCATCTTTGATTTCTTTTATCAGTATTTTAGAGTTACCTGCACATATTCCTCTACACATTTTGTTAGATTTATATCTAAGTATTTTTTTTTTTGCTCTTGGTATTATTATAAAAGACATTTTTAAATTTTAAATTTCAATTGTTCATTAATTCTATGTAGGAAACCAATCAAATTTTTATATAGTAATGCAAAATTCTGTAATCTTGCTGTATTTCCTATATTTATTAGCTCCAGGTACTTTGTAGGGGAGTGGTGTTTTTGTATGTTTTTTGTATGGTTTTGGTTTGATCTTTCTTTCTTTTTCCTTGGGATTGTCTGCATAAACAATCATGTTATCTGTGAATAAAGATATTATTTCTTCCTTTCCTAGTTGTACTTTTTTTGTCTTATTGTACTGGCTAAGACTTTGAGTATGGTATTGAATAGGAGTTATGAGAACTTTTCCTTATTCTCATTCTTTGTAAGGAAAAAG
This sequence comes from Xerus rutilus, assembly GCA_028644305.1. Taxonomy (NCBI): domain Eukaryota; kingdom Metazoa; phylum Chordata; class Mammalia; order Rodentia; family Sciuridae; genus Xerus; species Xerus rutilus. The sequence goes on from CM053414.1 coordinate 37,115,759, forward strand.
TCCAGTTTCCCACCATTAAGTATTGTATTAGCTGTAGCTTTATTGTAGATGTCTTTTATCAAGTTGAGTAAATTTTCCTATTTCTAGTTTTCCAAGAGTTCTTACCATAAATGGGTGTTAGGGTTTGTCAAATAGTTTTTCTGTAGAAATTGATACGTTTGTGTGATTTTTTTGAGCTTGTTGATATGGTAAATTACATTGATTGACTTTCAAATGTTGAACCAGATTTGCCTAACTGGATTTGATCCCACTTGACTGTGATGTGGAATTCTTTTTATTCATTATTGGATTGCATTTGCTAATGGGTTCTTGAGGATTTTTGCATCGAGAAGCATAAGAACATTTGCCTATAGTTTCTCTTTTTTGTAACGTCTAATCTGACTTTGATATTAGATTAATGTTACTCTCAGAGAGTGAATTATGAAGTGTTTCCTAGGCTTCTACTTTCAGGAAGAGATTGTGAAGAATTGATATAATTTCTTCCTTAAATGTTTGATAGAATTTACCAATGAAATTTTAGACCATTTGGACTTGGTACATTTTATTTGAAGGTTATTGATTTTTGATGCAATTTGTTTTTTTTTTTTTTTTTTTTTGTGGTGCTGGGCAATTTCTTCAATAGATATCTGGATGCTCAGATTTCTTGTGTTAGTTTTCACAGTTTGTGTCTTTCAAGGAATTAGTTCATTTCGTGTAAGTTATCAAATTTGTATGCATAGGGTTGTTTTTGTTACTCCATCAGTGTCTTTTTATTGTCCGTATGATAAGTAACGATCTTTCTCTCATTTTTTATGTTGGTAATTTGGAATTTTTTTCTAGGTTACCCTAGCTAGAAGCTCATCAATTTACTGATATCTTCAAAGAATTTGCTTTGGGTTTCATTGATTTTCTCTATGACTTTCCTATTTTCACTTCATTTATTCCTGCTCTAATTTTTATGATTTCTTTTCTTCTGCTTGCTTTGAGATCAGGTTGCTCTTCTGCCTAATTTTCTAAGATGGAAAATTAAGTTACTGATTTTAGATAAACTTCTAATATATGCATTTAATTATATAAATTTCTCTCTGCACGCTGCTTTTGCTGCATGACAAATTTTGCTAAGTTGTATTTTCGTTTTCATTTAGTTCAAATATTTTTTTCATTTCTTTTCAAAGTTCTTTATTCCATGGATTATTTGGAAATCTATTGCTTTATTTCCAAGTATTTGAGGGTTTTCCAGCTATCTTTCTGTTACTGATTTCTATTTTGTTCTGAGAGTAGACCACATATGATTTAGAGTCTTTTAAATCTATCGAGGTGTGTCTGTGCCCCAGAACGGGGTCTATCTTGGTGAATAATCTGCTGTTATTGGGTGGGGTGCTGTATAAATGCCAATTAGATCAAGTTGATCCATAGTGTCATTCAAGTCATCTATATCCTTATCAACTTCCTGCTTGATTGATCTATCAATTATTGACAGAAGAGTATTGAAGTCTTCAAGTAGTGGATTTATCTATTTCTTCTAAACTCTTTAATGCTAGAACTGAAAATGGAGGTCCTAAGACTTTATTTTTACTATTCATGTCATTAATAAAAATGTACATATGGTCACTGTCTGTAGAGGCAAGAAGAAAGAGATTAAAACACATCCCTGGGTGCCTTCTGCCAACTGCACTTCCTGTCTCCCTGTACATTAAATGAAGACAAATCTGAAGGTTACATAGATTTGCAGTTAGGGCTCTAGAGCATTTACATACCAAAAACATATAACTCAAATGTTCTAGAATAAGTGTCACTTCCAACTTTTTAAAACAGGCATAACATGCAAATAATTGTTGACAAATATGTCATTGGACAGTTTAGAGTCATAACTTTTTTTTTCTTATCCTAAATTACAAAAGCTTAGGTTTAATTCTGGACAAACAAAACTAACGGTTGCTGGGAGGGTGGGGGTGGACTAACTCAAGAAATTTTTTGTTTAACTTTTTCCAATAGTCAGTGATTGACTTTGAAAAGGCCATCGAAGTTTGTGTTTTTAAAGTAAGATTGTTTCTGTTAATAAAGTCAACTGTTCTGCCAGGCGTGGTAGCACATACCTGTAATCCCAGTGGCTCGGGAGGCTGAGGCAGGAGGATAACAAGTTCAAAGCCAGCCTCAGCAAAAGCAAGGTGCTAAGCACCTCAGTGAAACCCTGTTTCTAAATAAAATACAAAATAGGGCTGGGGAGGTGGCTCAGTGATTGATTGCCCGTGAGTTCAATCTCCAGTACCCTCCCCCCACCAAAAAATCAAATGTTCTGATAGGGAACAGTTAGAAAGGAGTCAGGCAAGGAAGAGGCAGACATTCAACAGAAACCAATGTCCCGCATAGCTAACTACCCTCCACTAATGTCATCTTAGTGAAAAGAGCAGAGACACGAAGTTCACTTGCCCACTTGTGACACTGGAGCACAGTCTTTGGAGCATATGTATCAGATAAAACCATTGCAGAACAGGAACCATAGAGCCAGCCAGGCTCTGTCAGAGCTGCTGCCCAGCAACTCCCTTGTCCTGTGAGCTCAGCGCCCTGAATCATGAATGAAAAAGGTAGCAGAACCAATTCTCATGAGACCATAGTAAGAATTACATGAAGTTATTGTCTGAACCTCACAAAAGGCCAGCACATCATGAGTTCTCAACAATTGTTAAGTCCACCTACCCACTCACCACTTCTCACCCCATCTTTTATTACTTAAAATGTATTCCAAGTGCATAAGAGAAATGTACATGAAATCTGCACCAAGGTGTACCTTTTCACTTATCATATTGGCAAATAGGGAAACCCCATGTGACAGAGGTGGCCTGATATAAAAGATGGAATATTCAATAATAATGTTGGAACAATTTATGTAAAAAAAGTGAGGCTGGATCCTTACCTTTTACCTGATGAATATAATTCCTTGTGGTTTATAAAGGTTTAAATCTGAAAGTCCAAATTTTACCTAGAAGACAATATAGGACAGCATATGACCTTGAGTAGGGAAGGATTTCTTAAAGGAGATACAGAATTCGCAACTATAATAGAAAATATTAATAAATTTGATTTGTACTTAAAATTAAAAACTTTTCCTTCCAAAAACATAATAAAGATTATGTAAGATGTTAACATGGGGGAAGCTGCATGAAGGGAACACAGGCACTCTGTACCATATAGCAACTCTACCATAAGTCTCAAAATGTAAAGTTTGAAACACACTCTAAAGTGAAGAAACAAGCTACAAACACAGGAGAAAAGATTTGCAAAACATATAACCAGCCAAAGGATTACTATCCAGAATATGTAAAGAACTGCTACAAATCAATAAGAAAATAATACAAATAACCCAGTAGGAAAGAAAAGTACATACACACACACAAAAAAAAAATACTAAAAACAAAAATAAAACAAAAGCATGAGCAATAACTTCATAGAAGAAGAGCCCATAAACACAAAAATGATGTTATTAGATCCCAAGAAAATGCAACTTTAAGACCATGGCAGGGCCGGGGTCGTGGCTCAGGGGTAGAGCACTCACCTACCACGAGTGAGGCACTGGGTTCCATCCTCAGCACCACATACAAATAAATAAATAAAAATAAAGTTATAATAAAAATGTCAATCTTTAAAAAAAAAAAGACCATGGCAAATATGATGAATATGATTTGCTTTACAATACTTCAATCCAGCCGAGCGCGGTGGCGCACGCCTGTAATCCCAGCACTTAGGGAGGCTGAGACAGGAGAATCGCGAGTTCAAAGCCAGCCTCAGCAACGGCGAGGCACTAAGCAACTCAGTGAGACCCTGTCTCTACATAAAACACAAAATAGGGCTGGGGATGTGACTCAGTGGTCGAGTGCCCCTGAGTTCCTTCCCGGGTACTAAAAAAAAAAAAAATCTTCAATTCATAGATTCCATGGGGTGTTGGGGACACAGTCAGTTATACCATTCTCTCTACTGACACACATTTAAAAATGTCCATAATAAAAAGTCTTTTATTTGCTTTGGGGGCTGGGGTTGTGGCTCAGTGGTAGAGCATTAGCCTCACACGTGTGAAGTACTGGGTTCAATCCTCAGCACCACATAAAATAAATAAGTAAAGATATTGTGTCCATCTACAACCAAAAAAAATTTATTATTTAAAATGCAACTTTTGGGAAAAAAAATAATAAAATAAAATAAAAAAATTTATTAAAATCATTTGTTTTTAGTTATACATGACAGTAGAATGTATTTTGACATATCATACATACATGGAGTATAACTTCCCATTCTTGTGGTTGTACATGATGTGGAGTTACACTGATCGTGTATTCATATATGAACATAAGAAAGTTATGTCTGATTTATTCCACTCTTTCCCATTCCCATCCCCACCTTTTCCCCACTCCACCCTGTCCAATCCAGTGAAACTCCCCTCCCCCACACACCGCCTATTATGTGTCAGCATTCACAGATTAGAGAGAATTCTCAGGCTTTGGTTTTTTTGGGATTGGCTTATTTGACTTAGAATGATAGTCTCCAGTTCTGTCCATTTACCAGCAAATGCCATAATTTCATTCTTCTTTACTGATGAGTAATATTCGATTGTGTATATGTAACACATTTTCTTTATCCATTCATCTATTGAAGGGCACTAGGCTGGTTCCATAACTTAGCTATTGTGAATTAAGCAGCTATGAACATTGATGTGGCCATGTCACTATAGTATGCTGATTTTAAGTCTTCTGGGTATATGCCAAGGAATGGGATAACTGGGTCAAATGGTGGTTCCATTCCAAGTTTTCTGAGAAATCTCCATACTGCTTTCCAGAGTAGTTGGACAATTTGCAGTCCCACCAGCATTGTATGAGGTACCTATAAAAAGTCTTTTAAACCCTACAGTGAGATACTATTTTCCACCCAATTGATAGGCCACAATGAAGAAATCTGACATGCATTGGTGAGCATGTGAACCATAAGGAATTGCCCATGGCTGGCTGAAGTGTGATTTGCCCTCTCTGGAAATAAACACATATTCTATGATCCATAAATTCTCCACTTTGCACACCTATAGGAAATCTTGCACATGTGTCCCAAGAGACATGTGGAAGATTATTCATAAGAAACATCATTTATAATGACAGCAGATTTTAAGAGGCAGTAACCTAAATATACACTAGCTAAGTCAACTTTCTGTCGCTCAAATAAAAAAAAATCTGAGAAAATGAACTTATAAAGAGAGGTTTATGGGGCTGGAGTTGTAGCTCAGTGGTAGAGCACTTGCCTGGCATGTGTGAGGCCCTGGGTTTGATCCTCAACACCACATAAAGATTAATTAATTAATTAATTAATTAATTAATTAATATATTGTGTCCATCTACAAAAAAAAAAGAGAGAGAGAGAGAGAGAGGTTATGTTCGCTCATGGTTTAGAGGGTCCTGTCCATGACTGGGCAGATCCATTGTTTCTAGTCCTCTATTTGGAAAGCCAGGTGGCAATGACAGGTAGCACATGGTGGACCAAACTGCTCACCTCCTGCTCAGGAAGCAACAGAGCAAGAGGAAGGAGCCAGGGTCCCTCAGTCCCCTTGAAGGGCATACCCCCAATGACCCAAGGACCCCCATCTCCTGAAGGTTCCATAACACCTCCCCCATAACACCACCCTAGAGACCACGCATTTAACACATGGGCCTTGGGGGACATGAAACATCCAAATCACAGCATTCATTATTAACAGGACAATAACTAAGTAGTGCCACCATCACTGAACAGATTTCTCATGATAGTAATGAAAATGGATGAACCAAAGCTACATGCAACAGTACAGATGGTAACATACACAGCACTGAATGATGATGTCACAAAAGACCCTAACATGATTATGTAATGTTTGTGAAACTCAATACAGGAGACTAAACACTATATAGCTCAGTAATACATATATATTATGTATAATAATATCAATATACTATATTACATATAGTATATAACACCATATATAGTTAATATATTAGCATTAAATATTGTGTATGTGCAATATGTGTGCATATATATACATTTAAGCTTTTCTGGGGAGTACTGGGGATTGAACTCCGGTGCACTCCACCACTGAGCCACATCCCCAGCCCTATTTTGTGTTTTATGTAGAGACAGGGTCTCACTGAGTTGCTTAGCACCTCGCCATTGCTGAGGCTGGCTTTGAACTTGCAATTCTCCTGCCTCAGCAGATTACAGGCCTGTGCCACCACGCCCAGTCATATTTAAGCTTTTGTTTTTAAATCAGGGGGAAAAAAAACCTTTCACCTAGTGCTTGCTCTGAAAGGAAGACAGAAGATAGTATATGAGCACATCTAGGAACAGGCACCAGAGGAGGTAATAACTGAAGAGAACGTCTCAGTTATTATGTTCAGATGTTCCCCAACATATGATGGTTTCACTTAGGATTTTTCAACCTTACCATGCTCTGAAAATGTTACGTATTCAGTAGAAACTATTCTTTGGATTTTCATCTTTTCTTTTTTTTTTTTTTTTTAAAAATATTTTTTAGTTGTAGGTGGACACAATATCTTTATTGATTTATTTTTATGTGGTGCTGAGGATCGAACCCAGTGCCTCACGTATGCGAGGCAAGCGCTCTACCACTGAGCCACAATCCCAGCCCGGATTTTCATCTTTTCCTGGACAAGCTTTGTACAGCACCACACATTGTAGTAACAAGCCAGAGTTCCAGGTGAGCCCAGCGGTCAGGAGGGAAAACAACCCCTACTCTACAGCATTCTAGTGTAGTTGAGCTGGGATGCTGGGTAGGTTAGCTGTACTAAGTTCACTTGCAACTGGCCATATTTTCAACTTATGGTGGGTTTGTTGCAGTATAACCCCCTTGTAAACTGAGAAGCATCTGGACATGATGGTTATTGTGCATATTGTATATGTGTTTGATATGTATACATACGTGACAATGATACCGAAAAATTCAAATAACAAGGGAATTGCTAAATAAATGATGTTCGTGCATGAAATAGATGGTCATTTAAATATTAAGAATCTTGTTCTCCAAAACAACCACAAGATTGTCAAAAAACGTATCATTAAATGGAAAAAATTTCAGGGCTGGGATGTAGCTCAGTGGCAAAGCGTCTGCCTTGCATTCGCAAAGCCCTGGGTTCGAACCCCAGTTCCAAAAAAAAGACAAAAAAAAGAACCCCACCAAAAAAAAATAAGATTAAAAAAAAAACCCTTTTGGGCTGAGATTGTGGCTCAGTGGCAGAGCGTTTGTCTCGCACATGTGAGGCACTGGGTTCAATCCTCAGCACCACATACAAATAAATAAACAAAATAAAGACACTGTGTCCATGTATAGCTAACACATAAAAAAAAAAAAAATTTCAGAACCACACAGAGGAAACTAGATTAAGATGGTGGATCCAGCCTCCTCTGACTGTAAATGCCTAAAAATGACAGATGTGCATACTCACACATATCTATGTCTGTATTTTTACATCTATAAACAGTGCTTAGAAAGGAAGAGGTGCCTTCACTGAACCAGCAATTATGAAGAACTCCTGAAACTCAGAAGGCAGATTAGGCCTGAATTGGGGGACATACTAGCCTAACATGCCCAGGAATGGATTTCTATGGAATGTGGGAGCAGCTAAGGTCCTAGAGCCAGAAGGGGCTTCATGCTCTAGTGGGTGGCTCTGGGGTGACTTGTGTGCTGGCCAGCACTACAACAGTAACCCCCAGGCAAGTCCCCTGGTCATCTCTCCAGACCCTGCCAAGCAGTGGTCAGGAACAAAGAGAGTGCATTCCTGGGAACCCACAAAGCTAGCATGGGCTGCGTGAAAAAGAACGTAGAAAAATCTTGCAAATGAATTATCCATGCTGCTGAGAAGGAGCAGAGAGCAAGCAGCGTGATAGATGGAAATGTATGCAGAGGCCCAGGACAGGAGGCCTGAGAGATCCAGGAGCTTCAACAGCAGTTCAACTGAAGATCCAGGAGACAGTCTAAGGGACAGGAATGGTGCGGGGTGGGGGATGGGGGATGAAGGCAGAGAGACCTGAGACTACAAGCCAAAGAGTTCATGAAGCATCAAGCAGGAAGAATGAAGAGAAGGAGAGAGAAAGAGATTGACAACCCTGAATAGAAGTTCACAGAGCAACTTTTTCAAGGTTTTGAAGGAAATTATCCTGCACTTGGAATGCTAGTCCTAGCCCACTATCTTTCAAAACTAAAGGTTAAGGGCTGGGGCTGTAGATCAGTGGTTGAGCACTTGCCTAGCATGTTAGGCCCTGGGTTTAATCTCCAGCACTGAAAAAAAAGGAAGGAAGGAAGGAAGGAGAGAGGAAGAAAAAGGGACTAAGGGCCAGATAAGAAACACGGACTTTGAGGAGACAAGAAATATATTCCATTAATTAAGAAAGGTAGTAATGCATGTATAGGTGAGTCACAAGAAATAGATGATATTCCTTACCACCTTAACAAGGAAATGGGAGGAAGTAAAGGTTAGTAAGGGTCTTACCCTGCAAGAGGAAGCAATGGTAACTTTAAATCTTAGTAGAATGCAATCATTCTGTTGGAACATTGATTCCATGGAATCATTGATCCCAAGGAAACCCAGGTGATCACTTACGTGGAACACGCCTCTCCCCCCAATGAGAGGTCATTTGTACCATCTGCAAAGGTTCAAGGTAGACATACAGTAGTCTGTTGAAGAGATACTTGTGCCCTCCACACCACTGAAAACTCCAAAGTGTTAGGGAGATGTTTGAAAATTAAACCAAAGTTATCCATGGCTCTGTGCCTAGTGAGGCAGGCTCTGTTGCATTGAGAGTTATTTATGGCCAGCAGGGTTTGTCCCCTGCTCTGTGTGTTCTGAGCGAGGTACATGCTATAAATCTCTGACTGAGCGTGGATCAAATCCCAGCTCAGTTCTGCTTCAGTCATCCCCAGTAGTGCATATAGGAATACTCAAGCAACTTAAAAGAACCTTCCACAAGGCTTTTCCAGAATAGTTAATCACCCAGGGTCATCCTACCCTTATTAAATCATGATTTTAAAACATGGCAACTTTTTTTCTTTTTCTTTTTCATTTTTTCTTTTTTCTTTTTTCTTTTTTTTTTTTTTTGGTACTGGAGATTGAACTCAGGGGCACTAGACCACTGAGCCACATCCTCAGCCCTATTTTGTGTTTTATGTAGAGACAGGGTCTCACTGAGTTGCTCAGCTCCTCACCGTTGCTGAGGCTGGCTTCGAACTCATGATTTTCCTGTCTCAGCCTCCCTAAGTGCTGGGATTACAGGCTTGTGCCGCCACCCCCGGCTGGCAAATTTTTTTAAATAAAACAAAATTTATAGCAATAAAACCTGATAACTTACTACATCTAGAATTATTAGATCTGATACATCATAATACCTTACCTCAGCCACAAAACTATACACAAAGCCAGGTACAGAGGTGCACTCCTGTAATCCCAGTGACTCGGGAGGCTGAGGCAGAAGAATCACAAGTTCGAGGCCAACCTCAGCCACTTAGCGAGACCCTGTCTCAAAATTAGAAAATAAAAATGGCTGGGAATGTGGTTCAGTGGTCTAGTGCCCCTGGGTTCAACCCTTGGTACTGGGAGGAAAAAAAAACCAAATATATAGAAAAGGTAGTGCAATGGGTAATTTTGATGGTTATGATGTTACCTTTGAATTCTCAGTTTATAAAATGATTCATAGCTTCAGAACCAAACAGGTGACACAATGCTTTCAAGATGACAGGATAATCTGGTAAGACTTCCTAAAACTGAGAAATCCTTTCCTTCTGGTCAATATTCCAACATGGTGTATTAAATGGAAAAGAAGATTTTGTTTGTAAGATTTTTTTGCAAGGGAGAAGGAGCCAGAGAATTCTCTTAAGATGGACAGAAATTGGCTCTTTTGGGTTTTAGCTGGATAATTAGCATAGATTCAGTTTCTTACTTGTCATAAGAATGAAAAAGATAAGTGAATCAGGCCTGTGACCATTCTATCTCCAAATACAATTTCTTCATTATAAGGAACAAAACAGAAAAGAAGTTAAAGAACTTCCTTAATAAAAGCACTGAACTGACACAAGTCTAATGGACTATTAGAGCCTAGATGAAGATGGAAAATTACCTAATAAAAATTGCAATTTGCATAGATTTGCCCCATAATTACAAAACTTATTAAGCTCCATTTTCCTGATACCATAATGGGGTTCACCTTTCATTTAATGCGATTTGTGATCACTGACTACTGCAGGCAGCAAACGTTGGTAAAATCGAATCCATAATTACATTTTTGGTTCATACGTGAAAGACTGAAATATTCATTAGATGTTATATATACTGTTTGTTAAAATAAAGTAGAATGAAAAATCTGGAAGAGAGTTTTCCTTGGTTCTTTAACTTCCTTTTCCAGGGCTTTTGGTCCATTGACTCTGTACAAAGCAAGGTTACTAAAGGTGATAAAACAGGCAGAAGGGATGCTTACTTTGAATGTCACTTTCATTCAGTCTAGTTCAATATAGCAAATGTTGATTAAAATCTTCCCAGATGTGTGGTTCTGTCCGAATTAAGCAGACAGCAATACAGCTAAACATCTGTTTCGTGCTGAATCTTCTATAGCAACGGCATTACAGTTTTGGGTAGATTGAGACAGGTAAGCCCCTCCTCCCCCATGAATCATGCACCTAGTGTCCACATCCATTTCAATGTGGCTTTGTGCCCCCCACACACAGGTGGCGGGGTCTTTTTTGCCACCACCTGAATCTAAGTTGGCCTTGTGACTGACTTTGGCTGATAGAATGTAGCAGACAGAAAGCCAGGTGATAAAGACTTAGGATTTCCTTTTCTATCTCTTGGAATGTTCCTTCTGAGATGCAAGAAATACTGGGCCAGACTACTCCCCAGGGATGAGAGACCAAGTAGTGAGAGAGGCCTCGCAACAGCCAACTCTAGGGCCATCTTGGAGCCTCAAGCTGCTGGATGACTGCAGTTGAAACAGAAGGAAAACCTGAACAAACCCTTTAGTTTCACTTGCTTTCAGTTACTTGCTTTTAGTTAACTGTAAAAATTTAATTCGGAAGCTACATATCATTATGTATATGCTCAACTATATATTATTAATTTCCCACTAGCTTCATGGTTGATTTGGATCTCCCACCTCCATGGTTGGCTGTCTGACAAATAAACGTGCTATTTTGCAAAACTTGCCATTTCCACGATTGACATACTGAGAGGCAGGCAAAACTAGCTTGCTTTGATAGCACACTCACATAAGTAACCCCAAGTCAGGACAACAGAGGAGTCCCCCAGGTGAGCTTAGCCAGTTTGTGGAATTGTGAGAAATAATAAATCGTTCTTGTTTTTAAGCACCAAATTTGGGAGCCCCAGGTAACTGACTCCAAATCCACAGTTTTCCAGGAGAGAACTTCTATGGTACCAGAGACCATGACAATGAGTGTGACTGTCCAGAACAATCCCTGAAAACACAAATGTGCTTTTTTTTCTCTTTTCATTGCTTTTACAAATAATTATTACTGCTAGCTCAAATGTACTAATCCTACTCTCTCCACCAGTCACAATAACATCTAAGAGTGTAAAAGATTTCCAGGATGAAACAGTGTGCAGGTGATGCATGCAGAACTGATTTCAGTGTCCTTTGCACCAATGAAGTCTTGCAGAGCGATCTTGAAGAGCTTCCCCACATGCATACTTCCAATCTGGTTGTAATCACATATGTACTCTCAAATATGCAAGTGGATGGACTGTTTGGTTAATTTATAATGAACTAGAATTCACTAATATTTGTCCAATTTTGTTTAGCTTCAGTTAGGAGGGCAGAGAGGGAACCTCGCTGGGGAGCTTGTGTGCTCCAAGCTGGTCCCCACCCCCATTCCATGAAGACTCCACTCCCTTCATGAGGTCCTTGTGCCTGGCCACTCCTAACTGCTCCACTCTTTCCTTCCCATCACACTTGGTTAAGTCTCTCCAGACTCTGAGTACCAAAACTCCCTTCCAATTGGGTTAAATGGTAAATCTAGTTTAAGTGTCAGAAAAGGTATCCAAAGCTTGAAAATAAATAGAAACTTAAAAACAGATAAAAGACCTGCTGAATGTTCTTTCAAGACATTGCTGCTCTTGCATCCTTTATTGACTTTCTATCCTTAGAGGCTACCACTTTTCAGGAGCGGAGGTGACTTTAGAAATGTGTTGTGACTTTAGAAATTTGTTTAAATATGCAAATAATACCAATGCAAAAAAGAACCCCAAATGTGGTTTGAGGTCCTGTAGGAGAATAATCAGTTTACTATCTAAGCCAGAAAGCCTACCCTAATATTTCTTTATTAAGTTGTCTAAAATATCCAGTTCTGGGCAGAGCTTTTGCCTAGCATGTGTAAAGCACTGGGTTCAATCCTCAGCACCACATAAAAATAAATAAATAAAATAAAGATATTGTGTCCATCTACAACTAAAAAAATTTTTTTTTAAAAAAGGTTTGTTTAACTTCCAAGTTTTGAATTGGTAAAGTCAACCTTTCATAATTGATTTCCAGTTGTATTGTATTGATGTCAAAAAATGTGCCTGGTGGCACATCCTGCTGTGTAATTGGAGGTTTTCTTCTGGTGACAGTTTCATAGGTTCTGACATAAAGATGACTATGCTTAACTCGCAAAGTCCCATGGTTCTAAAATCCAGTGTTCCATTTGGTTTTTCCTACTTGACCCACCAAAGATTGAGAATGGTGAATTAAAGTGCCTCTCTATGATTTTCCTTATGACCATTTATTCTTGAATTCCATCTAGTTTTGTTTTACATATTTCAACTTCAGTAATTTACTATATCTGTGTTATATATAAACTCTTTGATTGTCTATCATAACTCCTGTACTATTAATATTTTGGCCCAAATCCATGTCATACATTAACATAACCATAGTTTTTTAAATTTGTATCTGCCTGACATTCATCCATTTATTCATTTATCTACTAGCATCTGCCATGTGCCAGACATGGTGCCTGGGGATGGGGACAAAATGGTGAGTGAATCAACAAGGTCCCTGACCTCACAGAGTTTCTAGTGCATAAAGACTAGGATCAAATTTACCAGCAAGGTTAGACCCACACACTTGTACACATTCCCTACCACACACACACACTCTCATTCACACATGTTCATGCACACTCAGACACACTCGCTCATTCTTACACACACACATGCACAAGCATACATGCTCACAGGCACACTCACATACATTCTTTTTTTTTTTTTTAAATTTTTTTAGTTGTTGATGGATCTTTATTTTATTCATTCATTATTTATATGTGGTGCTGAGAATCGAACCCAGTGCCTCAGCGTGCTAGGCAAGCGCTCTACCACTGAGCTACAGCCCCAGCCCCTCACATACATTCTTAACATCAACTCATTTTTAACTTGTAAAAAACTCCTTTGGAGGGATATTAGAAAAGGCATTTGGGGGTTGAAAGTCATGGTCATTTTAAATCAACAAACTGCCACATTTATCCTCTCCAAAGATGACACAATTTTATGCTTCCACCAACAGCGCAGAAATGCCTCTCTACCACACACTTACAAACAAAAACTTTTCCCTAGATTTTTCACTTTAAACTGATCCAACAAGTGACGGTGACATTTTTGCTAGTTTGTTCATATTTCTTTGGTTCATGTACTAAGCACCTTATACTGTGTATTTGTGTTATCTACTTTTCGAAGCTCTGCACAGATTCTGAATGTTAACATTTTGTCATGTATCACAATATGTATTCAGTTTTGTTATTTGTTGTTTAACTCTTGATGATGTGGTGTGTGTATGTTTTAAAATTGGGGATTCCTTCCTTTTTTCTTCTATTGCTTCTAGATTTCTTTTATTTCTCCCAAATTATGAAAACATGCTCCTACATCTTCTCTTGATACCTTGGCAACTCTTTTAGTCTCAGATTTTTAATCCATTTAGACTTTTGTGAATAACAGGAAGGCAGAGATGTAATTTCTCCTCAAATGGATAAGTCAGTTGTCCTGGCAACCTTTATGGTCTAATCAATGAACCAATTCACTAAAAGCAAAATACTATTATGAGAGAAAGGGATAGAGAAGAGCAATGCTAGGCAGAGGGTTGAAAAACAAAAACAAGTCTGTCTTCCAATTTTCTTTCCAAATCTTAGAGCCTATATTCTAAGAAGAAACAGTAAGTACATGAAGAACCATATCCAGCCAAGACAGAGCTTGCTTTATTTAAGAAAGATCTTGTTTCATAGAGGACACCAAACTTCTGGTCTGAGTCCAAGATACCCAGTCATGAGCAGAACCCCAGATCAGGAAAAATCTTCCAGGAGCAAAGGGAGCTAATATAGCCTGTGTGCTGTGAACACGTCCCTGGTGAACAGTGACCAGCTTAATACAAAGCCAAGTCCTTTGTTTTGATAAAACTCAAATGCTTACCTTGTAGAGAGAGGTTGTCATGGTAACTCTTTCAGTGACACTGTTTTCACCAGAGATCAGTTGTTTAAACTCTGGAGAATAATCTTTTCTTCTGTGATGACAATTAGAACCCAACGGGAGAGCTGAACTTGGCTGCACCTCAGTGAATGTCAGGGAGACCTTCTCTGGTTTTCAAAACACTTCAAGAATCCTAAAGCAAGGACTTAAAGATATATGACACTTCTTTCAAAACCTAACTCAATTGCTGCTTAGATCAACTGTTTTACTACGTATATGAAATAGCAATAGATAAACATGATAAAATGAACAGTGTGAGGATTATAACAATATTATAATAAGGTTTCTTTTGTAAAATATGGGAATATTCAATACTAAGTTAAAATACATGAACTTAAATTAAAATACATCCTCCTCATCTGCAGCTTCAAAAGCATTGTCTTCTGATGTGTTAAACCCATTTTGGAGATGCGGGTACCTGGGGCCTGAGAGTCAGACCAATGACCCCTGCCTTGAGTGTTCTAAAGGTTTAAGGGATAGCAAATTTAAGGAAAGACTAGAGGCAAGGACTGGATTATGGGAACCTAAGGAGGTTGGTGAATAATTTAGGGGCCAGCAATGCTGGAAAGCTTGGGCCAGGTAGGGTGAAGGAAGGAAGCCTTCCTTCTAGAATCCTGAGAGAAGGAATGTTGTGGGAGAAGGGTCCCTCCTAAGGACCGGTGGCCTCACAGAGAAGACAACTGTCAGGTGCAGAATGCAGGTTCTGGAGATTAAATCCTGCCAAACAAACTTACATTCTTTGCTTTCCTCATCTATAAAATGTGAATACTGATATTACCAGTGTTGTAGGGCTCCAGATTAAACTTGATAGTCAAAAAAACATGTGGAATAGTGTTTGGCAGTTCAAGTAATAGGTCTTCAAATATGCACACCTTAGTAAAAATAGGTAAGGAAATGAACCTTGCAAATTACTTTGGTACATTAATTTTGACACTAGAATCTCTAACCCAGCCCACCTGTCTTTCAAGTGTTTTCAAATATGTAAAGATTTAGAAAATTTACCACTAACCCCTCATCCTGAGCATGGATGCCCTCAGTCTAACAAGATACTCCAGTGAACAGAATTTGCCTGACTGGAAACTTTTTTTATAGATAACATGAATGCTATGTTGAATTCTATTTTTGAATTAGCCTCTAGGCAGATTAGGGAAACTAATAGTCAAAGGGGGAAAAATGTAAATGTTGTTACTTGAACATACAAAAAAAAAAAGTGAAAGGTACCTGTAATAAAAGTTGGGAACTCAGGCAGAAAGAGAGGGACGGCAAGTTTGAAGAACGATTTCTTCGTTCCCCATGGTAAGAACCTTAGAAATACTACTCAAATTTGATGAAACCAGACACAGATATTTAAGTGAGCTATTTATTTAGTGTTACAGAGGTAACCACCCCTGCCAACAACAAAAAGTAAATAGGCAGAGCCGGGCATGGTGGCTCACGCCCGTAATCTCAGCACTTTATGAGGCCAAGACAGGAGAATCACGAGTTCAAAGCCAGCCTCAGCAACAGCGAGGCGCTAAGCAACTCAGTGAGTCTCAAAATAAAACACAAAATAGGGTTGAGGATGTGGCTCAGTGGTCCAGTACCCCTAAGTTCAATCCTCAGTACCAAAAAATAAAAAATTAAAATTAAAAAAAAAGTAAATAGGCAGAAGGAAGGGGATAGGGTGAGGAGTCAGTCCATAGCACCAGTGGAGCAGAACTACAGGCATGGTAATTACAGTTGTGGACACAGACACTAGAAAAACCAAATGGAAAATGTTGTAAAGTGACTGAGAGTAGAAGATCAAGAGGCAGCCATTATTAGAAATTCCTCTGAGTTTTTCCCATATTTTTTATTGGTGCATAATAATGATACATAATGGTGGGATTCATTGTTATATATTCGTACATGCACATGATAGAACAATATGCTTTGGCCAATATCATTCCCCAATGTTTCCCCTTCTCCTCCCCTCCTCCCTCCCCTTGGTCCCTTTCCTCTACTGATCTCCCTTCCATTCTCATGAGATGTCCCTGCCTCCCACATTTCTTTTCCATTTTCCTCTCTCATTTCTACCTATGAGAGAAAATATACAACCTTTGATTTTTTGAGTTTGGCTTCTTTCACAACATCATGTTCTCAAGTTCCATCCACTTTCCTGCAAATGACATAATTCTATTCTTCTTCATGGCTGAATAAAACTCTATTGTGTATTTGTCTATCCATTCATCCATTGATGGATTCCTAGGCTAGTTCCCTAGTTTGGCTACTGTGAATTGTGCTTCTATAAACATGGATATGCTTGTTTTAGATTTTTAACCACGGACATACATTGATAAGACAATTATAATTTTCCACTGATGATAATTTCATGACACTTGCTATACTTAGTGTATAGGACCAAATAGGCATCTGTATGAGAACCAGCTGGTCAGATGGAATAGCACTTAATAAATGTTTAACTGGACAGATGGGAACCAAAGCACAAGCACTGAAAAAAGGTAGTCATTTTTCCCCAGGAGTGAGAGAAGAGGTCTGCTGATAAAGGCCATAATGAAAACCTACATGAGAGGCTGGGGCTGAAGCTCAGTGGCAGAGTGTTTGCCTAGCACATGTGAGGCACCAGGTTCTATCCTCAGCAGCACATATAAATAAATAAAGATACGCTGTCCATCTACAACTACAAAAATATTTTTTTAAAAAAACTACATGACTTTTTGCTATGGTCTGAATGTTGTTGCCTTCCAAATTCATATGATGAAATCCTAAACCCCAAAGTGACGGTATCAGAAGGTAAGTCCTTTGGAAGATGATTAGATCATGAAGGTAGGAGCTTCAGAATGGGGATCAGGGTCCTTATAAAGAGAAAGCAGAGCCAGGTGCGGTGGTGCATGCCAGTGATCCCAGTGACTCAAGGGAGGCTGAGGCAGGAGGATCTCAAGTTCAAAGCCAACCTCAGCAACTTAGACTCTCAGCAACTTAGCCAGACCCTGTCTCAAAAATTAAAAAATAATAATAATGAAAAGGACTGGGGATATAACTCAGTGGTAGAGTGCCCCTGGGTTCAGTCCACAGTGCTAAAATAAAAATAAAAATAATACAAGAGAAAGCAGAGAGCTAGGCAGCCTCTTCCACGGTGTGAGAGCACAGTTAGAAGATACCGTCTATGAGGAAGCACCAGACACTGGATCTGCCTGCACCTTGATCTTGGACTTCCCAGCCTCCAGCACTGCAAGGGGTAAGGGGACTTCTGTTGTTTATGGTACCCAGTTTATGGCATTTTGTTGTAGCAGCCTGAACAGACTGAGACGACCTCAAACCAAAAGCCAAGTATTTCCTGCTAGGAACTAGTGCCAACAATTCCAAACTTTCAAAAGGTCCTCTGAAGACCATTCTTGCTAAAAAGAGCCAGAAGGTTTCCATTAATTCTTGTCTAAACTCATTTCTAACCACCTAGGGCTCATCTTTTTGTATTTTCATATTATTTTTCTACCGTATTTATCTGTTGATTGGCACAGTGTGGCTGCAACAAACCTACTCAGTGTCATAAATACGCAAAAGGCAGCCAGAGTCCTAAGTCGAAAGAATTTAAGAAACAAAACATGTTTGCAAAATATGACTTAGACACAAGTGGAAAAGGCATTGCAGACATGGCAAGATTCCATATAAATTGCTTCAGCTGAATGTAGACACTCAATTAGGCACTTAATTATCCTGAAGCCCTATTGATACCCTATTAGAAGCAGACCCACCCCTTAGAATCAAACAGAGACAAGTCAGCTCCCCTGGAGGAGCCCGGAGGCAGGTCTTATGCAGCAAGGGTAAGCTGCATCAATCAATAGCCCCCAGGCCTCCTCCCCTCCTGTTGTCCCCGTCACACCACTCATTGCACGAGCATTTTTCCCCTGAGCTCCTCTGAAATCTGAATTTTAAATGTGGATTTTCTGTTCAGGACTCCAAACAAATGATTGCTCTGCATGGCCCCACTGTAAGGATGTCAACCCCTAGCAACAGCTGACCCCTCTCAGACCGTCAAGGGTCATTATGCCAGCCTCTTTGATAAGCTCTTGGAGTCAGTTCATGATCCATTCTCCCCCACCCCCATTAATAACCCACCTCTATAGGCAGCAGGACCAGGTCTTTTCCCCTTGAAACCCATTATATGATAATTACACTCAGATTCGTTTTTCATACCCTTTGGACAGAGACAAGCTAATTTGGATTCTTAGACGTTAAAATCTTATAAAGTTCTCCGGTGACTTTAGGTCCAATTTCTTCATTTGGGCATTCTATTGGAGAGAAAAGATGTTGCTGTCAGCTTTGTACCAAGAACTGAGTCCTTGGTAGGTAGGCAAGTGACTCTAATCAGAAGCTTCTCTGCAAACCCAGGGGTTATATCTCATGCCAATTCAGCTTGTTATTTTTTTCCATATTTTTTATTGGTACATTTTAGCTGTACATAATGGTGAGATTCACTGTTACAAGTTCTTGCATGCACACAATATAACCATATCAGCACCTTATTTTAAAATTTCAGAGAAAGACAAAGTAGTTCCCCCCCTTATCTGTGGGGGATACATTCCAAGACCTCCAGTGGATGCCTAAATCTGTGGATAGTACAGAAGTCTATAGCCAAGCACTGTGATATTGCAACAGTGGGTGATAACCAGGATGGCTACTAAGTGACTAATGGGCACTGTACTTGTATGTTCTCACTTTGGAATCTAAGAAAGTCGAACTCATAGAAATAGAAGAATGGTGGTTTCCTGGGAAGGAGAAATAGTAGAAACAGGGAGCTGTTGGCCAAATGCTACACATTTTCATTTATAGAATGAATACATTCTGGAGATCTGTACAGTGTGGTAATTATTGTTAATAATAGCATATTGCACACTTGAAGTTTGCTAAGATAGATCTTAAAGGTTCACACACAAATGTGAACTTTTGTTCACAAATGATAACTAGGTAAGCTGATGGATGTGTTAATTAACTTGATTGTGGCAATCATCACTCTATGTGTATGTGTGTATCATTATCACATTGTACGCCTTAAATGTACCCTGTTTAATTTGTCAAATATATCTCAGTAAAGCTGGAGTGGGAAAATGTCTACGATCTATGCACTAACCATCTTCCCACTTGCTCAACAGTCCTCCCTTTCCTAACCCCAAAGTCCCACAATAGAGCAGCAACAGGGACCAAGACTCCACTGGGCACCTCAGAGAGTCATTTACTCAGTTACTCCACTCAGAACCTGGTAGAATTGCCAAAGCTCCTCCAAATAACCTACATATGCTTGCTCAGAACACCCACAGCCCAGTCTCCAGTTCACAGAAGCTTTCAATAAATGTTGGCTATTGACTAGGAAGATTAAACGGTCATTAAATATAACTAATAATATTATTTATAAATATATATATATAATTACTATATATGATGATTCAGTGGGTAGGGACACTTCAGTTAAGTTCTGCCTGGGGAATATTCTGTGTCGGACATGCATCCGTCTGTCTGTCTCTCTTTCTCTTTTCCTCACCCTTTCTCTGCATGAACCCCTACAAACTGAGCTTATTCTGTCTCATCTATTCTCTGAGCATGGCTTCTTGACTTCCCAGCTCCCATTCATCCAGACTCTTAAAACATCAGCTTATTCAGTCTCTGTCTCTCCCTGCTCTGCTCTAAGACTCTCCGTATCCTGGTCCTGCTCCCTTGTCCTATCTGACCTCTCACACTGAACTCAAGGGAACTGATCTCCCTGTGGCATCCCTAACGCCCTTATCTCAGTCCCACAGCCCACTTATCAGATTGCCAGGTCCTATCCAAAAGCCACACAGCCCAACAGACTGTTGGCCACTCAAAGACCATGGCCACTAACCAGGATAGGCTTTAGGCCACACAACTTTCTCCACCATCTAGTATGCAAGCAGACAGCAGACTATGGCTCTATGTTGTCTTGGCAACACTCACCAAAGCAATTGTTCAATAGAAGGAAATTACAAATATAAAACCTAGAAAGGGAGAGGTACACTATCACATTTTATGGATGATATGATCAGAAAATCCAATGATATTAATAAAAATAACTGTAAGAATTCAACAAGTACCAAGTACATGGGTGGGGCTATCTTAGACTATCGAAGCCTTGCTGAACCACCAGATAACGACAACCACTCGAGTGATCCCAGATGAGACCAGCAGAAGAAACCAACTAAAAGCAGCTCAAATTGCTGATCCACAGACGCACAAAGAAAAGGTTGTTGTTCTAATCCACCATGTCTTGAGGTGGTTTGTTATACAAAAAATAATAATTCACTGGGAAACCTGATGAAGTGGTATGTTAACTATGTCACTAGGTAACATTGTTTATGCTAAGAATGATCCCTGATAGGAAGCCCAATGTTTGAACTTCCCAGAGTACAAAAACTTTCGTCATTGGCATGTCATGTTCTAAATCAAATGCAAGGACCTGGAAAGTATGTCCATGGAGTTCTTACAAAAAAAGCTTGCATCTTGTGAGACATGAGGCTTAAACTCAATGAATCTCTAATAAAATGTATTTCATTTCTTTATACCTGAATTTTCACCTGAGGGATTGAGTAAGAGTCCACAGGTATTAGATAGAGTGTTACCTTGACTGCTGCAAGGTCTCTCTACTAAAAAGCCACACTGGACACCAACCACCTGCTCCTATTCTACATCCTTTTTTTTTTTTTTTTTGGTGGTGCTGGGGATTGAACCCAGGGCCTTGTGCCTGGGAGGCAAGCACTCTAACAACTGAGCTATATCCCCAGCCCCTATATCTTTCTAAGTAGACTAATTCCATGCGGTCATCTACTGAGTCTGGGTGTTTAGTTGGACCTGAGAAGACTTCCTGCTGGATGTTCCATTCTCCCCAAGATACGCTTCATGCTCAGAAGCAGTGACGATGTACGTTGCTGTGCCATAGATACTGCTGGTGTCCTTAGATCCCATTCTTGACTGCTGATTGCTGGCTGCTAACAGTTCAATTTATGTCCACACTAAAACTTGCATGAGGACCTTAGTGGCAGTCTTATTCATAAGTGACAGAACTTGGAAGCAATAAAGATGTCCTTCAGTAGGTGAATGGATAAATAAAGAGCAGTACATCCACACGATGGTATATGGCTCAACACTAAAAAGAAATCAGCTATCAAGCCAAGAGAAGACATGGAGATAATTGTATATCACTAGGTGAAAGAACCAATAAGAAAGGAATTCCAACTCTATGATATTCTAGAAAAGGCAAAAACTATGAAGACAGTCAAAGATGAATGGTTACCATAGGTTGGGGTAGGGAGAAGGATGAATAGGTAAAACCCAGAGGATTTTTAGGCAGTGAAACTGCTCTCTATGATACTATAATGGTGGCTACATGTCATTATACATTTGTCCAAACCCACAGAATGTACAATACTAAGAATGAACCCTTATATAAATTCTGGGCTTTGGGTGACTGTGATGTGTCAATCTAGGTTCCTCAGTTGTAACAATTGTACCAAAAAGGAAGGACAGCAAAGGCTCTGCAGTGTGTGGGCAGGAGAGTATCTGGGAAATCTCAACCTCCCTTCTGATTTTTCTGTGAACCTAAAACTACTCTAAAGAGTAAAGTTTTTAAATAAACAGTCTTTAAAAAATATGTTATCTTAGTCCATTTTCTGTTTCTGAAACTGAGTAATTTATAAAGAGAAGGCTCATGATTCTGGAAGGCTGGAAAGTTCAAGATCAGGTGGCTGCATCTGGTGAGGGCCTGCTGCTGCTTCCACACATGGTGGAAAGCGGAAGGGCAGGAGGCAAAATGCAAGGAATAAATTGCCTGATAACAATTTGCTTTAATGGATTCAAACCCACAATAGCAATAATTTACTCATTCAAAAAAGGCACTAACCCATTCATGAGGGTTCAACCTCCGTGATGCAAGCAACTTCCCACTAGGCCGCCCCTCCCAACACCGCCACATTAGAGCATTGAGCCTTAGCATGAGTTTTGGTGGAGATAAACCATAGCACATATTTAAACGTCTTCATTTAATAATAAAACAAAATATCTTTTGCTATCAGTTTGATGAAGGAGAATGAGAAAGCTCTTTATGTATTTATATGGAAAGATATCATAAAGTGAAAAGGGCAAAAGGCAGACCTATAATAGAGCATGCTATTTTGTGTTGCAAAGCAAGAAAAACAAAATACTGTGTATACTCTATATTTGTTTATGCATGTATAAATAATCTCTAGAAGAGCACACAGAAACTAATGATAGTAGGATCTGGAGCAGAAACAGCAGATTGGGGTAAGGATGGGAAGAAATTTCTTTTTACACCTTTTTGTAATCATGTGAACATATTTCTGTTCAAACATTAAATATGCACAAAAATTAATTCAATGTTGATTTAAGAAAAGCAAGTTTTATTATAATCATGTTGACATTTGTTTAAAATATAATTGTGCCAGGCAGGGAGACACACAACTGTAATCCCAGTGACTCAGGAGGCAGAGGCAGGGGGTTCAAAAATTCTAGGTCAGCCTCAGCAATTGAGCAAGAGCCTGTTTCAAAAGAAAAAAACAAACAGGACTGGGGATGTGGCTCAGTGGTAAAGCACCTCTGTGTTCAATCCCCAGTACCAAAAATAAATATAAATAAATAGATACATCACGGGAAAACCAAACCTCAGTTCTTGTGTTATGACAGACAAAAATTTAAAGTCAGATATCAAAAGCCATGCAAGAGAACTTTATTATTGGTGACAGTAAAGTAAAAGCAAAGTGAAGTTTGAGCAGAGAGCACTCTCAAGAGAGAGAATGACCCTGAGGAGAGAACAACAGAGAAGACCACGCTGTCTCTGTAAGGTAGAAAACAGCCTTTTTGTAATTAATTTTCACATCCCCTCTCTAGAAGCACAAGGCAGTTCCTACCCCAGGGGGTTCCTCTCCCAATCTTCCACCTGGGAAACAAATAGTTTTCACACCCCAGTCCCTGCCCCAGGAGGTTCCGCTCCGGAATCTTCCACCTGGAAAAACAAGGCCTAACCGGAGGCCGCCACTGCTTACCTGCCCCCAATTTTAAAATGACCAATCCCTAGCTCGCCACGCGGTTTTGTAGCGGGCTCTATAAAATCCCTCCCGCGCGTCCCCTCTCTCTCTTTTCCTCTTCGCCCAGGCGCCCACTCCCCTGAATAAAGGATTTCCTGGCTGTACAGAGGTGTTCGTGTCTGGCTGGCCGCTACCCTAACATTTGGTGCTGGTGACTCGGATGAGGGAGTAATTCTCTATTGAGGCCCCTCATCCTGAACCGCCGACCACACCTCACAGCCTTTGCTCATTCTTTCGATCGCCAAGTGTCCGCGACCACCACGACCTTCGTTCGGTGAGTCCCTTTTGAGGAGATTAAAACTTTGAAGGCAGAGAATCAGAGGTGACCAGCCGTAGATCGTCC
>CM053414.1:37140185-37298743 GCA_028644305.1 Xerus rutilus
AATGGGGGAATGTAAGGTAGAAAACAGCCTTTTTGTAATTAATTTTCACATCCCCTCTCTAGAAGCACAAGGCAGTTCCTACCCCAGGGGGTTCCTCTCCCAATCTTCCACCTGGGAAACAAATAGTTTTCACACCCCAGTCCCTGCCCCAGGGGGTTCCGCTCCGGAATCTTCCACCTGGAAAAACAAGGCCTAACCGGAGGCCGCCACTGCTTACCTGCCCCCAATTTTAAAATGACCAATCCCTAGCTCGCCACGCGGTTTTGTAGCGGGCTCTATAAAATCCCTCCCGCGCGTCCCCTCTCTCTCTTTTCCTCTTCGCCCGGGCGCCCACTCCCCTGAATAAAGGATTTCCTGGCTGTACAGAGGTGTTCGTGTCTGGCTGGCTGCTACCCTAACAGTCTCCAAGTTTATTACTATTTGATGTTTACCAGGAGAACTGGGGAGCACCTTCTGTAATCTTTGCCAATCAGGTGTTCAACTCCTCTTTCGCATCTGGTGGTGGAGTTTTTGACTTGAGCTGGTCCTTTCCAGAACTGTCATGGTGACCATCCTAATTGAGGGGGACTTCATATACAAGTCCATCCCATGTTAATGTGGGCTCTGGGGTCAGTAGCTGGTCAGAAGTTACCTTCATTCACTCACACTATTAAAGGACTCTTCCTTCCCAGACAAATGGAGATACCTATAGCTATAATTCCTAGCTTCACAGCAACATCAATGGACCCTGTCAAGAGTTAGTCCCATTGATCCTTTTCCTTTGATGTATATTCTCATTAGCTCCTTTGCTTCTATTTATTTTCTACAAATTAACTACCACCATTGGCTTTGTCCTCTACTTTGGAAGTAGTTTAAAGAAGACCCTAAAGTAATTTAAGGAACACTTGTGACCTTACCATGCACTTCACTGCTCATTGCTAGCAGACAGATAAATAAAATATAATTGCACATAAATTTTTACTTAAAACTCATATTCAACTTATTTATTTAGAGAAACAATCACAGTGATTTAACCAGGTTTCCCCTTTCAACCTTTTATTTTGTCTTTTTTCTTTCTTTCTTTCTTTCTTTCTTTCTTTTTTTTGTTTGGTACTGGGAACTGAACTTGGGGTCACTTAACGACTGAGCCAAATCCCCAGCCCTTTTAATTTTTTTATTATGAGACAAGGTCTTATTAAGTTGCTTATTAGTGCCTTGCTAAATCGCTGAGGCTGGCTTTGAACTTGTAATCCTCCTGTCTCAGCTTCCTGAGTCACTGGGATTACAGGCCTCTGCCAGCATGCCTGGCAATTTTTACTATTTTTAAACCTTCAGAAAAATTTAATAATAGTATGGCGAGCGGAGCCATATATCCTCCTCTTAAACTCACTGCTTGCTAACATTTTGCCCCATTAGCTTCCTGACTTTTCCTATCTATACACAATATCTATACCCAACATGCACAGAAGAATTTACACAATTTGGGGCGAGGGGCTAAAATATCTGAGTTTTAGTTGAAAACATTGTGACACTTTATCTCTAATAACTTCAGCAGGTACCTCCAGAGAACAGAGATGCGTTGCCTGTACAACCACATACATTATTGCAATTGAGAAATTTAACCCATGTGGAAGCTAGAGCAAACTAAGGGAAAGAAGGCAATGGGGGAGGGGATTGGATATCATAAAGATACAGGGAAGATCAGTGGAGTAGACTGGGGAGAATGAGAGAGCAGAAGGAAGGGAATGGGGAAGATAAACGGAATGAATTTAACAAAAGCATGCTATATTCATATGTAAAGACACAAAAGAAAACTCCACGTTTATGTATATGTAGCAGAATGGAAGTTTAATAGAGGAGGGGGAATAGCAGGAGGGATGAGAGGAGGAAAAGGTGGGGGATGGGGCTTGAAATTAAATTCCTTGCATGTTTGATTTTGTCAAAATGAGCCCAATTACTATGTACAATTATGAGGTGCTAATAAAAAATTTTTTTAAAAAGGATGTAAGCATTTTGAAGTAGGCAATATGAGAAAGGGTCAAGTGATCCAGTTTTAAGATTCTTTTTGCATTATTCTGAAGATAATAAAATCTTGAGGTTGTGTTCACTTAAAAAAAATTTAACTTCAGTATTTCACTGATAGCCTGCCTGTGTTTAAGTTTTCCTGATTATGCCTTTATTCTTTCTTTTTTCCTGATCCAAGGGCAAGCCCATGATCACAGACATATTTTGTTGTGAGCACCACCACCCCCAGCCCCATATTGGTGATTAAACTCAGCCATGCTTTACCAGTAAGCTACATCCCCAGTCCTTTTTTTTTAATTTTTTTATTTTGAGACAGTTTCCCTAAGTTGCTGGGGCTGGCTTCAAACTTGTGATTCGCCTGCCTCAGTCTCTCTAATCACTGCAATTACAAATGTGCGCCATCATACCCGACTTGGTCATTCCCACTATTGATATTTTAAAGAATCTGAGCATGCTGTTTTGCAGAATATCACTGTTTGGATTTTTTCAGTGGATGCCTCCTGACTATATTTAAGCTAATCATTTTTGGAAAAGGTGCTTATAGGTAATCAGGAGGCACATGGTATTGTTGATGGTGAAGTCTGACCATTTGGTTAAACTGGTATCTGCCAGATTTCTGCATTAGGAAGACCTTTTATAATTAATTTGCCCTTTGAGGTAAGTATTTTGAGACAATGTGGATATCTTTTTCCAATAACACATCACTGGATGATTTAGCATTCATTGATAAATTTGGCCTGAACCAATTATAACAAAACTTCTTGCAAAAAAATATTCTAGTTTTATCATTTCTTCTACATTTATTATTATTATTGCCATTCTGTTTTCGTAAGGAGTGTGGGGGGCACTAAGATTCAAACTAATTTTTATTCAATGTGTTAAAATCCATTAATATTGTAATTTTTATGCTCAGTTTGTCCAGATTTCCCTGTAAGAATGCCTCCAAGCTAGCTTCTGGGTTCTTTTAATATATTCGCATTAATCTTGAAACATGTCCTTGCATCTGGGAACAAGATGTTCCAGGCTTGGTTTGTATATTTCTTGCTCCAGACCTGAATCTTTCATTTTCAGGAAGACTTTGTTCCTTTTAGTAGGGAATGGTATTTACAGACCACAGTCTGAAGCCAGGCACAGTGGCACATGCCTGTGATCCCAGCAACATGGGAGGCTGAGGCTGAAGCAGGAAGATTGCAAGTTCAAAGCCAGTCTCAGCAACTTAGCAAGATCCTCTCAAAATTAAAAATTAAAAAAGGGATAGGGATGTAGCTCAGTGATAAGCACTCCTGGGTTCAATCCTCAGTACCCCCCAAAAAAGGAACTATTAATTAGAGACCACGATCTGGGTCCTAGGGGTTTCATTACTTTATACGCACTCATTTTTATAAAAATAAATTTTAAAGCCAGTCTTTCCTCTTTACCTACCATTTCTCTGTCCTGCCCTCCTTATCTAAGCATCAAATCCTTGACAAATATCAGAAGCTCTGAAGACTAGAAACCACAGGACCAAATGATCCAACATTCAAAGGGAGATAACCTCTTCATTTCTTTCCCAGTGCATCCTCTCAGCTTGAAATGGATTACAACTGAACTAATTTAGGGACAACTTTTGAAGAAATGGGCCATAGGAGTTTCCCACTCAGAACTTTTTCCAGGGGTGGGGGAAGAGGATTTCATCTAATACAAATATCATTTGAATTTTAAAAGTCTATGTGTAATTGCTACTTAAAACTATAGTAAAAATTGATTATTATACTCTATAATCGTATGGTTTGAATATGTAATCAGAAATGCAAAGGTTGATGCCTTTGATTTGAATTTCTATAACTAATGCCTCTCTCAGTTCACTTATTTCAGCAGTTCCTGGGCAGAAACTCCATTTTCTAGTGATCAGGATGTACACAGTAGTTCAAGACCTTCTCAGGATTTGGACCACCCTGAAAAATACATTTTATTCCATATCATGATTATGTGTGGTGGTTTATTGAACTGGCTGTTACCTCAATCATAGAACGACATCCCACAGAATTCATTTCTTGAATTCTCATGTGGCCTAAGATTTGCATAACCCTGGCAGGTGAAAGGGTCAAATTTACCTATTGACTATCAAATATTTTCTTTTTCCTTTTTTTCTTTCTTTCTTTCTTTCTTTCTTTCTTTCTTTCTTTCTTTCTTTCTTTCTTTCTTTCTTTCTTTTTCTCTCTTTTTTTTTTTGGTACCAAGGATTGAACTCAGGGTTACTCAACCACTGAGCCATATCCCCAGCCCTATTTTGTGTTTTATGTAGAGACAGGTTCTTACGGAGTTGCTTAGCGCCTTGCCCTTGCTGAGGCTGGCTTTGAACTCGCAATTCTCCTGTCTCAGCCTCCCAAAGTACTGGGATTACAGGCGTGCACCACCGCACCCAGCTTGACTATCAAATATTTTCTACAGATAAAAAAGAAAATGATAGTTTGCAACAACTTGAGTTGACAACACCACAGTTGTCACCACGTGATTCTGTAAGACATAGGACAAGCCATCAGGTACTTGTGCTGTGAAACCCAAATTCTGGCTATCCTCTACACTTTTCCATTCAGAATCAGCCTTTGTCACACTGTATGCCAAAGTATATGGAGAATATCAGCAGTCACCAAAATTTAAAGCAAAATGACTCAACCCAAAAATCGGAACTTTCTGGTGGTGGGTGACTCAAACTATTTAGTGTAATTTAAATAAAAATGATAATGTTAATGATAATATCTGCAAATCCAAAAACAATATTGTGTGGACCTAATCAAAACAAATTCAAGGAGATTTCCATGGTTAAATTATGGTTTAATAACCCATTCCAAATATTTTTTAGGTAACTACTCTTTTATATCACCATGATCACAAGAAGATAACTTTCAGGAAAAAAAAAATGTTAACAATTTGGAAATGACCCAAATAACTTCAAATGTCTTGTCCAATAAACCATTCAGATTATCTGCACTTTTCCTTGCCTTTGAGTTATTTTATTAACTTCGTATGTACATTGTCAAAAACTGGCAGCAATGCAAATGATTCTTTTCCATTGAATTGCAAATGAATTTTGTTTGGTGGAATGCAATTGATCATGGCCCCGTGGATATTTATCATTTTCGCACTTAATTTCAGCATTCCTAGGTGGAAAACCTGCTTATGCTCAGTGAGGACTGAAGGAGCAATCCCTTTCCCTCTGGCCAAAGGAAACCCGCCAGACTTCCAGCAAGTTCTGTGAGGCCCAACCCCCACCCCAGTCCCCTAGGCTCCTCTGCCTGAAGCCCTCTCACAGCTCTCCTCAGTTCTGTCTCTCTCCTTGGCTCACAGCTTTTTACCACTTTCCAGAATTTTCCTTATGTTTTGCTCTGTTACTCTTGTCTCCCCAAGTCAATTAGGAAAATCTATCCACCAGCTATTCAGAAGTGCATCGTATTTTCTTCAGTATTCCTCTGGCATTCTTTGACAGTGAGTGCTCTTGTTGATGTTATAACCAGAAATACAAAAATAAGCCTGGCGCGGTGGCGCACGCCTGTAATGCCTGCTGCACTTTGGGAGGCTGAGACAGGAGAATCGCGAGTTCAAAGCCAGCCTCAGCAATGACGAGGCGCTAATCAACTCAGTGAGACCCTGTCTCTACATAAAACACAAAATAGGGCTGGGGATGTGGCTCAGTGGTCAAGTGCCCCTGAGTTCAATCTCCAGTACCAAAAAAAAAAGAAAAAATACAAAAATAGCATGAACACACAGGCAAAGCTTTAATTGGGACAAGGGTTAACCTCAAGGAGACAGGAGAGGGCACTGAGGTAGGTAGGGACAAGGCTTAGATCAGGTTGCTGGGGTGGGCTAAGGTCTGGTTGATCATTATCAGTTCTGGTTTTGCCAGGTGATTCTGCAAAAGTTTCTGTAGCTTGAGGACAATGTTTTATTTTGCAGGATGTTTATCAGATCTGTGATCCTGGAAGCCAAGGACAGTTCAGTTCCCATGAGGTGATTGCTCCTCCTTTAGGGGACAGTCTAATCATGGAATGATCTGCCTACAAGACTCAGCTGTTCCTGGAAGGTGTAGAGCATTGACTTCAGAGAACAGGATGTTGTAAAATCTGGCAGCTGAACGTCTCTGCACATCTTGAAAATACCTTAGTTACTCTCATCTTGGTGTCTTCAGCCTTGAAGGGGGACAAGATAAGTTAGGCAAATTTAGGGATAATAAAACTTGTATTACCAGCTTTGAGACTCCTTAAATGATTAGCATGCCTACAGGCAGAGCTGAGCAGGAACTTGACCCAAAGTTTAAGGTAATAAAAGAGACAGATACAAAATGAAAGTAGAGATGTCAAATCTTTACCTTTCTTTTTGTTATCCATCAGCCATCAGAAAGCCCAAGTGAAGGGTCAGTGCTTTTTAGCAAAGGCAATCTCTCTAAATCCCTGTTATCACTGGGGCTTGGGCTTCTCTGTCCTTTGTTCCTGTCACGATCCCAGTCTCATTAAGACTTGGGTTCCATTCCCAAGATATGTCATTGTGTACATGCAAATATTCAAAACAAAACAAAATCTGAAACATTTCTAGTGCCAAACATTTCAGACAAGGGATACTTAATCTGTACCCTAGACAAGTAGAGACAACAATAGATATTGATACAGAACATCTGAAAATACAACCTAATATATCTATCCATTTCTGTATCTTTTAAACAGAAAAGGCTTTTCAAATGTTCATAGTGTATTTACAAAAAGCAGTCATACTAAACTACAAAAAATACATTAATTTCCAAAACAATATGTGATACTTAAAATACCACAGAGTGATATATAATGATCAGTTAGTTAATGAAACAAAACCTAATAACTTGTAAACCGAACTCACTCTCTTGGTCAAACTGGAAATCAACACAGTAAAAGCGAGGTATGTCAAAACTTTAACTGTACTCAGAAAAAAAGTAGTTGTCTAGAGTGAAAAACAAAACCACATTTTATAGCTTCATCCATTACAAAGTAGAGTTTGTTTACACAACCCTTGAACCTGAGTTATTCTCTGACTTACTTTGGCCAATAGAATTCTTGGGAGTGACATTGCATGAGCTCCTGAGCCTAATTGTTTTTGCTCTCTTGGAGTATTGCCTCGGCACTGACCTTTATTTGAACAGGATCAACCCACTGAAGATGAGAGGCCATTGACTGAATAGGCCAGTTACTGACTGCTTGACATGTGAGTGAGGCTTAGGCCTTCAAAACTCAGTTGACCCACCAGCTGAATCCAACTCCATCAATGATCCCAGGTGAAATTGTAGTTGCACCCCCTCCTCCACAGAAAATCTTAATTAAGCTTCTCCAGAAATCTGCACTATAATTGATCTTAGAACTATCAGCAAGAGTCTCTACCAAAGAGTTCAATGTAGTTAAAGTTCCTATTTCCTGTTGCTCTGTCTTGCTTGGCCACTGGCCTAAAAGTGATCAGCACTCCAGGTGCTGAACGCACCCTTACTAGTTTTTCAAAAACATTTTTGGACTTTCTAGGGTAGTAACAATATAATGATTTATAAGTTTTATTTTAAAGGGAAGTATGTTTGCAAATGTAAAGTGTAACAAGAAGGACATATCCTTTAACAAGGCCTCTAGCCTTGGGCCTGAGCTTCACAGAGATGTTTACATTTGAGATAAGATGTTACTAATTGGGCTCCATGGTAACAACTGGCAGGGAAGGAAAGAAAGGGGAAAAGAAGCTCTCCCCTTCCCAGGCACTGTCCTTGAAGGGTTAACTTGCTCAGAACAGTAAAAGAAAAAGCTGCTTTGGTGTGAACTTCTGCAGATTGTGACCTTCTGAGCCCCTCCCCTTACACGCTGGTATAAAGTTCTGAAACTGCCCGAATTCGGGGTTCAGGGGAATTAATTGATTACAGTGAAAGCTGTACCCTCTGAAGTGACTGCAGTCAAATAAACCTGCTTCCTGTTTCCTATTCAGTGTCTTACTTCGTCTGTCCCTACAACAAAATAAGCAGAGAAACCACCAAGTCAACCTAAATTATAATAAACAAACTGTGGACAATTAAGTTATAAAATTTAGGGCAGTTTGTTCTACAGCAATGGCTTAACAGTCATAACAGTTTTTATTATTGATCGTGGACTTTTTAACTAATTATAAATAAACGAAATAATTGTGCTGGATGTCTCATTTTTGGCCTGTCCAGGATCCAGTTTCCCCTCTGGCCGCAGGTCTTCTCCCAAAGATAGCAGGTTTCCAGGATGTGAGTGAGGCTCAGGTCCACGTCAATCAGTGTAAGTCCATCCCTCTGGCCTGTGATTGGTTCACCTGTAGGCCAGTAACCCACATCAGTCCAATGAGCGAATGCCAGGGATTTGAAGGGCCTTGTTCTCTGCTTCTAGCTTCTCCAGGGAGCAAGAAGGCCTGCGCAGGTCCAGATCGTCCAAGCTCAAGACCACGACATCCAGCCTCTCTTTGGGCTCAAGCCTCACCACCTTCCTTGGCTCAGTTGGGTCCCACCGGGGTCTTTACAGGGTAGTAAGAACTGCAGACTCCCTGGACCCTGGGTATCCCCAGGAGTCGGGAATTGAGTTCTAAGCACTTGAAATGTGCTCAATCATCATCAATCATCATCAATACTATTTCCTGAGAAATACGTGGCTGGTGTTTCTGGTAACAGGAAGGCACTTTTCAACTGATCCCCGACTTTGTCCTCTGAAGAGACAAACTCTGGTGAATAGGACACAGGACTTATTTATGTCCCAAGAGGTGAGGAGGGGGTCATCTTTCCATTTGTGCTAAAATAATAATTTCAAGACAAATAAACAATTGTTGGCTACAAAATGCGGATTTACTGAGAGAAGTACTTTTCTTTTTTCTCTTCTTCCTTTTACCTTCTGAGAAGTATGTTTACATAGTTATCAAGAAGCCAGATATTGCCGGGCATGGTGGCTCACTCCTGTAATTCCAGTTATTCTGGAGGCTGAAGTTTGAGGATTGCAAATTCGAGGCCAACCTGGGCAGTTCAGCGTCTCAAAAAGAAAAAAAAGAAAAGGCTGGGAATGTAGCACAGTGGCAGAGCGCTTGCCTAGCACGCATGAGACCCAGGGTTCAACCCTCAGTACAGGCAGAGAAAAAAAGTCAAATATTACTTTGTTGATCCAGGCGGCCTCCCAACTGGGAACGCCTTGCAAACAAGGCTGAGCCCCAAAAGGCTAGAGGCCCCACAAGAGAGCTGCAGCCTCAAAGAGCAAAAAGATGTCAGATCCTTCTGCCTCTCAGCAGGGCTGTGGGAGGGACGCATCCACGGTCCCAGTGGGCGAACTCAGCTCTGACCCTCCAACCCAGCCTCTGCTTCACGCGATGGCAGAGGAAGCCAGGAGGAGGAGAGGGTAATCCTTGTCATCGAAGGCAACCTGGAAACAAGGGTGCAACCGAAAGTTTAGCTATGATGTTAAAGGGGGCCCCTTCGACGCTTCAGTACAACCGAGCCCCAGGCTCCCATCATTGCTGAGATCTGTGACCGCTGCGCCCTGCACGCTCAGAGCGAAATTCAGCAGTCCGGTGAACTGAGAGTTTCGGCTGTGGGAGAGGGTGTTGACCAGGCCGCTTGGACTCGCGTGACAACTACCACAGTAGGGGGCAGATCGTTGAAAACAGTGCGTCGCCTGCGTTCTTGAAATCCACCGCGCGGAGCGCGCGTGAGCCAAAGCAGGGCGCAGCAGCGGCTTGGGTTGACCGCTAAGCGGTCTAGTGGTCTGGTCGAATGACTCTAGGGAGTGAAAGATGCTGCGGGAACCCCATGTGGTTTCTATTGTGCAAATGCCTCTGTTGCAGAATTAATCCTATAAGTAGCTGGCATGGGGAAGTAAGTGCTGGGCATGTTACCCAGGTATGTGACACCAGCGGTAGTGGTGACCTCCAGGAGGGCGCTCGCTAGCTCCCCTGCTCTTCCACATTCCTGTCCCCACCCACAGCGCAGCTTCGGCAGGAGGAAATCGTCAGGACTCTGCACCGATGCCTGGCCAGGGACCCGGGCCCCTCCCTTCTTCCTAAGCTTTGTTAGGCTCTTGAAGTGTGTCACAGAAGTTACCCACATGCGCCCGGCTGAAGCCAGACACAGCTAGGCACTACTGTGGGGCCAGGGCAGATGACATGTCACCGCTGAGGGGTGAAGAGTGTCTCCTTGGCACAAACACCCCAAGCGGTGTCTCTAGGCTGGCATGTTCTGAGTTTTACTGTGCAGTGCCCAGAAAGCACAAGAGCCAAGGATCTGAAATCTTTAGTCGTTCGTTCGATTCCTTTGTGCCATAGGAGGGTGGCAAGAGGACAAGAGAGGGGGCCTCTGGGCAGAGAGAAAGACTCAGAGTTCCAAACCAACCACCCTTGAGAGTTGGATTGCTAGCCCACCTGGAGGCCCAGAGAGAAATACAAAGGGGACCCACAGCAGAGGCCATAAATGCTGAACCAGACCAAGAACACAAGCCCCTGGACATGGCTGATAAGTGCCCCTGCAAACTGATATTCTTTGATTTTCAAATACAAATATTAAAATATAGAAATAATTTCATGCCGACTTCTAAAACCCATTACTCCTTTAGAGGACTATTACTGTGATTAAAAGGTAGATTATTAGTTACTTATTTGTTTCTAGCGAAGCAGCCGTAGGACCCAGATGAATGCCAGCTGAGCACAGGCAGTCTGGCTGTCCTCAGTGGGCTGTGCAACTGGAGCTGGCTTGTGCTGCTTGCACTGAATGTCAAAGACACTCCTTGGATCAGTCAGTGAAAAAAGGATTTTATGTTTCTATTCCCGTCTCTGCCTACCACTGCAGGAGCAGAACTGTCAAGTAGGAAGTTACCCGATGTAGTGACAGCCACCCACCTCACTTCAAGCAGCCTATCCCAAAAGTGACAGCAGAAACGTTCACAGATCAAATTAGGTTGCTAGAATCATACTTTGTTGAAACCATGGAAAACAGAGCTAGCAGTGAGGGAAAGAGATGGGGACAGGGCAGCACACTTCAAATAGGTGCGGAAAATGGTTTGAGGGACCATCTTGGGTCATATATCAGTTACACATCCTATCTCACTCTCAATGGCCTCAGTCTTCCCTGCTAACGGGGGACAGAGTTGATAAGCAGCAGGTGTCTGGGCCTGTGCACATTTGCTCTTATCAAGGAGCTTTGGGGTGAGGATGCCCAGTGTAACCCCAGTTAGCCAGTGATCTGTAGAGCAGACGCAGCATTATCTGCATTTAATGAGCAGAGGACTTGTGTGGTCAGAATAAATATCACCATGGTAGGAGGTTAGGGAGGAGAACCCAGTTTAAAGAAATATCATGCCACTAACAAAGGACATTGCTTTCAATGCAAAACACAGAAGATAACTAAACACATGTCAGCTGACACCAAAGAGGAATTGTGGCATGAAAACAAAAAGACCAATGAAAATGAAACAGTGTTGGAACCCCATGGCTGGATGCCTGGAGACACTGAACACAGGTCTTGCCCTAGGACTGAATGGACCTGTGCTTCATGTGTGGATTGTTTAGAGATGCCACATTCCTGCTATGAACTGTAATCACAATGACTTAGTCTTCCAGATAGTCTTAAGCTTATCAGGAAGACGTGTTAGTCAGGTAACTAAATGACTAGGACTGAATTAGTATGGATGTGGCTTATTATGGAAAATACTGATGTATAGAACTAGAGAAATGGAGTGGTAGGAAAATTCAAAAGGCGTGTTAAGTACAAAGTAGACTGTGAAAGATGTCAGAGGAATTAATGGAACCCATCTGCAATGAATATCGAAGAAAAGGCTGAAACACAACCAGAATGCTGCCTTTACATAGAAAAGGATGGAAGGACCAAGTGAGCCTTACTGTATTCATCCATTTTCTGTTGCTATAACAAAATGCCTGAGACTGGATCAGTTATAATGCTTATCTAGTGCACCATCCTGGAAGGTAGGAAGTTCAAGATCCAGTGGCTGTATTTGGACAGGGCCTCATGCTGTGTCAGAACACAGTTTGTGGCATTATATGGTGGGAGCACAGGCTAGAATGTCAACAAGGAGTGTGCAGAAGAGGTCAAAGATCACAGGTACACTTCTTTATAACAACCCACTCTTGTGGGAACCACCCAGTCCCCACTCTCCCAAGACCCAATGCCATCTAGAGAGACTTAATCTAGTCTCTCAAGAAAGACATGACTGGGTTGGGGTTGTGGCTCAGTGGTAGAGCGCTTGCCTCTCATGTGGGAGGCACTGGGTTTGATCCTCAGCACCACATATAAACAAATGAATAAAGGTCAATCAACAACTAAAAAAATTTAAAAAAAAAAGAAAGACATGACTTTATTCATGAGGGCAGTAACCCCAGGACCTCACACCTCCTGACATTGCCACATGGAGGAATTAACCCTCAACATTAGTTTTTGGGGGGACAAACCACATTAAAACCATAGCACTTACTTATTCATGAGGCTCAGATGTGTTCACTCCATATTGACATTGCTGACATCCTTATCTTGGTGCCTCATTAGTGACACCATTCTGGTCCTATATGTCCCTTGCCTGGACATGGAGGTAAAGGTCATGGCAGCTCAGTAGGACCCTTATGAGCAAGACCTGTGGCCATGCCTCTGCCTTCTGAAAGGACAAGTATGTGTTGACCCCAGTCAGCTCCCAACAATGACCCCCTTTTTCTAATTTTCTTATCACTGTACATTTTTAAAGGATTCAATGAAATGAGCATATCAAATTTTCATGCTTTTTTTTTTCCTTGTGGTGCTGAGGATTGAACCCAGGCCTCACACATGCTAGGCAATTGATTGCTCTGTCATTGAGTTACATCTCCAGGTCCTTTCCTTAATTTTTTAAAAATTTTGAGACGGGATTTTACTAAGTTGCCTAGGGTGGCCTCAAACATGCAATCCTTCTGCCTCAGCCTCCTGAGTAGCTGGAATTAAAGGTATGAGCCACCACACCCTGCAATATCAATCTTCTTCAAGCCTTTTGGTTCAGTCACCTCTGGGACAGCCCAGCTGGTGGTATAATGGGAGGCTATCATAACACCAGGTAAATTCCCACTGCTCTACGAACAACTGACACATTGCCAGTTATGAGAAAAGTTGAGTTAGAAGCCCAAGGTAACTGGTACCATGTTCCTGATGTATTTCAGTGATACATTAGCACTTCCCCTAGATTGGTGCTCAGGGAAACTGCCTGGCTATCCCAGGGATAATCTAGTTCTTACCCTGGGATACCTCTCTCCAGTATCTTCCAGATGAATCTGAGAACATCAACTCAACATTCTGGGCACACTGCACAACCCTCACAGAGTGATGGAAGTGTAACAAAGAGTAGGTGCATTCTGGAGCTTCAACTGTGGCAGACAGAAAGGGCTCCAGGTGATGATTGTGAAGCATCTCTCCTGGCAGATCCTGTCAGATAAGATGTTCAAATAGAGGGATGTTGATGACCTCAGGCAGAGGCCAGAAAATGCCATCTGAGAGCTGGCTCTTCTGCTAGGCTGTTTCTGGAATAAGACTCTGAGCCTACCAGAAAAAAATATGGAACAAAGGAAGAAAAGTCTGGGCATATTCCCCGTGTCCTGGTTCATCTGAGAATACTCTAATATTTCATTATGATATTTTATTTACATTCTTTATAGTGTGAAAAGATACAAATGGCCCGTAAGTTCCTGAAAAATGTTCAACATCATCAATTATCAGGGAAATGCACATTAAAAGCAAAAGATGCATAGTCTAATGGTTACATTCTTAGGCCAGGTATGGTGTTGCACACCTGTAATCAATCCCAGCAATTTTGGAGGCTGGGCCAGGAGGGTCATGAGTTCAAAGCCAGCTTCACCAACTTAGCAAGGCCCAAAGCAACTTAGTGAGACCCTGTCTCTAGATAAAACATAAAAAGGGTTGGAGATGTGGCTCAGTGGTTAAGCATCCCTGGTACCAAACAAAACAAAAACATTTTTAAAAGTCAGACAACACTTTTAAAAGGCTCTGATGGGTTGAGGATGTCAACCCATCCGAGCTCCTCAACTGCTGGTAGGGATGTGGAATGAATGAAGCAACTACTTTGGAAGATAATTTCACAGTTTCTTATAAAGTTAAAAATGTACTTATAAAATGACCCACAATTTAGTTCCTGGGTGTTTAACCAAGAGGAATAAAGCTATAGCTACACAAAGACTTGTCACAAATGTTCACCACAAACTTACTTGAAATAGCCAAATCTGGAAATAATGCAGATGTCCATCAACCAGTGAATGGATAAAAGAGCTTTAATGTATCCATACAATGGAATTCTTTTCCACAACAAAATAAACAGCTGCTAATCACACAACATTACACTAAGCGAAATATTTCATTGACAAAAAAAATTTGTACTGTAGGATTCTCTTTATCTGAAGGTTCCAGAACGCACAGTAGGGCTGGCATTATAGCTCAGTGGCAGAGCACTTGCCTAGCATGTGTGAGGCACTGGGTTCGATCCTCAGCGCCACAGAAAAATAAAGGTCCATCGACAACTTAAAAATAAATATTAAAAAAGAACGCGCACAGTACTGATCAGTAGGGTTAGAATTAGATGAGCAGTTGTCTGGAGCTTGGGATGGGATGGAGCTAGATTGGGGAAGAGCATAAGCAGCGGTATATTGGAGGCAGTTGCTACTGGCTGATGAGCCAGTTGTTAAATTTTCAGAATGTTGGTTAAGCTGCTTGTTGACCACAAACATTATTAAAATTAAACTTACAATTAAACGATATTAAAACAAAGGTAATGCCAGGCATGGTGGCACATGCCTATAATCCCAGCAATTTGAGAGGATGAGGGAGGAGGATTGCAAGTTTGAGGCTAGCCTCTGCAACTTGGTGAGACCCTAAGCAACTTAGACCCTGTCTCAAAATTTAAAAAATAAATAAGTGCTGGGATGTGGCTCAAGTAAGCGCCCTGGGATTCAATCCCCAGTACCAAGTGTGCATACACACACACACACACACACACACACAGGTAATAAACACACCAATCTTCTTTACTATGACTTTACTATATTTTACTATTGCCTGTGCTCTTGAGGTTATTTAGAGCTATCATTAATGTAAGTTAGAAATACTATATAATGGTACACATCTCTTCCCAACTCCACATGGAGTAACATCGGGTGTGGGAGTATTGAAAATCGGTAAATGCTACAAATCAGGCCTTGATTTATTATTTTCTTTAATTGTCTAGGCCTAGGAAAGTAGCAGGAAAAATGTTTATGATGCCAATTAAACTTAAAAGTGAGTGGTGTTTATAGCTGTTACGTTGTGAATAGCACAAAAAAACTGAGAAAATATTCTGGTATTCAAAAACTGTTAATCTGATTCGGGCGAGAAGTTGCTAATGTCATTGACAAGTGATGTTCCAACATTTCCTGTGGCACTTTTGTCTTACTCCTTAAAGTAAATGAAAATAGCAATCAACATCTGTGTCAGAACTACACTAGTTAATTGCAGCCATTGGTTGGCTATAGATCTAAGACGGCGGCAAAAATCAATGAGAACATTTTGTGATAATCAACTGGATATATGGAATTTACAGTAAAGAATACCATACATTGTTTTACTTATAAACTATACAAAATGCTTTATATCAGTAAAATGGACATGATTTTATTATGCTAATACATTAAAAAAATTACACAGATAACACTTTTGCCCCAAAGCCCTGCTGGTAAACATTTACCCTGATATTATTGGGCACAAGAGAATATTTTGAGTGATAAAAATTACCTGTATTTTAATTGAAGTGATAATGTCATGGTATATACATTCTTTTTTTTTTAATTTTTATTTATTTTTTTAGTTGTAGGTGGACAGAATATCTTTATTTTATTTTTATGTGGTGCTGAGGATCGAACCCAGTGCCTCACACGTGCTAGGCGAGCACGCTACCACTGCGCCACAATCCCAGCCCCGGTATATACATTCTTTAAAACTCATCCAACCACTTACTTAAAATGTTTGCATCTTATTGTATGTAAATTATACTTCTATAAATTTGATTTTTATCTTATTTGTTCTTTTTTAGATATACATGAAAGTAGAGTGTATTTTGACATACATGCACGGAGTATAACTTATTCTAATGTGGAGTTTCACTGGTCATGTATTCATATACAAATATAGGAAAGTTATGTCTGATTGATAAATTTGATTTTTAAAAATAAAACAACATTGGGGACAATTTGATTGACAAGCTGATAAAGAACTCAATGAAGCTGGGCACGGTGGCGCATGCCTGTAATCCTAGCCCTTTGGGAGGCTGAGACAGGAGAATCGCAAGCTCAAAGCCAGCCTCCGCGATGGCGAGGCGCTAAGCAACTCAGTGAGACCCTGTCTCTACATAAAACACAAAACAGGGCTGGGGATGTGGCTCAGTGGTGGAGTGCCCCTGAGTTCAATCTCTGGTACTAAAAAGAAAAAGAAAAAAAAAGAACTCAATGAATTCCACAGTCATTGAAAAAACACTTTGGAATCACAAAGTTTGTTGGTTTATTTTGAACTTGACTTAAGCTCAGGGAAGACAAAAGTCACAAATGATCCTCTGACTTCCAGTTCCACGGCCAACACATCATGGGAACTTGAGGTCCTTGCTCCTAGGCCCAGCATATGTTTATCTCTTATCCTCTGAAAATATCCAGGAGTTCATCTGTCTGTTACAATAATTTCTGAGACTAATAGCACCCTCACAGTAATTACCAGCTGGGAGTAAAGGAAATGTGTGATTTGTGCTTTTTGTAAGCCTCTTTGATCTAAGTATTTGATGAATTCTCTATAGAGACGCACTTTAGTCTCCAGCCTTTTTTTTTTTTTTTTTTTTTTTGGTACTGGGGATTGAACTCAGGGGTACTTGACCACTGAGCCACATCCCCAGCCCTATTTTGTGTTTTATGTAGAGACAGGTTCTCACTGCATTGCTTAGTGGCTTGCCGTTGCTGAAGCTGGTTTCGAACTCACAATTCTCCTGTCTCAGCCTCCCAAAGTCCCAGCCCTTTATAGCAGCAGGGGAACAGGAATGACCCTGTGCACTTGGAGGCATGCACTGACCACTGCTGGGAAAGAACAGCTAAGTCTGAAAGTTAAAATAATACAAGGGCAAAGTCATCTATTTGGATGTTCTGTCTTAGTGAAGCTGAAGTTACAATGTTTAAAGAAACAGCCAATCAGCCCACTGAAACATTCTTATTTTTTCATTCAAATATCACATTCTGTCATATCTATAAAATGTACAAGAAAGATTTTTATTTTTGTCAATGAAAGATTTTACTTTTTTAAATTTTCATCCAAACACACCTATTTCTAAAAACAAAGTGTGCACACTGACGACATTCTTATATAAAGAAAAAGTAAGTGATAACTAAGCTTAAATGGCATGTGAAAAGATTTACAGATATACATAGGTTCTATTAAATAGAAAATAATTCAAGTTAAAATCAACACAGGTTAAAGAGAAGTTTTTAATTTTCCAAAAATTGTTTTTCAGCTACCATCTTTCATAAACCTTTTGTGAGAATACTATAAGCAGACTCCAAAGAAGCAGGTTTAAATGATCTTGTACAGGTCACTTTGCCCTGTTAAAATAAATTATAATCCACATAATTCCAATTGTATTGCTTTTTAAAATTTACAGCATATCCACGATATTCAAATTTCACTTTTGTTTTTGAACCAGGGGCACTTAACCACTGAGCCACATTCCCAGCAAACCCCTCCCCCTTTTTTTTAAATTTTGAAACAGGGTCTTACTGAGTAGTTTAGGGACTAAGTTGCTGAAGCTGACTTTGAACTCATGATCCTACTGCCTCAGCCTCTGAGCCTCTGGAATCACAGGCATGCACCACCATGCCTGGTCATAATTTACATTTATTTTGATCTAGTTAGAAAGTTCTAAATTTAGGAATGCTTGAAACATTTAACGAAGACATGGGATTGATCTCAATTGCACTTTACAAGTAAGAAAAAATAGAAATTTGGCCTGAGAACACTTTTTGCAAGATTTATCTATGCCCTCATTCATAAAGCAACTGGGGCTGGGGTTGTGGCTCAGTGGTGGAACGCTGGCCTGGCATGTGAGGCATTGGGTTTAATATACAGTACCACATAAAAGTAAATAAAGGTATTTTGTCCATCTACAACTAAAAAATAAAGCAACTATATCAGTAGGAGCATGTGTATATGAATGTGTATGTACATAGACAAGCTTTTATATCAAGATGTACCCTTGCGGAAAAAGAAAAAGAGTCACTGGTCTTCCCTATTGTACTAGAGGTTGAACTCAGGGGCACTCATCCACTGAGGCACATCCCCAGCCCTATGTTATATTTTATTTAGAGACAGGGTCTCACTGAGTTGCTTAGTGCTTCACTTTTTCTGAGGCTGGCTTTGAACTCAAGATCCTCCTGCCTCAGTCTCTCGAACCACTGGGATTACAGGCATACACCACCACGCCCAGCTGTTCTTCCCTATTTTTGTGAATTAAAATCCTATGCGGTCAGGCATGGTGGCTACAAGCCTGTAAATCCTAGCAACTAGGAAGGCTAAGGCAGGAGGAAGATCACAAGTTCAAGGCCAGCCTCAGCAATTTAGAAAGACCCTAAGTAACTTAACAAAACTCTGTCTCAAAATGAAAAATAAAAAGGGCTGGGGATGTAGCTCAGTGGTAAAGCACCTCTGGGTTCTATCACTAGTGCGAAAAAAAAAAAAATCCTACCACTAGTCTTGTTCTCAGCACCCTAAGCCAAGCAGCTTGTAGTTTAATATTAGTGAATCGGAGCTGGGCACAGTAGCACACACCTGTAATTCCAGCTACTAGGAAGGCTGAGGCAAGAGGATCACAAGTTCCAAGCCAACCTGGGCAGCATGGATAAACCCTATCTTAAAAACAAACACCCATAACAACAATAAAGCATTAACAAATCAATCAGCAGGCATTTACAGAAGAGTGATTACGTGTTTATGATGCCTTCCTGGAAAGATGGACATTTATTTGTGATTCTTCAATTGCTCTGAGTAACCCAAACTCATTGTTCCGTTTATAGTCTTCTTGACCCAGCTGAAGTGTGCCTTGAATTGTCTATCGCTATGAATATGTACTGGATGGGACTATTTTGTCTGATACATCTCCATTACCAGTTGATCTCTGGATTTTCAATCTGAAATGATTCAATCACACAGATACTATTCACATTAATAATTAATCTTGCATTAGTGGTGAATTTCAGTAATTTTACAACAATAATTCCTTATAGGCAATGCACTATTCTATAAGGAATAAAGGAGAAATTCCTCATGTATCATCCCATTTCAGCACAATCCCAGGAAGAAACAGATCTGAGTGAACTTCAGGGAAGACCTTTGAGCCCTAGAAGTTACTCATTAATATCACTCAGGAAAGGAGTTGACCTTCCCACGCAAAGTATTACTCATCGTCTTAAAACCAGCTCTGGTCACAGTGCCTCATATTCTCCATGGGCCAAGAAAGTCACTTGGGCACTTGAGGATGGCACAGACCACAGCCCAGGCCTGTGGCTACTGATGGAGCTGTGCCCCTGGAGAGTCCACCTAGAACCGCTCGGGAAAGTGCTCCATTGGGACATGGAGACAATGCTGAGGGTTTTCTAGGATTTAGGTGCAGCTATGGGGCTTGGGAATAAACCAGAACTGTTTCATGGCCTGTTTGCAACTGTTTGCTCACACATTCCCACTGGAAGCTTCCAGATGGTCGGTGTGTTTATGCACAACCCACACGGTCTCCCAGAATAGGGTCATTTGCTCGCCACTTCCACCACATTTGCCATATCCACATCCCATCCCGTTCCACACAGAGAATTTTTACCCTGTCTATGTGCTGGAGCCAGCGCCTACTGGCTTACAAGTCCATTTTTACATGTTCTGAAAATGAGCAAGCTGGGGTTTTTTGT
Source organism: Xerus rutilus (assembly GCA_028644305.1). Classification (NCBI taxonomy): domain Eukaryota; kingdom Metazoa; phylum Chordata; class Mammalia; order Rodentia; family Sciuridae; genus Xerus; species Xerus rutilus. The sequence goes on from CM053414.1 coordinate 37,160,157, forward strand.
TTTGTTTTTTAGTTTGGGGGGTTTTGGGGGTTGTTTTTTGTTGTTTTTTTGGCACTGGGGATTGAACTCGGGCACTCAACCCCTGAGCCACATCCCCAGCCCTATTTTGTGTTTTATGTAGAGACAGGGTCTCACTGAGTTGCTTAGCACCTCGCGGTTGCTGAGGATGGCTTTGAACTCATGATTCTCCTGTCTCAGCCTCCCAATGTGCTTGGATTACAGGCGTGCGCCACCACACCCAGCTCAAGCTGTTTTTTAAACATAGCCATTATTAAAATTTAAATTTTGTGTACTTACAATTAAGCAAATTATATTAAGATACAAAGGTAAACTGGGCATGGTGGTGCACACCTGGAATCCCAGAGGCTGGGGAGGCTGAAGCAGGAAGATCCAAGTTCAAAGCCAGCTTCAGCAATAGCGAAACACTAAGCAACTCAGTGAGACCCTGTCTCTAAATACAAAATAGGGCTGGGGATGTGGCTCAATGGTCGAGTGCCCCTGAGTTTAATCCCTGGTACCCCCACACACAAAAAAAGATACAAAGGTAAATAAAGACCCAAAACATCACTCCTAATTATTTCACTGTATTTTACTCTTATACCCTTGAGGTTATTTACATCTGTTGTATCTCAATAGTGGGAATACAATATAATGATGTGCTATAGCAATGTCCCTTCCCAATTCAACTGCCTGTTCAGTGACTTCAATTCAGTAGCCTGTGTAAATACTCCATGGTGGGAGTATTTACACCATGGAAATCAACACATGCAACAAATCAGGATTTCTTCTGTTTTACTTGTTCCAAGAGGCTTTGTTACACATTTACCAGCCCACTGTCGGATATTGCCGTGTCTCCAGGAGGACTCCAATGGGTTGAACAGTAGTAAGGCTGGTGAGTGGCAAAAGATACTCCCAGCAGAGTGAATGGTCTGAACAGACACTTGGAGGTAAATTGGTCAGCTTTCCATCACTATAATGCAATACCTGAGGCAATTTGTAAAAAGAAAAGTTTTATTTTAGCTTGTGATTCTGAAGTGCCACTCCATGATCAAATGGTCCAATTCATTGGGCCTCTGATAAGGGTAGCCCATCATGACAAGCTGATATGGCAGAGAAAACTGCTTACCTTATTAACCAGGAAGCAAAAAGAGAAAGAGACAGGGGTCCCACAATCCTCTTCCAGGACATGCACCAATAACGTAAGGACTTCCCACAAGGCCCCACTTCCTAAAGGTCCACAGCACTCCCAATAGCACCACCTGGGAACTAAACTTTTAACACATGGCTCTTTAAGGGACACCCATATTCAAACCATAACTGAGATAGCAAGAGGTAGCCAGGGGCATGACCCAGGGAAAGCCTGAAACTTTCAGAGGAGCTGAGTCCTGCCCAGGGACCAAAGAAAATGAAGAATGGAAATATTTTGGGCAGATGCAGTAGAATGAAGCACCCTTCCCCCACCACAGGAACCACAAACAAGAAGCTCTAAAGAGAAAATTCACTGTGGCTGAGGAACAGGAGCCCCTAACCCTACCTCTCACTCTCAGAAAAATCCCAAACCCCATTGATCCGTCTATACCCGAAGGAAGCAGATTGAGAAGAAATGAGACTGAGGATATTGTGGGTTAAGTGGACAGTGGGCTGCTGTTGGGTAGAGGCCTCCCACTATGTGAGGAGGGGCTAGCTGAGAGTCTTCTCTTTCTTCTCTTACCCCATCCCCAACCCCCACTCATCCTTCCTTATAAGTAAGCATCATAGCCATCCAGCATTTCTAGAAAGATCCAAATGGGTCCTTGGTCTTCTAGGCTACAATAACAATACACCATTGACTGGATGGCTCAAACAAGAGACATTATTTTCTCACAGTTCTGAAGTCTAAGATTAAGCTGCCACTAGGGTTAGTTTTCTTGGTGGCCTCTCTATTTGGTTTAAAAAATGGCAGTCTTCACAAGCCGGGTACAGTGGCACAAGCCTGTAATCCTTAGCACTTTGGGAGGCTAAGACAGGAGAATCATGAGTTCAAAGCCAGCCTCAGCAACAGTGAGGTACTAAGCAACTCAGTGAGACCCTGTCTCTACATAAAACACAAAATAGGGCTGGGGATGTGGCTCAGTGGTCAAGTGCCCCTGAGTTCAATCTCCAGTACCAAAAAAAAAAAAAAGCAGTCTTCTAGTCTTCTCCTGTGTCTTCTCATGATCTTCCCTCTGCATGTCCTGGTCTGATAAAGACACCAGCCACATAGGATTAGTGTCCTCCCAGTTTTATTTCATTTACCTTTTTCAAGACCCTGTCTCCAAATATAGTCACATTCTGAGGCACTGGAGTTTAGGACTTTAACATAGGAACTTTCCTGAAGGACATGGGAAGAGGAAAAAACAATACAGCCCCTAAGAGCCAGGAAGATCTGAGAAGGGTCTGGAGGCAGAGATTCCGAGAGGCAGACAAAGAGCAGCCAGCCCTGGGACAGAGGAACTGAGGAAAATTTTGCTCCTTAGGCAGGCACGGGGGAAGTGTCTGCCTCTATCTCCCTGTCGCCTCTCTGAGCAGCACTGAGTGCACTGGCAATATTTCTCAAATGAATGAGTGAATATGTTTGTAGAAAGAGAAAAAGCAACTCCCTCTCAGGACTTCTTTTAAGGACAGGTGAGCGTCGTCCTAGTTATTTAAGGAGATTGGTTCTCTTTGGATCAGCAGGTGAGAGCTAAGACTTCATCCGGGCCCCCAACCATCCAGGACCACTGCTTGCATCAAGTTCTCCCAAACCAAGGCCCAGAACCAGAGAGTTTTCCAAAGGCCCATGGAGGTGTACACAACCTGAAAGAGGAACAAAACGTATCAGTGCCAAGCTGTGAAGTCAAGATTAACATAGGCCTATGTCATTTTATTGTGTTTACTTTATTGTGCTCCACACATACAGCAGTTTTTACAATTTGAAGTTCTGCAGCAACCCTGCATCAAGCAAGGCCATTTTTCCAACAGTTCAGATGGTCATTAGCATTTTTTAGCAATGAAGTATTTTTAATGAAGGTATATATTGTTTTTTTTAGACATAATGCTATTGTACACTTAATAGATGATAGTATCATGTAAACATAACTTTTATATGCATTAGGAAACTAAAAAAATTGTGTGACTGACTTTATTGCTATATTTGCTTTATTGCGGTGATCTGCAACTGAACCCACAATATCTCGGAGGTAAGCCTGTGTATTTGATGAAATATATATCAATTAGTGTCCTAGTCCTTTATCGTCCTTTATTATTTACTCGCACATTATATTTGAGGTGGGATAAGTGTGCATTTCTGCATGATTGACATCTAGTGGAGGCTTTGCAAGTCAGAGACCTGGGAGGTTCTCAGAATGGCCCTCTGCCTGCTCACTTTCTAGCCATGAGAAAGAAGTCATGCTGCAGTAATTCCACCATTCTCTCCTTCTGCCTGGAGATCTCACAGTGAGAAGGAATCTGGCATCCCAGCAAGTGGCCATGCAAGTTTCCAAAGTAAAAGATCCTGCACCTGTAATCCCAGCAACTTGGGAGGCACAGACTGAGGATCACCATTTCAAGGCCAGCCTCAGCAATTTAGTGAAGCTCTAAGCAACTGAGCAAAACCCTGTCTCAAGATTTTAAAAAAATAAAAAGGACTGGGGATGTAGTAGCTCACTGCAGCAACTCTATAACTGACTATGAAGGAGATATTCTTTTTTAAACATTTCCTATTGGACCCCCTTTCCCACCAGGCACAGATGACAGCTGTCCAGAGGGTCAGTATGAAGGAGTTGAGGGGTTTTGCTCCTAGAAGTGTTTCAGAACTTGGCTGATTGCTTTGGGAGGGAAATGAGGAAGTGGGTGTGTTTCAGGGGGAAAAAAGGCAAATATTTTTCTTTTTGCTTTCCCAGAAAGAGCATAGTATAAGGAACAACTGTGGTTTGATTCCACCACAGCAGTAATCCTGGGTCCTGATGTTCTGACACCACACACTGAGCTTCAACAGGGAGCCAGGAAGGATGATGAAAAAAATATTCCGCATACTGCATGCAATTTTATGTAAAACAGGCTTGGTGGGAGCAAAGAAGCATCAATATCTATTACTTAGAACCAGATGAGAAGGGAAATCAGCAGCTGCAAGACATCAGACCCAACCCTACTCTATGGTGTTTTGTGCCTCTACAATTTTTTTTTTTAAATGGGCCAAACTCTCCTTCTGCCTTGTGTATCTTGTCACTGTCACTGAGTTCAGTTGTACTTTTCCATGACATAACCTCTGATCAACTGCAGGACCACAGCTAACAAAATGATAGAAACTCACTGATTAAGACATAACCTTTAAGCGTGTGAGGTAACAACAAGCAAATCAACACGCAGCACCAACAGCCGCTCAAGTCCAAGCTCACCCGCCAAGCTGGCTGTGACTCTCAGAACGAATCCAGGCATATGGTACCATAATGGAGCATGAATTTACAGCAACAGAGATGAACGAGGGAGATGAGAGCTTCCTCTGGAAGGACACAGTGCTCGGAGAAAACAACAATTATGGTATTTTCTGCTTTGTATTGTAATGAGCAATACCATCCCTTTCGGTAGAGTGTGGGCTCCCTCTGCTGCCCGCAGGAGACACCCGGACACCAGGCATTTGGACACCTGAGCTGAGAAGGTGGCCTGTCCTGGGAAGAGGAAGATTGTGCTGAAGATGGCAGAGGACAGGCTTGTTCTGTAGGCACAGGTCCTGTGCGATTCTGGGACTATTTGTGCTGTTGCTGCTACTGCTACAAGAAGCAAGAAATGGAAGTAATGGAAAAACACAAAGAAGCTGTATCTGTCCTTATTGTACTTATTGTACTTATTGTACTGAAAAATATTGTCCTTATTGTACTGAAAAATATATCACAGAAGCCATCTTGAAAAGCAACCTGTAGCCCCTGCTTGCTTGCTTCTTCCTTCCTTCCTGGTCCACCTCTTGACTTTTGACTCAGCAGGATAACATCACTCTCAAGTCCCCACTGCTATGACAACTCTAGGTCACTCAGACCCATACTGACCAGTTCTAATTGGAACCTATTTATGGAGGAATTATCCTTATTACTCTGAGTTCCTTCTGGTCTGTGTAAGGGTCACAAAAATCCCCCACTTCAGGGTAACTTGTGTTCTTCTTAGTGGCATTTTGAGGCCTGCATTTCTCCTGAAGACAGCAGGTAGTTTGTTGTAAGCCAGATAGGATTGTAGATAAATTGCTTTTTAAAAGTGAAAGTATGTGCAGGTGAGCACAGTGGGCCCATTCTATAGAATTATTCCCTTAACCTTGTGTTCCCATCACTGGCATCTGTCTGTCCCCTATCATTTTGATGTGTCCATCCTCACTGCAGAAATATTTTAATGTCACAACTTTGATGTGCCCATTTTGGCAAACCTTCCCCCCACTCCTGCCCAAAAAAAAAAAAAAAAATCCTTAAACTAAACTCCAGCTATTTCTATTCCCAAGTTTAGGTGAGAGATCATGAACTCTGACATCTGGAGATGGACTGGGTGTGAGGAGTGAGTGAAGGTCAAGGACCTAGGTTGGACCCCATGCTCTTTGAAACAAGGACCAAATTTGTTCCTCTCAGGAAAAACATCTAATTCGTTCTGTGATAAACTGTCACATGATCGATATCTCAAACTCTGATTTCTCAAAGTTCTAATGGTCATGATTTCAGTTAGTCAACAGATGTGGGACTTCCTGATGAGGCCAGTATTATATTATTGGTGTACATCAGATACTGGGTGAAAGGTGAACAGAGGTTCTTGGTAGTTCTCTGGGTGATATGTATTGAAACATGGTCACCTAATTCCACCTGCAACCTGCACAGAAAAAAATGTTCAATTACAGTTCTGATTGTGTCCTTAAGAACGTACATTTTTATATCTTCAGTTTCCACACTCACAGCATTTCTTTGACGGTACATCCAGCTAAGAAGCCACCACAATCATTGAGATGAGAGAGGAAGGTGCTGTGGCCACAGCACAGTGAATATGAGGAGGGGGCAGATCCTGGAGAGATTTTGAAGAGACAACCAGAGACTCAGATGACTTGGATGTGAGGTGAGAGAGAAATAGGAGTCAAGTGGACTCCAAGATCTTTGGTGTGTGGCCATGTGGGTGCCTGTGTTTTGACCTAGTGGTGAGGTGGTGGGTTTTTACAATCAAGGGAACGGGTGCTGAGTGGAAGTCAAGGCTTTGTTTGTGGCATAGTGAGTTTCAGATGCCTGTGAGACCTTGTGGAGAAGTTGAGTGTGCAGGTAGATGCCCTTTCTTCAAGTTCCAAGGAGTGTGGGGCTAAAGATAAGATCTAACAGGTACTGGTGTGTAGATAGCACTGGAGGAGGTTGCCCGGAAGTAAGGATGGAAGGCCTGGGCCAGAGCCCTTGGGGCAACACACGGATAGGGTCAAGGAGCTGGGGCCAGGCAGATCCAGCAAAGGAGTAACTTCTGCTGGAAAAGAAAACTAGGATGCCAAAGGCACGTGTTTCAAGAAGGAGCAAAAGATCAAAAATCCTGCAGGTAGGTTGCTAGAATCACTATCAGTAGTTCAACTATGTTCAACCACTATAATTGAACAAATCAGTTGCAGAAAACTCTGATTGGAATGGGTTTAACAAAAAATGAGAGGTGAAGGGCTGGGAATGTAGCTCAGTGGTAGAGTGCTTGTCTAGGAGGTATGAGGCCCTAGGTTCCATCCACAGCACGGGAGATAGAGATAGAGATAGAGAGAGAGAGAGAGAGAGAGGAAGGAAGGAAAAGGATTTAAAGCCAGCAAATATAAACTAATTTTTCAGTTTTATTATAAAAGGAGGGCAGAAAATAGAACAGTAATAAGAAGGATATGGAGCAACAAGAGAAGTATTTTGTTTCAGGAATGTATGTGCAATGGCTAATTTGAATTGTCAACTTGATTGGATTAAGAGTTGCCAATGATTAAGAGGCTTATGTGTGTGTCAGTGGGGAGGTATCTAGGAATGATTGACATGTGAGATAGCCAACCAAAGTGGAGACTCTCCCTAAGCGTTGGCAGCACCATCCAATAGGATGATGGCTTGGATAGAATAAAAGCTGGAAGAACAAGGAAGCAACAGAAGGTGCAAGCTCAATTCTTCTTGAATGGGTTATTTTATATATATATATATATCTATATCTTTATTTATTTTTTATTTTTTGGTACTGGAGATTGAACTCAGGGGCACTCAACCACTGAGGCACATCCCCAGCCCTATTTTGTGTTTTATGTAGAGACAGGGTCTCACTGAGTTGCTTAGCGCCTCGCCATTGCTGAGGCTGGCTTTGAACACGCAATTCTCCTGTCTCAGCCTCCCAAAGGGCTGGGATTATAGGCTTGCGCCACCGCGCCTGGCTTATATCTTTATTTTATTTATTTATTTTTATGGAGTGCTGAGGATTGAACCCAGTGCCTCACACGTGCTAGGCAAGCGCTCTACCACTGAGCTACAATCCCGCCTTGAATGGGTTCTTGATTGCTACTTCAAGAGGGTATTGGAGCCTGGCACGGTGGCGCAAGCCTGTAATCCCAGCACTTAGGGAGGCTGAGACAGGAGAATCGCGAGTTCAAAGCCAGCCTCAGCAACGGCAAGGTGCTAAGCAACTCAGTGAGACCCTGTCTCTACATAAAACACAAAATAGGGCTGGGGATGTGGCTCAGTGGTTGAGTGCCCCTGAGTTCAATCCCCAGTACCAAAAAAAAAAAAAAAAAAAAGAGGGTATTGGACTCTTGCTTCTTCGCTCTTTCAAATCAGACTCTGTCAGTGATTCTCCAGAAGCCTTTGGTCTTGGACTAGGGTAGCACCATTGATCCCTCTTATTCTGGGGCTTCAGCCTTTTGAGCTGCACAGCTACTGGTTCTTCCAGCTCTCCAGCCTGCAGACGGTCATTGTGGACTATCCAGCTTCTGGTCGCATAAAACAACCTGATAAATCTCCTTTCTATAATTATACTTCCTGTTGATTCTGTTCCTCTAGAGAATCCTGACTAATACAGTATGTGTGCATATGTGTATTTATTGAGACAGGGTCTCCCTATGTTGCCCAGGGTGGTCTTGAACTCCTGGGCTCAAGCAGTCCTCCTGCCTTAGCCTCCTGATTAGCTGTGACTACAGGCTCATGCCACTGTGCCTGGGTTGTTTTATTTTTATTTGTAATAAAATAGACATAATATAAAATTTACCATTTCAACCATTTGTAAATGTATAGTTCAGCAATGTCAAGTGTATTTACACTGTTGAGCAACCAATCTCCAGAACTCTTTTCATCTTGAGAAAACTCTATAACCATTAAACAGCTCCTCATTCCCTTCTCCCCACCAACCTCTGGTCACAACCATGCTACTATCTGACTATGACTACAGCCATGCCTCGCTTCACCAGGTAGACACCTTCCAAGAAATGCATCATTAGTCAACTCCACTGTTGTGCAAACATCACAGAGTGATTTACACAAACCTATATGGTATAGGCCAGTCACTTAATATGGTCTCTTGATGGAATCAAGAAACAGGAAACAGAAGATGTGCAGGGCTGCTTCCAGTGTAATGCATTATACTGTTTCACAAAACAATTTTTATTATAAGTAGAAAGAGTAAGATGTAAAGTAACCACAAGTCGGTCGCGGTGGCGCAAGCCTGTAATCCTAGCACTTTGGGAGGCTGAGACAGGAGAATCGTGAGTTCAAAGCCAGCCTCAGCAACAGCGAGGTGCTAAGCAACTCAGTGAGACCCTGTCTCTACATAAAACACAAAACAGGGCTGGGGATGTGGCTCAGTGGTCAAGTACCCCTGAGTTCAATCCTTAGTATCAAAAATATATATATATAAAGTAACCACAACAGTAAATATATAAACTAGTAACAATCATTTACTACCAAGTACTATATGTGCTGTACATAATGGCATGTACTATACTTTCATATGACTGGCAGTGCAGTAGTAGGTTTATTTACACCAGCATTCCTACTAACACTTCAATAAATGTATTGCACTGCAATGTTACATTGGCTATGACATCACTAGGTGATAGGGATTTTTCGGCTTCATTATGATCTAATGGAACCACCGTCTGTTGTTGACTAGGATGTCATTGTGCAGTGTGTGACTCTGTTCTAGAATATTACTCTGCTCAGGCTGCCATAACAAATAGCAGTCTGAATGACTTAAACAACAGAAATGTATTTTCTCATAGTTCTAGTGACAGGAAGTCCAAGATCAGACAGCAGGTTTGGTTTCTTCTGAGACTTCTGTCCTTGATTTGTAATTGGCCACCTTCTTGCTATGTCATCACTTGGCATTTCCGTATGCATGCATCCCTAGTGTCTCTCCTATAAGGGCACCAATTATATTGGATTAATGTTCCACTCTTATGATCTTATTTAACCTTAATTACATCTTTAAAGACTCTATCTCTAAATATAGTTACACTGGGGGTTCAGTCTTCAATTTGATTTTGGGGGTGACCAATTCAGCCTGTTAAATCTAGGTACCTCGTATAAATGGAATTGTAAAATATTTATGCTTTTCTGACTGGCTTATTTCACTTCGTATACGTCTTCGGGTTCATCCATATTATAGCATGTGTCAGAATTTCCTTCCTTTTTAAGCTGAATATATTCATCAGGTGTGTGTGCGCGCATGCACGAACACACACAGGCACCACATTGTTTGTGCATTCGTCCATCAGTGGACATTTTAGTTACTCCCACCTTTTAGCTATTGCAGATAATGCTGCTAAGAAGGTCAGTGAACAAAGAACTCTTCAAGACTCTGCTTTCAATTATTTTGAGTATATGCCCAGAAGTGGAGTTACTGGATCTCGTATAAGTTCATGTTTAATTTCTTGAGGATCCACCATACCGTTATCCATAGTGGCCCACCAAAAGTAACAAGGGTATGAATTCCTCCACATCCTCACCAATACTTGTTCTCAGGCTTTGTTTGGGCTTTCAGTTTAGGGTATTTTGATAGTTTATATCCTAATGGTGTGAGGGATATATCTCATTGCAATTTTGCTTTGCATTCCTTAATGGTTAGTGATACTGAGCATATTTTCATGCTTGCTGGTCACATATATCTTTTCTCTTCTGGGGTGGTGGTTCTGGGGATTGAACCCATGCTAGGCAAGTGCTGGGCCACGTCGACCCCAAATGGACCCCAATTCCATTTGTGTATGTTCTTCAGGGAAACATCTACTCAACCCCTTTGCTCATTTTTTAATCAGGTTGTTTATTTAGCCTTTGTTAAGTATGTGTGTGCAGTTTATTCAGTGCTACTCAATATATAATAGGAAACTTCAAGACCTTGTTGGAAATGTCTAGTCTTTTTAGATGCTTAAAAGTGCACAACACGTGGTAAAAATAGAGGGCTTGTTATTTCATAGGAATGGTTGTATTTGGGGAATGGAATTGTTAAATCTGACATCTTGGAGAGTATGCTGACTGTTCACCGAGTAGTGGGTGGAGAAAAACATGCAAAGAGTAGCTCCTTAGATTGTTGTGTGTCTAGCCATTGTTCTATCTGTTCATTTTAATTAATATTGCTGAGTATTAAGGAATAAATCCTAATGGCCAAAGTATAATAGAAGTAGCAAAATAATCCCTATATAAATAGTTTTTAGAAAAAATTATCCTCTGGGAATGAGCTTTGTTAGTCTATCTCTAGGTAGGCTAGGGTAAGTCCTGAACTTAGTCACTGGATGGTGAAGAGGGAGAAAAAGGAAGGTGAATAGAAGGGCTCTTTCCTAGTATCCACATTATCTAGAAGATGATTTTAGATTATAACTGTAGATTTACGTGCATTTTTTGGTAAAGTCTTTGTTTCTATCAGCACAAAGTTCATATTTCACAACACCAAAGCTTTATAGATGTCCTGAGGTGACAGCATATAGTGAAAAGTAGAGCTAATAGAAACTAGGGATGTAGCTCTGGAGTAGATTGCTTACCCAGCATGCCCCAGGTTCAATCCCCAGGACCAAAAAAAAAAAATTAAAAAAAAATAGAGTTAGTGAATTAGCCAACTTGTAAATGCCTTTTTGTTATAATCAACAGAAAAGATGCATCTTGGATGTGGAATTGTTATGTTTCGGTGCAGTGCATATTAGGACTTGTTCATTAGGCTGCTGCAGAGGGGCACAGGGAAGCACATGGAAAAAGGGGAGCAAGTGTGCTCAGATTTATCCTTGGATGAGAGCCACTCACGTGTGTGCATCTTTGGCTGTGCCATAGGATGACTTAAACTCACGGAGAACCTGCCTTCATTCTAATATTTTAGTATAAGCCAGATAATGAACTCTTAGAAATTCATGCTTGGTACACTGTTGCTTTATGTCTCATTTTAAATTGAGCATTAACAGAATACAGTATTTTATTTTATTTTATTTTTTTAATATATATATATATATTTAGTTGTAGATGGACACAATGTCTTTATTTTATTGTTTTGTATGTGGTGCTGAGAATCGAACCCGGGGCCTCACGCATGCAAGGCAAGTGCTCTACCGCTGAGCTACAATCCCAGCCCCCAGAATACAGTATTTTAATTGTAACTCTGCCAATACATCTATCTAGAGGCCTGTTGCCATTTCTGTTTTCAGTGAAATTTTTGTCCCAAGAAAGGCAGAATTATAATTTTTTCTAACAGACTGAGTTGGTGTAGTATATTCTTGGTTATCAAGAATACTCATGTAGTTTTGGCATTTTGAACTGGTGAATATTCATGATGTGTGGAAAAGCACAATACACACTACAATCTCTTTCACACAAAATGGGGTGTTGGGTCTGTATATGCAGGACCAGGAAGACATGTCCCACTAAGTTGCTTGTGACTGGATGACTTTGTTCTTTGCTGCTTGTATTTTTCTCTTCCCTGCAATGCATGAATTTGTTTTAAAACATGTTATTTTTAAAACCTGAAAAATTAAAAGGGAGATGTCACTACCAATTGTAAGGATTTTAAGAATATACTATGAACAATTGGGTAACTTAATGAAATAGACAAGTTCCTAGAAATACGTATATTCTAAAGACTAAATGAAGAGGAAATTTTTAAAAATCTGAATAGATCTGTAACTTGTAAGGAGATTGAACCAGTAATCAAAAACCTACCAACAAAGAAAAGGCCAGGACCAGATGGTTTCGTTGGTAAATTCTTCCAAACACTGAAAGAACAATTAGCACTAGTCCTTCTCAAATACCTCCAAATAATAAAAGAAGAGGGGATACTTCTAACCTGCTCCATGAGGCCAGCACTACCCCAATACCAAAGCCAGACAAAAACATAAGAAAACAAAACTACAAACCAATACAGCTTATGAACAATGATCTAAAAATCCTCAACAAAATATTAGCACATTCAATTCAACATCACATGAAGAGGCTTATTCACCATGACCAAATGAGTTTTTTCCTGGAATACAAGAATTGTTCACATGTGAAAATCAGTCAATGTAACACAACATGTTAACAGAATGAAGGGGAAGACTACATGATCGTCACAACTGATGTACAAAAGCATGTGACACAATTCAACACGCATCTATGATATAAGCACTCAAAAAACTAGGAATAGAAGGAAACTACTTAAATACAATAAAAGCCACACATAAAAAACCACCAGGAATGTCAAACTCAATGGTGAAAGACTGAAAGCTTTTCCTCTAAAATCAGAAATAAAGCAAGGATGCCAGCTTTTACCACTTCTATTCAACACAGTAATGGAAATCCTAGCCAGAGTAATAAGGCAAGAAAAGAAATAAGATACCCATATTAGAAGAGAAGAAGTAAATTTATCTAGGTTCAGAGATAATATGATCTTATACATAGAAAACTCTAAAGAGTCCACCAAAAAACTGTTAGCACTAAGAAAAATTCAGGAAAGTATCAGGCACAAAGTCAACACACAAAAATTAGTTGCATTTTTATATACTAACAATATGAAACCTGAAAAGAAAATTAAGGAAACTCCATTTATAGTAGCATTAAAAAGAATAAAATACTTAGGAATTAGCCAATGAGGTGGAAGACTTTTACAAGGAAAACCATAAAACATTGTTAAAAGAAATTTAAGAAGTCATAACTACAATGACATCTGATGTTCATGGATTAGGAGACAATATTATTTTAAAAAATCTTACCCCAACTTAATACAATTTCTACCAAAATCCTATTACTTTTTGGCAAAAACAGAAAAAAATCCATCCCACAATTTATATGGAACCCCAAAGGGCCCCGAAGAACAAAAATAACCTTGAAAAATAGCAAAGTAGGAGGATTCACACTTCCTGATTTGAAAACTTACCACAAAGCTACAGTAATCAAAACAATATAGCACCAGCTGGACACTTGGGTTGCTTTCACCTTTTGGCTACTGAGTGTAATGACCACAGACCAAAAAATAAAATAGCCTACAAATAAACTGTTACATATATGTTCAGATGATTTCTAACAAGGGTGTCACACCATTCCATGAGGAAAGAACAGCGTTTTAAACAAAGGAACTGGTAAACTGAATATCCTATGCCCAAAAAAAAGTAGATCTGTACCCGATACCATACAAAAATCAACTCAAAATGGACCAGACTTAAGCAAAAGATTCTATGCAAGAAGACACAGGAGAAAACCTTTATGGCATTATAATTGAAAATTATTTCTTGGATATGATACCAAAAGCACAAGCAAAAGAAGAAATAGACAATTTGGACTAAATGAAAGTTTAAAATTCTGTGCATTAAAAGACACAAAAACCAACCATGAAATAGGAGGAAATATTTGCAAATCATATATCTGATAAGGGCTTGATATCCATTATATATAAAGAACTCTAATGACTCAATAATAGAAAAGAAAACCCAATTTTAAAATGGGCAAGGGTAAGCCTAAATAGAACAAATACATAAAATATGAAAAAAAAACTTAAAAAAATAAAATAAAAATGGGCAAGGGCTTGAATACACATTTTTCTACAGAAGATATGCAAATGGCTAACATGCACATAAAAAGATGCTCAATATCACTAATCATTAGGGAAAGACAAATTGAAATCACAACATACTTCCTCAGACCCATTAGGATGGCTATTTAAAACAAAATAAAGTAACAAGTGTTAGTGAGAAGGTGGTGAAATTGGAACTTGGTGCATTGTTGATAAGATAAAACAGTGCTTCCCCTGTGGGAAATGGTATGGTTATTCCTCAAAAAAATTGAAGCTAGACGTGGTGGTGCAAGCCTGTAATCCCAGCACTCTGGGAGGCTGAGACAGGAGAATCCTGAGTTCAATGCCAGCCTCAGCAAGGGCAAGGCACTAAGCAACTCAGTGAGACCCCGTCTCTACATTAAAAATAAAAAATAAAAAATAAATAGGGCTGGGGAAGTGGCTCAGTGGTTGTGTGTCCCTGAGTTTAATCCTCAGTACCAAAAATTTAAAAAAAAAAAATTGAAGATAGGTTTACTACAAATCCAGCAATTCCATTTCTATGTATGTACCAGAAATAACTTTTTTTTTATGGCACTGGGGATTGAACCCAGGGCACCTCCAACCCAGCTACATTCCCATCCTCCCCCCCTTTTTTAAGTTGTACATGGACACAATGCCTTTATTTATTTTTATGTGGTGCTGAGGATTGAACTCAGTGCCTCACATGTACTAGGCAAGCACTCCACCACAGAGCCACAACCTCAGCCCATCCCCATCCTTTTTGATTTTCTATCTTGAGACAAGAGTCTTGAAAAGTTGCTGAGGCTGGCCTCAAAATTAAGATCCTCCTGTTTCAGCCTTCCAGGTCTCTGAGATTAAAGGCCTGCACCATTGAATCAGGCTGACCCGAAATAATTGAAAAAAGGGACTTGGGCAGACACATGTACACCCAAGTTCACAGCAGCATCATTCATAATTGCCCAAAGGTGGAAGCAATCAGAATCCACTGATGAATGGATAAACCAAACGTGGTGTAAACATGCAATGGAATACATTCAGCCTTAAAAAGGAATGAAGTTCTGATACATGCTGCAACATAGAGGAAACCTGAAGACATCACGCTAGGTGAAATAAGCCAGTCACAGGACAAATGGTGTATGAATAGATTCACTCTCAGAGGCCAAAAGTAGAAAGGTGTTTGTCAGGGGGGTCGGGGAGGGGGAAATGGTTATTTAGTAGAGTTCCAGTTTGGGATGAGTATAAAGTTCTAGAGGCAGATGATGGTAACCGCTGCACAACAGTGTAAATATTTGATGCCACTGACCTGTACACTCAAAAAATGATAAAAACAGTAATTTTTGTTTTATATTATGTATATTTTGCCACAATTAAAACAGAATACCTGCTGGGGATACAGGGTTAGGGAATTGAGTATCCTCCCTCCTCCCCGTGTCCTCATTCCAAAGGCGGAGCTCGACCACCGAGGCCAACCCCAGCCAGCATCCTCCCAGGAAAGACCCTTTTGAGGTTGAAGGAGGGAGCGGGGAGGGGGTGGTGCGCCCGGAAGGTGACACCTCCCCTCCCACTGCCCCATGGCCAACTTGGCTCTCAGTCTCCAAGTTTAACTTGTCCAATGGCTTGGAGACCTTCCGCGAGTCTCTTGGACTTTCTTCTCTCACTGCCACCCCAACCCATTTTACATGTACAATTTAACTTTTTTTTTCCCCTTAAAAGCACATTTAAGAGCTGTGCAACCATCGCCGCAATCCAGTTCTCGTACATTTCCATCACTCCACTTTGCCATTCCGAGCCCCTGATTCTCGTCTATAAATGGCGACAGGACGAGCCTACTACTTTATAGGTCCCCAACAAATTCCACCTATAATTATTCTCCTTGTTGAAGCCACAGATCTAGAGTAGCATTTTTTTCCAAGTCGCAGTCGAATTCTCTCTCTGCCGGCATCCATGCATTTACAGCCGCGGAATGCGGGCCAGGAGGTTGGGTCCCCAGGCTCCGCGGGGCGTTTCTGTCCACTGTCCCTTCCCATCCTACCGCTGTCTCACTGCCCGCCCAAGCCCGACCGCCTGCGATCGGGGGATCGGGCCTCTCCCGGACGCCTTGAGTGCTCGGGGTTGGATTGGTGATGCCTGGGCTCTGCGGGCGCCTGCGCAGTGGTGAGCGTCGTGATCGCGCCGAGGGGCTGCAGTGATCCCTCCGAGTGGGCACGAGATCCCTCCGAGTGGGCCCGAAAGCGCGGCGGCTGCTCGACCCCCGCCGGCCGCAGCATGGCGGACGAGGAGCTGGAGACGCTGAGGAAACAGAGGCTGGCCGAGCTGCAGGCGAAGCACGGGGTGAGCGTGCGGGCGCCGCCCTCGCCCGGGGTGGAGGGCACGGCCCCAGGCGGAGGCTCTCAGCGCTCTCCTCTCAGGCCGAGGACTTCGCCGCTGCCCCCGCGGCCTCGTAAACTACCCCGAGGCCGCCTCAGCCCTTTCCCAGTCGCGGGGTCCCGGGCGGGCGCCGAGCACGTGCGCGGGCTGTTCTGGAGGGGGGTCCGCCAGCCCCAGAGTGGGCCTGCTGGGCGGGGCGTTCGCCCTGGGAAAAATCTTAGCCTCGCCCCTCCCCTCAGCCTGGGCTTTGGGAGCTGGCGGCCGTCGGCTGCCGAGCCTGCCTAACAGAATCCAGTTTTTCTAGAGTTCAGTTCTAATCCGAGTAGTCTCGCATTCCGTTGAGGGCCCGCTGTGTTTCAGGTGCGGTGCCCACCGCAGGGACCCGTGAAACACCAGCCCCTTACAGTCTGGGCGAGGGTGACAGCAGACATCTCGTCTCCTGGACCAGGGTCTCCTGGAATGCCTGTAGTATGAAGCAAGGGTGGAAACGGGTTAGGGATGGAGCGAGGTGGTTTCCAAGGAAGCGCTCTTTGCATCATCAATGTCCTTAATTGGGAGGCACGTTTTATGAAATGTGGCATAGGAAACGGAGATGGTTTGTGTTCTCAAACGTTCTATTAGTTGTGACTTCAGAAGCTCATGAAAACGTTAAATGGAAACTATCTCACTGACTTCTCCGAGCCCAGGTTTTAATTATTAGATAAACTGTCGCTACCCCTGCAGGAGCTTCGCATGTATCAGAAAGAAAGCAGAATAGGTCCTGTTTATTTCCCTTTTCTGAATTTACATGCAATTAAAAATTATTTTTTCAGGATCCTGGCGATGCAGCACAACAAGAAGCAAAGCACAGGTATGATGGGCTGGACATCTAAACTTTTTGAGGGTTGGTTCCAAATGAATCCCCCACCCCCAGTGTTAATAGGTGTGTAATCTTTTTTTTTTTTTGGTACTGGAGATTGAACTCAGGGGCACTCGACCACTGAGCCACATCCCCAGCCCTATTTTGTGTTTTATGTAGAGACAGGGTCTCACTGAGTTGCTTAGCACCTC
Source organism: Xerus rutilus (assembly GCA_028644305.1). Classification (NCBI taxonomy): domain Eukaryota; kingdom Metazoa; phylum Chordata; class Mammalia; order Rodentia; family Sciuridae; genus Xerus; species Xerus rutilus. The sequence continues at coordinate 37,177,536 of CM053414.1, forward strand.
GCCGTTGCTGAGGCTGGCTTTGAACTCGCGATTCTCCTGTCTAAGCCTCCCTAAGTGCTGGGATTACAGGCTTGAGCCACTGTGCCCGCCTAGGTGTGTAATCTTTAAGCCTTGTCCTGGCAGTGATTTTTGCCATGAATTGTCATCAAGGAATCTTTGTTATTAGTTTGTTAATTAAATACACAGGCATGGAGCCCCATTTTAATACCTTGTATTGCAATTACTGTTTCTCTGCTAAACTGTTACTGCCTTATAACGAGCATAATAGAACTACTTCATTGGTGTACTGTGACAATTGAGCACTTCATAAATATCACCTGTTATGCTATTCTCATTTTTATCCTAACACAAGGCAGAGCACCTCACCAGTGCCCATACTCAGTGGCAAGTTTATCAAATGAATATTTCCTTGCCCCCATCATACTGCCTGTTTTTTTAGTTGGGGTAAAAAAAAAAACAAACATAAAATTTACTATTGCAGCTATTCTTAGTTTTAAGTGTGCTGTTCAGTAGTGGTCACTATTCATATTGTTGTACAGAACTCTAGAAGTACTTCATCTAACATAACTGAAAACAATTGAACAACTCCCTATTTCTCCCTCCTACTCTCATGCTCCCTTTCAAGCTCCATTCAGCACCTGCTTTGGGTCAGGCACTGTATTGGGTTTTTAGAAGAAGGCAGATGATAAACACTGAGTGATATGAAGAAAGTAAAACTTCAAATTTTATTGGTTCCGAGAAGTACATTTTCTCACATTTTAACATTTGAAATTGGAATGCATTATAATTGATTGCTGTTGTCCTGGATTCTTCCATAGTGTGTTTACTTTTACTTCTGCCATCTGTTGGGTTCATTTGAAATGAGATCTTTTAAAATTCTGTTTGAGGTTCTCCCTCCTTCCTGATAGTGTGAGGTCAGACAGCTACCCTGTAAAACTAAAGCTTGCAGTTCAGATTTTTGGAGGAACTTTTATTTTTTCCTTTCTCCACTCTGGATCAGATACGTGCAAAGTTCCTTGCTGTTGCATGGCAGGCTTATTTCTTGTTTACCTTGTACAGAGGATTTTGCATTTTGATACCCCAGCTTTGAGTGGGGGGTTTCTTAATAGACCCCTAATCTAGAGTTCCTTTTTTTATTAAACTCTTAAAAATACATGAAACTATGGTGCATCTTACAATAAGTGACATTTTAGATTGAGTGAAATATACTACTACTACTTAATGACAGATCTTAAGTACTCAGGAATTGTGAGGCCTATAGAAGTAAGCTTTAAACTGTATTCCTTAAGCCCTACGGCTCTTGAACTGAAGTGAATAGTGGGCACAACCAGCCCCAGCTCTCTAATGCAGTCAGAGTACACCTGTTGTTGGTTTTGTGTTTTAGGTTTTGTGAAGGGCTTTACTTGAGGCAAAAAACAAATTTACTACATTAAAGTTTGAAACCATTGCCCTATGCATATGAACTAGTTCCTATTTGGGGACATAGGAAGAAGCAAAAGTAGTTGCAGAGTTATCTCACTACCTTTCACTCAGAAAATAAAACTGAGATCCCTGAACAACTGTGTTTGGCTTGAGCTTGGCCATGGTTACCTGTGTCTGTCTAACATGCCCTCCTGGGCCTGAACTTCAGTAAGGAAACTACACAGATTAATCACTTGGTGATTCTCATTGCCTGAAATCCTACCAAATTTCTAGCACCTATCACACAGTAGGTACTTAAAATTTTGGTAAAAGTGGTTGAACTGAAGTTCCTCTCTAATTATGAAAATATTTAAGTTTCCTGAAAGCATGGTAGGTTTACAACCATATAACATAAAGCTGGCTCTTTGAAGGCAAAAACACCTACCACAGCACAGTGTGTGTACCACAGGTGTCTATCTTAAGAAACATCTTGTTACTTTTATGTATGTTCTATAGATATGTTGACAGCTTAGTTCTAATTTTGCTTGACCTATGTTTTTGTTGTAGGGAAGCAGAAATGAGAAACAGTATCTTGGCCCAAGTTCTGGATCAGTCAGCCCGGGCCAGGTGTAAGCATCTTCGATTTCCTTTAAGATATTTCCATAAAATTGGCTTGAGTTAGTTGATTGGGGAGATGCATATGCAGTAATTGCCATCTAGATTGTTTGTTTTACCTAAAAATACTTGAGATAACAAATTATTTGTAAGAAGTGTGAAATTTATAAACTTAGAGAAAATTTCCTTGAATCATTAAAATTGCCAGCTCACTTCTTACCGAGGAAATGTTTTCCAAGTGTTTTTTCAGTAAAATTAAGAAAACCTTAAAATAAAAAGTTACAAAATGTTGCCTGTAGTTGACATGGGTGATGGGGACTTAAGGGCTGGTGATGGTCTTGGTTTTATTGTATATTCAGAGTTTTTCATAATAAAACAAAAACATATAGAAAGAAAAAATAATAAAAATGAGCCAATCAGAATGAACTATCTTCTGTATCGTAACTGTAAGCCCAATTTGAGTTCAGAAAGGGCAGCTGCAGATGATCACCACCATTTTATATGTGTAGTAATAAATAAATTACTTTTCAGAAGGCAGTCATTTTAAGAAACAAGACCGTATGGGGCTCAAAATCTGAGAACCCAAATTTAATCTTGGCTCTACAAGTGAGATTGACATGGATGAACTCTGGCTTTAAGAGGAGTAGCCTTTATGTGCCCTACCTACTTCTCTGATTGGAGACATACACAAGCTTGTGAAGTGCTTTGGAAACATCAGTGCATAGTTTTAAGGTATAATATAAATATGAGTACATTTAGTTTTGATGTCTTTTTGCATGTTTTTTCTTTTCAGTAAGTAATTTAGCACTTGTTAAGCCTGAAAAAACTAAAGCAGTAGAAAATTACCTCATACAGTTGGCAAGATATGGACAACTCAGCGGGAAGGTGAGCTTGGCCTACCTTGAGGGAACTTTACCCACTATTACTTGTTAGAAACATGGCTTCCCTAGGTCAATTTACTTTTGCTCCAATTTTAAAATTTATGGGGTTTTTTGCTTTTTTCCTATGAAGAAAATTTTTTTTAAATATTTATTTTTTAGTTGTAGGTGGACAGAATATCTTTATTTTATTTTTATGTGGTGCTGAGGATCGAACCCAGTGCCTCCCACGTGCTAGGCGAGCACGCTACCACTGCGCCATAATCCCAGCCCCTCCTATGAAGAAATTTTTAAAGGATAAAATAGTCATACCTACCATCAATTCTAAAAGATAATTGCCTTTTCTTAAATGATCTGCTCTCTCCTTTCCTGACATTGCTATGGAACCTTGCTGGTGTCTGTGTGACCCAGTGACTTAATTTAAGCTAGCTTAAATTATTCCTGCACTGAAAACAAGGCTTGTCTATAATACCAACCAAAATACTACCAGTTTAGGGAAAAGTTGGGCTTTTTTTTTCTCTTTTTTTTTGCAAAACAAGGGATTTTAATCCTTTGGTTATCATTTGTATTGCTGAAAGGGCATGAGGGGGGATAGTCTGGCAAGCCTAGCCTTCCTTCAAGAGCCACACAAGTTCCATCTGCTGGCTCCCTGAGCCCTTTGCACTAAGAACCACTGCATGTGGGAAAGACATCCTTTTTGAAGGTGACATTTCCTCCAAGGTGGTGTTCAAGCTTCTCAAGGGCAGAAGCAGAATGTCTTTCCCCTGACAATACAGTGGTGTATTTGTCATTGTCTCTACTGATGGTGATAAAGATGTTCTTATAAATATCTGTTTGAACTTTTCTGAGGAGCTATTTGGTGAATATTATCTCCTCTCCCACATGAGAAAAATAGCAAAGCCAGTTTAGTTGGAACTTAAAACAGTAGTTACGACCTCCTAACCCACTCCTTTCCTCTTTCCTCCTTTTTTTCTTTCTGATAATTCTAGGTATCAGAACAAGGCTTAATAGAAATCCTTGAAAAAGTAAGCCAACAAACAGAAAAGAAAACAACAGTTAAAGTAAGTTTCTGCAAATGAAAAGGTTGCTTTTTTAAATGTTAAGTGTTGAATATACAGCTGCCATATCAAAACATCTTTCAGTATATAGACAATTTGGTAGCACATGGAAGTGTTGTGGGGTGATCAGCACCCCACCAGGGTAAGCTTCTGCTTAGGAGGTGTGAGCCGCCTGGGAAGTAAAGTCTGAAATAATTAGTAAGAAATAAAGACAGCCAGGGAAGCGGCTGATAGGTTCCAGTCCTGATAGGAGCTGGAACGGAACAGCTGAAAAAGGGCCTTAATTCTTTAGTTAAGGGGTAGTACATCAAAGGCAGGGATAAGGTTTCAGCAGGAGGAACCTTGATGCTTGCTTCTAGGTGTGGCAGAGGGCTTGCAGTAAACAGATTGGCAATGCTGTGCTGGACTGTGACGGGGCTAGGTAGGAAGCCACATGAACCAGGCATTCTCACACCAGCAGGGCTGCTGCTGGAAGTTCCCCATACCAGGCTTTCCTGCCTAATGGCTTCAACATCGTTTTAGTTCATGCACAGTTCACAGTTGGCTTCCCACATGGAAGTTTTGGAAGAAAGACTGAATTTATTGAGAAGGTTCTAATGTTTAAGGTTCTTATCCCCAACTGCTCCCCTCTTTGTTCATGAAGTTGTTTTAAAGACACAGGACTGAGGATGTGACTCACTTGCCTGTTGTGCATGAGACCCTGAGTGGGTAGAAATTTTCAGTCCTGAGTGGGTAGAAATTTTTCTTCTTAGAAAGTCTGAGTTATGCTTTATTAAATATGTTATGACATTGATTTAATTTCCCCCCTAGTTTAACAGAAGAAAAGTAATGGACTCTGATGAAGATGATGATTACTGAGCTAAAAATGTTTAGAGACTGGACCTTAATGGAACAATTCTAGTACAGAAGTTAAGATCTGTTTAAATGTTTACTTTGTTTATTGTCTATATGCCTTTAACAAAATAAACTTGTTATTCAAAATAAAGCAATTTGTGGTAAGTTATTTTAGTATGTGCCAAATGACCAGAAGATGTGCAGTTTGAATGCTTTTCCTTTCCTAACAAAAGCATTTAAATGCTTGGCATGAATGTAGGAGAAATAGAAATTGTTCCAGCATGCTTGAATAAGAAAAAAACAACAATCATAGCAGCCAGTAACACTGGGAAATAAAACCCATGGACAAGTGAGTCAGCTTTACTATCTAAGTACAACTAATATTTCTGCAGATAGTACTTCCATTTAATGTAAGAAAATCCCTGGCTTTGATTTCTTTTGTAATCTGCTTTTCAGAGGCCTTGAGATTGAATTATCTAACATGTATCACTCTCATCCAAAACAGCTGGATTGATACTTCCATTGATTAAAATCAACCAACAATAACTAGGACATACTGGTAATACTTCAGCAGTAAACATGTTTGTAAGACAAATGACTTCTAATGACTAAAATCTAGTTTGAGTTGAGCAGTTACATTCTGGGAGAAATGTTCTGAGTTTTTTACTAATAAAGCTGCAGGTGACTTCAAGGCAAATATCTCATATTGAGCTTTAATTGCACTAGGTTATGAAAACCTTCACTCATACATTTATATCATAAACTTAATAACAAAGGTGTTTGGCGTAACCTTTTAGATGTCTTAGTTCTGTGAGACTAAGCCCAGGAGTGAATTCACAACACTTAATGAGATGAATAGGATTGGTGGTAGAGAAGTGATGGGAAATGTGGCTTATAGTCCCAGTCTGCCTTAAACACCGCATTACTGCTCATGTTTAAACTAATATTTGATATTTTACAATATTTGAAATTTGTATCCATAGTAAATGAAGAAAGTCATTATAGGGGCTGGTGGTGTGGCTCAGTGGTAGAGCGCATGCTGGAGGCCCTGGGTTTGATCCCCAGCACCGTGAAAGAAAGTCAGTTTTGGAATAAGTATCTAATTTTAATTCCTGAATAAATAGATGAGTTATAACCATTAATAAAATTAAATTTTTTGTTTTTTTAAGGAATAGAACTGTAGTCAAAATCTGTTCAGGGATTTGGGGGAAAAAATCCCATTTACAGATAGATTTTGCTTTAGACCTCATTGACATAAAAATGCTAAAAGCAGGGGTTGGAGTTGTAGCTCAGTGGTAGAACGCTTGCCTTGTACATGTGAGGCACTGGGTTCAGTCCTCAGCACCACATAAATAAAGGCATTGGGTCCATCTACAATTTAAAAAGTATGTATATGTGAAAAAATGCTAAAAGCACATTAGACAATTCTCAGCATTTGTTACATTTTCTCATGCAGAATAGCCAGTGTCTTAATTCCAACTATGATGTGAATGTGTTTAAAGATTGTCAGATGTGCCTTTCAAAGACACTTGAGAATGGAAAGCGATTGTGTATACAAGGATAGACGTTATTGAAGGCACAAAGGGTGGAGAATACTATCTAGGAAGTGAGGAGTGGTTATTCTAAAATTTAAGTCAGTGAGCTGGCAATCCTTTGTACTCAAAACTTTCACACATAGAAATTCAGGCATTATTTATGAACTGTAAAATCTAGTTTTTCTTTCAAGTTGGGAAAAACAGAAGTATAGTGAGGTGGTCAATTGAGATGGCTCCTACTATCAATTACTACAATAGCTCAAAAGGAAACTTTCCCCAAAGACCAACAGTCTCATTCAGGAATTTTTCTTCAGATGAAGGGCACACCAAGCTTGCAACAGTCAATTCAGATGCCACTGCCAACTTGACCTTGACGCTCAGATCTCAAGCACATCAGACCCTCTGAACCTATTTCCTGGCTTGCAAATTCTATTCAGTGAGAAAATTAAATGGTTATACATAAGGAGACGCCCACAGGGGGCGCTATCACTGCGGGCAGTGCAGTGGCTTTTGAATGCTCTGAGTGCCCAGCCTCTTCACTGGGGTGAGGTGCCTATATGGAAGAGATTATGGCATCTGAAACCCACAATGTTAAAAAATGGAATATTTGTAATAATATTGAGGTTCATTCCATTGATCATCCTAGAAAAAAAATCTAATTTCACTAATAAGAACATGAGGGAGGTTAAGAAATCTCTGGAAGAGTTGACTGCTTATATAAATAAAGCAGTTAGACAAGCTGTGAAAAGTTCAGATAAACTTTGAAAGGTGATCACAGAAAAAAAGTTCATTTTCCAAATCCTTGTTGCAAAAAAAAAAAACAGTCCCCTATAAATAGGGGCCTGTGGCATGGCAAATAAAATGAACTGGCTTGTGCAGGCCACCTGCCTGAAAAATTATAGCCATCATAGTTAAAGATATTTGATTAACTCCAGTGATTCTGGTTCTTCACAGACAGAAAGCTCATCATCTAAATACAGTGGGTTTTCTTCCTGAGGTTGCTCAGGATCATAAAACAATGGCCTAAGTTTTGTTCAACAGAAATTTGAGATTGAATGTAGCTTTAACTTTCTGGAGAAAGGGAAGTGTAAGTGAAGTTGTAACTTATCCGGAGAGGATAAAAGATCTTGAGTTGTGGTAGACTGCCTGCCTATACTCCCTAATAGTTTACAAGAAGAAAAACAATAGATTCACTTGGCTGCTGTGTAGACTTGTTTCCTCTTGTAAGTCATTACTTTAAAAGCAAATTTGAAGAATATGTGATAGTTGGTTTAAACTGGCTTCAAGGTGTAATAAAAAGGTGGTCAGAACTATCATTCCAAACAAATTATAAATGGGGGAAATATTCAGATTTTAAAACAATTAAGTGGCTTGTAGGAATAAGAAAACCATCTTATAGCTAAGGATGTAGATGCTTCTTTATTATAGTTGAATTGAGAGATTTTGTCTGCTAAAGAGCATTTGGTTATTCAAAACATCCTGGACTAAATAATTTCCAAAAACAAGTCTCTTCTGAGAACTGGGAACTGTAGAAGAAATGAAAACCATTTTTTTTTTCTTTTAAAAAGCCACATAATGAGGGGCTGGGGTTGTGGCTCAGTGGTAGAGCGCTTGCCTAGCATGCGTGAAGCACTGGGTTTGATTCTCAGCACCACATATAAATAAATAAAATGAAGGTCCATCAACAACTAAAAAAAATTTTTAAGAAAAGCCACATAATGAAACCACTAATAAAAAAACCTAACAATCTACTTCACATTAAAGTGGAAAAATATCCAAAAGGTGCGGCTTCAACTTCAATGAGACGAAAGTACACTACAAAGATTGTTTGCCTTGGCTGCATTCAGGCTTTTGTAGTTATCTGGTAACATTGTTTAAGAACTACTGGGTCTTAATGCAGTCCTGCCTGAGAATATAATTTACACTATGTGAAAAAATAAATCAGGACTTATTACTAGGAACCACAAAGACTAATTATCATTAATTTTTTGTTGTTTTATAAAAAACACTTGAATGTGTGCAGCTATTTTCTTAATGTTGAATAGACTTGCAAAGTTTAAAACATCATAGAAAATATTAAAATTTTTTGTACATACTGATACTGTGTATACAAATGCCTTAATTATTAATAAGCCAATGTGTTACGATACCAATATCTGTTTTTAAAAAATCAACCTGCCAGGCATGGTGGTGCACGCCTGCAATCCCAGCCACTTGGGAGGTTGAGGCAGGAGGATTACAAGTTCAAGGCCAGCCTCAGCAACTTATGGAGACCATGTCTCAAAATAAATAATAAAAAAGGGCTGGAGATATAGCTCAGTGGTTAAGTACCCCTGGGTTCAATACCAAGTACCAAAAAAAAAATTAAAAATTAAAACCAACCATGGTTCATTCTGGCATAACAAAATCATGAAATTAAATCAGGGGTTTACATTCACATAGAATTCATGTTGAAACATTTTCCATACTATTTTTAAAACTTGAGAATGTTAGTTGTTTTGATTTTTTTGTCAGAATGTTCATGTCATATATGTATGTGTTATCTCTATAAAGAAAAAGGTGAATATGTATTTATATGGATGTTTAACTAGAAACGTCCATGGAATTGGCTAATGTATACTTTTTATTGTATATAGATTTATAATATTTTTCATTTCTGTATCATGTAAACTTCCTTCATTTGAGTAAATCAACTACTTCTTAAAAAACGGTTACACATCAAAGTATTTTCAAAATTATATTGCACCAATCCAAAAAATTAGGTATTAGCACATGTACATATATGCATCTTGAGAATGCCTATGCCAATAAATTATATGATATAGTTTCTTAATTAGTATGATAACCACAGCAATTTAAGTTAATGTTCTTTTGGTTAAAAGAAGGAAAAGAGGAAAAATAGAACAAAAACATTGGTAAAGCAACAGTGTTCATTTTGTGTGTATACTAGAAAGCTGTATTGTATTTATTATTTTGATTTTAAAAGAAAATATCTTTGTGGTCCCTCAGCACTGTACCTACAGCATTAAGTCAGCCCTGGTCAGGGCTCTGATCGGTCAAATTAAGTGTTTCAGACACATCTGTAACTGACAAAATACATATCCATCCAAGGGGGACCATTTTTCCACACACACAGCACATGTTTATTATAGAGGGGCTAAATAACAATCTCCGTCACAAAACATTAAAAAAGCATACCATGGGTCTGGGGATGTGGCTCAGTACAGTGCTTGCCTAGCATACGTGAGGCCCTAGGTTCAATCCCCAGTATTGGAGGAAAACAAAAAAAAAACATGACACATTCAAGAATCATAAAGTTTACTGTTTCTCTTCCATCATTTGGCACGTATCCAAGGCACATTAGAAAATTAGAAATCATAAATTACTTTGTAGAAAAATAACCCCTCCCTTCTATACACACAATTTCCAAGAACATGCACAAAACCATTTCCCTATTACAAAGTTATTTGAAAATGTACTCAGGATAAACCCATATTTATAAGCTGTAGACCAATAACATAAAAAAATAACAGTATAATCTATAGAAATTTATAAAAAGCAATAAATTCTAACTTAAAATAACTTTGACCTGGTTTGTGCTGTAAGTTTTGAATCTGAATCAAAAGACTAAGAAGAGATGTGCCAAATCTACTCTCTAGAAACCATCCATCAGGTGTGACATTTAAGGGAGGTTCTTAACGGAAAGGGATGTTTCTACAAACACTGCTACAGGTATATATGTGCAGTGACCAAATATCTGTACTTTGTTGGAAAGAAAATTATATCCAACTTTTTTCATATAGTGCAGAACAGGTCTGATGTGTCCTTTTTACTAAGATGAACATCAAAATGGCATTTAGGCATCTTTTGGTTCAAGTGTTGCTTTGCAAAGGAACATTTTGCACAGTCTGTTTCTTCACTCCAATATGACATGTCTGCCTGGCCTCCACAGTACTTACTGTAACCTAAATTGCTTCTTTAGCTTATCCCAGAGGGGGTGGGGATATTTTAGCTATGACTCGGTAATTTATACACATCACAGAGGTTTAGCACCTTTCTGTGGAAGATCGGAATCTGATGGTGAAACCCCTCCCTACAACCAGGAAATCCTTGGAAACATATATCCCAGTGAAGGAACTGGACCCTACTGAAATTTTTGTCCATTCTCTTTCAAGTGTATTCATTAGCTCTGAAGAGGAGAGAGATGATGGTAAGTTTTTTGTTGCATTTATTCCCTCAGCCACAGAAAAGCTTTCAGGGACTTTCTGCTGAAGAGTCAAGCCAGTTGTTTGAAAGTACACTTCGTTCTAAGCTGTGTTCATGCTCAGCATCATCTTATTGCATACTCACTTCTTGGCAGCAAACTTAACACTGACTTATTACTGTTAAGACTGGGAAATACCAGCCCCTTGGGGCGCGGATAAGTTGTCAGCAGTCTCTGGCCTCTTTGGAACAACCGCGTCTTCGACTGTGTGCCTGCGGAGCATTCTCCTGTTTCCTGGAGCAGTTTGCTTCTGTCTAGGCCTCTCCTCGGGCCAGTCATTCTTTCCTTCATTAGCAGTCTGAGATCTGCTCTGGTCTGGCAGGTTATTCTGTTTCTGTGTGATTCCGTGCCTCTCGGGCTAAAGAAAACATACAATTTCAGTTTATGTCTGCACTGAATCATAAACCACTGTGAGAGTAGCAGCTCCTGCTGTGGGCTACTGTGCCAACAGTGTGCTTAGTACTCCTCAAGCATAATTTCAATTCTAACATTGCTGTGGTGACAGTGTGACACATCCTCACTACCTGTGTAATGTAACTATATAAAGCACCCAGAGAAAGTGCTTTACACATTTGCACACTTTATAACTCTAAGTATATATATTGCAATCCCCACTGTACAGCCGAGGAAACAGGACTAGCAGTTAAGCCATTTAAGCCCCACAGCTAGCAAGGGAAAAGCTAGCATTTTATCGATCTCGGGCAGATTTCAGTTAGTGGGTGTCCCACTAAGGATCAAACATATTAGCAAAGCTACAGAAAATTAAATGTGAAATAAAAATTAGGCATGTTAATAGAAATCACTTAATGTTCTTGGGTTAGGGTTGTGGCTTAGTGGTAGAGCACTTGCCTAGCATGTGTGAGGCACTGGGTTCGATTCTCAGCACCACATGTAAATAAATAAATAAAGGTTCATCAATAACTAATGAAAATAGTTTTAAAAAATAAAGGTATTGTATCCATCTACAACTAAAAAAATTTTTTTAAGGAAATCATTTTAATATTCTAAAACAATGATTGAAAACTTACATATTTGCTCCAACAAGCCTATGCTATCAATTCTCATCAACAATAAGGAAAGTCATATTTCTTTTTCTTTGGTACTGGAGAATGAACTCAGGGGCATTTGACCACTGAGCCACACCCCCAGCCCTGTTTTGTGTTTTATGTAGAGACAGGGTCTCACTGAGTTGCTTAGCGCCTCACCGTTGCTGAGGCTGGCTTTAAACTCGCAATACTCCTGTCTGAGCCTCCCTAAGTGCTGGGATTACAGGCTTGCGCCACCGCGCCCGGCTAGAAAGTCATATTTCTAAGAATCACTTTATAACAGCATAGATTGGGCTGTCTCTCCATCTGGAGATAGTCTGTATTCTCCCTTCAGCGTGTATTCCTTACTTTACTAGGCATCTCACTCTTGGGATTAACCCCCTTTCTCACTTGAATGTGTATCTACTTTCCTAAATAAATATGTCTATGCCTTAGAAAAAAATAGCACAGATTGTAAAGCAGGCTTCATTTTATGATAAATACATTTTTTAAACGGTGCAGTGGGAGAGAACTACTGTACATATTGAAACTGCAGCTTCCCAGGCTTACTACTGCTTTCTACCTTTCTCTCACTCTCCTTTCTCTGCTCAGAAATATATTTTTTTTTAAAATGTGTCAGTGAAGTCCATACTCTTGACTGTCCCACTAAAGTACTGCAGTTTTAATTGTTGCTAACTCTTAGAGTGAAGATGACCATGAAATGAAGATGACTACCATAGAGAAATGTGTTTCCCAGGGATTACTTTTTTACTAAAAAAGTCAGACTTTCAAAAGAAGGATTATAAGCCAGTATTTAATAACTCACCTCATGCAAAGAACCTTCGGTAAAATTAGGGACACTTCTATCTCTTGCCATAATCTCCCTATTAGTCTTTCCCCTGGAAAACAAAATACAAAATAAATATTTGGGATAGTGTTGTGAAACACTCTGGCCACAAGATGGCAGCATGGACGACATTATTACTGAGGATTTGTTCACAGGTAATTAAAGCTGTTCATAGGTTGCTTCTGTTCTTAATACATTTGCGGGCCAAGGTACAGAAATCAACTTGATTTTTATACTCACCTAAACTGACCAACTGAATGAACAAAGTAAAACTGTCTTGTAAAAGGTTCATCTGGTAGATCATACATTTTTGAGTTCCCTGTAGATAAAACAATAAACAACTAAAAACTTCAAAAATAATTATATTAAAATTGCAGCACAGACTCAAACTTTCCAATTTCTTAGTTTAACAAAATTTAGAATATTAAGCACTGATTTTGTTTAAATAGAGTAGCAGATACCTATTTATTATTTACTATGGGAACTTCTGTAAGGATAAATCCTTCATAACACTGATAATCCTCCCAACTAAAACCAATTCTGCTGAGGCAGCCTCAGAATTATCCAGATATGTAAGTGGGGTTATTTACACTGCAAATACATTGGAATTTTTAAAGATAATAGAACAAGGACCCCTTTAAACTTTTAACAAAGGATAAAATAGTTCCACAGCTATTTGGAACTATTAACCTCTGTACACCTGCATTTTTTTTTAAAGTGGGAGGCAGGGATATAGTTCAGTGGCAGAGCAGTCCTGGGGCTTGAGCCTCAGCACTGGAAAAAAAAAAAAGACAAAAAGGTGCATTCACCCTGGAAGTCTAGGAAATGCACCAGAGAACATGTGGCTCTGGAATATGAGGCATGACAATCTATCAGGTCACTCCTCTCCAGTGGGTAAGTGGAGGCCTAAACCTTCAGGTAATGAGGAAATTACCTGGGAATGTCTGTCTAATTTCCACAGGAAACAATCAACCAGGAAAAAAAAAAACTTCCCTCATCTGAAAAATTCAAATGTAACAAACATTTCTGTATATCCCTCAAATGACATTTTTACATTTTTACATTTACAATTAAATGAAAGTCATCAACTCCCCATGAGTTTGCAAATAAACCTAAGTTGAGAACTATAGAAAGAAGGTAGGCACTTACATTTTTTCCTGATCTTAACGGTCACGTACTCCTTGTGGTCTATTTCGGCAACATCATCTAATGAGGCAACACAACTTGGTACTACTTGAAGTAACTCCATTATTTTCGAATTCTACAATTTCAAAGAAAAGGTAACAGTAAATGTTTAATTCTTCATTAGCAGATTATTACTTGGTTTTGATCTATCAGCACTGCTGTAACTGTACCAAAAGAAACTTGAAAAACAGCTACAGACAAAACTCTGAGGCCATAAAGCCTAGTGGTAAAAACAGCCCTGAGGGCTGGGGCTCAGTGGTAGAGCACTCACCCAGCATGCATAAGGTCCTGTGTTTCATTCTCAGCACCAAAAAAGAAAAAGGAAAAAAGAAAAGCCTGCATCTAGAACCTGACTCTGCCCTCTACTAGTTACTGTGGGCTGGGAATTTAACCACCACTCCAGGCAACTGGTGGCAATAATAGGCTCTATTATGTATGGTCAGGGGAGGTTATCAAGGGAACACCAAGCAATAAGTACTCAATAAAACAGTCACCATGATTGTCCTTAGACTAAATACTGAAGTTTAAAATACTTCAGTCCCCTTAGGAAATATCAAGCTCACAGACAAACCCAGAAACACTGCTTCACCAGCCAGCCGGGCATCCCTCAACCAGTCAGCTGACACCTAAACTTACTCCTCACAGGCCCACCGCTTACCAGCCATACACATCTCCTTAAACCACACCTAATCTCCAGATGAAGACAACATCAAGGTTAAAAGAAAGCCACCCAAAACTCAAATTAATATAATATGCCTATGATTAGGTTGGATTTTGGTAACTTTAACATCTCACTTGGGTCATTTAATAGCCTACTAGCTGTCCATTCCTATTCTGACTAGAAAATCAGATAAAGATTCACCATGAAGACAGGAGCTGGGAAGAGCTCCCCTCTCCCAGGAGTAAAGGATTTTCCCTCACCAATCTCTATGACAAACACCCACAGCACTGAAGAGGGTGGGGACCTGGTCATCACGAATCCCCTCACAGAAATCTACAGGTTTAGTTTTGTTCTGTAGTAGTGGGGATTGAACCCAGGGCCTTGCACATGCTAGGCAAGCACTCTGCCACTGAGCTACATCCCCTCACTCTTTTTATTTATATATGTATGTATTTTGAGACAGGGTCTCGCTAAGTTGCCCAGGCTGGCCTTGAACTTGGCATCCTCCTGCCTCCCAAGTAGTGGAGATTACAGGCATGCACCACTAGCCTGGTTTGGAACTCAAGTAGTTTCAAATCCACAAACAAAACAAGCTTTCTCAATCATGCTGCAAGGATGGTGAAACCGGAACGGTGTCTGAACTTGCTATTTCCCTCTGGTACTTGGTCGCCCGTAAGTATGGCAGATCAGGGTGCCAACTGGGGGACCTCCACACAGGCCTTTAAAAACTACCCCTGAAAGAACGATTTCTGGCTCCCTGAGCCTGCCACCTCTAACCAGGTGACAAGAACCAGGTATCTAGCCACACAGGTAGACGTGGCCTAGGACCCAAGGATCTATTGCTACCTCAGATCTGGGAAAAAGCCACGAGAGCTGTGTGGGAGCCTGGACTCCCTAGCCTTGACGCTGTCTGCACTCACCTGCTCAGCACAGTCTATGGCTGTGCACTGTCTCTTGTTCAAGATGTGAACTGACGCTCCATGAAGCAGAAGCAGCTCCACCACGAAGACGTGCTTTTCTATCACAGCCTCATGCAGGGCTGTATTGCCCTTATTGTTAGTAGCATTAATAGAAGCCCCGTGCTAGGAGAAATGGCACAATATAAGGAATGCTAAAAAAGTCCAGGAAGAATCTACAGGATAGGCATATGGGTATTCACCGTCAAAGTCTTTCAACTTCTGTGTCTGAATTTTTTCTTAAAATGTTGGGGGTAAAATTAACACTAAGAAAAGACTTATGAGGGCTGTGGTTGTGGCTCAGTGGTAGAGTGCTTGCCCAGTGAGGCACTGGGCTCGATTCTCAGCACCGCATATAAATAAATGAATAAAATAAGGTTCATCAACAACTAAAATTAAATTTAAAAAAAGACTTATGAACAAAGATGTTCATTGCACCATTTATCACTATAGCAGGAAAAAGACAGATTAAATTTAAACAAACAGGTAACATTAAAAAAAAAAAAAAAAAAACCACTATGAGCCAGGCACAGTGGCATGTACCTGTAATCCCAGTGGCTCAGGAGGCTGAGATAGGAGGATCGCAAGTTTAAAGCCAGCCTCAGCAACTTAGCAAGGCACTTAGCAACTCAGCAAGAACTGTCTCTAAATAAAATATTAAGAAAAGGCTGGGGGGCTGGGATTGTAGCTCAGCGGTAGAGCGCTTGCCTCGCATGCGTGAGGCCCTGGGTTCGATCCTCAGCACCACATACAAAGCAATAAAATAAAGACATTGTGTCCATCTACAACTAAAAAATATTTAAAAAAAAAAAAAAAGAAAGAAAAGGCTGAGGATGCAGCTCAGTGGTTATGCATACCTAGGTTCAATCCCTCGTATCAAAAACAAAAAGCAGGAGCCGGGTGCAGTGGCACAAGCCTGTAATCCCAGCACTTAGGGAGGCTGAGACAGGAGAATCGCAAGTTCAAGCCAGCCTCAGCAATGGTGAGGCACTAAGCAACTCAGTGAGACCCTGTCTCTACATAAAACACAAAATAGGGCTGGGGATGTGGCTCAGTGGTCGAGAGCCCCTGAATTCAATCTCCAGTACCAAAAAAAAAAAAGAACAAAAACATTATGGTAAATCCATATTTATTTGGCCATTAAAAATCATGTTGTTGGTTTTTGTTTTGTTTTGTTTTGTTTTTTGTTTTTTAGTACCAGGGATTGAACCCAGGGATGCCTGACCACTGAGCCACATCCCCAGCCCTTTTTATGTTTTATTTTGAGACAGGGTCTCAGTAAGTTGCTTAGGGCCTTGCTAAGTTGCTGAGGCTGGCTTTGAACTTGTGATGCTCCTGCCTTGGCCTCCCAAGCCACTGGGATGCATCACTGCACGTAGCTTAATCAACAATTTTTCTACATTAAATTAAAAAGAAAACACTGATCTAAAACTACATACAGTTTTTACAAGTCTACCAAAGTGAACAGTAAGATTATAAACAAGGTGGGTTTTCCCTGCTTCTGTGACCCAGAAGGCCACTGGGCTCATACTCCAGGTAACAACTCAACTCACCCATGATACACGAGGTCAGGCCCAAACCTTCAGCAAAAGCAAAGCCCAGGTCCTAAACACTGCATCCCTGACACAGTGCCAGCTTCCTCCCATACAGAACCACTGTGGAAATGCGGTGCAGAGCTCCTCTTCCAGAGGCCTATGACTAATGGGTGGGCCAGGTCAAAGAACAGGGGAAGGCCTGATAGAGCTGGGAGAGACACTTACCTGTAGCAACAGTGCTGCGACTTCATGATGGCCACTGGAACAGGCAGAAATGAGGGGTGTGTTTCCACTTATATCCTTTTTATTGGGTTTCACATTAGAATCTAATAGATACTTCACCACCTAGCTCAGAGAAGAAAAAATTCAACCTCAGTTAAAATGTGCAAAAAGAAATCCTCTAACTTGAAACTCTGATTTCTCTCTGTTCCCTGAGAAGGCTCTTGAGACACATGTCTAACCCCAGAGAAAGCAGACCATCTGGAGGAGGAGAAAGTACCATGTGCTGAGGGGTCTGTTATGGGCCAGGCAACACACTGGGCACTAGTGTTTTGGTTGAATCATTACATCTACCCTATGGAGAGGTGGAATTATAACTCAGATTTTACAGATTAGGAAGCTGATGCTAAAAGCACACTGCTGAGTGTTTAGGAGAGAGATGAAGACCTGAGACATGGTCCTTGTCTTTAAAAAGTTTACAGTGAAGACGGGCACGGTGGCGCACGCCTGTATCCCAGCACTTAGGGAGGCTGAGACAGGAGAATCGCGAGTTCAAAGCCAGCCTCAGCAACGGCGAGGCGCTAAGCAACTCAATGAGACCCTGTCTCTACATAAAA
This sequence comes from Xerus rutilus, assembly GCA_028644305.1. Classification (NCBI taxonomy): domain Eukaryota; kingdom Metazoa; phylum Chordata; class Mammalia; order Rodentia; family Sciuridae; genus Xerus; species Xerus rutilus. Next base: position 37,195,166 of record CM053414.1, read on the forward strand.
CACAAAATAGGGCTGGGGATGTGGCTCAGTGGTCGAGTGCCCCTGAGTTCAATCCACAGCACCAAAAAAAAAAGTTTACAATGGAACTGATAAAGGAAAATGGAAAAAAAAAACATACACATAGATAATTCCTATAAGAAAAACAGTACTTTAAGAACACAAACTGTTCCAAAATTCTCTTGCACCCCCTTCTGCTGTACCACAACTGTACCTCATAAAGTACAAAACTGCTTGGCACAGACCTAAAGGTAGAGAGATGATCAAGACCCAAGTATAGTGTAGGAGACAACTCTTGCTGGGGTCAGAGTCAAAATGACAGTTCTGAGTCACCCATATGTGCATGGCAATGGGCAGAGGGCTGGCTCCACTCCCAGGGGGCACCAGAGTTCTGTATTCTGCTGCTGAGTGCTCCTGCCCTGTGCACTGCAGAATCTCAGGGTGGGAGGAAGGAAATGCACCTGTCCTCTGGGCTAGACCCCAAGCCCTTTCCTCTCTGAACATTTCCCCCAAGTAAGTCCCTGCTACCAAAGCAAGCACCTGCTACACTGCCCAAGAGACACAGCCCATACCTGAAAGTGGCCCTTCTGGCAGGCCAGGTGGAGGGGGACGGCTTGGTTTGCGTTTCTGGCACCTGCATTGGCACCATGCTTCAACAGGAGGGGGATGAGGTCCACTCGACCGTGCAGGGCAGCGACATGCAGTGGGGAAGAGCCATCCTGGTTGGTCACATTCACACCAAGCCCACTGGCAGGAATCCTTGCCAACTTCTAGTAAATGCAGAATATGGAAACAGAAACATCAGTATTTTAAGAAATTGCGCTGAAGGAATGAATGTCACTTGTCCTTGACACACACACCTCCTGTGCAAAATTTGGAATCACAGTGGGATCTGGAATCACAATACCCTCAGTTAAATGCTTATTACTTTAGAAAGATGTGATAGGCCAAAAGAATAACCTCTATTTTTAGTAAAGCAAACCCCCTAAAATGATGCCCCTTTCTGCTAGGCAAATGGTGCTAGGATAACTGGATATCCACATATGGAAATGCTACACATCAACCCTACCTTACTCCACATCAACCCTACCTTACTCCAAGCACAAAAATGAAAAAAGCATAATAGACATGTAAAAGCTACAACTATAAAGCTGCTTAAAGAAAGCAAAGAAAAAATTCTTTGCAACAAGGGGGTAGACAAAGATTTCTTAGATGAGACACACACACACACACACACACAACAGAAGTTTGATAAACTGGACTTAACAAAAACTTCAAATGTTTGCCCTTTGAAACACATGACTAAGAAGATGAAAAGGCAAATTGGGAAAAAATGTTTGCAATATATATACTGTAAAGGATTTGGGCCAACCAGAATTTAATCATTTTTAAAGAAATATAAGTACCTTAGAACAGAAAACAATTCAACTTAAAAAAATAGGCAAAAGATTTGAACAGACCTAGCATAAAAGAAGACAGGTAAAGGAATGGTCAATAAGAATATGAAAAGATGTTTAACATCACCAGTTATTGGGAAAGGCAAATCAGGGTCAGGAATGATAAACTCAAAGGGTGAGGAAACAGATGCGCATTCTCCAGGGGACAAGGGGAAGGAGGCACGGCTACAGTGGAGCAAGGAGAGTATCTGGGGTGGAATATATTCTATATCTTCATTGTGGTAGGTTTGTCTAACCTCATGCAACTGCTCGTTAATTATCTCCATCCTCCACTTTCATTTTTCTCATGAACCTTCCATATTATTGCTAGTGGTTTTTAAATCAATTATGCTGATAAAAGAACAATCAAGGGGCTGGGATTATGGCGCAGTGGTAGCGTGCTCGCCTAGCACGCATAAGGCACTGGGTTCGATCCTCAGCACCACATAAAAATAAAATAAAGATATTCTGTCACCAACAACTAAAAAATAAACATTTAAAAAAAAAAAAAAAAAAAAAAAGAACAATCAAGTAAAAAAAGCAAAGAAAACTGTTTTCTAGACCATACCACTAAAAACAAACATTAAGCTGTAAATTATCATCATCATTATTATTACTGGTACCACGGATTGTACCCAGGGGCACTTAACCACTGAGCCACATTCCCAGTCTTTTTTTATATTTTATTTAGAGACAGGGTTTCACTAAGTTGCTTAGGGCCTTGCTAAGTTGCTGAGGCTGGCTTTGAACTTGTAATCCTCCTGTCTCAGTCTCCTGAGCCACTGGGATCATGAGCATGCACCACCACGCCCCGCCTGTATATTAAAGGCTGAATTTTATTACATGTAAGTTATTCCTCAAAAATAAAAAAGCCATGGAGGTGCACATGCCTATAGTTCCAGATTCTTGGGAGGCTAAGGTGGGAGGATTGACCCAGGAGTTTGGGACCACCAGCCTGGGCAACATAGTAAGACCCCTTTCTCAAAAATAAATAATTTTCAAAAAATGAAGAAGAAAACACATACACATAAAATGAAATGCCCTGGCATATTTAAAAATATATATACAAGTGGAAGCAAACTCCTCACACCTGTTTCAGTGGCCATCGCTAAGCCACAGCACTGCTGCTACAGGTGCTGCTACAGGTGCTGCTACAGGTGCTGCTTTGCTGGCTGACACTTACACTTGTCAGCAATGTACCCTTACGAGAATGGCTAAAGTTAAAAGATCAAAATACCAAGTGTTGACAAGGATGGTGGAGAGACCAGAACTGAGGGTGAGGTAGGAGGTTCACTGGATCCTATGAATTCAAGACCGACCTGGACAACATAGTGAAATCCAATCTCTACAAATAAACAAATACCACGAGTAAAAGGACACAGACACAAAAGACTGATACAGGTTGAGCATCCTTAATCTGAACGTTTGATTAGGGATGCTCAACCTTTAAAGTCTATGCAAATATTCCAAAATTCAGAAAACTCTTGAAGTCTGAAAAACTTCTGGTCCCAAGCATTTCAGATATGGGACATCCAACCTGTACCTTAGGATTCCGTTGACCACATAAAATTCTAGAAATTGCACACTAATCTCTTAATGATGGAAAATAGATGGGTATTGCCCGGGACAGAGGAGTAGGGAAGGACTGTGAAGTGGCAGGAGGCAACACCAGGGAGGATGGACACCAGGTGGTGGAATGGTTTCTCAGCCCCTGCAGACCTACAACAACTCACCAAGCCGAATACTTACAAGGGATTCATTGTATCTAAGTTATATCTCAAAGAAGAATTAAAAAAAAAAACCAACAATCCTACACACACCACTGGGTAGAAGAGGGTGGGGATTGAGGGAGGGATGTTGATTTAATTTCAGACATGAAACAATTTAGTGTTGTGTCCTTTTGAGAAATTACAAAAAGAAAAAAGGATGAGGGGTTTTAAAACAGCAAGGAGCATAAGACTTTATCCAATAAATTCTAGTGGCATTTCAATATGGAGGAGAAGTACACCAGGAGCAGGAAAATGACAGAAACAGCAGCAGCAGGATGCAGCAAACAACCTGGACCACACAGGCACGGACTTGCCCGAGGGCTTCGTTGCACCCCATCAGCAACTCTGAAACATCATCTGCCTTCTTAATCCCTAGGTTTTTCACAAGAGCCCACCTGGGGGCTACAAACTGGTTTTTGTACTGTATATCCAGCAACATGAGAACAGACCCAACTAGTATTTTACCCTTGTATGTCTTACCCTGCCGCTGAAAAAGCAATATGTGAATGAAAAAATGTAGTTATTTTCAATATTCTTGGGTTAGAGTAACCCATCAGAAGGTTTTTGTCAGTGCTATCTTACAATACTATCATCTTGCAATACAAAGGATAACACTAATCTATCTGTTCTGTAAAGGCAAATTAATTTTCTTAGTATGGGACATCCGTGTTCATAGTTAGGCAGCTACAACGTGATTGCATACTGTGTACATGATACCATTCATGACTACTCAAAAGAAAGGTGAATGCTTAATAAAACACAGGTAGGACCTGCATGCTAAACATCACACAATGTTGATGAAAGAAGTTCAAGAAGGTACTGGAAGAGATGAATCCCATTCAATGAGGACTCAGCATTCTAAAAAGATGTTATTTCTCCCCAAACCGATTCACAGGTTTCATACAATTCCTATCAAAATCTCAGCAAGTTTTTTTTTTTTCCCCCTAGACATAGACAAGTTTATTTTAAAATGAACCTGAGAAAGCACAGGCCCTGGAACAGCTACAACAATCCTGTCAAAGTGAGTCCTAGTAGGAGGAATACTCCACTAAACACTCAGCCTTTCCTGTAGAGCAATCAAGATGGTATAGGAGTAGGAGAGGCACATGGACGGATGGAACAGAGCAGCAAACCCAGAAGTAGACCTGCACAATATGTAGTCAACTGAGCTGCAGAAGCAGGTCAATGGAGGAGGGGTAGCCTTTCCAGCAAACAGTGTGAGAGCAAGTTAACAGGGCTAAACAAAACATTCAATCTGGTCTCAAACATTGCATGAAAATTAACTCTAACTGGGTCTAGGACTTAACTATAAACTAAAACTATAACTTAAAAAAGAAAAAAGTTTTTGGAATCTAAGGCTAAAGCACAATCCATAAAAGGAAAACTTGATAAACTGGGCCTCTAAATTAAAAATTTTGCTCTGCTAGGGACATATGAACATTTCTCAGATTGAAATACTGACTCAATGAAAATATTTGTAGGCCATATATCTGACAAAGAGCTAGTATCTAGAAGATATAAATAACTCTCAAAACTCAACAGTAAAGAAAAACATGTGCAAAAAAAATGAACAGACATTTCACCCAAGTGTATGAAAAGATGCTCAACTAGGCACATGGGAAGATGTTCAACATCATCATCCACCAGGGAAATGCAAATTAAAACCATAATGAGAGATATACACTTGTCAGAATGGCTAAAATAAAAATAGTAATAACTCCAAATGATGGCGAGGATGCAGAGAACTTGAATACACTGTTGGTGGGAATGTAAAATAGCACAGACACTCCGGAAAAGTCTGTCAGTTCCTTGTGAAACTAACCATGGATTTACCCTACATGTCATAGTGCCTGTCAATTGCACTCTAGGGTATTGATTCTAGAAAAGGAAACGAACATTCTCACAAAAGCGTGTTAGAATCATGCTGAGTAAGCCAAGCCAACCCACAAAGCTTAATATACTCTGTGATTGCACCTGTGTAACTTTTCTTCCTTCACTTCCCCTTTTCCTTATCTTTCCCATAAGGTTTAGCTATGTTGCCCAGGATGGTCTCAAATTCCTGGGTTCAACTGACCCTCCCGCCTCAGCCTCTGGAGCTGCTGGGATGACACACTGTTGGGGTTTAGGGATAGTGGGTAGGGGATGGCAGGGAGAGGGATTATAAAAGGCCAACATGAGTGATTCTTCTTGTGGTGAGAAAACCGTTCTCAGTTTGAATGTGTTGGGGGCAGACAAACCTGCAGGTGATAGAACTGCACAAACTAAACACACGCACACAAACGGGCAAAGTGAAACAGGAAAATCTCAGTTAAGAGTAATAGATTCCACCAATGTTAATATGCTCACTGAGACTTTATTTTTTACTATAGTTTTGCAAGATGTTACCACTGGTGGAACTGGGCAAAGGGTATCGGGATCTCTCTGTACTTGGAGGATGGTCCCCTCAAAGTACAAACAAACATGAGCAAAGATAGCAAAGAAACATGCAGCCTCTCCAGGGAGCTCCAGTGTAGAGACAGAGACCCTCGGGCATGTCTGTTCATGACTGCTGAGCAGCTCAAGGGCAAGTGAGCATCAGAAACACTAAGCACGTGGGCGCGGTCCTGCTGGCTCACCTGCCCATTCAGGAAGCAGGCAGCTCAAGCCGTGTCTGGCACAGTATTAGTTTCTCTCCATGCTCAGCTAATTAACTCCCACTCCCCCACCCTCGTTTATCTCAGGGGATGCCTTTTAATAGCCACTCAATAATTATTTGACTAGGAAGCAGAGAACTCTCCTAAGGGGAGAGAGAAGAATATGCCAGCATCCGCCCCCCAACAGACGCAAAGCCAAACCTTTTGAGCAGGTGCACATTTGGGACACTGACACAAAGGGTGACAGAACTCATGATCTGCTGCACCAATAGCGTCATCCACCTCATCCAGGTCCTCCTCTGTCCACTCCAAAAGGTAACGCACCTGGTGTTAGGTAATAAGGAGAAACAGAACTAGAAGTTATCCCTGGCGCCTGCGCAAGCTACGGCATCTCACGTGCACACCACACACACACTGAACTGTTCCCAAACAGGCCCTACGCTTCCTTCCTCAGCCACCAAATTAATTTATAAATGACTTCTCCCTAACACAGACTCCTCGAGTCACCTGTGCTCAGGCTGTTCTACCTCCTTCCAATGGGAAGGTGGGGGACTTGGAGGGATAAACCTACCATTTTCACAGCTCATGTTAGAGTCTTTCTTCTGCATTGGGGTGACAGGCACTGGGTAAATGCATCCTCCTACGCTAGCTATATGCTTTCAACAACCCATGAGGTAGTTCCAGAGCCCTCCCTTCCTATCTGACAAAACTCAGGCTGAAGAGGTTAACGACACATTCCAGAGCCCAAAACTAGAGAGTGGTGGTGGAACCCAAATGTAGACCCTTGATTCCACCCAGTGTTCTTCCCACCACTGTGCACTAGCTCGCAGGTGACAGCATTGAAAAGACCCCAAACAGTCCAAATTTACATAAAGACTGGTTTCCAGGATGTCAAACTTGGGGAAAAGAAGCAATATAAATGCACTTCTAGGCCCTGATCTAGATGCCAAGAAATCAGCACATGCCTACAAGAAGGGACCGTTTCCAGACAGGTGCCATCAGCTCCAAACCTTGTGTCTTCTAGGTCCCTTCCACATCGCTGACAACTCCGCTGGTGGAAACGCAAAGGCGTTTATGCAGGGGCTGCAGCTAATAGACTACGGAGTAAAAGTCTCAGGCAGTTCCTCTCAATGAGAAGGGAACAAGATCAGGGTGCAAACCTTGAAGGCAGGTGGCCTTAAGAGGGATTTGGGATGTGATAGCACGTGAGTGGTGACCTCAGACAAATGGGCAGTTTGTCTCTGTTCATCTGCTTCATGGGTGGCCTGCCCCACTAACCACAGGAGGAAACACAGCAGACGTGTAAGGATGCAGGAGAGCTGTTGGCACTTCTCCACATAGGCTGTGCCCCTGGCTCAAACCCTCGCTGTTAGGGTACCTACAGACATCCTCCTTTGCTTCTGGGAAGAATGCTGGGTTCTTCTGGGGCTGATCTCATGAGAGGAGCTACCCAGCATCATGGGCCACGTCACAGTCCCCAGAGGGTATCTGCATGTCATTTTGATTTTGATGAACTGACAGAGGCCTCCAGGTGAAGGCTAATCTACTGATAACTATATTCAGATTCTTGCCTCCTAAAGGCTGTAAGAATCAGTGTCCAGCAATTTCTGCTCACCACCTTAAACTCAAACATCAGTGAAAAACACACACCACCATACTGCTCTCTTGGAAGATGACGTATTCCAGCTTCTCCTTTGTTAAACACCTGATTTACTCCTCCAAAGTGGAAGATATACCCCTTTCAGGAAGCCAAAGGAAGCCAGGAAAACCACACTGGGAATCTCACAAAGGCTGTCTGCACTGATCCCATCAAGAGATATGCCATCTCCTGACAGTAATGCTTAAACAGGTCCTTCCCTCAAGCCACGAACTCCTTCCTCTCTAGCCTCAGACCCAGAGCAGCCAGCAGTATCTTGTCTAGACCCCTGCTTGTGACTCCTCGAAGCCCCACGCCTCAGACCTCAGCCTCCTGGCCCAAGAGCTGGAGCTGTCCACCACGCCGTCCAGCCACTCACACCACTGGCCTGACCTTGGCCTTTGCCACCTCCACTCCTCTCCACAACTCTGTGCTCTTTCAACAAGGCAGCCCACCTTGCTCCCTGGCCAGAAGGCCCAGGCTCTGAGCCCACACTCTATGCCACTGGGCACGGCTGGTCTTCTTGCCAATATCTTGTCACATTCCTGGAATAGGAACATTCGCAACGCACCTCCTTACTTGTTGGGAAAACCCTACCGCGCCATTACCAAACATGCACTCAGTGTGCTGCTCTCTCTATGGAGCTGAACAGAGAAGCCACGTGGCTCCAGATTGGACTAGCAACAAGAAACACGGAGAGGGCTGGGATTGTAGCTCAGCGGTAGAGCACTTGCCTCGCATGCGTGAGGCCCTGGGTTCGATTCTCAGCACCACATACAAACCAATAGAATAAAGACATTGTGTCCATCTATTTAAAAAAAGAAAAAAAGAAAAAAGAAACACGGAGAGCAAGCTTTTAAAAATGCTCTTCCAAAAACTCACCATTTCTAGATCTCCATCTGCAACTGCTCTTAAAAGTTTTTCTACCTTAATAAAAGGAAAAAGAACATTAGGAAAATGATTTTAATAATAAAATAACAACAGAAATAATAGAGACATCTGAAAGTTTAGTGGCCTTAATTTGTCTCAGTATGTGGTGTTAGAGGGCTTGGTTATTACCTTTCTGGCAAACCCGAAAGCTACTTGGAAGGATCTGGAAGGTGCAAGGGTCATTGCCACTTGTAAAATATAACTGTTAATTATGTGGAAAGGTGAGATGTGGTGACCCTGACAGTCACCTCCTGGGAAGACTCTGATTCAGAACCATACATACTAGGCTCTTGTTAGACACTAGCTGAGGGTGCTGCAAGGGTGGATACCACCTCGCAAGGATGTTGTCAGGCCTCTGTTAGTCTGTGGACTTTGTCTCTTGTGTTCTTTTCCGTGGCTCGCATGGAGCTAAGCTTGCTGTACCCTCTGACAGCAGATTACTGCTTGGGGTTGCGGGCAGCACTAGGGCAGTACTAGGGCAGTCAGTGTCAAGGAGCTGAGCAAGAGCCACACAATGGTCCATTCCTCAGTTAAACAATGAGGCAGCTCCACTGGACTGACACTGATCAACTCTAAGACAAAAGGGGAAAAAACCTCAGGCTATAATTCAGCTTTTACAAAATGCAGTCTGTGTCTACTTGTCAATGTTTACCTAAACTCAGCAAGAAGTCACGAACTGTGTACATCAGGTGATTAAACTGCGTGCTAAGGGGTCAGGTTGGAGGGCGAGGGCAGAGAACATACTTTGTAAGAGGTCTGAAACCAGTGGGCCTATAGGTAGCTTTACTTGTGTTCTTCTTAGAATATATTCTCTCTCTGTATCTGTCTGTCTGTCTCTCTTAAACACACACTCTCCACCAAGCAAAGAGCAGCTGAGGGAGGATCCTGGAAGAACCAGCAGAAGTGAAGAGCAACATGAGATTTGGGTCAAGGGTTGACTGGAGGGCATTGACCTTGGCCTCAGCAGAGGAGTGGCTGTATGAGTAGCTGCATGAGTAACACCAGGGCCACTAGCTCCTCTTCACTGACCACCTGCCTGGAGGGCTCACCTCTCGGTAGTCCTTCTTGGTTTCCTCCTGTCTGGAGCTCCCTGACATGGAGGAGAAGCTGGAGGTGGAGGACCCTTGGCTGATGGAATCCACAGAGCATTGAGGGGACTGTGCAGGGACCTACAGTCAGAGAACCCAGACAACAGAAGAAACATGGGGATATAAACACATGAGAACCAGAGGAGAAGCCCCGGGCTCCCATACAACCAAGGAGCACAGCCTTGTTGACTGACCTCAGAAGACCTCCTTTCCTTTGGCCTTCTTTCCAAGGAAAGATGATGGGCTTCCATTACAGACAGAATCTAGGAGGACAAAGAGGATATTAAAAGCCCTGAATGAGACAGACTGCAACAGGCACCATCACCCCTCGCCTGTCCACTTGGAACGTCAGCATAGTAGGAGGCGTATACGGATCCTGCAGCCCAGCCACACCTGCTCAACTGGAAAAACCAAGACTGAAGCAGGTGGGAATCTGTTCAGGATCACATGGCAGAAGGCGACTTCCTCCCGACATATGGTACTCCTCCTGTCCAGTGGGGTGTCGGTGCTTCCTATGAAGAGCCTCAAAGGCTCCCTCGTCTGGCCCCTGGCTGGCTGATTTGTCCACTGAGTGTGACCTTCCCACCGGCACCCACAGGTCTCAAGCAGGGGCAAGCTCAGAGCTGAGCCAAGAGGGTGGCCTCTCTTTCTTCTGCAGCTCTCCTTGCAGAACGGCCTTTGGTAGAAGTCATAGTGGCAGGAGAACTATCCTGCTGAGGTTTCCCAGCACATCAATCCAAGGGTGGCACCCCTCAAGCCTCTCAGCTATTGCAAAACTGACACACTGTGAATTGCAATAGCAGGCGGAGGCAGTACAGCCAACACCGCCTGAATCCAGGGGCAGGAACTTAACCCTTCAAAACCAGTGCTACCATAGACCTTAGGCTAAGTGTTCTTACTACACACAAAAACAATAATAAACTCCTGCTAATGAGGGCTGAATTTACAGCACAGATCACAGTGATGGTCTCCTTTATAAGTGAAGGTGAATACTTATCTCCAAATCCATCAGGCTGTATGTCTGAAATGTGCACAACCTTCTGTATATCAACCATACCTCAATAAAGTGGTTTCAAAATAGACAAAAACTGTGCTACTCCCAGAATAAGATGTGAACAGCTGAAAGAACTCCCTGTTAAAGAACTGAAAACTACCAAAGGGAGCAGGTAAAAGAACAAAGGGCGGGAAGTTGGGCCTGAGCCAGGGCCATGACTGGAGCACTCTAGTAATGGAATCACTTCTGTGAACCACGAATCACTGATACGCTGGGCACCTCAGAAGGCTGCACCTCACATGGCTGCTGTTTTCTCTGGCAAGTTCTCTTAGGCTCTCCGCCCACCAGGGCTGCGCAGAGAGGCAGGGACTCAAGGAACTGGTCTCCATGAGCCACCCCCTTCCCTGCTCGTGGTGAATAGAAAACACTTCCACCAAGGGATGCCAAAACTGTGTTTCCAGAAGATATTACCAAGAAAAGGGGAGTGAGTTATTACAAATCATTTTTGAAAGAAACTATACACAATGATGTTCAGAATCAACTAAGTTTCTAGAAGCTGAAGTGATGGAAAATGAGGCTTAGACACTGTTCGTTCTCCCAACTCCCTGTCCTTGCTTTTCTCATCCAGAGCCATTGTCCCATTTTTCACCCAGTCCATTTGCTGCTGAGCCCAAAGCACTCAGAGCCTGGGGCCAACTCTGCTGGGAGTGGCTTATAAAACTTGCAGTGAAACTGAAAATAATATAAATAAGTAAAACCTATTAACAACGAGGTCCCAAATATAGCAGGGAGCATGTGGGCCAAGTTCTGCCCTCAGGCACTACTGCACATGTGTCCAGCAAGGCCAATCTATGGACATTGATTTTCTACAGTCACACTGTTGCTAAGAGATGAAAAAGAGCTACCTTGGAGTTCAGTGCACATTTGAGTGGTGTTTCTTTCAGTCTGTTCTGGATCTCTGTGGGTGCTCCATTTTGTAGCAATGTTTCTATGATGCCCTGGTAACCCCAACGTGCAGCTATGTGTAGGGGTGTGTCTCCTTTCTCATTCCCAATATCCAGTCTGCATGCCTGCACATCGTAGTAGACCAAAGCCTTCACACACTGCAGAGAAATGGGAAAATGGCATTATCTGTGCTCATGCTCAATCCATGTTCTGGTTCAACCAAGGCTCCACTCATCAAGCAAAAGTGCAGCAAAGGACAATTATAACTCAAGGGTTCCATGCTATCTGATCAGGACATCTCATTTTTTCAAAAGTTCAATAAGAAATGGCTGACTGAAACTGTCTCCATGGACAGGACAGCTGCCATGGCAGACCATCCCTAGGAATGCTATCCCTTAAAAGGTCTGCTTGCAAGATTGCCCTTTGGCCTGCAACAGTTCCTGGGGCACTCGGATTTGGGGTTCATTCCCACATTTCCCTAACTGAAAAGGTGGCTCACTGCGCCTTTGCTGTTTTGTACGACAATGTGGTTTATGCTGAACATCTGTTTTCCCTCTAGAACACGGAATTTTGGCACATGCTATACAGAGGGTGCTCAGATGACTAGCCTCCACTAACGTAAGTCTTGGGCACTGAGTCCCTAATGAACATCCCTGGCAGACCACATTGCCTGTGTGCTGTTACAGCTCATGCTGGAGGAACTAAGCACATCCTTTTGTGGCTCCATAGAGAGAGGACTGTTTGAAGCTCAGCCCTAGTTCCCTCTGGATTTCATCCCTGTCCTTTCCCCTTCGCAGATTTGGCTCTGTGTCCTTTCACTGTAATAAACCACAGTCGTAAAGTAGTATGATTGTATTCTGAGTACCAGCAAATCATTAAACTTGCAGGTGGTCTTAAAGACCCTTGACACAGTGCATATGACAGATCATTGTGTAGCTATTAAATAACGGGTGTGATGAACACTGGTGGACCTAGAGGACTTCCATAAGTAGTACTCGGGCAGAAAAGCATGGTGCATAAAACTGGACAGGGTGTGATCCCATTTTTGTACATCAACCACCAAGCCCAGCTTACACTCTGCATATGTGTAAGTCTATCTTTATATAACTCTGGAGAAGAGGGGGAGGGACAGTGGGTATCAAAAAAAACACACACACACATAGTAAAATAGAGGAAATGAAACTTATAAAATTCCTAGATGTTATCATCAAAGGGAAAAATTGACTATATACAAAGATAAGAACCAGATGGCAGCAGGCATGAAGGAAAATGGGATGAGGATAAAATAATGGGCAATTAAGTTCTAGATTTCTGTAACTTTGATACAGCATCTGTAATACATTTAAAAATTTTAATTAAAAAATATTACGTCCTCAATGTTCCAATAATCTATCAACACAAAATTGAACCAGTCAAAAATTCACATTTCTCCCAGTGCCACTTACATCTTCATGACCATAAGTGCAGGCCAGGTGGAGTGGGGTGTTGCCATTATTGTCTTGCACCTCAGCGTTGGCCTTGTAGTGCAGCAGCAGCAGCTTGCAGAAGAGAGAAGGCAGCAGGTGAGCCCCAGCAGGAAGGGTGTTCTTGAGGCTTACAGAGGGAGGTCATTTGTTCCCATCTTAAATCTTATTTATTCCTAATCCCAAAATGTGAAATCCAGAATACTCCAAAAGTCTGAAACTTTTCTCTATTTCTTTTTTCTTTCCTTCTTTTGTGTGTGTGAGTGTGCGTGTGTGCATGCATGTGTGTAGTACTGGGAATGGAACCCAGGGCCTTTTACATGCTGTACAAGGGTTTTAACTCTGAACCACATCCCCAGCCCCCAAAATCTGAAACTTTCTGAGCACTAACATCACAAGTGAAAAAGTCCACACTTGACCTCAAGCAACAAGTCACAAAGTGTAGACACAGTTAAAATGCTGTATAAAACTACTTTTAGGCTATGTATATAAGAAACCTAAATGAATTTTGTGTCTGGACTCGGGTCCCACCCCCAAAATATCTCATTAGGAATGTGCCAATATTCCAAAATCCAAAAATATCTGAATTTCAAAACACTTTGAAGCATTTAAGATAAAGGATACTCAAACAGTACTCCTATTAAAATGTCCCCACCACTCTCATTCTTCCTGTCCAAAAGTTTAGAGATTAAAGAAAAAATGTCTACAGCCCTACTCTTCTTTCTGCAGAGGACCAGGAAGCTTCACATCCCAACCTAAGGATTTGTCTAGCAGCCCTGGGCAGGTGCCACAGACTCCTAGCACCAATTGCACTGCGGCGGCAGCATCTATGCAGAATGGAGAAGGCGTGATACAAGGAGAGACTAGGGTACAGCACACCCATCAGGACCATGAAGTCCCCATGCAGAGCTGAGCTCATCTGAGCACCCTGAAGGCGCCTCCGCTCACCGTCACGCTCTGATAGCCCTTCTGACACGCCAGATGAAGAGGAGTGGACCCGTGATAGTCCGTGGCGTTCACCATGGCACCCTTGGAAACCAGGAGGTCGATGAGAGATGCCTGCCCTACAGAAGAGAAGGACTTCAGAGTGAAGAAGGCAAGAGAGGACGTTCCCATACCTAATGTGAAACTCCAGCACCACCTCACCCTCCTGGACCCTGGCAGGAGACACCAGGAGACATGCTTCTTGCTTGAGAGGAGCCAGAGCTTATGTCAAGTCAGGCTATGCAGACTCAGAATACTTTGGGGACTCAGACCACATCTACCTTTTGGCAATACAAGGCAATGGAAAAGAGCCCTCCATATCCACAGAAGAGTGCATGGTTCATCAACTTACAGGGTAGAACACTACGAAACCATTCAAAAAATTGACAAGGAGAAATGTTCCGATACATTACCAAGTGAAAAACAGCACAGTTCAGAACAGCATGAGCCCCATAACATCATACATTTTATATACACATACATACAAGCATGCAGAAATTTCAGATACTAATGAATCAAAATTATCTCAGGGAGATAGGAGGATGGCTGGTGACCCTGGAAGAGTCTGTGTTTTCTACCTTGAATGTATACTTTTAAAGACAATACAAAAAAACTTTTTTTGAGACAGGGTCTTGCTATGTTGCTCAGGCTGGCCTTGAACTAGCAATCCTCCTGCCTCAGCCTCCCATGAAATTGGGATTACAGGCACATGCTATCAGACTCAAAATTATTTTTTAAGGCAGGGTTATAAGAGCTATAAACTGACAATCAGAGACCATTCTCATAGCTGGGATGCCAGTCCTCCCTTGCTGGGCCAGCAGTCCAGGGCAGTAACTGTGCATGTGCCCACACAGGCCAGGAGGCAGCCCAGAGCAATCTTCTCTTTCTCGCCCTCGTGTGCTGGCCCCACATTGCAACCCCTTCCACCACCCCCATCAGCCAGGCCTGGGCTGGGGTCCACATTTCTGCACCACCCTCTTCCCTCAATAACCCACAGGAGCCAGCCCAAGACCACATACCACAGAGAGCGGCCACATGGAGAGGTGTATGACCCCTGTCATCTCTGGAGAATGGAGTAACAACTGAGGGATCATTCAGCCTCCTAAAATAGAGGAAAACATAGAAAAACACACCATGAAATGGCCTGGCACAGCTTCTTCCTGACCAGGCCAGACATGCCAGTGACCTGGGGCGATGAGAGAGATCACACGTGTGACCCAAGATTCTATACTGTCCTAGGGATCAAGCAGCCCCTACTCAGACTCCTGGAGGGTGAGGACCCGAGGCCCACAGTTCCAGTGTCCCTTCCTCATCAATCCTTTACGCCTCAACACCCTACAGAACAGCCTGTTGAGGATAATGAAAAACAAAAATGTAACCAGGGAAAAGTAACATTCCCCCCATACTGAAACCCCCTTTCTGAGGCTGGGACAGGCCCTACCACAGCCTGCCCTGGTATCCGGCCCAGCAGCATGTAGGTATTTTTACAACCTCTATTCCACACGATTGAGACAAACTTCACTGCCCACATCTGACAAGAGGCAGCTGAGGTGCAGTGAGAATAAGGCCACATCCACAGACCATGGCCAACTGGTGAGATGCTCCCCCAGTCTCGGGTCTCCTGCTCCCTGGCCCACCAAGCCTCACCAGCACCCTCTTACCCAGACACAAGCTTCTCACAGTCATCACAGAAGCACAGTGGGTGACACATCTTTTGGACGGCATCTTTGTCATGGTCTTCTTGGCTAAGAAGTCTTTCCACTTCTTTTTGGTTACCTGATGCAATGTGCTAAAGAGCAACATCCAGATACTGTCAATACTAAGGAACTGTTCGTTTCTGTAGTCATAAATTTGAATCTTGACAGAAAACATGCATTTATGGCTAAAATGATCTTCTCCCTGGGATGTGCTTCAAGATCACTGGGGCAGGTGGAGAAAGAGAGGAAGGTGGGTAGAGATGAAACAAGATTGGGTGGTTTGCTCATTTCACTATTCTCTTTAGAAATTTCCTGTAATTAAAAAATCAATATGACAAAATTCTTGAAGCACCGGGAAGGGGAGGGTGCAACAATCTCTGAGCCTCAGTGTGGGTTTTGACACCTCACTGGAAAAGCCTCCGTCCTATTTCTCTTACATTTGAATAGAGCTGCAGCTTGGGGAAAACTACCAGGAGGCCCCATCAACCTGCAGGGCTCAGCCTGGGAGTCCCTGGATGTGCTTCCTCCATGGAACCCACTGTGGCACCAGGTAGCCTGGAAGCATCAGCAGGCACCCTGAGGAGGTCTGCCCTCACCTGGCCCTTAGTGGCTACCCATCGATCTCCCAGGGGTCATTCAGCATCAGAGCAGGGAGCTGCCTCCATGTTCCCACCATCAAACCACCAGGGAACCAGATGAATTCCCAGCTGGGCTGTGCTCACACAAACACCTGAGACACAAGTGCCATGAGCCAGGAGGGACAGTGACTCTGAGGGGGTTACAGAGAAGGTTCCACTGAGCCAGTCTTGAGGAACAAGCAGAACTTGGACAAACTGAGAAAGGGGGACTGCCCAGGCAGAAGTTTCTGAGGCCCAGCCTTCAGTGGGCTGTGCAGTGAGGCCGCAGCTCTGCACACACTGGAGGGGACAGGAGACGCGCTGATTCAGAAACTAAAACTTTGGCATTCCTACCACCCACCCTGACTGGCACAAAGTGTTACTTCAGAGTTTGCACAAGTGGGTTTTCTAGATGCTGAAAGATGGGCATTCCTTTGCCTTTTGTAGGCAAAGACGTCTTGGTGTCTTACCTTAAATAGACAGTCTATGGGAGTTGAGGTCATCTGGGAGAGTAAGCTCATCCGCTGCTTAAGGAACAGCCTGTCACCAAATCCCTCAGACTCCTGCAGGAGACACCAAAACACCTGTTACCACACATCACAGGACATCGATGAGGACCGTTCCTCATAGAGGGACCAGCCGCCATCCCTGCCATTCATCACAGAGCAATAGCAGGCCTCTTCCCCACACCTGGATGTGCTCGCCAGGAGAGAGCAGACTGTCCTTCAGCAGACAGCAGGGCTCCCTGGAAATGGTGGCTCTGAGGACTGCTGCCTGAAGCAGGAAAGCAGCACACTGGCAACATAGGTGTGGAATTTGTCATCTCTGCACATGGAATGTAGCACACACACACCATCCTCCTCCAGATGGAAACTGGTGTGGTCCTGCTCTGCTCCCTCTCAAACCTCTGTCCTAACACCTGCACGGGCCTATTCCCTACCATTTTAACCAGCACCTCAGACAATAAAACCATGTGACAAGGTGGTCTCTGCTTTCAATGCCAACCCATAGGAGAAGGAAGGGCTTTGCTTTGTGAGCATACTTATAAAAATTGCAGACCACACAGTCCCGGGGCCAAAGTCCTGGAAGACACTGGGGAAGTTCCTGACAGATGGAGATTCTCTCATCTCCCATTGCTTTTTGCATTTCAAGGATCCACCCAATTCATAAATCCAGATCTTCCTATTGTAGGTAATGTTTACCTAGGTACAAAAATATAGAAATTTGTCCTTTATGAAATCATTTCTAGCAAGATAATTCCATGTTCGCTTGAGCACCTGTGACTAAATTATCTAATGACATATTCACTTCCTGAAAAAAAGTCTTGGCGAGGTGAAGGGAATTTTTTTTTTCCAGCCAGGTGCTGCTGGAAGAAATCACCAAACTCTGCTGAAATTACAGGATGAGGCTCTGTCTCTCTCTCTTTATGGCCCACTAAGTTCTGACCTGGCTAAGGACCAAGTCACTGGCACCTCAGGGGATGAACCACTTCTGGGGTCCTCCAACAAGCCAGGACCTCACGCTGGCCCTGCAGAGGGGTTAGGTTGACAAATGAACATCATCACCTCAGAATAAGCTACTTCCGCCCCAGCTGCTATGTGCTATATAAAGCCCCAACAATCTGCTTTATGCAGTGACTGAGCAGCTTAGGCCAGAGAAACATCAAAGACAGTGCTGTGCAGGTTACTCCAGGGCTCCTGCCCCAGCCCCAGATAACTACCTGAAGGGCAGTGACGAAGGAAGGTAGGTCTTCCAGGACCGAAGCTTCAGGGAAGAAGCAGTGGTCAGAAGAGACAGTACGTCGACAAAGGCTTATTTGGGAAATGGGTGAAGATTGTTTTTATTAGAAACTCAGGAAAGTGAGGAAGCTCACAAGTGTGCAAACCTGGAGCATGGAAGGGTGCAGATTCTTTCCAGGTTTTCCCCTGCTTTTTGTTTTGTTTCGTATGATGCACACAATAAAACTACAGCCTTGACCAGTATATTTACTCTCAGAAAGCTAAGGTCCTCATTTATAAACATGTTCAAAGAATGTTTATGGTCATCTCAAGTATGATTGTACCTTGGGGAGAAAATTTCTGTGCAATCACCTCATATAAACAATTGATAGTAAGACCTAATTGGATTTACTAATATTTAGTATTTAATGCTTTTTAGAAACCCTGTCTGTTGTGTGGAGATGCATGAGTTCTTTTCCCAGGAAACACCCCAAGACTTTCACTGGCTTCACACATTTCTAAATGGAACCTCACTGCCTAATAGAAGCCAATCAGCAGCTAAGGCAGAGGCAAGTTTTACAGATGGAATTCCAAAGCTGGTGTCAGGAAAGAAAAAAGGCCAAGCTCAACAAAGGTGAGGAGTGTCTCTCAGGTCTGACTCCCTGAACATTCAGGGGATGGGCTCACAGTGGGCCGTGAGGATGACGCACCCCATGCTCCAACATCTAGCAGCATCGACTATCCTCTATCCAGGAAGGCAGGACCAGGGCAGAGATCCCAGGCAAGATGGGCACACTAGCTTGCCCACCCAAGCTCAATGCTGTCTGGGGATATCCCTATAGGATATGCCACAGAACCAAGAAATAGAGACACCCTGGATGCAGGGATGTGGGGAGAACAAGCAAGGGCATGAGTATCCCTTGATGCTTCAAAAAGGTACCTTTCAACATCACATTTGATTCTCACAACAATCTATTGATGGATAAATGTGCAGCATCATCCCCAGTGTAGACAGGAAATTGAACAGAGGCTTAGAGTGACAAACACAAGTGCTGGACTCAAACCAACAGCACAAGAGGGACCACCTCGAATACAACCACTTACAACATTTTCTGGAGTAAAAGCAGGTGAGAGAAGCTGCCTGCAGTCAGCTAGCTCCTTCCAACCTGGCCTAGGCCTTCAGAGGTCGACTTCCCCACCTAAGTGCCACAGAAAGAATGGAATAGCCACACTATAGGGCAGGAGAAAGGAGCACCTTCAAGAGGTGGGCACCTCCCACCAAAGGACAAGGATGCTCCCAGCCAGGGAGTGACCTTCCAGACCAATCACAGGAAAAGAGCCAGAAGGCAGAGTCATCTCAGAAAACCACTCCAGACACCTGAGGACAGCACAAGTTCCTAAAATCTCACAGGAAACAATTCAAACCAAGAACTCTTCCTCTCCCACTATGGCAATGAACAGCAATTCTGATTCTGCACACACATATGCACACAGAGGCATACATGCACACACAAGCCTTCTAGAATGTTAGTGATTTACCCCTAAATACAGAAACAAAGCCAGGCAGAAGGAACAGCTCTTCAGAAGAGCCACAGCCACATATCTGAGATGGATGGACATCCCTAGTGATAACAGCACCTGAGTATCAAATCAGACCCCAAGCTAGGGCAGAAATTAACTCTT
The DNA here is from genome assembly GCA_028644305.1 of Xerus rutilus. NCBI lineage: Eukaryota > Metazoa > Chordata > Mammalia > Rodentia > Sciuridae > Xerus > Xerus rutilus. The sequence continues at coordinate 37,214,756 of CM053414.1, forward strand.
CACTGAGCACTATAATGCCATCAGGGCATATGACAACCAGGGCTGCACAATCTCCAATTCTGATTCAAAACACAACCTTTAATGCACAGAGAAAAGCATACACCGAACTGTCAATAGAAGTCACCCCTGGTTGGTGAGTTTTTTGTTGTCTTCACTGCAAATTTGATATATTTCAAGTATTATTAGAAAGCAAATATTAGTCTTGTATTCAGAAAAAAATAAAGCTCTTCTTTCAGGGAAAAAAGGCAGTACACCATATAATTTCAATTACATAAAATATGCATGGATAAGAAAGACTGAAAAACATAGCAATGTGTTAATGATGAATGAGTTCAGTGGAACTGCTTTTACCTGAGTGCACCTGTCTGGATAAGCTTGTGTTTTCCAGGTGTTTAAACTTGACTCTAACATCAGTAGAGAATTAGCATCAAATGGAATATTCGATCTTCAGGACTCTTGGCTTATAATGCATAAATTGCTACATTTTACTGATTTCAACTTTGAGATTTCTCTGAGCACTCTTAAGTTTTGCTGGCTGGTATGTAGTCAAACAGGCCAGCAATGCAAGCTTGACTTAAGAGTCTCATAACTCACACAGAAATAGAACCTCCACCTTTAGCCAAAGCTCACCAACCAACCAAGAAAACAATAATAAGGCCACCGAGTCCTAAAATTGCTCACATTAATAATCATTTCTTGCCTATCATCGTCAAGAAATCCAAATTCACCATTTCTGGCTTCCTTTCCACACATGTGCTTTTGAAGACGACAGGGATTAATGAAGCAGGAATATGAACAATCTGAATCCCAAGGATAACCTGTAATTTTTCACAATTAATTAGAGATTTAATGTTCAACATCCTGGAGTAGTTTCCAAGCCTCACAGCCTCCAAACAGCTGAGGCTCCATTCCTAGGTGACCATGTAAGAATTCCCCTCCTCACAAGCAACCCCAGAGTCCCATCAAAGGTGCCATGGTTCCCATAGAGAAAGGGCAGGAGTGAGATCTTACAGGAGGTTTAACGGAAAGGCTTCCTTGCCGAATATATTCGATTGCAGCCTCAATTGAGGTCAGACAGTACCCCAATTCATCTTTTGCTGAGCTGCTAAATCTGAAGTTTTTGATGTAACTCAAATTTGCCATCCTAACAAAAAGAAAAAAATAGTTTTATCATTGAATACCTAATTAACACTTCTTCAAAAACAATCCTAGTGGCTTGCGTAACCCATCAAATACCCACAGTAAGTCTATTAACTCAGGGAGCTTAGACTGCTGTCCCCTTGATCTCTACTGAGTGTGTGCAATTAGGACAACAAGTAAATCTACTTGTTACTTCCCTGAAATAGACTAGTTTTTACAGAGCTGATTATTTTTAACTGAACTGTAGGTTCCTGTGGGGAGAAAGAATTGGAGTCAGATTCCTCTTAACCACAGACTGGCTACATGTTCCAGAAGAAGAAATGCAAGCTCTCTGGACCTTAGTTTCCCCATCTGTAAATGGAAGGTCAGACACCCCTGCAAGATGAAGGAAGAGGAGGCACAGCACTTGGCTCACAAGACTGCACAGTTGCAGCTTTTCCTGGAGATACAATAAAACTACATGGTACACTATGCTGCCATTTTCAAAAAGTATTTTAACAAAAAAAATGTTACCAATTGGGGATCTCTGTTTTCACAAGCAAATACAACAGGACTGAGAGAAGATCATCAGCACACATAGTCTCCAAGTTCACTGCAAGGGGAAAACATGTTCAAAGCCATCATGAGACTCAAATGGAAGGACAAGTGTATGATCTCCCTCCCACCATCCAACCCACAAAACCACACTCCAGTAAGATTATACACTGGGGAAAACACTGCGCCATTTCCTCTCTGGTGTCCTGAAGAGATGTCAGATTCAGGTGGATAAAACAATTCACAGCATTTTCAGAACACATGCAAAAGAAAGTAATTCCAAGCCAACCAGGCCTTGCCACCTTCCTGGTTCATCCAGGAAGAGCCCAGGGAAACAGTGATCGTAGACACAAAAGGAAGACATACTAGAGTCATCGACAAAAGCTTGAGGCCACTTCCATTTTATATATGTAGAGTCTAATGCCCACAGGTAGCTTCACTTTATTTTTTGCATTTCGAAAATTTAAGTGATCCATTCACGTTTTAAAATTCAGCCAGGTGTAGTGTCGCACACCTGTAAATCCCAGCACTTTGGAAGGCTGAGACAGGAGAATCGTGAGTTCAAAGCCAGCCTCAGCAATGGCGAGGCATGAAGCAACTATCTCTACATAAAACACAAAAACTAGGACTGGGGTTGTAGCTCAGTGGTAGGGCACTTGCCTAGCTGAGTTAGGTCCTAGGTTTCATCCTCAGTAATAAACAGATAGGTAGATAAATATTCAAATAGTAGAAGACAGAAAGCTGTGAGTATCTTTCCATCCCTCCACCCAGTGTCCCAGTCCCCTGCCGCTGCTTCCTGCATCTCTTTCCAGAGATAGCCCAGGAACTCACCATCATATATGTGGATATCCAGCTGTGCCCCTTTCCTTGATGCTGTTGGAAGTGTTCCATATACACCACTATTTATTTCCCTGAAGAAACTGGAGATCATCCCTTACCAATACACATGCCTCCTTATTAATTTCTTAGATTCTTTTGTTTTACTTTTTTTTTTCCCTGAAATATGAGTGATTGAACCCAGGACCTCAAGCATGCTAGGCAAGTGCTCTACTGCTGAGCTACATCTTCAGACCGTGTTTTACTTTTTATACTGGAAAATTTAAAACAAAATGAAGGGGAACAGCCTAACAGTCTGATTCCCCATGCACTGATCGCCGGCTTGGTGGCCACTGCTCCCCTGTCCCTGTTTTCTCACCCTCATCAGGCCCAGCAGAGCTCTCCTCAGGGCAGGTGCACTTGGAATGCTCTGCTGGTCCTCAGCCCCATCAGTACCGTTCCTCAGCCAACTTCTTCACCTGGGTGCCTGCACCCACCCTTTGCCAGGCCCTTCCCCAGGCACAAACCTCTCTGGCTAGGAGACTGTGTAATGAGCTGCACCACCTTTCGCAAACAAACCAGCTTCTGTTGTGGGGAGGTGCATCTGTTCAGCTGAGCCAGCTCTCTCTTTGCACGAGGGATATTGAAGCTGTAAAATCATTTGGAATATGACAACTTCAGACCACAGTGGGAGGCCCTTCTTCCTTGCTCTAATAACGTATCTCAGGCTGTACATTCCTTACAACAAACCACAAGTAATGAGAAACAAAAATAGAGAGTGAGGAGCAATGTGACTCAAGTCAGTGGCAGAACGGAATGGCTTTAAGTCCCATTCAGAATGCTAGGTAATAAGAGTAGCACCAGAAATTTTGAAATAAAAATTCATAGCACTGGGGGCTGGGATTGTGGCGCAGTGGCAGCGTGCTCGCCTAGCACGCCTGAGGCACTGGGTTCAATCCTCAGCAACACATAAAAATAAAATAAAGATATTTTGTCCACCTACAACTAAAAAAATAAATAAATATTAAAAAAAAATTCATAGTACTGGAGGTAAATAGCCCAAAGGGGGTGGGAGCTTAAATATCAACACTTTAGCCATTGCACCCTAATGAAACAAGTTTACTCAAAAGTACTGTGTCTGTGGCAGGGTCTCCTCAGACCAGCAGGTGAGGAGAGAGACATCCTGCATGCAGAGCCCACTTGGGACAGTAATGTGCCTGCCTGCAGACCAGGTACACAGAACCCCATCCCCCAGCTCCTGATCAGCCAGCATGCTGGCGCACAGGTGCAGGAGGGTTCTGCTGAAGTCATCAGTCAACTTCAGCCCCTTATCTTTGGTTGCAAGTAACTAATCTGCTTCTTGGTAAAAACCATGTCAAATCCACCTGCCGCCACTGCCACCAAGAGGCCCTGCTTCAGCGCCCCAGCCTCCCAGGTCACCAAGCTAAGTGCAGGCACTTACCTGAACTCGGGTTTCACACCAATATCTTTCTGCTGGAGATCTTGAAGGCTTCTTGTGATTTTGTTAAAGGCAGCGTCCTAACAACAGATTTTAATGAAGCTTCAAATTTCTTAAAAATCATAGAATAAGGCTTCCTTCCTGGACGGTGACAAGACTGCACACCTACCTCGCTCGCCTCCATGGTCCCCACATACTTAAAGATCAGATCGTAAATGTCATGGTGGACGTACATCTGCAAAATCAACAGACCCAGGTTCAGTGTGTGTGCTGGGCCCCAAGATTGCCACCCAGCTGCTGCCACCCAGCTGCTGCCACCCTCTCCGCTCACCTCTACCGCCTGCTTCATCAGGTTCATGTGGGCCTCCTGCTTTGCAAGCACTTTCTAAAGGACAACAGAAGTACAGTTAAGGAGCTTGGATTTGCATGGCACCAACCGCAAAGTTTCCTTTTGGAAATCTTGCTGCTTACCAGGTGAGAGTCCCTCAGAAGTTGCTGGAGGCATTTTGTGTAGAGAGCATTCACGGAGTCCTGTGCAACACAGAGCAGAGAGAGGAGGCCCCTCTTACAATCAGAGGCCATGACACATAAACCTGAATGAGTGATGCGTCCTGGCATGGGGAAACTCTTCCCCAAAACACATTTCCTACGTAAAGGAAGCTTTTATCAAATTAATTACATGATTGATTTTTTTGTTTTTGTTTTTGGGTTTTTTTTTTTTTTGGTACTAGAGATTGAACTCAGGGCACTCAACCACTAGCCACACCCCCAGCCCTATTTTGTGTTTTATGTAGAGACAGGGTCTCACTGAGTTGCTTAGCACCTCACCATTGCTGAGGCTGGTTTTGAACTCACAATTCTCCTGTCTCAGCCTCCCAAAGTGCTGGGTTTACAGGCGTGCACCACCATGCCCAGCTTACATGATTGATTTTTTTTTTCAATTTTTTTTTTTTAGGTATATATGTATTAAAAGTAGGAAATGATTTCTTTTAGAGTTAACACAGATGAAAATATGCATTTTTAGACTTCTCCAGGATTTTCAAGTGTTCTACAGTGGCTTATGCTGCTTTCATAGTTTAAGAGAAACTTTTAAACAAAGCTCCAAACAGTGAAGACAGCACCCAGCGATGTTTCAGAGTAAACTGAGGGGGATCCTGAGGCTCTGAACTGGCCTGAGACAGGGCATACCAGGCAGAGCCAAAGCTACTGACTATGTGGTGACGGAGGCTCTTTCTTTCACATTCTCGGAATGTTCGGTGGAAAGAGGCGATGTTCCTGTCAAATCTCTCAGAGTGTCTTCCCAAAAATTCTCTCACATCTTCAATGGTTTTCAGGGAAAAGGAATCTGAGGGTGCTGAAGGCTCTTCTGAAAAAGAGACAGAAAGTCAGGTTGGCTGAAGTCTTTACTGTTTCCTGATGGGGAAAGTACCACATCCTTTGTCGTGCTCCCACAGAGTCTGGAAGCAAAGGCGAGAATATCCTTATTTTAAGATAGTGTCCAAGAATGGCCCAGTTCAGGACAGCCTGAGGTCCAGAGAGCCTGGTCCTCTCAAAACCTTTTCCTGAACCAATGCCTGCACTCTCTGAGGCTATGGGCTTGATCCATGGAGGCTGGGAAAAGAAACCTTGGTTCCTGACAGAGTTTGAGAGTGCACTTAACACGTAAATTGTCATCTCAACCTTCTGGAGCAACTCAAATGATAACCATTCTTTAAAAATAACTAGCTCTCAAAGAGGCACAATGGTGAGGCACAATGTTACAAGAGCAAATCCTAAAGCTGAGTCTCAGAAACAAAGCCAGGGCTATGCCTCTGGGGTGATATTCACAACACAGGTTTCTCACAAGCACAGTGAGATTGATGTGAATGGCACTTCCTGGAATTGTATAATATCCAACCTGGGCAACCATACACAGCAGCCCTACACCTCCTCAGCCAGGGATGATATTGATTAAGTTCTAGGGGAAATTTTATAAATAGACAGACAGGTTCTAGTGGGAACTTCAATACTCTCTGCAACATTTAACCTTCTAACAGCTATACTGTGAAGAAGTTCAACAGCCCCACTTCACTAAGCCAGGAGGAAAGGGCTTTCTCCCAGAATACCTGAACTCTCTCTCTTTTCCAAAGGATGCGCTATACACAGGATGCTGAAACTTTCTTCTTTTTCATTGTAGAAAGTTTCTTCAAAGAGAATGGGCACTGAGAGAAGACAGGCAAAACCAGCTCCTAATTTAATCCTGTTTCCTTGTATAAAGACATCCTGGAACAAGAAGACGATCACTTACTGGCAGCTGACCCCTTCTTAGCCAACCCCACCATACAGCGCTGAGCCAGACCCTGCCACTCCACCACCATGTGTCTTGCTGGGGCATGTGCAACCAGTGAGTGGCAGAGGGTGAGCAGTTCCTTGGCAGGAAGACAGCATCGTGCCTCATAGAGCCACAGGGCTGCTGACCCTGAGAAGGCCTGCCAATGACCCCAACCCTCCTCTCCATACCTGTCCACACGCCTCAGCTGCCACATCCCAGGGACCAAACCACAGCCTGACCCCAGTGGGAGGGGTAACATGGCCTGGCTCCCCTGACCGAGCCAACCTTGACTGCAAACTCAGAACTTACCTGTCTCCATTGGAAAAAGAGAAAGCATCTACCCACACTACCATCAGTGATAAGACAAAAAATGACACCACGTGCCAACTCATAGGATACACGAAGATAAAAAGCCCCTGACACACCAGTCCTACCAAAAATGCCCAACTGTTATCTAATCATGAGGAAACACCAGACAAACCCATGCTGAGAGAGTCTGAAAAAAAAAAATGTCATAAAAGACACAGAAATGCGGAGGAGCTGTTCCAAATGAAAGAAATGAAAGAAAACTAGAAAGACTAATGACCAAACACAGTGTTTGATCTTGGGTCTTAAAAATAAAACTTTCTTTTTTCCTCTGAAAGGGCATTATAATGAGCCCAGCGCAAAGGGCAGCGTACTGCAGAACATTCCATCAAGAGGAAGTTCTCTGAATGTGATCCCCGCATTGAAGTTAGGTAAGACAATGGCTGTAGTTAGGAAAGACACCCTGCTCTGTCTTGGGGAAAAGGGTGCAGTGTCTACAACATACTCTTGCAAGGTTGAGGAAAAAATAGTAAGAGCAGGTGCAGAGGGCGAGATGGCTGAAACAAGCGTGGCATGAACACGGACAGCTGGCCAGTCTGGGGAAGGATGTACAAGGGTTCTGTGTACTTGACTCAATTTTCTGTGGGGTTGAAATTATTTCAAAACAGAAGTTTTTTTTAAAGAATAAAATATTCATCTCCTATGTCCAATTTTATGGCCAAGAAACCAAGAGTCTTTCAAGGGTCCTGGGAAGAAAGCTCCCTCAGACAGGGACCTGGCTGAGAAGGGGCTGAGAGACTCCCAGGAACAGGCAGAAGCCACTGGGCTCCTCCCAACCCTCCCAGGAGGAGGACCCTGGGAGTCTCCTCTCACCACTCCTCCCCATCTAAGGCTCCACCACAAAGGTATGGATTCCTCAACCCAACCCAAAGTTGCTGCGTGTGTCAAAGATGTCACTTACCACAACAGATGTGAAAGGCTGAGAAGCAGGATTCCCTTCCCTCCCTCATCCCCAAACACTGAGTCAACAACCCAAGAAACAAGTACCTTTCCACTTAAGGTCTGAAAATGTCCTTCCACTGGTATCAAAATGTAGGACTCAAACTGACAAGTGGACTGAACACTGCTCGACAGGCTTCCTTTGCAGGGCACTAAAACCTGGAAAACATAATGAGGGTGAACACTAGGGAGCGGTGTCATTTACAGCTTCTGCAGCACAGCTGGAACCATTACAGGGACCCAATGGCAGAAAGACAATGGCCTTGCTTGCCACAGTGGCTGCAGTTGCACCAAGCTGAGTTCACTTGCGGTGGTGGTCATGGAAGCAGATGCTCCCCACACAGGAAGAGGGAGGCTGAGGACAGCACTAGTCCTTTTCCAACTCCAGACTCAGAGGCTGTTGAGCTTCATTCCCACACCGGATGAGTCCCCCACCTCTGTTCCCTATACAACCACATGCAGATATGTGCTTGGCTGACTCACTTTTGAACAGGAATTTCAGACTCAAGCGTACCTAAAAGGAACATGACCAAGGCACAGAAGCCCTACAGAGCCCAACTCCTACAACACTCCAGTGGCCTGGCCACCGTTCCTGGTCAAATGCTTCCCAGCCATGGCCCTGGACACAAGGCTGGTCCTTGTTCTCTGGTTCCTGCCTAAGTAAAGTAGTGACAGCAGAAGTGCCCAGCACACAGGCATGTTGAGAGAGTGACGCAGCCACAGGACACACTCAGCCCAGTGCCTGGCACATAACCCAACCCTGGAGGGGCCCTTTCCCTATCTTACTCAGCTCTTAAAGCAGTACACAAGTCCTTGGGGTTTAACTTGTGGTCCCCAGAAAGCTGAGGGGCTATAGAGGAAGCTACCAGCAATCAGTCCCAAGTTCACTCCAACATTAGATAGCTGCCAATCAAGGAGCTGATTCCAGCCTGAGGCAGAGATATAAACACCTCTGGCCCCTTCCAAAACTAGAAATTGATGATTCAAATGGGTAATATTATAAATTATTAAATTTCAGAGGATGCAATAGAAATACAGAGTAGGAAGCTCCAGAGATCAGGCCCTCCACCAAAACCATCATTAGGCTTAGAAAAAAGCTATTGGAATCAATAATTCTAGAACTCCAGACCTTAACCATTACACTTAGTATGTAAGAACTCTGACCACCAAAACATTCAAAAGAATGGAAACATAAGTCGGGCGCAGTGGCTCACGCTTGTAATCCCAGCACTTTGGGAGGCTGAGACAGGAGGATCGTGAGTTCAAAGCCAGCCTCAGCAATGGCGAGGCGCTAAGCAACTCAGTGAGACCCTGTCTCTACATAAAACACAAAATAGGGCTGAGGATGTGGCTCAGTGGTCGAGTGCCCCTGAGTTCAATCCCTGGTACCAAAAAAAAAGAAAACATAATATAATGGATACCCAAATACCTACCAGCAAGCTTTACCAACTATGAACAGTTTGCCACAGTCTTGTATTCTTTTTTTTTTAAATGTTTATTTTTTAGTTGTAGGTGACAGAATATCTTTATTTTATTTTTTTTTTAAGTTTTTTTTAGTTGTTGATGGACACAATGTCTTTATTTTATTGTTTTGTATGTGGTGCTGAGGATCGAACCCAGTGCCTTATTCGTGCTAGGCGAGCACGGTACCACTGCGCCATAATCCCAGCCCCCACTCTTGTATTCTTTAAAGGAAAGGAATGGGCTTTTTTTGTTTTTGTTTTTGTTTTTTGCAATGTCATCTTAAGTAGATTTGTGTAATCTGAGCTAGGGCTCCCGTTTCTTGAGCAATGCTCTGTGTCAGGCACTGTGCTGAGTGGTTCAGAGAGCTACCGCTTCAATAACCGCCTCGATAGGGTAGTTTCTGCATTATCCCCATTTTACAGATAAGGAAAACTCACAAAAATCAAGACCAAGATCCAGATGTGGATTTAACTACCAACTTCAGAAACAGAAGGCCATGTTAAACACCACCACAGACCACAGCTGACCAAAGGCAGAATGCTGGTAACTCTATAGGATAAATGACCTGATTTCTTCTGCAAATGAATGACAAAGAAAGAAAGGAAAAGGAGGGGAGGGAAAGCTATAATTCTAAAATGCTCAAGACTATAGTCTCACAAGTCTATACACATGTCAAAATTGGTCAAATTTTACACCATACAAATATGTAATTTAACAGTTCATTTTAACACAAGAAAATCAGGAGAAAAAAGGAGACTTAAAAGACCAATCAGTCTTATATAATGTGTAGCTCTCCTTTGAATTCTGATTTGAACAAACCAACAATAAAACAAAAACTAGGAGAAACTTTGGGGAAATTGAAGTGACTAGATATTTGATAATACTGAAGAATTATTGAGGAATTGTTTTAGCTATGATAATGGTATTGGGGCTATATTCTTTTGAAAAAAAGAGTCCTGCTCACTTAAAAATACATTCCTAAAAATATTTACAGATGAAGTCATATGTTAACCTTACATAATGGTCTGGGATTTGCTTCAAAATAATCCAGGGTTGAGGGTAGACAGAGATGGAACATGACTGGCCACTAAATTCCCATTTGTTAAAGCTGAGTAAAGGGCTTGTGGGGCTCATTATGTTATTCTTCTTAGTTTTATGTTTGAAATTAAACATAATAATCTGAAATTTTAATTAAAAATTAAATAAAGGAAGGCCCTCAAGTATCAACTAGAAATAAGAAACAAGGCTCCAAACATGGCTGTACAAAAGAGCAACTTACATTGGGCACAAAACAAAGATCCTCAAGACAGAACAGTGAGTCTCACAAGGGACCTGAAGAACCAGTCCTGGAGGCATGTAATGCCTGAACAAATGGCCCCAATCCAGCTTCATAAATGAAATACCTACACCATCCCATACAAGGAAGGGCCACTCTGGAGTGCCTTCATCTGCCTTTTATAGAACAAGGAACTCCTGATGTGTTCAGAGAACTCTACCCAAACATCTTGTTTACTTGTTTACACACACCTCCTCCTCTCCCCAACTTGAACAAGTATGTTACTTCCAGCTGCACTGAATCTCCATTGCCAAGCATGGGGTCCATGTCTGTTCAGTGAACAGGGGTTCCAATTTCACAGGACCCCTCGCCCAAAATTTTCTGAGAGGAAAAAGAGCTCCAATTCCTCCCATTCCAAGGGAAAGAGGCCCCTGCTGCCCAGAGCATTTCGTTGTAAGCAGAAGTCAAAGAGTGGGCTCTTTGTGGTCAATCCACCTCCATCATAGTCCTTCCGAGACTGGGATGAGGAAGCCCACCCCACAACAGGTGGCAGAACAGCTATGGAGGTGCCTAGGGAGTGGAGTCCTCCACTCAGACGGTGCTGCCGAGCAATCCTAGAGTGCAAACCACATGGTGGAACCTACTCATTTCAAAGTTTAACAACTATTTTGCAGCCCCTTCACAAAGACTTTTAAAAATAATAATTAAAGAAGAGAAAACAGAAAAAAAAGCAAGAATCTGCTATAGTGATATCTACTCCAGGGTACCCTCCTGACTTCCTAGACTGTATTAAACACTCCACTGGAGCCTGTGACAATGACCATTCTCCACTCTCTTCTAACCATCACATGGCCTGCTTCTAGAATTCCCTGAAGGCCTCCTGTAATTCCCATGCACCCATGTAACCCTGGAAACCTGGCTCAGTGTCCAGCACATAACTGTTGCCCAGTGAAATTTTGCAGGCTGAATCTATACTAAATGAATCCTAAGAACTGGAATGTGAACCTCAGTGCCCTTAGCTGGGCTGCAGAAGTACTCAGCTTAAAAATCAGTTCCTGGGAACCTGGATGCCACATTGCTATGTTCCCAGGCTAGTCCTCAAAGCCTACTTAACCTATAATTAAAGGACATCAATAAAAAGATCAAACAATCTCCTTTTGTAATTTTTATTTTACCCATAAGAAAATGGATCCACACTCTAGTGCACCTGGAAAATCTGAAGGATCTTCCCTCAGCAGCTCATGCACAAGAGCCCCAGGGATGCAAGCCTGCCCAACCCATTCTGAGGAAGTCACAAGTCCATAATTAGCTAGATGGCTATAAACACAGGGTGTGTATTTGAAGAGTGTGGGGTGTCACAGGCTCCTGTGATTGGAATCTTGAAGGGCACTGGAGAAGGCACTTCCACTGTGCAATCACAGAGCAGGTACAATGGGAACCAGATGCCATTCTCATGAAAAGGAATCTAGAATGAAGCCAATTGGAGCAGCAGTCAGGGTGCACCCTCAGCTCCACACACAATCTGGTGCAGATCAGCAAAGGATGAGGTGGCCCACCACCTCTCTATAGGGAGAAGAGTAGGGGCCATTATTCCTGCACACTTCTTTTTTTAAAAAAAAAATAGGCTTAAATTTTTTTAGAGCCCAATAAAAGACTGATCACCAGGGAATATTCCAGGGTAGTCATACTTGGTCCCATGGCCAAGCTCCATGGAAAGAAATTCAGCATTCAACCTGCTAAGGCCATGTCAATCTCTCAGAAGGGATAGAAAGAATGAGTACCCTTTCAGAAGCCATCAGAATATTCTTCTTTTTCATTCAACCAAGAGATGGACTCAAGCACAACTACAGACTGGACAGAGATGTGTAGTTGGTCCCATCACAGGAACAACAGGGGGCAGAGAGAGCCATTGCCATCTGACCTCGCTGAGCATGCCAGGAGAGCAGCTCCTTCCCACTGCTGAGTTGGGCTGAGAAGTTGGCCTCACTGATTCCCAATGGCCAGAAATTCAGTGTCACTCAATGTGGACCACAAGTAGTTCATGGATCCTGTGGGTCTCAGGAGGGACTAGAGTAAGGGGCGCAGAAGACTGTAAAGAACATAAGATAGCGAGTTGAGGGAAAATCTTCCATTTTTTTGGTGTACCCAAAAAGAAGGTATCAAAACAGCAAGTTCTTATTCAAAATTTCCCTTCTGACGGGGAATGGTGGTACATGTCCATGATCCCAGCAACTCAGGAGGCTGAGGCAGAAGGATTGCTAGCTCAACTTTGAGGCCAGGCTGAGCAACTTTAGTGAGACACAGTCTGAAAATAAAAAAAATTTTAAAGGCTAAGGGTGTAGTTCGTTGGTAAAGTGACCTTGGGTTCTATCCCCAGTACTGCAATAAAACAAATAAAAAATAAAATTTCCCTTCTGCTGAAGTGAACTTGACTAGGATTATATTACTTGCAGCTGAAAAATCACCTACGAGGTGACAGGAACTGCTAAATGCTGGCAACACTGTCAAGCTTTAGTCAGCAAGACAGCTTACAGAGAGCTTACTGAAAAATCAGGAAATGCCACAGTGACATTTATAAAAAGCAAAACAAACTTACCTATGATAATGCCCTTTTATCTAGATGGTACTTAAGAGAACAGCATTGAACAGAGACAGCAAAGGAGAAAATATTCCCAGTGTTAAGTCAGGCCTTCCCTGTGACATGGCCGCTCTGCATTTAGCACCCTTCCTATGTGTCACTTCCCCTTGCTGTAATGTGCATGTATCTGCCCACAGTGTGACTATCTCTAGAATTCAATGTGCTAGAATTTAAGCCCCATGAGGGTAAAGACGGTGATGCGTGGAGAGTGCAGTGGTGCATGCCTGGAATCCCAGCAGCTTGGGAGGCTGAGAAAGGAGGATCGTGAGTTCAAAGCCAGCCTTAGCAACTTAGCGAGGCCCTACTCAACTAAGTAAGATCCTGTCTCTAAATAAAATATAAAAAAGGGCTGGCGATGTGGCTCATTGGTAAGCGCCCTGGGTTCAATCCCTGGTACCAAAAAAAAAAGTGATGTGTGTATTCCTACTTTTTGCTGAATTCTCAGCATCAAAGGCAGTGCCTGGCATGTGGCAGCCTTTAATAACCACTGTGAGATGAACAGATGACGATGAATGTCTATGCTGAACTTCACTGAGATTTAATTTCCTTCTTTGGAAATAGCTGTATTCACTAATATTTGTTTTTTAATAACAAACTATGACTTCCAAAATCCAAAGTAAAAAAGTTCTGGTGAAAACATATGAATCACAAAACGAATCACAAAAACTGGAAGGGAGGGGCTGGGGCTGTAGCTCAGTGGTAGAGCGCTTGCTTAGCATGCGTGAGGCACTGGGTTCCATCCTCAGCACCACATATAAATAATAAATGAATAAAATAAAGATCCATCAACAACTAAAAAAATATTAAAAAAAAAAAACTGGAAGGGACCTGAGAAACCATGTTTCTGAGGGCAGAGGTCAAGAGAAAGAGTTCCAGTTTTGCAGAAAGGAAGCCAAGAACCTCAGGCCAACCTGAGCTAATCTAACTTCTCTTTTGGTTCAGATCTGAGCAGGGTCACAACAGGGGATAAATGGAAGCACAGGTAGGAGACAACACACGATAAGAAGTCAAAATACATCTCAAGCAGAGGGCACACACGACAAAGCAGTCAGCACACTGCAGCCTGAAGTGCTGTCTAAAGACAGTGTCAGGGACCTGAGGACCGAGAAGACCTGCAGCATGGGTCCTGCCTCCCCTCCTAGCAGCACAGGTCCACACCACAGCCCACCATTTCTCCTGCATGCTTCTCTCATTCCTGTTACCTCACTGGCCCTGTGAGCTTCTGAGTTCGTGGCCTGCGTTATGGAAGCTCTTCCCCTGTAGGAAATACCTTTCAGATTAATAAGAGCTCATAGGTTCCGTCCTCTCATGGGAGGGAGCAGCCACCTCCTAACTGCTGAGGTCCTAAGGAGGAACCTGACTCTGCCCTTGAGAAGCCCACAGATAAATAAGAGACAGAGGTGAGCACCTGTGATTGCAGCACCACCTTGGGCACTCTGTGAAAGGGCACGATTCATCACAGATGGGGGAGGAGCACCGGGAGAAGGGACTACTGGGCTGCGGCTGCAGGAGGCTTCTCCAAGGGAGTAGCTCACGGTAGCCCCTGGGGCTCATTCTCACACTGGGCAAGATATGGAGGGGAGTTAAACCCAGCAGGTCTGTATCACACTCCTTCTAAACTTCCCCTCCGGCCACCACATTCGTGGCATCACCCATGCCTAGGGACAGCCTTCAGTATCGATGCACTTACAATGCCGTGGATTTGGGCCACCTTGCTGCACAAGTCAGGGCGCCACTTCTGAAGAGCCAGATAGAAAGGATTTTTCAGGAGATCTTCATCATATAGAGCCATATGGACTTCAGAGAGGTCAAAGTGAGTTTCCTGGGACAAGGAAGACAAAGCAGCAAATGACCACCTTCAGATGTATATATAATACATAGACGTCTTCATCAGGTTATTTCCTTTCCTTTTCTTTTTTTTAAATATCTTTATTTATTTATTTATTTATTTTTATGTGGTGCTAAGGATCGAACCCAGGGCCTCATGCATGTCAGACCAGCGCTCTACCACTGAGCCACAATCCCAGGCCCTCCTTTTCTTTTTTTGGTAAGTGGTGCTGGGGAGCCCAGAGCCTCCAGCACGCTGGCAAACCCTCTACCATTGAGCTACACCCCCAGCCCTTCATCTGACCATTTCTAAAAAAGCATCCTTGACACGTATTATTCTGTTCCACACATGTATTTTGTTAATTTATTTTAAAATTCTGCTCCACACATTTAATATTCCACCAGGAATTATCAAATAATCCACCAATTCCCCGATGACCTATTTAGTGTTTAAATGTGGAAACTGTGTTCAAAAGCTCTTATTAAACTCCAACTTGCAGCAAAATATAAATGTCTATTTTCTGAACATCCTACATGACTGTTAACTATGATTCTAAAGATACTCACGGACTTCCTTTGGGGGGGAGGAGGGCTGCTATGTTGCCCAGGGTGTTTTAAACTCCTGAGTCCGTGATCTTCCTGCCTCAGCCTCCAAGTAACTAGACTACTAGTGTGATCTACCATGAGGCTCATGCACTTTTGATGAATTACTTAAAGCACACAGAGAAGCACTAGGTAATAACACAAATCCACTACCTAGAATTATCGTATCTTAACATAATTGCCATATTTGTCCTTTGTTGCATTGAGGGGGAGGGGGGTATACCAGGAATTGAACTCAGGGGCACTGAACCACTGAGCCACATCCCCAGCCCTATTTTGTATTTTATTTAGAGACAGGGTCTCACTGAGTTGCTTATTGCTTCGCTTTTGCTGAGGCTGGCTTTGAACTTGGCGATCCTCCTGTCTCGGCCTCTGGAGCCACTGGGATCACAGGCGTGCACCACTGTGTCCAGTAGACATATTTGCCTTTTAAGAAATAAAATATATCTGAGTAAACTGGGATTCCTCTTTAGCTATCTCCATCTCATTCTCTCCTTCCCTTTTCAAATTTAACCACTATCTTTAAGTTAATGTACATTTTTCTTGCCTACGTCTATATGCCTTTAATACTTACATATTGAAAAACAGTAAAAAGTAGGCTTTGGTGGGTTTCAAAAACAGCGAGAATGGTGGAGGACTGAGAATAGGAGGGAAGGAGAAGGTATTGGGTACAGAAATGAAGCAAATTAAATTCCATGCACGTGTGATTATGTCAAAATGAACCCCATTATCATGTACAGCTATATGCACTAATAAAAATAAATATAAAAATACAACATCATGTTCCAATTCTGGAACATACCCTTTTCACTCAACATTGTTTTCAAGTTCTATCCATGCTGAGTCACAGCTTATATTCATTCACTGATTTTTGCTATACAGTATCCTTTTTTAATTGTTTTGATTTGTTTTGTTTGCAGTGATGAGGATCAAACTTGGGGTCTTATACACTCCAGGCAAGGTGCTCTACCAGTGAACTACATCCCCAGCTCCTATACAGTATTCTTGTAAGTGAATGTGTCACAGTTTATCTAACATTCCATATTTAAGTTGCTTCCACCTTACAGTTTTACAATCAATGGTGAAAGAACACCCTTATAGCCTTGTATGTGTTCCACATACTGAAGCGTGCCCACAGAAGCAGTGAAAGGTGCAATCACCTGCAACTGTGACAGATGCTGGCGACACTGGACAACTTGCTACCCCCATTCCCTTTCTCGGGTCATATGCCGACCAATATTTCTTGGTAACATCAGAGGTTTTTTTTGTTGTTATTTCTTGGCATTGCTGGGGATAGAGTCCAGGGGTTCACCCATGCTAGGAAAATGTTCTATCCATGCTGAGTTACATCTCCAACCCTTCATCAGATTATTTCATTTGTCAGTTTGTGCTATGGTCTGACTGTCTGTGTTCCCCCAAATGTATCCTAAATCCCTTAGGTGGTGATTAGGTTACAAGAGCAAAGCCCTCATGAATGGGATTCATGTTCTAATAAAAGAGGCCTGAGAGCGCTCCTTGGATCCTTCCGCCATGAGTTACAGAGAAAAGACAGCCATTTAGGAAGTAGGAAGCACCCAGCACTCACCAGACACTGAATCCACTGGGGCCGTATCTTGTACTTCCTAGCCTCAAGAATTATGACAAATAAATCTCCGTTGTTTGTAAGATACTGTGGGGGTTTTTGTTGCAGCAGCCTGAAGGCACTAAGATAGTCTATGAGTATAAACTAGTATGCACTGTTTTTCTCCAATGAAGTTAGAGAAATGAAAATTGACAATTAAGTGAAGTCAAACATCATTCTTCATATTCTGTAAATTGCTTTGTTTTTTGCCCACTTTTGTAATGGGTTGTTGGCCTTTTTTCATTATGATTCATAGTTCTTTATATCTCTAGATACTAAAATATGTTGTGAATATCTTCTCCCAGCCTGTAACTTATTTTTTTTTAAGTGCAGGAGTATTGTGGTGGGCGGGGGGCCCTGTGTTGCTATGTTGTCCAGGCTGGCCTCAAACTTTTATCCTCCTATCTCAGTCTCCTGGGTAGCTGGAATTATAGGCACAAACCATTGCTTCTAGCTATGACTTATCTTTTCATTTTTCCAAATTGGTGTTTTCTGAAATAGTTTATTTTAATATAGATGGATTTGCTAATCTTCACTGTTATGGTCAGTGCTTTTTGGATCTTAAGAAATCTGTGCCTATCCTCTGGCATGCCTCTTTGCAAAATGACTTCACTGTTGCCCCTACAGAAGGAGCAGTCTATTTCCCTGCCTTTTGAATCTGAGCCAGTTTTGAATCTATGACCTGCTTCAGCCAACATGCAGAAGTGATGCCTTGTGATTTCAGAGCATCAAACTTGGGAGGCCTTGCAGATTTCACTCTGGTTCTCTTAGAACATCAAGACCAGCATGCTGGAAGCCCATGTGATTAAAAACCATGAGGGTCGGGGGCGAGACACATGGTCCAGACAGCACAGCCAACTTACCAGCAGATGCAGCCACACAAGCAACCCTAGGTGAAACCACTAGAAGGGCCACCTAGCCAACACACATAAAAGAAGAAGTAATGAAATTGGGGAAATTTTAAGCTACTAACTTTTGGTTGGTTTGTTATGCAGCAAAGGCTATCTGAAACCACATTCTTTCCAACTTTAAAGCCATAAATATACTCCCTATAATTTATAAAAAAGTTTTTCATATTTCTTTCAGTCTTTGATCCATCTGGATTTTATTTTTGCACATGCTATAAATTATGCATTTAATTTTCCATATGGTAAACCAATTGTCCCATCATCATTTTTTGAATATTCTACTCTTTTCTCACTGGTTGATACCACTATCTCTGTCATACTTCAATTCCCATATGTGTATGGCCTGCTTGGGGTTCTATTCTATTTTAAAGGTCCAGGATAGCATTGTCCAATGAAATGTGATAAATATAATTACATGTACAGCACATATAGTTAGATGTGTAATTTTCTTATTCATTTTGCTTTGTTTGAGATAGGGTCTCGCTATGTCACCCAGCCTGATCTCCAGCCTCCTGAGGTTCAAGTGATCCTCCTATTTGAGCCTCCCAAGTAGCTAGGACTATAGGAGGATGCCATCATGCCTAGCACATATGTAATTTAAAATTTTCTAGTAGCCACATTTAAAAATAATAGGTGAAATTTATTTTAATAAAATTTTTTATATCTTTTTTTCTGAGATTAAAACAGGGTGCTCTGCCACTGACCTACATCCCTAGCCCTTTATTTATTTATTTTATTCTGAGACAGGGTCTAAGCTGTTGAAGCTGACCTCAAACTTTTGATACTCCTACCTCAGCCTCCTGAGTAGCTGGGATTATGAACATGCACCCCCATACCCAACATAATATATTAATATATCCAAAATATGAAATTTTCAACATGTAATAATTATTTTAAAAGTAATGACATATTTTATAAGCTTTTTTTACTCCTTTTTTTTTTTTGGTACCAGGGATTGAACTTAGGGGTACTCGACCACTGAGCCCTATTTTGTGTTTTATGTAGAGACAGAGTCTCATTGAGTTGCTTAGCACCTCACCTCACAGTTGCTGAGGCTGGCTTTGAACTCACAATTCTGTCTCAGCCTCCCAAAGTGCTGGGATTACAGGCATGCGACACCGTGCCCAGTTCCTTTTTTATTCCTACAGAACTTCTCAATACTAGCCACATTTCAAGTGTTCAGTAGTCACATGTGGTCAGTGGTTACTATACTAGCCAGAGCAAGCTGGACTCTATCTCACTTAACTACAGCTTTATATTTAGCCTGGATATCTCACAGAGAAAGGCCTCCCCCTGCCTTAAAGTTCAAAAATAGTTGGTTATTCCTCATTCTTTACCATGAATTAGAATCAAGTTGTCAATTCCATGAAAAAGCCCATTGAAATTTTTATTCGAACTGCACTTAATTCATGGGCTGGAAGGTCAATATGTTTATAATAATGAATCTTACCATCTACAAACATGGTACATCTTTCCATGTAGGTCTTCTGTGTCCTTCAATTAAAGATTTTCCATAAAAATCATATATACAACTTTCATTAGACTACTTATATACGCTATATAGATTTTGCTGCTGTTGTGAATAGTCTTTTTGAAAACTAATTTTATTCTTGTACACAATTTGAAAACAAAAGCAAAATGGACTTTTATCAGAATTGATCAAATAAGAATCAATGAAGAACACACCATCATCATCCCAACTGTGACTTTTGCAGCCTGCATTGACTCTGATGTGATTTCTGATTAAAAGAAGACTTCAGGTCAATGTTTAACTCACTTTGGGAAACAAGCTATTTTAAGGATCTTGCTGTCTGCGAACCACTATGTGCTGCTAATTCAAGTGAAGAACATTCTACAGCTGATCCTCCATTGTCCCTGGTCTGCTCCCCTTAGTACACATCAGAGTGCTTTTACTGACTTACGAGGAGAATCTACAAAATGGGCAGAGAAAAAGACATTAGATTTCTAACCATGTCATTCCACCTCTCTGAGCCTCCATCTCAGTATGTGCAGTGGAGAATCTACCCGCAGGATCCTCACAAGAATCATTTACATGTAGCCATCACTGTTTTTTTGTTTTGTTTTCTTTTGTTTTTTTGGTACTGGGGATCGAACTCAGGGGCACTTAACCACTGAGCCACATCCCCAGCTCTATTTTGTGTTTTATGTAGAGACAGGGTCTCACTGAGTTGCTTAGTGCCTCGCCATTGCTGAGGCTGGCTTTGAACTCACGATTCTCCTGTCTCAGCCTCCCAAAGTGCTGGGATTACAAGCGTGAGCCACCGTGCCTGGATACCATCACTGTTTTTGACATACTGCAAATCCCTGAACCACCAGTTACTGCTGGCTCCCATGGGTGTTCTTGTGAGAATTAGAAAAGGGCACTCTTCTTCCAAGTGCATGCAGTTCTGTGCCAGGGCACAAGGTGTGGTAAGTAACTCATGGGCTGTGTATCAGGCCAAAGTTTGCCACCCCTGCTGGCCAAGTACCCCTGACCAATGAATAACTTGCACACTTAAACGTAATAGCTGTTATTTGTATTTAACATTTTCCTTTAAACATCTCCTTTAAAAAAATCACAACTTTAAACAGAAAGACAGTACCATTGCCCACAAAGAGAAGATAATCTTAAAGTTAAAAATTTCAAAGCAATTGATGTTATTTAAAGCCTCACTACCAGGTGCAGTGGTGCACACCTGTAACCCCAGCTACTCAGAAGGCTAAGCCAGCCCTAACACCTTAGTGAGATCTTGTCTCAAAATAAATAAAAAGGACTAGGGATGTAGCTCAGTGACAGAGTCCCAGGGTTCAATCCTCAGTATCA
The DNA here is from genome assembly GCA_028644305.1 of Xerus rutilus. Classification (NCBI taxonomy): domain Eukaryota; kingdom Metazoa; phylum Chordata; class Mammalia; order Rodentia; family Sciuridae; genus Xerus; species Xerus rutilus. The sequence goes on from CM053414.1 coordinate 37,235,482, forward strand.
AAACAAATGAACAACAATAACAAAAACCCTACCTCACTAGACACTATTGCCAGTTAAAGGTTCTAAGCTAAAGCCTGAAGCCTTCTCTCAATTATTAAGAGAAAATTAGCAGCTATTAGAGGACACTATTTGAACTTACCCTTGAACTAATCAGATGAACGAAATATAAATAAAAACTTGAGTTTCGTCTCACTACATAATAATGTTCTCTAATGGTGGCTTGGGAAGACACCAGAACAGTATGCTTAAATGCATTATGAATTTTAACCTTCATAACTAATGATAAAAACAGAGATGAGGATGTAGATCAGTGGTAGAGCATTTGTCTAAATATGCAAGGCCCTGGGTTCAATCCTCAGCACAGGGTTGAGGGAGAAAGGGGGACCCAGCCACCATTTGTGAACATCCCTGTTCCCGTCACTATGATAACTTATACATCTTCATCTCATTTTAATACCAAAAATAACTTCAGGTAAGTAGATATCATTAGTGCCATGTCACAGATGAAGAAACTGAGATTTAGGTAGCCCCTGAAAGTGGCACAGGTGTCAAAACTTATTCTAAAACTCCTCCCTTTAATTACTATGCCCATAATTGTAAAGTAAATATGCATGGAAAAGGTTTACTTCATGAGCCACAGGTAGACAGGAGCCCTACTGTATCTACCTGGATGACAGCCTCACAAGTTCCACACCAAATTTCTTTTATCCAGCCATAGCTGTCCTGGCTTCAGACTCCCTGGGGTCTGCCTAATGGAAGCTCCTGAGCTCCTTGCAAATCTTCTTAGGAAGAAGAGTCTTACATAAAAATGGCTACAAATAATCCCTTCTTGGACTCCAGGGAGAGCTATGCAACAGTTCAGGTATTTTATTGTTGTATTCAATTATTACTGGAACCCAGATAATCCTTTTATGAGTCCCCAACAGAACAACTGGATGATGCAATTTTTGCCAGGACAGTCACAAGAAAATAATATTTTTCTTGGTTCCCAACACAGTTGGTTCTGTGTGGCAGAGTGCAACAGTAAAGGTGCTTTAGACAAAAACCATGTGAGAAACTGGATCCAAAATACAATCAGACTAAAGCTGGGAAAGGACACTCCTGCTCCTCAGACAAGGTGCTGGCAGAGCTCCAAAACCTCCATTCCCAAGATGAAAGTGACAAGGGAGTGCTTCTGTAGAAGAACTAACAAACCAGCTGGGAGGAAAGGACCAGAGAGAAATGGAAGAAATACAGAAAGGGGAGCAGGTGGAGAGGGGGAGGCGTGCCTGGCAGGGACCACATCAGAACCAAAGGTTTTGGATGCAGGGACAGGTTCCATGTGGGCACAGAAGCCTAAGATTAAAACTTTTTTTTTTTTAACAAAATGAGATGAGTCCAAAGAATCATAAGAATCCAAGCAGATGACTGGAGGTGGTAATGGAGCTCTCAGTGGTAGAGCACATGTACACAAGACCCTGGGCTCATCCCTAGCATCACAAGAAGATAAAGAAAGAATCCAAACACAGCAGGTCAGAGGGGGATAGAAGAGCAAGAAAAGGAAAGGCCCTGAATGCCACATCAAAACATTCAGGTCACACATGTGAAGTGTGTAAGCACACAAGGTTCTCAGCTAGCACTGCTGCTTGAACAGACAGAGCTTGCTGTTATCTTCCCCAAGTCATCTGCTTTCTCTTAGACATCAGTCCTCCTGGTCACCAATGCCTGAACGCCCTGTCCAGGAGTGGGGATTCAAAGACCTCTATCCAGTACTGTTCTCAATTTTTCTGTCCTAGAGTGAACAATATGTAGTAATCAAGTACAATCTGGGGATTAATGCCAAAGTTCAATTGATATAATATGGATAACTGCTTAAAATTATTTAATGCCCTGATAAGTTTACTTGCAAGAATAAGCATTCTATTTTAAAATACATGCACAAAAAACCCCACAATTTTTCCTTATAAAACTGGAAAGTGAATTCTCTTACAAAACTCCTTTACAAAACAAATCCTATCCCTGCCTGAGCTCAAATGATGGGATAATTTACAGCAAGTCTAAGGCAGTTGGTTAGAGCTACCAAATACCCTCGAATGTTGAGTTATCAAGGATGCTCTATGACTAGGAGAGATATGTGAGGCCTCAAATTAGTACGGGGCATTTGGGAAGGAGGTGTACACACTCATGGTTTTGTGGTCCTCAATCACCCTGCCAGCCTGGATAAGTCTTGGCAGTCAGGAACCATCTGGTGACAGCATGCAGCCTGGCTTAGCAGAATCCAGCACAGAGAAGTCTCTGCCTCTCAGAGATGCACTCCCTGCCAAAATCTCACCCTTGGGGCTGCTTCCACCCTTCCAGGCCCTGACCAAAGACTTTACCAGGCACATTTTCCAAATGATGAGCAACACTCTCCAGTTAGTTTAATTTGTGATTCCAAAAGAAAAAGAAAGAGGGGGAAAAAAACCCTTTCTTTTCATCTATTTTTAATACCAGTGGAAGCAACTGGATGATGTAATGTATGCTGTTATATTCACTCATGTCCTTCTGGCCTGTAACATTTATGGATCCTGTCCATATTTTTCTTAAAGCTTCACTTTAAAGCACTCGGCCCTGCATCTGACTTACCAGAGGAAGGCAGCAACTGTTTATCTAATTGAACAAAATTATAGTGGGGTGTAAGAAGCTCAAAAAACTGAAAATAAAATAAAATGAAAAAGAAGCTCCACCTCTCAAGGAGAGATCATCTCTCACAGGATCTGGAAATCCACTGCCCATAATAGTATAGGTGAGGGGCTAGCCCCAGGCACTAGTTAAGCAGGCACAAAGGCTAAAACCCCCAAACAGGATGCTCAAAGCTGGCCAAACACAATGACACCTGGAATGTGCAGAGTTAAGAGAGGGAGAAAAGTCTCATGCCTGGAAGCAGGGTGGGACCATGGAGAGAGCAGGCAAATTTGGAGGAACACAACCACATCTCAGAATGCCACCCAATCAGATAGGCGCAGGAGCCCACACCTATAATCCCAGGTACTTGGGTGGCTCAATAGTAGAGTACTTTCCTAGAATGCATAAGGCCCAGAGTTTGATCCCCAATGTCACAAAAAAAAAAAAAAGGTGAGGTGAGAATGCTACCCCTCACACTGCTCCTAGAGTTGCCAGTATCTTGCCTAGAAGGGCAGGTGCTCCAAGGGCCACTTCTCAGTGTCTCTCGGACATGGAAAGAACCTTAGGGCAAATGCCTGAATTCTTCTGGACTAACTCCTTTCTAGGTCTGGTATCTAGCATCATGCAGTCACATTCCTCGGCACCTCTATGAGAGGCTAAAGTTATTGGACACTAGCCTAATGCTGGCAACTGATCACAATGGAAAGCACAAACAGGGCAGATGCCACAGAAACACTCAACAGCACATGGATGTATCAATAACAAAGATCCAGCAGCTGCCTATGTATAAGGGCAAACAGTCCAACAGGTACATGAGGCACAGCCAAGATGATGACCCCAAGCCCTATGCAGACACTACTGCCCCCTTTCCCAGTAATGCTGCCTGGTGTGATTATTTCAGGTGACAAGTCAAGGCTGGGAAGGCTTTACTGCCACTAGACTTTGAGAAGAAGTACACATTCCTGCTCCCATCCTGGTATCTCCTCCTCCAAAGCCTAAGGCTTCTGCCTCCTGGATTTCCTGAAAAACAGCAAATGATCTTTCCAACAGTGAGGTCTGTGAGGTATTCTTCAACACATGCCCTCCTATCAGCTGAACTCCCAGTCTCTCCATTTGGTATTGGTGGTACTCCTCTCCAAGCAGGCCTCAGACCACCTTTTTAGCCTCCTCATCCTTGGCTGTTCCCAAAGCTCCTCAAAGCAATGGGTCTTCCCTCCTTCCGCTCATTCTGTTCTGAAAACTACCATTCCCAGTCAAGGCCCCCTTGGGCCACTGGGTGACTGAGACCCTCCTCCCCAGAGAATGGCCAAGGGCTAGAGCACCCAGGCCCTATCCCCAAATAGCCAGCGGGACTGGTTAAAGGACAGACTTTCTGAGTGAGAGCAAGTCCCAGGACTCAGCACTCCAGACTCTCTTGAGGGTCACAATGCTAAGTCCGACGCAGGAATCTCAAATTGCTCATGGCCACTGGCATACTTAAGGGCCAGTGGGAAGGGTGCATTATTTAATCAAAACAAGGCCCTCTCTCCGTGAAACCCATAAACTTTGAAAATCTCAGCTCACCTTAATAGTCCCCCAGTCTTGCAACCCCTTGTTCCCTTAATGTCCTAAACCCTCAGTGAAGATGTACCACTTGCTCCCTTAGCCAGCATGGGCTGCAAGCATGCACATCCTCTGCACTCCGAGCAGCAGCTAGAAGAGCAAGGCTTGACGAGCGCGCCGCTGGGCATCCCATCTTCAACGAATAAACTAAACAGACCCAGAGTCTGGAACATCTCTCGGTGCTTAAGAGTTTTCCTGAAGTAATCTTCACCTAGGTAGGCGAGGAGACCCTGCCCCAAGAAAGGCACGCAAGCAGGGATTCCCTGCTCTGCTTCCGTCGTCTCCCAGGAGCACAACCCGCATCCCCAGCCTCCCCCGACCGGTCCCCCCAGGCCGCTAGGAAACCGCGGAAGCCACTACACGCCTGAGCTACCGTCTCCGCCCACTGCCCTCAAGTTCGAGCTCCCCGTATCCTCGACCCTGCAGCCTGTCCCGGACTGCGGGGGTCAGAGGGCGCATTCTTCGCGCCGCCCTCCCCTTCCCTCTGGACAACCGGGCATAGTAGGCACAGCGCGCCCCGCTGTGGACCTCAACGGGAGAAGGCGGGCAGGGCGGCCCAGCGAGCGTGAGGGCAGGGCCGTCCGGGGCCCAGCAGCCCAGCTAGGGGCGCGGGCTCCGAGAGGAGGGAGCCCCTCCCCCTTCCCGCTCTCGGGCCCCGCCCGGCCTTAGGGCCTCGAGGCGCCGTGGTCCCGAGAGAAGGAAGGCACAGGAGGAGACAGGCCGGAGGACACTTACTTAAGAGGCTACATAGTTTCATTTCCAGCCCATCTCCGGGCTGCGGCAGCACCTCCCAGGCCCTCTGCCTGGACCGCAGAGCCCACCACCCCTGTACGGCAGCTCGGCTCCACAGCCCACCCCTTTACACCGCCGTTGGGCGGAGCCGCGCCTCAGCCTGCCCGGCCCAATGAGCGACCGTCCTTATCCAGAGTGATGTGTATGCGAAGCAATCGTTGCGTTCGTCCCAGCCGGAGGTGGTACTCAGGCAACTCACAGTGCTTCCTATTGAAGATAGCCCCTCCCAGAGTCAACGAATGCGCGTGCCCAGAACGGTAGGGGTGGGCCAGAGGGCCGATCTGACACTAGGGGTGGGGTTCAAGCTAGGTTTCTGAAAGGAGGCTGGATTTTGAGGGGAAAGAGAACCCCATCAGGAAATTGTCCCACCAGGCAGATTGCTGTTCACTGCTCGCTTTGCGGGACTTTAAGTGCCCAGTCTTACGAGACACACCACTCTCTGTTGCCTACAGAATCTGGGCGTCACTGTCCTTGGGTTCTAGTCTCTTCGCTTGCATGGACTCTTCATGAGCTAAACCTTTTTACCTCGTTCTTCTTGCCTTAGTTTCTTCATCTGCACAATAGGGAAAGGTTGAATCTGCTGGACGCTTAACATTCCAGAACTGTGCTTGGGTGCAGAGGAGGTAGAGATGTTAGACCCGCACGTGACTTGCCCGCGTGAGGCTCCGCCCACTCCTGGTCTAGGGGGTGGCCGCACACTGCGCGAGGACTGGGGTGGGCGGGTCCTACGAAACCCGACCCGGCTGCCCTTGGCAGCGACTAAGGCTAAGCGCACGGCTGGGCGACCCGCTAGCCTTGGTGTGGGTCTAGAGGAGGATGGGGTCCGCTCTCCGAGCTTCTCAGGGAGTGGAAGCAAGCGTCGTGCAAAATACGGTGTGTGACTCGGAGCGCGTCTGGAAAGAATGAAGAAGCGAATGGGAGACACCTAACAACTTCCTCTCAGCTCTGGGTCTTTGGAGGTGCACGTCGCGGGTCCCTGGAGAGCATCCTCGACAGCTGCTGAAACGCGGAGCGAATCACTGGCCATGAGGAGTGTTCGGGCCGCTCACCTCAAGGCTAGCATCCGGGCTGGCAGCGTCCTGCAGCACTGAGGGTGTGAGAGGGCTGCGGACTGCTGGGTCGCGACGGAGTGCACCGCCATGGCCAGGGAGGAATGCAAGGCGCTGCTAGACGCGCTCAACAAGACCACCGCTTGCTACCACCATTTGGTGCTGACCGTCGGCGGCTCAGCGGACTCACAGAATCTGAGAGAGGAACTACAAAAGACGCGCCAGAAGGCGCGGGAGCTGGCGGTAACCACTGGTGCCCGGCTGACTGTTGCGCTCCGTGACCGGGGTCTGGCCGCGGAGGATCGCACGGAGTTCGAGCGCCTCTGGGTGGCCTTTTCTGGCTGTCTGGACCTACTGGAAGCTGACATGCAACGAGCACTGGCGCTGGGAGCTGCGTTCCCGCTGCATACGCCTCTGCGTCCGCTTGTGCGCACCGGTGTAGCTGGCGATTCTTCCCGCGTAGCAGCACGCGCCTTGAGCGCCCGCAGCGTGAGGCACCAGGCTGAATGCGACTTTGACGTCTCAGATCTGAAGGAATTGGAGCGCGAGGTCCTTCAGGTGGGCGAGATGATCAACGACATGGAAATGAAGGTCAACGTGCCCCGTTGGACAGTGCAGGCCCGGCAGACCGCGGGCGCGGAACTCCAGTCCAGTATCAGCGTGGGCGCCTCCTCCGTCGGCGCAGTGTCTGTAGAGCAGCGCGCGAGATCCTGCAACCCCAGCAAAGCCCTGGCTGCTACTCTTTTCAGCGCCGTGCTGCTGGCGGCTGTGGCCCTAGCTTTGAGCGTGGCAAAGCTAGGTTGACACCTGACGGCCACCCCCCTATCCCCGCCCGTCGCCTGCTCCCTCTCCGGAAACAAGATTCAGATTGGGCTTGCAGTCTGGCCTGTTCAGGCAAGCGGCACAAAAACACCGTGTGCTCATGTGTACACGCATTTCTAGCATACTTCTGCCTGGGTGGACATGGTTTTCTCTTGCTGGCTCGGGAGGAGTTAACTTTGCTTGAGCTGTCAGGGCATTACCACTAATATCTGCAGGAGCTTTATTCCCTATTAATAGAAACGGTCCACAATGACCCCAGGTCCCTTTGAGTTAATGGGTTAATGCATATGCTACTGGTGCATCTTTACACGGAGTCCAAATCTGGTGCCCCCAATCCTGCAGGCATCTCCCACTCTCTCCCTAGGATAGTTTGGAGAAGTGGATGAGGTGGTATGAAGCATGGAGAGGGGAATGGTTTCGCTCTTTGTAGGGGGCTGTTTTGTTTCCTGGACAAGAAACAAATTGCAATAAGATGTAAGCAGGTTTGCAGGGGCGTTGTTTGTTTGTTTGTTTGTTTGTTTTTAATTACCTCAATCCTTTGGGGCCTAAGTTTAGGAGAATGTGCAGATACAAGTTCATACAAAGTGCTTTCTTGTGGGGCGCTATTTATAGCAGTTTATCCATTAGTCACCAAAAGCAGTTAAAAGAGGTTTGGGGTCTTAACCTCCCACTGCTGTACAAGGTCTGACCCTGTTTAAGAAACCAAAGAAAGTCCTCAGTTGAACCTGCTATAGCAGGATTGGATCCACCACACACATTTGCCTGCCAAGAATGGCTCTCCCCAGCCAGCCTTGGATGGTGGAGAGAGAGATGAGGAGGCTTTGGGAAAGGCCACATGCTATATAAACAGGCGCTTTCTCCTCAGGACTTATTTTTTGTTGCAGAACTATGCCAGAGTGGTTGATCCTCCTTTGGGGGGGGGGGCAAGGGAATCCTCTTTGAAGCACTTAATCCTGATTATCTATCCTCGGAATTTGCTTGCTAACCGATAGGATGGTTGGCTTTGGAGGGAGCTGGACTGCTCCCTGACCCCCACACTGCGAGGTCATGTGGCATTACTGGGATTTTGAGTCAATGAGCTCTGACACTGGGTTAGAATGTAACTACTTTAACTTGAAATTTAAGAAGCTTTAAATATATATACACATATATACATATGCATATATTATGCATGTGTATATTTAAACATATGTATGTATATAAACATCTGAAAGAAAAATGACATTACCATGTCATGTACTATCAAAGCTGGTTTTTTAAAATGAAAGACATCGGACAACGAATTCATACGTGCCAATGAGTCAGAGGTCTTTATGTACCTTTTGGCTACAAAATAAATAATTGCATCTATTTTTCAAATCTATATTCTAAAATACAGATTAAATTTTGAGGTTGTGGGATGAAGTACTGGAATCACAGGTATATATAACAGAAGTAAACCACCCTTGCTTCTTTTGATCCATAAATAAGGAAATGTGGAAAGCACCCTTGGTCCCAGGCAGGAATTTGCCTGAACAGTGCTGCTACTTCCCACTTGGGGTCCAGAGAGGGCTCTGTCAAATTCTTGGGGAAATGAGACTGAGAAAATAGATGCACTCAACATTCTAGAGATAATCTAGAAGAAAATCAAGAGATTTTGGTTTGGCTGAGAACCAGCACAATTTTTTTTTTCCTTTCTCACCCCAGAAGTGAGAAAGAGGATGACCAGGTGGAGGAAATTGGCAATTTTCCACAAGAGCAGCTTGGAAGGCCAAGGGACAGAAGCAAATAGCAGCTGGATCCCTGTCTGGGTATCCAATCCCAAGAACCACTCCCTATTTTCCACCCTAGCTCACTTCCACTCCTCTTCAGCACATAGATTTCAGGGCCAGGTAGGGAAACATAGAATCTGTTAGCTTGTGTCTGTGGTCATACTTTTAAAAGATCCACAAGGTCTTAGGCTGACCAATCCTCTTACAGCAATTGGTGAGAGAAGCTCCTTCTGCCTCACTCAATCTGAGTGAGTCTGGATAGAGGCCGCTTCCAATTCTTTTGCACCTGTCTTGCCAGGGTGCCTTTGGAGATAACATAGAAAGATTTTAAATTTCATCTCTCACATACAACACAACATGGAGTCTGTTGCCCTCTCCAAAATCTAATCTCTCTTAGGCAAGAGAAGGCTGGGGCGCTTTGTGAACCAGTGTTGAAAAACATCCCTAAAAAAACAAACCCTAAGAGATGTTCTGCCATTTCTAAGACTGCAACCTCTATTTCTCTCAGGGGGTTTTGGGACATGAAAAAAAAATTTAGTAGAACCTATTTAAAAAACAACCCATCCACTGTTTGGTAATCCACTGAGAGTAAATGGGGCAAACAAGTTTCCTTGTCCCTCCTTCCACCCATTTGCCAGTTCCTTTGTTCACTTCAGATGTGCACCTGTTCTGAGGATCTCTGCTCAATGAAATTAGTGATGAAATGTTGCAAAAAGAAAAGGCTGAATTACAATAAACGTTTTTATCCTGGGGGCCTGTACACAACACTATACAACATTTTGAGTTTGAAATTTTTAAGCATTAGGAATATTTGGCTTTCTTTAGAGTTTTAACATTGCATAATGGAACTTCAGCTAGGACAAACGCAAAATCACTTTCTTGTGCAATAGATTGCTGCCTAATTAGTAACTCTGCTCGCTCGCTGGCTTTTCTTTCTTTGTTTCTTTCTTTCTTTTCTTTTCTTTTTTTTTTTTTTTTTTTTTTTTGTTACTGGGGATTGAACACAAGGGTGTTTTACCACTGAGCTACACCTCCAGACCTTTTTATTTCCATTTCATTTTTTTAAATTTTGAGACAGGTTCTCGCTAAGTTGCTGAGACTGGGCTCAAACTTGTGATCCTCCTGCCTCAGCCTCCAGAGTCACTGGGATTACAAGCAAGTGCCACCACACCCGTCTTCTGCTCTCATTTCTATATACAATTCAAGAGATTGCTTTTTGATAGAAGTTTGGCTTAATTTTGACATTTGCTATTTAAATCACTACTTTAAATAATAAATTTAAATTGCTATTATACCATGGTAATGGTATAATAATGATACCATTATAATAATGGTATGGTAATTTAAATGATAATGGTAATTTAAAGAAATCAAAATGCATTAGCTAACACTATAAAGACAAGAACTTGGAATGTCAAGGCACCTATCAGGGGAACTATGTTTGCAGAAGAGAGAGTTGTAAACTATTGCTATTAGTAAAATAATAATAATTGTAATCATAATTTTTTTTTTTTGGTACTGAGGATTGAACTCAGGAGTACTCGACCACTGAGCCACATCCCCAGCTCTATTTTGTGTTTTATGTAGAGACAGGGTCTCACTGAGTTGCTTAGCACCTCGCCGTTGCTGAGACTGGCTTGGAACTCGCGATTCTCCTGTTTCAGCCTCCCAAAGTGTTAGGATTACAGGCGTGAGCCACCGCCCCCGGCTATAATTGTAATCATAATATTTGTAGGAGAAAAATTCCTGGCAACTTTTTATGTGTTCTAAAAACTTACACATTTAAATACCACAAGGGAAAATATTTTTATCTATAAAATTAGAGCATTTTTTGTAAACAAAACAATTTTTAGCCGGCGCGGTGGCGCAAGCTTGTCATCTCAGCGCTTAGGGAGACTGAGACAGGAGAATCACGAGTTCAAAGCCAGCCTCAGCAACGGCGAGGCACTAAGCAACTCAGTGAGACCCTGTCTCTACATAAAACACAAAATAGGGTTGAGGATGTGGCTCAGTGGTTGAGTGCCCCTGAGTTCAATCTCCAGTACCAAAAAAAAAAAAAAACATAATTTTTCTAACGTTTACAGTAAGCTACATCAATAGTGTGTGATACTGAGTGGTTAAAAAAAGTTGTATGCCCCTGAATGATTAAAAAAGTAGTTTTGATTGAAGAGGTTTGAATGAGGACCCTGGTAATACAGTATATCTTCCCATTGTGTACACTGATCCATTTTTAGCTAGTTGGCCTCTTCTCAAAATGTGCTCTTCCATGCTGTAATGAATGTTTTGTAAGAATACAAGCCTCAAAGTGTGAACCTGTGTGTTGATCTGAGAAATAAAATGTCAGAGAATTAATATCCACACTCCTTTGGGGTTTGCCTCCTTCCCCAAGGCCCGGTCAGCCGTGATGGGCAGGAAATTCTGCCTCTCTCTGAGTACCTCAACAAGTATTGACCTCCTTGTGCCTCAAATCCCTCATTTTTTAAAAAAAAATATTTTTTACTTGTAGTTGGACACAATATCTTTATTGATTTATTTTTATGTGGTGCTGAGGGTTGAACCCAGTGCCTCACGCATGTGAGGCAAGCGCTCTATCACTGAGCCACAATCCCGGCCCCATCAAATCCCTCATTTGTGAAATAGAGGTCTTGGCTGATTAAGTCAAAGATCCCTTCTAGAGCTTAAAACGTTTAACAGATTACAGTTAAGCAAGAAAGAGTTATTTTGTTGGTTAGTATGGTTGGGAGTTTTATTTTGTTTGTTTGTTAATTGGGTTTGGTGCATATTAGAATGCAATCTTACAGTTCAGTGGTTATTATCTAAAATTAAGAAATTGTCTAAAAGTAATAAATTATTTAAAACTATATTAATTTTAAAAAATCAGAAATAACTAAACACTGTGATTTAGTGCACATCAAAATTAGGGGATGGACTTTAAAAAGCAAAGGTGGGGCTAAGGATAAATAAGGTCCTGGGTTTGATCCCCAGCACCACAAAGAGCAAGAGAAAGAGAAAAGTAAATGTGTATATATGCTATTTATTTATAGTACTCAAATTAGATAAGGAATTTAAATTCAGACTAAAGTCTGAGTCAAACAAACAAACAAAAAACACCCCAATATGTATGTAAACAGTTTATTTAGCCCATCATTCAGGCCACCTAAATGGATTCTGGGAAATTGCAGATACAAATCTTTGTCATTTGTCGTGGAGGCTGGGAGAAGGGTATTCTGTAAGTAAGGTGGTAGCCTCAGAACTATAACTGCATTAGCTGCCTAATGTCAGGAAACATGAAGACAGTAGAGGTTGTTTCTGTATGTGGCATCAGATCTAGGGTGGAATTAAAGGCTTCATATCTTCTCTTTGAATGACATTTTATGTTCACAGGTTCTAACTAAAATGCTTATCAATAAGCAAAAGTTTAAAAATAATGTGCAACCTTTATAACTTAGTGGGAAAAGGCACCTACAAATGATCCAGATATCAACTTGTGATCTTAAAAAAGTATTCTTCATTTCCTTTGCATACGTCTGAATGGAAGTGAACGTCCTGATCAACATATTTACCCTTCACAGATTTTGTAACATAGATGTTCAGAAATACTTCCAGACTGTAAATCTCCAGGTGCTTTTCTACAATACGATTATACACAGCTTTTAATTCCGGAAGGAATGTACAAAGAACAGTCTCTGCTTGAGAGATCTTCCACTAGATTCAACACAGATCAAAGTCATATTTCAAATACCGTTTCCTCAGGCTTTCAGGAATTGACCAAGGTCAATTCTTCAGCCCTATGTCTGTGAGGACAAGGTGGATTTCTGGAAAAAACATTCCTCTGATTTATTTATTTTCCACCTCATTCCATAGAGCATTCTGGGTGTTTTCATCAAAGTACTATGAGAACTTGGACATGTTTATTCATTGGTGTTTGAGAATCTTAAAACGTCAACGCTTTCATAACCTATGCAAATAAGCTAAATGAGAGCTCTTGTTGTCAAATGAGTGTAAGAGTCCTTTTAATGTTCTGGTGCCAGAGGCAAAATTGAATGTCCCCTGCTTGTTTGTTATGTCTTAGGCATATGGAAAAAATCTATAAGGAAATATAGAAAAATGAAAATATTTGTTAAGGTGGTGAAATTATGAATGATGTTTTTTCAATATTTTTATGTAATGTTATGTTATTTTACAATAAAAATTTGAATGCTTTTATTTTTTTATTTTTTGGTACCAGGGATTGAACTCAGGGGTTCTTGACCACTGGGCCACATCCCCAGCCCTATTTTGTGTTTATTTAGAGACAGAGTTTCACTGAGTTGCTTAGTGCCTTGCCATTGCTGAGGCTGGCTTTGAACTTGCAATCCTCCTGTCTCAGCCTCCCAAAGTGCTGGGATTACAGATGTGCACCACCACACCCAGCAAAAATTTGAATGCTCTTATCATCTATAAAATGTTATTCAGTTATTAAAATGGACATTTTACCAGTCTCAAATACAATGAGAAATAATTTTTCAGAACATTCCCCACAAAATGCAAAGCAAAACACATCAGAATCTTCCCCAAGGAGAATCAAAAAGCATGTTTTAAAATGTGCTTCCACTGCTGTTGTTATTTATCATGCTATGTTCAAAGTCCTAAAAATTGAGTGGTTGGGCAAAAGACCATATGTGCAATTTTCTATATGTGAAAATTTCTATAACTTAGAATCTGATAAAAATCAACTTGAAGGTACTTATCAAAATGAGAAAAGGCATGTGTAAAAGAAAAACAATTTGATGCGTGGATTTTTTTCCCCCTACACATCAAGAAATTTTGCAATAGACCCCAACTGGAATGTCTTATAATTCAATTCTGACACGATATATCTGGAGATAATGTCAGATTCCACAGTCTCAGAGCTCTGTCCCACAAGACCCCCATCTCTGACTTTAGACACTATTCTAGTACATGTGGCCAGTACTTCTGACCAAATAGTTAAAAATTGGACTTCCAAAACCCCCTTTCTTGGGTTTGTAGAAATTATCAGTATCAATATGGAGTAACTTGTGTCAAACCCTAACAAAATGGAGCCAGAAGCCATGAATGAAGAACCTCCAAGCACATATGTCTATAATGGGAATTATATGAGAAAGTCCTCAAAATTTCAATATTCCAGATAAGCCTCTTACACTTACCTAACAATGGCTGTCTCTCATTGCCAATGAATTCATGCCAACTCAGGCATAAGCCCCTCTGGCTAGTGGTGTTTGTTTTAAGATGGCTCACATGGACTTACTTTCTTTCTTTCTTTTTCTTTCTTTCTTTCTTTCTTTCTTTCTTTCTTTCTTTCTTTCTTTCTTTCTTTCTTTCTTTTCTCCTTCCCTCCCTCCTTCCTTCCTTCCTTCCTTCCTTCCTTCCTTCCTTCCCAGGGATTGAATTCAGGGGCACTCAACCATTGAGCCACATCCCCAGCCCTATTTTGTGTTTTATGTAGAGACAGAGTCTCACTGAGTTGCTTAGCACCTCTCCATTGCTGAGACTGGCTTTGAACTCACGATTCTCCTGTCTCAACCTCCCAAAGTGCTGGGATTACAGGCGTGTGCCACCGTGCCGGGCTCTCTTTTTGTCTTTAAAAGGCTTCCCTTGGGGGGCTGGGATTGTAGCTCAGTGGTAGAGCACTTGCCTCGCATGTGTGAGGCCCTGGGTTCGATCCTCAGCACCACATACAAAAAGCAATAAAATAAAGATATTGTGTCCATCTACAACTAAAAAAATTAAAAAAAAAAAAAAGGCTTCCCTTGGGTATGCCTATGGTCCACCATAGCGTGTGTCTCCTAGATTGCAATCCCTTTATTTGATAGTTCCAAATAAACCCTGCTTTGGAGTGTCAGTCCTGTGGCTCATTTTATGTTGACAAGATCAATAATTTGTTAGGACAGCTGTCAGAAATTAGGGAAACACCTTGCTTACGGGTGCCATAAAGAGTCTCATAAAGGCTGAGCGTGGTGGCGCACGCCTGTAATCCCAGCACTTAGGGAAGCTGAGGCAGAATCACGAGTTCAAAGCCAGCCTCAGCAACGGCGAGGTGCTAAGCAACTCAGTGAGACCCTGTCTCTACATAAAACACAAAATAGGGCTGGGGATGTGGCTCAGTGGTTGAGTGCCCCTGAGGTCAATCTCCAGTACCAAAAAAAAAAAAAAAAAAGGTCTCATAAAGGACGCAGTCAGATGAAGAGATGGATAGTGCAAGGTCTGGGGAGTGGGGGTAGAATTCTCATCTGTACCTCTGTATATTCAACAACCCAGAAGCTTATCAAATCATTTGTTCAAGAGTTTCTACAGAACTTAATCTGTAGCCATTCCTCTTTCCTGGAAGTTGGTATGTGAGGTTGAAATTACCAAACCTCTAATGTTCCAAACATTTGATCTTTTTGATGACTGGCCCCACCCTGTCACCTTATCATTTCACTAGTATCAGTTTGGGAGTAATCAAAGGAACACATTTGACATAAATCTACTCCTATCATTTAGGAAATATCAAGGATTTTAGAAGCTCTGACAGGAACTAGAGACAAAGACAAATATATTCATATTATGATACATATGCAATGAAAAGATCCAGAAGAAGTTGGAATCTACTTTTTTTTCAGTACTGAGGACTGAACCCAGGGCCTCATACATACCAAATAAGTATTCTTGAATAATATCCCCAGCTCTTTTTATTTTATTTTGAGACAAAGCCTGGCTAAGTTACCCAGGCTGATCTTAAACTTCATTCTTCCTGCCTTAACCTTCCAAGTAGCCTGGGATTACAGGCATGTGCTACCACACCAGGCACAATCTGTACATTTTTAAAGTCAAATTTATTGAGTATAATTTTTTTTTTTGATACTAGGACTTGAACTTAGGGGTACTTGACCACTGAGCCACATCCCCAGCCCCATTTTGTGTTTTATGTTGAGACAGGGTCTCACTGAATTGCTTAGCGCCTCGCCGTTGCTGAAGCTGGCTTTGAACTCGTGATTCTCCTGTTTCAGCCTCCCTAAGTGCTGGGATTACAGGCTTGTGCCACCGTGCCCGGCTCTATTTTGTGTTTTATGTAGAGACAGGGTCTCCCTGAGTTGCTTAGCACCTCGCCGTTGCTGAGGCTGGCTTTGAACTCACAATTCTCCTGTCTCAGCCTCCCAAAGTGCTGTATTACAGATGTGTGCCACCATGCCCGGTTTATTGAGGTACAATTTAAATACAGTAAAATTTACTGGTTTCAGATGTGCAGTTTTTGAGTTTTGACAAATGTATACAGTAGGCCCCCTTATCCATGGGGGATATGTTCCAAGACCCCTAATAGATAACTGAAAGTAACAAATCCTATCTATACTAGATTTTCTCCCACACTTACATACCTAAGATAAAGTTTTATTTACTGTCCTGGGCTTTCTTCCTTGATGGTGTGAGATAATACGATACCTGTGTGAGATCTGGCGAGGTGAATGATGTAGCTTGAACACAAACACAAAACTGTAACAGAAAACCTGAGGACAGGGAAGGGTACTAAGTGAATAATGGGTTGGAAGCCTATCAAGTGTTCGTAGGCTGGACCAAGGGCTGATCCATGTTCTGGGCAGGATGGATTGGACCATGAAAGATTTCATTGCTGTACTCATAATAGCACACAATTTAAAACTTTTAAATTATTTATTTCTAGACTATTCCATTTAATATCTTGAACCATGGTTGACCTTGGGTAACTGAAACCATGGAAAGTAAAATCAAGGTTAAGGGTTATAATGGTTTTCTGACACTATGACAAAAGCCAGACATAATTAACTTTTACAGACAAACACTTTATTTTCACTCACAGTTTTGGAGGTTCTTGGCCAAGACCAGATGAGCCCATTGCTTTGGGCCACTGATGGTGATGCTGAATGGCAACATCAGGGAGCCAGTGGCAGAGCACATTGCTCACTTAATGGTCAGAAAGCAAAAGAAAAAGAGGAAGGGACTGGGGTCCCACAGTCTCCTTCTTGGGCAAGGCTCCAATGACCTAAGGACCTCCCACTTAGACCTCGCCTTTCAAAGGTTCCAGCACCTCCAAATAGCAGTTCCTTGGGGACCAAACCTTTAACACATGGACCTTTGGGAGACATTCAGGGTTCAAATGATAGCAGGAGGACTCCTAAACAATTACATCAGCACAACCACAATCAAGGTATAGAATATTTGTATCATCCTTAAAACGTTCCCCATCACTAAAAAGATTCTCTTCTCCCATTCCAAGCTCTGGAAAAAACTGAGTCGATTTCTTTCTTTCTTTTTTTTTTAATTTTTTTTTAGTTGTTGATGGACCTTTATTTTATTTATTTGTATGTGGTGCTGAGAATTGAACCCAGTGCCTCACACATGCTAGGTAAGCACTCTACCACCAAGCCACAAACCCTGAGTTGATTTTTATACCCATAGTTTTGCCATTTCCAGAATGATGTCATTATGCAAAGACAAATCTGGTTACAGATCCAATTAGCTTTTTAAAATCTATCTATCTATCTATTTATTTATTTATTTATTTACTTATTTATTTATTTATTTTGTGCTGGGGATTGAACCCAGGGGCACTTAATCACTGAGCCATATCCCCAGTCCTTTTGATTTTTATTTTGAGGGAGGGTCTCACTAGGGTGCTTAGGCCTCTCTAAGTTGATAGATGGCCTTGAACTTGTGATCCTCTTGCTTCAACCTCACGAATGGCTGGGATTACAAGCAAGCCCACTATGCCTGGCCAGATCTAACTGGCTTTTATTTGTGATTTATGAATCAGGGCAGCCTCTATTTTTTTTTTTTTTTTTGGTACCAGGGATTAAACTCAGGGGTACTCAACCATTGAGCCACATCCCCAGCCCTATTTTATGTTTTATTTAGAGACGAGGTCTCACGGAGTTGCTTAGTGCCTCACCATTTTTGAGGCTGGCTTTGAACTCACAATTCTCCTGTCTCAGCCTCCCAAAGTGCTGGGATTACAGGTGTGCGCCACCGCACCTGGCTCAGGCTCCATTTTATAAAAGAGAATGAGAGCACCCACTGGGCAATAGCAGGACAGTGAAGGAAACAGAACAATAGGGAAAAAATTGGTTAAAATCAGATTATGTCAAGTTACTTTTTTTGAAGTATAGAACTTAAGGGGACTTTCTTATTATATGGACTTAATAGGCTGAAATCTCTAAATTATAGAAAAAACTAATCTGTTTTGGAATATATCCCCTTCTGGTACTTAACTACTAAGCCACATCCCCAGTCCTTTTTATTTTTTATTTTAAGACAGGGTCTCACTAAGTTGCTTAGGGCCTCACTGAGTTGCTGAGGCAACTTGTGATCCTCTTGTCTCAGCCTCTGGAGCTGCTGGGATTACAGGTGTGCACCACCACACCTGGCTTGGAACCCATTGTTTAAAGGTTCCACCACCTCCTAACATTGTCATACTAAGAATCAAAATTCTAATGCATGAACCCTTGGGGGACACACCAAACCATATCCAAACCATAGCAGAATTTTCTAAAAGCCCTTTTTTAAAAATATTATGAGAAATTATTTTCATGTGCTGAGTCTTGGAATACGGGATGTTACTGGACACCTGTAGGTGAATTTTGTTTATCGCCAGTGACCTGGCTTGTTTGGGGCATGTTAAACAAACTTACCTGTAACTGGTGAGCTTTCTTTTTCTTTTCTTTTTTAAATTTTCTTGTTAGTTGTACATGGACACAATGCCTTTATTTTGTTTATTTATTTATATGTGGGTGCTGAGGATCGAACCCAGTGCCTCATGTGTGCTTGGCAAGCACTCTACCACTGAGCCACAACCCCAGCCCACTGGTGAGCTTTCAAACTGAAGTCATCTCTCCATGGCTAGCCCCATAGGTAACAACTTCTCCCCATCCCCTTTTATAAACTGACAAAACCTGATAAATAAGGAATAGCAAATAAGTTTGGACTTGCTGAACTTGTGATTGAAATACAGCAACATGTTCTGTTTGGAAAGTTTGTTTTTATTCAAGGTAATGCATGTTCTAATAAATCAAATAAGAACATTTCTTATTGTAATGACAGCTAGGCAGGATCCGTGAAAGATGAGGAGTCACATGCTTTTAGCTATGAAGTGAGCAACTGTTGTCATAAACTCACTCTCTTGTGACCTAGTGGCACACGGTAATTGGTAGTGTTCATAAGGGAGGGCTGTGTGCACTTACTGTCAGGCCTGGAGCAGCTGGCAAGGTGCCATGCCACAGGAAGAACAGAGCAGGGCACCCTGAGCACATGTTGGTAGGTTTGGAGACAGATCAAACACTTGCTGGCCATATGGCCTTAAGTAAATAACTATGAACTGTCTTTTCACATCTCTTGCACCCACACCTTTTTTTTTTTTTTTTTTTTTTTTTTTTTTTGGTACTGAGGGTTTAACCCAGGGGTGCTTTACCGCTGAGCTACATCCCCAGCTCTTTTTATTTTTTGATACAAGGTCTCACCAACTTGCCTGGCTAAATTGCTGAGGCTGGCCTTGAACTTGCAATCCTTCTACCTCTGCCTTGGAGTCTCTGGGATTACAGGTGTGTGCCACAGGTGTGTGCCTGGCTCTCTTGCCCATTTTCCTACATAGTCTTAGTTTTTCCTTTTTCATAACAAAACAAAACAAAAAACAAAAAAATCGCTAATCCTTTGTAACAGATGTTCCAGGTCATCAGCTCATTTTTCCAGCTTATCATATATCATAGACTCTGCTCTAGTGTTTTTTGTCATAATAATTATACAGGGAGCCAAGTTGATCAAATATTTTCCTTTAATGTGTCTAGAGTTTGAGTCAAAGGTTATATAGGAATTTACTTGTTCTCTTCTGATGTTTAGATAGATTTGTTACAAGAGTGCTAGGCTAGAGGCCTAACTCAGGATCCAAAAAATCAGGTCCAGCTTTCACCTCAAAAAACAAACAGAAGCCGACGCAGTGGCGCATGCCTGTAATCCCAGCACTTTGGGAGGCTGAGACAGAATTGCAAGTTCAAAGCCAGCCTCAGCAACAGTGAGGCACTAAGCAACTCAGTGAGACTCTGTCTCTAAATAAAATACAAAATAGGGCTGGAGATGTGGCTCAGTGGTCAAGTACCCCTGAGTTCAATTCCCTGGTACCAAAAAACAAAAACAAAAACAAAACCCAGAAAAGGTAATGGTAAAAAGCATGAAAGGAATTTTAATCAGTGTAGCTGGAAAGACAAGGGGCCTATATTCTTAGTCCTCTCTTTGAGGAGCTGACAATGACTTCCAGGTTTTATTGAAAGGGGAATGAGGGCCAGGGTTGGGGATTTGCATATCTAGAGGTTTCGCACAGCTGCTAAAGCAGGTGAGCTTGATCAGGTAATGGTGTGTCCTCCATTATCTCAGGATTGGTTAAGTGGGGCCTTGTCTGAGATAGAAGTTGCTGTTACCTGAAGGGGAGGGAGTAGCTTCAAGTTGTCACAAGATAGTTAATGATCAGACTTTGTTCCTGATAACCCAGATGACTCAGAGCAAAGGCAACAGATGCAAAATGGAGGCAGAGATGCCAAGTGTTGAAGTGGGTTTTTTTGTTTTTTTGTTTTTTGGTACCCGGGATTGAACTCAAGGGTACTCGACCACTGAACCACACCCCCAGCCCTATTTTGTGTTTTATTTAGAGACAGGGTCTCATTGAGTTGCTTAGCAACTCGCCGTTGCTGAGATTGGCTTTGAACTCGCAATTCTCCTGTCTCAGTCTTCCAAAGTGCTGGGATTACAGGCGTGCACCACCACTCCTGGTAGTGTGTCCTTTCTTGATACTTAATCCCGCCATAGATAGTTAGCCATCTTTAAAATGGTGTTAACTTTTAAACTTGTAGGGATTTGTAAGCATTATATAATTAATACATACGAACTTTCTAGTGCCTCACACACAGTGCTTAGAAAATATTATTACTCCTAGAATTATTACTCTTATAATTGAAGGAATGTGACTTCAGTCTCCCAAACTTAACTCCTTCCTTTGCTCTGCATATTTAGCTAGTTGTCACATTGTATCAAGTTTTTGTTATACTTTGGATCTGGACAGTACTCTCAAAGCTCATATGTTAAGACTTGGTCCCCAGTGCAGCAATATCAGAAGTGGGTCTTTGGGGAAATGATTGGATCGTGAATGAGGGTTCTGACTTTCTCAGTGGACTAATATTTGATGAATTAATAATTTGAATGGACTACTGGAAGTGGTGGAAAGTGTAGGCAGGTGGGGTATCATTGCAGGAACTAGGTCACTTGGGACTATATCTTGTCCCTGGCCCCTTCACCTCCCCCACCTCACCCGCCCTTGGCTGCCATGAGGTAAGTTTTCCTCTCCCATGCCCTTCTACCAGGATGTTTTAGCTTATCACAAGCCCAGAGAAATGGAGCCAGTCAGCCGTGGACTGAAACCTCTGAAACTATGAGCCAGAATAAGCCTCTCCTTCCTCCTTTTGTTCATGTTTTTGTCACAGCAAAAAAGATGACTAACATACAGACTCAAGGTGGATGGAAGATGGCAGATCCTCTCAGAAGGGCATGTGTTTTCTTTTGGCCTCTGCATGTGTTTTTCTCAACACATGACCCCAATTTCTGTTTCTGAAGATGTAGTCAATATGTGGGCATTTGCAGCTTTAGAAATGATTCTGACAAAAATCAAACTAAATACTGGCAGTGCCATCTGTGGATTCTCTGCAGGAAAAAAAATCCCACATTGAACAGAAAGTTTGTAAATGAAGCTCCACAGCATAGTCTAACTTTTACAAAACCTAAAGAATGTGTGATCAATTTTAATAGCAATTGTGGGAGATATTGTTGGTGACTGACAAGGAGTTGTGAAAGAAAAGACTCAGATTTAAAACAGCTCTTTCCAAAAGATAGTAATGAAAAGTTGACAAGAAAACTCCTATCTTTAATTTAAGATTAAACATCTCCTATGAAAGTGGAACTAGCTGGGGCGCAGTGGTAATACAGAACTTTGGGAGGCTGAGACAGGAAAATCACGAGTTCAAAGCCAGCCTCAGCAACGGCGAGGAGCCCCTGACCCTGTAAGCAATTCAGTGAGACCCTGTTTCTACATAAAACACAAAATAGGGCTTGGGGATGTGGCTCAGTGGTGGAGTACCCCTGAGTTCAATCCCTGGTACCGGGGAAAAAAAAGAAAGAAAAAAGAAAAAGAAAGAAAAGAAAAAAAAAGCGGAACTAATCAAAAGACGCCTAAGGAGAGCCTCAGATGCCCTAACAATAAAGAGAATCCAGAATATAAAACAAATTGCTCTGAAAGACAAGGATTCAGGAAGGCCCTTTCACATTCAGGCTGCACAGAAATGTATAATTTGGCATCTGGTTCATCCATTCATTTTTCATTAGCATGGTTTGTCTGAGCTTGTAAAGCTTGACCATGCTCTTGGAACATCCTCTCTTCCTTCTCCAAAGGTAACAATCACATGTCCACCTTGTAATAGTGGTCCCTTTACCTTCTGAATATAGCCCTCATTGCTCTAAGGTTTACTTTTTTTAAAAAAATGTTTTTTCTTTCTTTTCCCCTCTCCCTCTCCCTAACAAGATTAGAGACAGTGTTATCTTTTCTTCCACTAGTTAATTGCCCTTGAACACACCTACTACAGGAAGGAGATGCCTGCTGAGGATCTGGGAAGTGAATAGAGTATCTCCCAAATTAACAAGTGAGTCCTAACACACCATAGGGCGCCCTGGCACTTCCTTACTGGAATGCAACCTTTGAAGAGTTAAATTCTTTATTTTTTTATTTTTTACTTTTTGGTACTGGAGATTGAACTCAGGAGCACTCGACCACTGAGCCACATCCCCAGCCCTATGTTGTGTTTTATGTAGAGACAGGGTCTGAGTTACTTAGCGCCTCGCTGTTGCTGAGGCTGGCTTTGAACTTGTATTCTCTTGTCTCAGCCTCCCTAAGTGCTGGGATTACAGACCGAAGAGTTCCTTTAAAACTCCCCTGTCCCTCCTGATCGAGAGAGTCACAGATTTGGGACAGAAGTCCCTGTGTTTCTCTTTTGCTAGCAAAGCAATACATCTTCTTTTTCCTTTTTCTCAAAACCATGTCCTCATTATTAAATTGGCATTGATTGACATTGAGGACAGGGACTGAGCTTTCAGTTACAACCTCAGTTTAAGGGAGAAAGTCCTATGGGTCTCGGATTTTAGTGGGACAGGTAGGTGCCATCAGGCCTGGGTTTCCATCCTACTTTTACTGTGGCAGGTCATGTACACCCTTAAGCATTCTTGCACTTGGTCCAAGCGTTCCGTGTGGGGTTTATGCGACCCCCTCTCAGGCAACTGTGAGTGACAATCGCTCGCTAGCGGCTGACAGACCTTGTCCCGCGAGAGTGGCCCGACTCTGCTGGAAGGCATTCGAGGCGGTGCCGAGTAGCGCTGGCCTTACGCCCCTCCCAGAGGCAGGCACCTCGCGGGTAAAGGCTGAACAACCCAGATTCACCAAGCGTCCGGTATTCGC
Organism: Xerus rutilus; assembly: GCA_028644305.1. Lineage (NCBI taxonomy): Eukaryota > Metazoa > Chordata > Mammalia > Rodentia > Sciuridae > Xerus > Xerus rutilus. The sequence continues at coordinate 37,258,653 of CM053414.1, forward strand.
CCTAAAGCCCAGAAGGTCGCCAGAGTGGTGCAAGGCCCCAAGCCTGTGCAGGAGCTCCAGCCCGCGCCAGAACCCGCGTTGCCAACCCTCGCTCCGACGCCCACCATGAGCAGCCCCTTGCGGCAGGGCCCAAGCGTCTGGCGGCGGGCGGCCTCCATAGTGCTGGCTGCGGGCTGGACGCGCCCGGGCGCCGCCGCCCAGTCACTGTCCCCGCCGCCCTCCGAAGGCTTCCGGCTACTGCTGCTGCAGCGCTCCCCGAACCAAGGCTTTATGCCCGGTGCGCACGTCTTCCCCGGCGGCGTGCTGGACGCGGCAGATCGCTCTGCGGACTGGCTGCACCTCTTCGCCGCGTACCAAGGGCAGCCGCGCTTGGGCCTGGGCCCAGCGCCGCCCCGGCGAGCCTCTTTCCCGGTGCTGCCCGACACCACCGAAGGACACGCCGGGGCGCTGCCATATGACGTCGCCATGCGCATCTGCGCCATCCGCGAGGCCTTCGAGGAGGCGGGCGTGCTACTGCTGCGGCCCAGGTGCTCCCGGCCCGGCTCGGAGCCCCGCGGGCCGCCTGCGGAGCCCGGCCGCGCCCTCGCCCCGCCGCAGGGCCTGGATGCCTGGCGCGCTCGCGTCCGCAGCGACCCGCGCCACTTCCTGAGCCTGTGCGCGCACCTGGACTGCACTCCCGACATCTGGGCGCTGCACGACTGGAGCGCCTGGCTCACGCCGTTCGTGAGCGGTGGCAGTCGCCGCTTCGACACGACATTCTTCCTGTGCTGCCTCCGCGAGCCGCCGCCGGTCTATCCCGACCTGGCGGAGGTGGTGGGCTGCCAGGTAGGGCATCCATAGGAACCAGATGGTAAAGCATTCCTGGCTTCAATCCCAAGAACCAGTAAATGAACAGACAAATACAGGAGAATGTATGTAGGTTATATGCAAATACTACACCATTTTATAAAAAGGACTTGAGCATCTGCAGATTTTGGAATCTGGGGGGGAAGAGGCCTGGAACCAAGCCCCCGACAGGTACCAAGAGAACTGTACTTCTGTTTCTCCCCTCCTTTCCTTTATGCAGTTATACTTTTGTTTCTATTAACTATACATTTTGTTTTAGACAGTAGACAGTCTTTTTTTTTTTTTTTTTTCCTCTCCCAGTACTAGGGATTGAACCAGGAGCCTTGTGCATGTTAGGCAAGTACTCTACCAATGAACTATAGTCCCAAACCTTTTTATTTTATTTTGAGAAAGGGTCTTACTAAGTTTCCCAGGCTGGCCTTGAACTTTGAATCCTCCTGTCGCAGCCTCCTGAGTTTCTGGGATTATAGGTGTGTGCCACTGTGTCAGTTTTAGACAATCTTTTAAAGACTGTGAAAATAAGGGGGAAAATGTCTTTTATGTTTACCATTTTTACTGCTCTTCACTTCTTTATGTTGCTCAAAAGCTACACCAGGCATCTCTTTGGTTTTTGTTGTTTTTGGTACCAGGGATTGAACTCAGGGGTACTCTACTACCGAGCCACATCCCCAGTCTTATTTTGTGTTTTATTTAGACACAGGGTCTCACTGAGTTGCTTAGTGCCTGGCAGTTGCTGAGGTGGCTTTGAATTTGCAGTTCTCCTGTCTCAGCCTCCCAAAGTGCTGGGATTACAGGCCTGCGCCACCGCAGCCGGCTCCTAGCATCGCTTTGCCCAAAGAACTTCCTATAAATCCCAGCGATTCAGGAGGCTGAGGCAGGAGGATCGCTAGTTCAAAGTCAGCCTTAGCAATTTAGCAAGACCCTAAGCAACTCAGCGATACCCTGTCTCTACTAAAATATATAAAAGGGCTGGGGATGTGGCTCGGTGGTTAAGCACCCCTGGGTTCAATCCCTGGTACCAAAAAAAAAAACCAAACAGAACTTCCTATAAAGAATTTGCTATAATATTTCTTAATGTTCAGATTTTCTGACAATCCTCTAAATTTTGTTGGTCAGAAAGACTTTATTTTACTCTTATTTTTGAAGGATACTTTGTAGGTTGACAGTTTTTTGATTTTGTTTTTCCCTTTCAGTACTTAGAGATGGTGCTTAATTATGTTCTGGCTGACATACATTTTTTATGAGCAGTCTGCTATTACTGTTAATCTCCCCCCACACACACACATTTAGCGTGTTTTTGGTGTATGTGGCTACTTTGAATACTTTCTCTTAGTCGTTGGTATTCAGCAGTTTTATTCTCATGTGCATTGCTTTCCCCTTGCTCCTTTTCTTTCTTTCTTCCTCCTTTCCTTTCCTTCCTTTCCCTTTCTTTTCCTTTCCTTTTTGTGTGTGGGATTGGACAGAGAACCTTACCAGTGCCAGGCAAGCTCTCTCTACCCCTGAATTACCTGGCCCCCAGTCCCTATCTTTTCTTTTTCTTTCTTTTTTTGGTACTGGAGATTGAACTCAGGGGCACTCGACCACTGAGCCACATCCCCAGCCCTATGTTGTGTTTTATGTAGAGACAGGGTCTCACTGAGTTGCTTTGTACCTTGCGGTTGCTGAGGCTGGCTTTGAACTCATGATTCTCCTGTCTCAGCCTCCCAAAGTGCTGGGATGACAGGCTTGTGCCACCGCACCCGACTCCTATCTTTTCTTTCTTTTTTTTTTTAAATATTTTGTTTTGTTGTAGATGAACACAATACCTTTATTTATTTTATGTGGTGCTGAGGATCGAACCCAGTGCCTCACGTATGCGAGGCAAGTGCTCAACCGCTGAGCCATAGCCTCAGCCCCTCCTATCTTTTCTTACTTGTTCATTTCTTCAAATGTTTTACACCTCTCGCTATTTTGTGACTTCAATTACACATCTTAGACTACTTGATGATGTTCCATTTGTCACTGATGCCTCATTTGCTTTTTTTTTTAGTTGTAGATGGACACAATACCTTACTTTTAAGTTGTTGATGGACCTTTATTTACTCATTTATTTATATATGGTGCTGAGGATTGAACCAGTGCCTCACACGTGCAAGGCAAGCGCTCTACCACTAAGCCACAATCCCAGCCCATTTTATTTACTTATTTTAACGTGGTGCTGAGGATTGAACCCAGTGCCCCACATGTGCTAGGCAAATGCTCTACCACTGAGCCACAACCCTAGCCCTCATTTGCTTTTTTCAATTTTTTTCTTCTCTCTGTATTTTAATAAATTCCATTGCTATGTTTTTAAATTTACTCTTTTCTTGTGAAGTATATAATCTGCTGTAAACACCATCCAAGTGGATTTTTATTTTATTTTATTTTATTTTTAAATATTTATTTATTTTTTTAGTTGTAGGTGGACAGAATATCTTTATTTTTTTATTTTTTATGTGGTGCTGAGGATCGAACGCAGTACCTCACGCATGCTAGGCGAGCACGCTACCAATGCGCCATAACCCCAGCCCCTGGATTTTTATTTTAAATATTATTCACCTCTAGAAGCTCCAGTTAATTCTTTTAAAATATTTTCTATTTCTCTCATCATGTGAATATTTTCATTTATATCTTTGAACCAGTGAAACATACTTATAATGGTGGGTTAATAATCTTTTCTGTCTGGATCTCCGTGATTCTGAGGCTGATACAAGAGGATTGCAAGTACAAGGCCAGCCTAAGCAACTTAGTGAGATCTTGTCTCAAAATAAAAAATGAAAAGGATGGGGGATATAGCTTAGTGGTAAAGCATCCTTGGATTCAATCTCTAGTATAGACAAAAAACAAACTTCTCTGCTAACTCCATGTTATTTGCTATTTCTTAGTCTTTTATATTGATTGATTTTCTTCTAGTTATGGATCACATTTCCTGCTTTGTCATGTCTTACAATTTTTTATTGGATGTTGGATATTGTGATTTTATGTTGTTGAGTACTGGATTTTGCCAGATTCCTTCAAATAGTGTTGGACTTTTCCTGGCAACAGTTACAACATATTAACTTAATCCTTTTGAGGTGTGTTTTAAAAGGTTTTAGGGTGGATCTACAGTACCCTTTATTTTAGGGGTAATTTAGCTTCACTTTTATTGTGTGATGGGTAGGGAGTTTATTTGAATGCTCCTTATATTGAATGGTTGAAGGAAATTTGAAAAATTCTTGGCCCTAAGTGAGCTCTGAGAGTTTCATCTTAAGCCTCCAGGTAACTGTTCCTTCCTCCAGTATCATATTTTCCAGTCTCATATGGTTTCACCTTATGCATGGCCAGATGCATGTTTAGCAAAGATTCACAAGTGCTCTGTACAGATTTTCTATTCTGTGTAGATCCTTCCACTTAGGTCCACTGTTTTCCAAATGCTAGCCTCTGAGAGCTTCTCAAATTCTGATCTGTCTTCTCAAGTCAGTAAGAATCCTAGACTCTGATTAGGTTCTCTTTGTCCTGCAGTCAAGGAATTATTTTTAGGCAGAAACCCCAGATCATAGTACAGTTCACCTCATGTTTTTCTTTTCTGAAAAATTATAGTATTGCATTTTTCAGTATCTGGAAATAGTTGTTTCATAGATTTTATCCAGTTCTCTATTATTTACTTGGCGGGAGGAGTATACTTCAAACTCTTGTGGGTGGAAGAGCCGGTTCCAATAAACAGTCTTTTTGAGATGGGCCTCACTGTGTTGACCAGTCTGGTCTTGAACTTGTGGAGTCAGTTATTCTCCCACCTCAGTTTCCTGGGTGCAGGTGTTATACATGTATACCACCAAACCTAATAATTCTTAATCTGGCTTAGATCAATGGTTCCCAAATGGGAGTGGTTTGCCCTCCCCACCCTGGGATACACTTGGCAATGTCTGGAGACATTTTTTGGTTGTCACAGTTGGGGGATTGTTACGGGCACTTAATGGGTAGAGCCCAAGGATGCTGCTGAATATCTCTGCTTCAATGCATAGACAGTACCCCTCAGCAAAGAATTTTCTGGTCTGGTGTCATTCATACTGAGGTTCAAAAATCTAGTAGAAACAATGGAATTTGGAGCCAGATACCCCAGAATTTGAAGCCCAGATTTTCTAGTTAGAGGAGCTACCTGAATGTCCTCATCTGTAAAATGAGACTTTGTAGCATTATCCTAAGGACTAGAAATATTTTATATAAAGCATTTTGAGGAGAGCTTCATGGTAACAAGTAAGCAATACAGGATAACTTATCATAAATGGTGGTTTGGAATAATCTGAACAGGTTGGATTAAGTGGGAGATGACTATCATCTTGCCTGTTATTGAACTCACAGGACCGAGAAAGCAGAATGCCCTGGAAATAACTTAATGATTGGGTAACTTGGACACCCAGAGCTTTGATTTTCAAAATGCAGCCTTGGCCACCTTCAGAATGATTTGATTGCTTGGCTCTCTACCAGGGTCAAAAGGATATAAAGGATTTAACAGGCCTCTCATTGGATAGTTAAGCACATATAGGTTCATAGACCTTTGATCCGTAGTCACTGATGGCAGAAGTCAGTTTTAACTGAGTTTGGGTGGAGGGTGCAGTTAGAAAAACTCAGTCCTGGTGTATGAGAACTGGCCAGGAGGAAGGTGCCAAAAGACCAAAGACAAAGGCAGACAGATCCAGCATTGCACAAAGTTGGAATTTATTAGGAAGTTCTGCAAGCCTTGGGCTGCAGCAGGACAAGAGGTCTCCTTGCATTCCAAGGCAGGAGGCAGGAGTTTACATGTTAACGTGACAAGAGTGGGCTGTGGCTCAAGTGGAATGGACCTGGGCTTTCTCAAAAACTATTACTGTGTCATATGTCAGTTAAGAAATAGTCCAGGTGTTGCCAGGTACAGTGATGCATGCCTGTAATCCCAGCTGCTTGGGATGCCGAGGCAGGAAGATCACAAATTACCCAGGCCTGCCTAGGAAGCCCTAGTCTCAAAATAAATAAGGGCTGGGATGTGGCTCAGTGGTAGAACACTCCTGGGTTCAATCCCTAGTGCCATAGAAAGAGAAAAAAATAGAGAGGGGGAGAGGGAAAAGGAGAGAGGAAGGAAGGGAGGGAGAAAAAAAGCAGGACTGGGAGGATTGGTTTGGGTATCAGTGGCTAGGGCAAAGTGCTGGGCTGACAACTCTTTTCTGTCCTGTAGGGTTTTGAAGAGGCAAAAATGGCCATTACAACCAAGATGGCAATGGGTTCTTCTTAGTGTAAGCAGATAGTAAATCAGCTAAAGAAAGGCCTTTGGGGTTTTTTCCATACTCCATACTCCAGCTCTTTTTATCTCAGGGTCTGTGAAGGAAAGCTGTGGAAGGAGAGCAGTTTGCATCAGTTTGTACCACTTGAATTTAGTGGGCAGACCCTGTCTGGCTGAAACCCTACAGTTATTACAGTCCTTGGACTGTAGGCTGAGGCATCCTTCTTGACCTTCCTGAAAGCTCCTATTGTTCCTGATTCTTCACCACCATTGTAATGTGTGTCACACAGCATGATGCCTTTTGGTGGCTAAAGGCCCCATAGTGTCTAAAAGTGCTTTGTCCATCATTTCCTCAGGGACTAGCCAAGGTACCCATTTATGGGAGGAATGAACAGGCACTAAATTCTCAATCCACTGTCATGAGTTTGCCCTTCAGTCTTCCTTTGGGAGTGAACAGAACCACTATAACCCCTCCGCATCTTCTGCCTTTTATGCTGAAGATAAAACTCAATTCTTAGTGATCCATCCTGGTTCACTGACCCTGGCTGTGGTCAGTGTTCCAGTAATCAACCTCTTAAGAGGATCAACACAGCTTTCTTCCTTTTTTTTTAATAGAACAGGTCTTGCTATGTTGCCCAGACTGGTCTTAAACCCCTCTAATCAAGCCATCCTCATGCCCCAGTCTCTCATTTAGCTGGGACTACTTTTGTATGCCACTGCAACAAACGTCCACATGTTTTCTTTGTCTCAGAGGGATCTAGCAAGGCACTTTAATGAATTAATTTTGTATCTTCAAGTACATCCTGTGCACTAACCTAACAATCTCAAATCTTGTTGATGGAAGCTCTATCTTATCGCAGGGTGGCTAGCACCTTGCCAGGGAACTCTTGCCTGCTTAGAAAGATAAGCCTCCTAAGAATTTAAAGTCAGAAATATTGAAGAAAAAAAGAGAATTAGTTTTAAAGCAAGCTTGGAGCACCTGATGGGCCCAGCCTATACAGGAGCTGGAGCTGGACAATTAGAAAATGGCTCCTGTGGTTTATTTAAGGGGGCACATCAAAGGCAGGAATAAGGTTTCAGGGGTGGAGTCCTGCTTTGTGGTGTCTTGCATTTTGCCGGTTGATTGGTATTTTGGCAGGTCACACCCATCTCAGAGAGGCTGTGTGGCTGTAGCAGGTCACCCCGTCTCTGGTGCTGTGTGGGACCTTTTTGAGCAGAACTGAGGGGGAGTTCACTTTGCATTGGGCAGTCTTAATAGCAGGAGTGCCACTATAAGTCCCCAAATACCAGATCTACCCCTACACTGGCTGCAGTGCTGAAAAGGTCCTTATACATAGCCCATGGATAGCTCTCAACACTACCTTTATCTTCCACAGTGGTCATCTCCATCAGAGGCAACCAGAAGTTTCATATCAAAAGAAATTTGGCTGGCACCTCCACAGTTCTACGAAATACGAAGACTTGAAAATTTTGCCTCTCTGTCTGACTTGCACAAATTTTGTTTGGATCATGCCTTAGAAGGGATTGAACGGTGGCTACCGATTACGTTTTTAACTGCTGATGGGAGGCTACAGCTTTTACCTGGTAAGTCAGTGAAGCAGCAACACTTTTGTCAGTAGGCACATTCAGTCTGGCAACATTACCCAGCACAGAGACACGAATTACATTTAAGTTGTTTAGCCTACAAGATATTAATTAAATAGGGCCAAAATCTGTAAAACACCCATAGTTATTTATTATAACCAGAAATTCTGAATGACATCATGTACACATTTATATATGTACATTTTTGGGGGGAGGGTACTGGGGATTGAACTCAGGGGCACTCCACCACTGAGCCACATCCCCAGCCCTTTTTATAATTTATTTAGAGACAGGGTCTCACTGAGTTAGTTGCCTTAGCACCTTGCTTTTGCTGAGGCTGGCTTTGAACTTGCAATCCTCCTGCCTCAGCGTCCCAAGCTGCTGGGATTACAGGAATGTGCCACCGCACCTGGCTTATAAATACACTTTGTAGACATTGACAAAGTCCTTCTTCATGTATTATCTCACTTTGTACCCAGTGCCTTACACACGCCAGGCAAGTACTGTACCGCTGAGCCACAACCCCAACCCCTACAGTTTAATTTTGAATTATGAGAATTTATAAGCTGCCAACTTGAGTTATGGTCTTTTAACCATACAGTATGCCATGAGTATAAAATTGAGGTAGGAAATTTATTGATGGTCAATTGTAGTTGGGCAAACACAGAGTTTTGTGGCAGAGATTTTGTGACCTATTATATTTCATATCTGCCTGCTCAGCTCCTGAGAATATTGATAAGATTTGTTACTCAACCTATAGGGGGACAGTTTGGCAGTTTTGATGTAAATAATAACTTCTTTAAGTTAATCTTATCAGAATAGCCCATATAGAAACACCAAAAATATGACTGTCAAGGTCAATATCAATGTCAATATTTAATACACTAAAGAGAATCATGAACTAATATAAAAGTTACAGGTCACAATGAAAAACATTCTAGTCACAAATTTTTATGTGCTCAAAGAAAATTCTTGTGTAGAGGATAAGGAAAGGGTGAAAATATTAAAAATTTGAGAAAAAAATTAAGATAAACTCAGAAAATTAGGGTTATATAATAACTCAGTTCCAAATGCATTAAATAGATAACAATAAATACCAATTTATGTCATTAATACACTAGAATGATTTATGATACTTCATGAAGTTAAATTTTTATTATTTTTCAGGAGATGAGCTGTACTTAGAAGATTCAGACTTTTTAGAAAAGTTTTTGTCTACTGAAAAAACAACTGAAGAAATCATGAAAGATGGCAAGAAATTTCACCGAATAGTGATACACAGTGGCCATCATTATGATGTCCATGTGACTATTCAGTCAAAGTGTAAACATGTTTATCCTAAGAACTATGTAATAAGTAAGAGCCACTTGTAGGGAGCTGCTTCTTTGTAAACTAACCTGTTTCAATCATGGGAATGATTAATGAGGGTTGACTAAACTTGTTTGAAAATTACAAAACTCAGTGGCTGTGCAAGTTATCAGAGAGTATTTCTTCTTTGAATTATGTTGTGGAGTTCTCTTGCTTATTCTTTTAACCATACAGTATGCAGTGAGTATAAAATTGATAAGGTATTAATGATGTTAACAAAATGAGAAAAAAAAAATGTCACAAGGGGCCCTACTTCTATAGCTCAAAAGTTTAAATAAGAGTTCTCTTGCCATTGTTACAACTGTGCCACATATCAGTATTTTTCCTGATGTGCTTTGGAAGTTGAACCATGAATTTCTTAGACTGTCTGCCGGAATTAATTTAAGAGTGTCTGATTGGATGGCAAACGCTAGATTGAGACACCTTTCAAGTGATAATGCCATTGTTTTCTTGCTATTGTCTTTAGCTTAATTACTAAGATCCAATTCTGTTTAAAACTAAGTGGCATTAGTAATTATGTTTTCCAAATTGGAAATCTATTTTAACTGATATTTTAAAGAAATATGTAGCCATACAAAACTATCAACTTTTATGTTATTAAGTGCTAGTTAATGAATACAAATATGGTTAATATGGATAATTTTTCACCTACTTTAAAGAAGAATAAATTTTTTGCTGATTAAAGGTGGGAAATAATAGTTAAGACACCAATTCTTTTTCATTATCTTTGACTATATTATGCATAACACAATGGATTTATTTCATGAAATTTCTTACTTTTTCTATCAAAAAATAAAGGCAATGATAAATAAAGGTTATGTGTATTGTTTAATCCCGATTAGAGGAGTATCTCTAGAGCAGTGGTTCTCTACCTGGGCACTTTTGCCCTGGGACAACTGACTATGTCTAGACATTTTTCTGGTTGTTACAACTGAGGAGGGATGCTACCACCATCTAGTGGCCAGGGATGCAGTTAAATAACCTGCCTGCAACAGAGTTGTCTGGCCAAGGGTGAGAAACACTGATCTAAAGTCAATGTTACTTATTTCAGTCAATGGTCCTGATAGGTGAATTGTGAGAACCACAGACACAGTTATTCCATCTGGCTTCTCAGTCTACTAAAACCTTCCTTAATGACCTTTAGCCTTGGACACAGTCTTTCATTTTCACAGAATACTAGAATGTTACAGGGAAGGAATCAAAGGAACCTGTTTATACCATGATTTTGTCAAGTGAGAAAACAGATTCATGCAGCTAGTTCTTGCCATAGCCAGGAGAAGAAGTTTGCCCCTTAATCCCCCTACCCTTTTCACTGGAGTTACTATGGCTCAGTGGATGATTTTTCAGATGTCATGAGAAAATAATGTGACTGTTTTATTTTTCATAGAAAAGATAAAATTTAACTCAATTGTTAATCTGAATGAAACTTGTCCCTTAAGAATTCTTTCTGGGCCAGGCACAGTGGCACATTCATGTAATCCCAGTGACTTGGGAAGCTGAGGCAGGAGAAATCACAAGCCAGCCTGGACAGCTTGGTGAGACCCTGTCTCAAAAAGTATAAAGGAATTCAGTGGTAGAGCACTTGGATAGCATGTGTGAGATCCTGGATTCAATCTCTAGCATGTGGGGGAGGGGAAACACAAAAAGATTTCCTTTTCTTCAACTGGTCGCATGACTTCTATCTGCAGTGACACACTGCCCCAGCAGCCCAAAATAAAGCAGCTGAAAAATTATGTTTTAGAGCCTAGGTTGTGTTTGTGGCATTCATCATGTGGACTCTTACCTGATGGCTACCTGTGCCTGTGGTACAGAAGCAGAAAGTTGATTACTTATCCTTACTCCTTCTCCTCCTCATCACTACTCCATGGTAACCTGTCTAGGGCATAGCCAGGAAAACTTGTCTTCTATGATACCACACATCTCTTGAAAATGGACTTATAAACTAAAAAATAAATGTCTAGTTGACATGTACTTTTGTTAATGCCTCTTTCCCCCCTGATTCTTTTGGGTGATCTCTATAAGCATCCAAAACTAGGCTGGCATGGATACTTCAGGCTAATATATATTGTTCACACTGTTCTTTATTAATAAAAAGCAACCCAAATACTCTACGATATGGGAGACATTGTATAATATGACAGATTGAAGACTTAGGTATAAGGGGATCCCTCTCTCTCATGGGTAATCTGTAGCCTATTTGAGCCTATAAAGTTATTTTCCTCTGTCCTCAAACCTCTTATTTTTTTTTCCAACCTCTCTGTAATGTTGGACAGTTTTTCCTCCTACTCACCCAGCCTCTACTATTTTGGTAGTTTCTTCTCCTCTAATCAATCTTCTGATGTTAGAATGTAACAGAGGTCCCTTTCAAGTAACATGTCCATTTCATATAAACCTTGCTGCTTGACCACTGTTTGGCTTACTTCAAAACTGACATGTTTCTTTTTTTAACTCCTTTCTCCAGCCCTCTAACTGTGGGGGAAGCAGGATTAACATTCTTCCCATCCCAGGCTGGGTTTATCTTGTCCTTTGGCTCACTGACAACAGGAGTGAAGGAATCCAGACTTCGGGGCTGGCAGCTGAAGATCTAAGAAATGGCCATCTCTAAAGGCCACCATCTGGATACAAATTATGTCTCCTGATAGGCACATTTGGGGTTTAGCCCTATTTCCCTTTTAAAAGCCTTCTGTTCCTTATGGCTGTTAGAATCACAGCCTCTGAGACCTTAGTCCACTGCTTTTCTCATTTGCTAACAAATCATTAAAATTTTTTTTCCTTTTTTCTCAAAAACTTGTCCTCATTACTGAACCAGCACTGAAGACAAGGACCAAGATTTTGGTCCTGGTTCTCAGACACCTTTCTTTCCCTGGCTGAGGTCAGCAATTTCCAGGTGGAAGTCCCCTATCCTTCACTTTTCCTTTTCTTTCTCACTGACTGGAAATTGTGACAATTGGAGTAGCTGTCGTAGACCCAGGAATGGAAGCTGGTGTTAAGGCACAGCTGCCTGCCAGCTCTCGATTATTCACCTCTTGCTTATTACATGAAGAATAATATACTTCTATTTAATTAACTCTTTGTTAATTATCCTTGGCTGTTAAAAATTTCGGGTTTTTTTCTAACAGTTTTTCTTTCTCAAGCAGTTTCCGCAGTCTTCCTTGTACAAAGAGCTACCAGTTATTCTAAAAATCTAACGTCATTCTTGATTCTTCTCTTTTCTTCATTGCCCTATCCAGGGGACCTAGCAAGCCCTGTTGATTCTATTACCCACACTTATCTGGAGTCTTCTGACCTGTGTACTGCTGTCCCATTTATGGAAACCATCTTTTCCTCTTACCTAGCAGTTATCACTACCTCAGGCCTAAGCTCCATTCTCCTTCTTCCTTCACAATGCATTTACCCATTGAGCAGTAAAAGTGATCTTGAAATGGGAACTTCTTTCCAGTCACTGCCCTCAATGGCTTTTCTTCACAATGAAAATGTAAACCATGGCCTAGGAGGCCCTGCCTTCCTCTCTTTGATCTCCTCATATGCCCCTTTCTATGTGTACTCCCCTCACAAAGGCCTTATGTTGCTCCTCTACTCAAAGCTCTTTCCTGTCACAGGACATTTTGCACTGCTGCCTTGAAACCTGGATGGCCAAACTACTTTTGCCCGTGGGTCTGTTTGTTTTCACAGCATAAGGAAAATATATGAAAGACAGGATGACATCCAATGTATGGATTATTGGCAGAACTAATACTCCAAAACAAATGAAAGAGAATGAAGTTGTGTTTTTTTTTGGTACTGGGGATTGAACTCAGGGGTACTCAACCACTGAGCCACATGCCCAGTCCTATTTTGTATTTTATTTAGAGACAGGGTCTCACTGGGTTGTTTAGTGTCTCACCATTGCTCAGGCTGGCTTCGAACTCACGATCCTCCTGTCTCAGCCTCTGGAGCCACTGGGATTACAGGTGTGCACCCAGCTTAAGTTTTCTTGAGATGAAGAAAAATGTTGAGATCCGGTCGCAGTGGTGCAAGCCTGTAATCCCAGAACTTAGGGAGGCTGAGACAGGAGAATTGCGAGTTCAAAGCCAGCCTCAGCAATGGCGAAGCACTAAGCAACTCAGTGAGACCCTATCTCTACATAAAACACAAAACAGGGCTGGGGATGTGGCTCAGTGGTTGAGTACCCCTGAGTTCAATCCCTAGTACCAAAAAAAAAAAAAGAAGAAGAAAAATGTTGATCTTCACATGAGAAGGTCCTGTCATAATCAAATTATCAAAAATACTTGGATGATTTGTTGAGTATCAAAAATGCCATGGATTTTTCGGTAACAAAAAGAAAAATTACAAAGGTATAAAATTCTGAGTGTGTCATGGGTTACACTGGACAGCATACATAGTGTGGAGGTGAAAAGGATGCAGGGTGCTCAGTAATTCTGTCAATCATATGTGAAAACCATGAAAATAATCATTTCTACATGGGCTCTGAAGATATCGCCCTCTCTGAAAAAAATTCACAGGTAGAAACGCCTTAGACGACTGAAAGATTAATAAACATAAAAACTTTTGAGCCGCGTGTGGTGGCACACACCTGTAATCTCAGCACTGTGGGAGGCTGAGACAGGAGAATCTCAAGTTCAAAGCTGGCCTCAGCAATGGCGAGGCGCTAAGCAACTCAGCGAGACCCTGTCTCTAAACAAAACACAAAATAGGGCTGGGGGTCTGGCTCAGTGGTCGAGTGCCCCTGAGTTCAATCTCTGGTACCAGGAAAAAAAAAAACCTTTTGAAGTAGGAGTGTGCACTGAAGTTCTGATAGTGTGGAAATCAGTTAAATATAGGCAGTAAGTCTAAATAATTACATATGACTAAAAAGCACTCTGAATGTTAAAAACAACTCAAATGTTAGCCTATTTTGTTAAAAGAAAAACCCACCTTTTTCATAAAAATAGTTTGGTTTAATAAACCCAGATTATATTTTCATAAACAGGAGGGACTTTGGGAATAGGAAAGAACATGAGAGGAAGGAGTCAATATCTGCAGTTGTAACAGAGAAATGCCTGTTGAGTGTACAGTACAGGTACAAGTTACACTTACAGTCCCAGTAGGGGAAGTGAGTGATTAGAGTGAGCTTCCTGCAGCAGTCTTGAATGTTCATATCCCAGTGTATACTACACTATAAGCCATGTTGTAAAAAAAGTTTGCAAAACACCATACTGTAGCATGGGATCTAGTCAAAAGAAAAAAAAAGGTGACCATATGCTATCAACTGGGTACAAACCTGGATCTCCAGGGCCTGGGGCTTGGAACTGCCACTGGGACTGACAATAATCAAATCTTATTGCCCTCACTTTTTTTCCCCCCTCATACTGGGGATTTAAAACCAGCGGTGGGGCTGGGATTGTGGCTCAGCGGTAGAGCACTTGCCTACCATGTGTGAGACACTGGGTTCAATCCTCAGCACCACACAAAAATAAAATAAAGATATTCTGTCCACCTACGCGCGTGGTGGCTCAAGCCTGTAATCCCAGCACTTAGGGAGGCTGAGACAGGAGAATCGCGAGTTCAAAGCCAGCCTCAGCAACAGCGAGGTGCTAAGCAACTCAGTGAGACTCTGTCTCTACATAAAACACAAAATAAGGCTGGAGATGTGGCTCAGTGGTCGAGTGCCCCTGAGTTCAATCTCCAGTACCAAAAAAATAAATAAAAATAAAAAATAAACAAAACAAACAAACAAAAACCAGGGGTGGGTGTGAGAGGGTGAGGCAGGGCTCTACCATTGAGCTATATCCCCAGCAATCTGGAGATAGGGTCTCACTAAATGGCTGAGGCTGGACTTGAACTTGTTATCCTCCTGTCTCAGTCTCTCCAGTCACTGAGATTACAACCGTGGGCCACTGCAGCCAGCTTCCCATCTCTTTTTTGACAAGGTCTGGTGCTTTCAGGTGAAGCTCTTTTTCTCCTGACTGGCAGTCACACACCTATCCTTTCCCAGCACCATTCTGAGACCTTAAGCATATATTTGTGGCAACTTGTGAAATTAAGTTTCAAAACTTGTATACTTACGTGATCATTCTGTTCCCCAAATACATAGTCCTACAATTTCCACAATCCCTCTCTAAACTGGTGGTCTTTTGCCATGTTGTTGGTTCTCTTAGCAAATGAGCACATTTTAGTGTAAACTTAAGAAATGTTTGCTTTTTCATAATTTAAATAAAGAATTCAGTTGCACTTCTTCAATCCCGGCTACTCAGAAGGCTGCAGCAGAAAGTTGAGGTCAAGCCGGGCGTGGTGGCTCACGCTTGTAATCCCAGCACTTTGGGAGGCTGAGACAAGAGAATTGCGGGTTTGAAGCCAGCCTCAGCAATGAGGTGCTAAGCAACTCAGTGAGACCCTGTTTCTACATAAAATACAAAAATAGGGCTGGGGATGTGGCTCAGTGGTCGAGTGCCCCTGAGTTTAATCCCTGGTACCAAAAAAGAAGAAAGAGAAAGTTGAGGTCAAGGCTGGCCTGGGCAATTTATAGAACCCACCTCTAAAATACAAATTTTAACAAGTGCTGGGGGTGTAGCTCAGTGGTACAGCACTTCCCTAGGGCACGGGAGGCCTTAAAAAGAAAAAAAGAAGGGGGAAAAAAAACTGAGCTGGGGGCTGGGATTGTGGCTCAACGGTAGAGCGCTTGCCTTGCATGCATGAGGCACTGGGTTCGATCCTCAGCACCACATAAAAATAAATAAAATAAAGATATTGTGTCCATCTACAAGTAAAAAAAGAAAGGAAAAAAAAAAAAAAAACTCAGCTGGAAAACCAGCTAGGCCCAGTGCCCTTCTTCAGTTGTGGCTCCACTGGAAGGCCAAGTGGCTGGTAAGACCTGGTGGAGCCTTTCCGGAAGGTGGAGGTCAGGTGGGAATGTTGTCAGGGACGCCCCCGGACCCCAGGATCCTGGCGGACCAGGAGTTCTCTTCACCACCAAAGCTGCGAGCAGGAGTCGGGTATCTATTGAAGACGGACCCTGGGGTGGTGAAGCAGTGGAGGCTGGTTTAGAGGGGGCGGAAGGGCAGGGGCCTCCCGGCAGGCAGCAACCACGAAGTGGCTGGGCCCGCCACTCTGCTCCTCGGGACAGGTAAGATGGAGGGCAGGCGAGGCCCTGGTTCTCGGAAGCCGCGCAGTCGAGGACACATTATGTCTGCCCGCCCCGCCGCTCCGCCGCCACGCTGCGTGCAGGCCGGCCGTTGGGCGCCCCACGTGGTCTCTGCGCACCTCGAGGCCTGCGCAGGGGACGACGTGGGCCGTTGCGCGCGTGGGCTGGCGTCGGCGGCGCGGTGGGTGTGCGGGAGGCCGCAGGCTAGGCGCGCAAGGAGCTCCCAGCGTGTCTTCCGCAACCGCGGCGGCGTCGAGTTGGAGGACCCAGCGCGTCGACTCTGGGACGTGCCGGCTGGTGGCGCGGAGGTCCGCGTGGGCGAGTGGCGGAGAGGAGGCCGGAACCTGGGTCCAGCGGTGGGCGCGCCCCGACGGAGGGCGGAGGCGCCAAACTCTGCGGGAAGGGCGGGGAGCACGGCACAGCGCGGGCTGGACGGTGTCATTCGTCTAGGACGAGCGGGCTTGCAGGCCAGAGGAGGCGCCGGCAGGATGCTCGAAGTCCTGGTGCTGAAGGTGAGCGCGTGGCCTCCGCTGACCCCACCCCACCGCCCCGCGTGCGGGTCTGCGTAGGGTGGGTGCTGGGGGAGGACGCCGGTCTTGGGGCCCGGAGCCGGGGTTGCCGGATAAGATGCTAGACCCTCAATTTCAGATAAGCAAAGATAAGTTTAAGTGTGTCCCCTGAACCATTGGGGACTGACTTGGAGAAAACAATTAAGTTGGTTGACTAGGATGTAACTGGGTGCCCTGTGCATACGTTTGTACAATATTGCTTCACTCTAGCAATCTCAGCTGGAGGAACTGGCTGGAACTGGTTCCCACCCACACCTGGTCTGCATTGGCAAGATGAACTCCTCAGGACTGTGATCTGTGTGTGACCATAACCTTCCCTGATGCAGGCCTCTTGGACAACAGCAGGGG
The DNA here is from genome assembly GCA_028644305.1 of Xerus rutilus. Classification (NCBI taxonomy): domain Eukaryota; kingdom Metazoa; phylum Chordata; class Mammalia; order Rodentia; family Sciuridae; genus Xerus; species Xerus rutilus. The sequence goes on from CM053414.1 coordinate 37,275,739, forward strand.
TGATCTGGACCTTCTTCCCTTAAACACACAGCATGGTACCTTCTTGCCGTGAGCCCCAAATCTTTGTCTCCTACAATCACCTTCACCCCAGCGCCTCAGGCCTTCACAGTGCTTGCCTAGATCGCTTTCTTTGGGTCAAGTGATGTTCTGAGACTGGAAAAATGTGTTTCCTGGAGGAAGGAGTTTATTAACCAGACCAAGGAAAAATATAAGTCAATTTTAAAATCATACTTAAATGGGCACAGGAGAGGGACATAGCAAATGATGGGGTTTTTAAAATCATGAGCTTTTCTTGCTCTTATTTTGTTAGGTAATTTATATGAACAGACATTTGAAGCAGCTGATTCTTACTAGAGGATTTGCTGTGAGATTTCAGGGGTTTCAGATCCATCTGGCAAGCTCCTACCAGTTGGCCATCAGTCCTAAATATGGTAGATGTCTCCAAAACAGCGGAGAGGAATGGGGCGACCTCTTTCAGGGCCGGGGATCCTACACATCCATGGGGCAGAACATGGAGCAGGAGTTGGACTTGATGATGCCTGTTTGGAACCCTCTCTCCTTTTACTTGGGCCCAGACTCTTGTTTTCTTCTCAGTTCTGATGTGTGCCCCTACTTCTGGCTCTTATTCTGCTCACCCTCGGAGCAAATTTTCTGTCCCACGGGAAAAATAGTTTATTAGGAGTATTTTCCCATGTGGTACAGATACCACCTGTCTTCCAGATTCATGTAACTTATACATGGGGAAAATTTTCTCCCTCCAAGTGCCCAGCAGTGGATAAACAAAACATGGTTTTGTATACATATTATACAATATTATATAAACTTAAAAGGAAGGAAATTCTGACACATCAACGTGGGTGAATCTTGAAGACACGATGTTAAGCTAGTCTCAGTGGCAAAATACTGTATGATTTCATTTGTTTGAAGTAGTCAAATTGATAGAAAAGGTGGATTAAGGTTATTGTTAATGGGTATAGAGTTTTAATTTTGTAAGAGAGTTCTGAAGGATTATAGTGAAGGTTGCCAACAGTGTGAATGTCCTTGATGCCACTGAACTTACACTTAAATGTGGTCAATTGGTACATTTTATGTGTACTTTACCACAGTTTATTGATTATTTGTTGTGGTATGTTTTGGAAGTAAAAAGTAGCATAAGCTATTAGGATGAGGCTAATGGAGAACAAAAGGCATTGATTAAAAATACATGTTAAGGGGCTGGGATTGTGGTGCAGTGGTAGCGTGCTCACCTAGCATGCGTGAGGCACTGGGTTCGATCCTCAGCACCACATAAAAACAAAATAAAGTTATTCTGTCCACCTACAACTAAAATAAGTAAATTAAAAAAAAATACATGTTAAGGGCTGGGGTTGTAGCACGGTGGTAGAGCACTTGCCTAGCACATGTGAGGCACAGGGTTTGATCCTCAGCACTACATGGAAATAAATAAAGGTATTGTGTCCATGTACAACTTAAAAAAAATATTTTAAAAATACATGTTAAGAAGGTAGCCTAGGCAACCTACAGTTGTGCCAGAAATGTGGAAGGTAGCTGCATACCCTAATGACATTTTTTAGATTTATACCTAAGTAATTCCTGGGTTTTGGTGCTGTGGCAAATGTTATTTTTTTAATTTAAATATCCATTATTCACTGCTAGAATACAACAGTACGATTGAATATATATGATCTTGTATCCTATAATCTTGCCAAAGTTACTCATTTTTTATTATGGTAAGACACACAACAAAATTTACCATCGTAGCTATTTTTAAGTGTACAGTTCAGAGGTATTACATTCATAATGCTTTATAAATGTCACCATCATCTCCATAACTCTTTTCATTTGGTAAAGCTGAAACTCTGTACCCCTTAAACAGTAACTTTCCCCTCTCCCTGCAGTCCCTGGCAACCACCTTTCTGCTTTCTGTCTCTGTGCGTTTGCTTACCTCATGTAAGTGGAATCATACAGTACTTGTCCTTTGTGACTGGCTTTTCACACAGCATAATGTTATAGCATGTGTCAGTGTCAGAATCACCCCCCTCCTCCCCCTGCTACTGGGAATTGAACCCAGGGCTCTTGTGCATGCTAAGCAAGTGCTCTACCATTGTGCTGTGCCTCCAGACCTTTTTGTTTTATTTTGAAGCAGGGTCTCATTCAGTTTCCCAGGTTGGCCTTGAATTTGCAAATCTTCTTGTCCCAGCATCCCAAGTAGCTGGCATTACAGGTGTATGTTGCTGTGCCCAACAGAATGTCCTTCCTGATTTAAGGCTGAGTAATATTCCATTGTTTGTATATACCACATTATGCTTATCCACTCATCTGCTTTTGGGCATTGGGTTGTTTTCATGATTTAATTAGAATACTGATGCTATGACCAGGGTGTATAGGTATCTCTTCAAAATCCTGCTTTTAGTTCTCTTGGGTCTTTGCTGTAGCATATAGTAATTCTACTTGTAATTTTTTTAAAGAACAGCATATTGTTTTCCACAGTGGCTATATTATTTCACATTCTTACCAACAATATACAAGGGTTCCACTTTCTCTGCATCCTTATCAATACCTACTATTTTATAGTTTTTTTAAATAGTGGCTATCCTAGTGAGTTTCAGGTAGTAGCTCATTGTGATTTTGCTTTGCCTTTTTCTAATGCTTAGTGATGTTGAACATCTTTTCATATGCTTTGTAAAAATACTTATTCAGGTCCTTTGCCCATTTTTTAACTGGATGGATTGGATTTTGTTTGTTGTTGAGTTTTAGGAATTCTCTGTATATTCTGGTTTCAATCCCTGTCTGACAAATGGATTGAAAATATCTTTCCCTTTCCATGAATTTTTAAAACTTTTTTTTAAGTATATATATTTTTTAGTTATTGATAGAACTTTATTTTTATTGTGGTGCTGAGAATTGAAGCCAGTGCCTCACACATGCTAGGCAAGCACTCAACCACTGTGCTGCAACTCCTGCTTCCCCCTCTTTTTTATTTATTTTTTTCACTTTGTTGATAGTTCCTTTTTGTGCACATAATTTTTTAAAAATTTAAATATTTTTATTAGTTGATGGATCTTTGTTTTATTTATTTATTTATATGTGGTGCTAAGAATTGAACTCAGTGCCTCGCACATGATAGGCAAGCGCTCTACCACTGAGCCATGACCCCAGCCCATAATTTTAAAATTCTAATGAAGTTCAGTTTGTCCATTTTTTGGTGCCTCTGCCTTGATGTCATATCCAAGCAGTCTGTGCCAAATCAAATAGTGTGGTGCCCTTGCCCTGTTTTCTCTTTTAGGAGTTTTGTAGTTTTAGGTCTTACATTTAGGTTTTTGATACATTTTGTGTTCATTTTTCTATATGGTGTTAGTAAAGCTCAAGATTTGCTGTCTTGCCCATGGACATCAGTTTTCCAAGCACAATTTATTGAAGACAGTCCTTTTCCCATTGAATGATTTTGGCACCTTTGTCAAATGTTATTTGATCATATTATACATGAGGATTTAATCTGGATTCTCTAATTCTTTTGGTGTATGTGTCTGTCTGTATTTCAGCGTCAGCATTGTTTTGAGTACTATAGCTTTGAACTAAGTTTTGAAACCAGGAAGTATGAGTCTTCCAGCTTTGTTCTTTTATAAGATCGACTATTTAGGGTCCCTTGAGATTCCATATGAATTTAAGGATGGACTTTAGGAAATTTCTGTAAAAAACATCATCTGGATTTTGGTAGGGATTTTATTGAATTTGTGCCTCACTTTGGGTAGTATTGACATCTTAATATTGTTTTCCAGCTCATGAATACACATGTGTTTCCATTTGTTTGTCTTAATTTCTTTCAGCAGTATTTTATAGTTTTTACTGTATATATTTTTATAGATGCCTTAGGGTTTTTATGTATACAATCATGTTGTTTATGAATAAAGACAGTTCTATTGCTTCCTTCCTAGTAGTCGTCCTAATGGTCTTTTTCTTTTTGTACTGGCTAGGACCTCCAATAACAGTGTTGAGGGGAGTAGTAAGTATACTGCTAGTAAATTTTTTATTTCATGTATTTTACTTTCTGTTCTGGAATTTACCTTTTCAAAGGGTTTTTTTTTAAAAAATGTATGTAAGAAGTTCTATTTCTTAGATTCTTTTTTTAAAATTCCCTGTAACCATCTTATACGTTCTTCAATATATTTATAATAGTTGCTCTTAAATCCTCTCCTGTTAATTACAACATCTGGGCATCTTGGGTTCACCTTCTATTGATGATGTTTACATGGCTACCCATCACATTTTCATTTCTTTACATGTCTAGCAGTTGTTTGTTTTACTGGACATTGTGACCGTGGTGAATTGTGCTGACAATTAGTCACTGTCGAGTCAGCTTGCATGGTGGGAGGCTTGGTTCACACTTTGTGTGCATCCATATGGTTTTACCTTCATTGGTGGAGCATGTTCTGTGTAGCATGGTCTTGTCTTCTCAAGCATTGCACTCCAGGGCTTCTGTGGAGAGCCTTAAATGCTTTCTAAGACTCTGTAACTTGGCAGGACTCCTAGTACAAACTCCATTTTCTTGTAATGGATGGAAAAGATAAACACCACCAGACATTAAGGTGGTGAAAACAGATTTTATCCACAAACTACTAACAGTAAGAGGAAGAACTGAGCTCCAGGCCATTTGTGTAGAGGTGAGAATGGGGCTAGGATGCAAGTGAAAAATTAGGAAGTGCTAGTCAATGTGGACATGGTTGGACCAACTGTGTTTGGTAGCTGACAGTAAGTTGGGATTCTGTCTTTCCACAGAGACTTAGAGGTGGAGATCATTTTCTTCCTGGTGATTACATTTCTCAGGAATAGCTTTCAGGTCTTTGAGAAAGACACTCCTGAGTTGTAGATACTTATTTGCAATTGTAAGCCCTTCTAGTAAATGCTCTAAGAAAGGAAGGTTGGGGCTATGCCAAGTACAGTGAGTTCTCCTGGCAGCATTGAATTTTCTTATGCAGGCATTTTCATGAGAACCTGTAGTTATCCTAGCTAGAAACCATGCTAGAGTTTGGTTGTCCTTGAGTGAAAAGATTTGGCAGTTGTTACATGCCCAGGGTTCTATGTTTCTGTTCAGCATCAGCTAAAACTTTTTATTTCAGCCTTCCAGCTGTTGGTCTTCTCTGGACTCCTTGGAGTCTCACCTAAGCAGCTGAGGATGTGCCAAGGATGCTAGGGGCTTCATGTGCAGACTTCATGTGCAGAGGCTCCCCCTCTGTGGCCCTCCTTTTCTGGTTTCTCCCCTTAGTTTTCAGTTGCTCTGGCAGCTCCTAAACTCTTCTCTGATTCCCTAAACAACATACATTGTGCCTTTCTGCTTAAGGTAAAAGAGCCTTCATACCACATGGACAAAGGTGAGGTGCTGAAGGGGTAGGGGCCAGTGGGAGGTCCTCTGGGAAAAGCTGTGTAAACCTGGATCTCACACAGTGAGGTTTCCTTCTTTCAGGCACTAAATCTCCTCCAGGCTCTGTCTGCTTTTGGCAGCTTTTCAGTGCCTTCAAATCATTTTGTTTTTTTTCTAGAGAGTATGGCCCTAATGCCTGGATTTAGATGATGTGCCATTTCCTATTGCCTCACAATAGAATGAATTTGTTAAGAATTTGTTAGATTTCTTTTTATAATTGTTACCTGCAGGTGTTATTATTGTTCTGTCATTACTAGAATCAGAATGACCACTGTTCTTTTTTCCAATTTTTTTGTTATAAAAATGTTCAAATATTCAGAAAAGTAGAAATAATCCTATTGTATACATCTATGTTCCTGCTCCTTGGTATTCAGGATCCCAAAATCTTGGAACATCATTGTTTCTAGGCCCTTTCATTAGGCAGAGATAGAAAATACATTTGAAAAGTCATGATTTCTTATATTTTCAACTCAAATTTTAATATTTTCATCTTATCTCTAATAATGAGAATATTGGTTTCTCATAACAATAATATGTAACCAGATATATTCTAACAGGTTTGACTTTAACTTCATTTAATTTCATTCTTCTTTCCACCATAGGTACTAGTTTATATTTATTTTGATTTATTTATCATCTTTGCTTTTGTAATGTGAGCATAATATGCATATATTCTTATTTATTTCTCCTTCTTTAAAAAAATGTTAAAAATACTATTCTCACTCTTGCTTATGTGTATTATTATGGATATTTTAAAAATATGGAGATATAGGACATCTCTGCTTTTTGCATCATAGCACATAATTGGGCTGGGGTTATGGTGCAGCGTTAGCATGCTTGCCTAGCACCCGTGAGGCACTGGGTTTGATCCTCAGCACCACATAAAAATAAAATAAAGATATTCTGGGGCTGGGGTTGTGGCTCAGTGGTAGAGTGCTTGCCTAGCATGTGTGAGGCACTGGGTTCGATTTCTCAGCACCACATATAAATAAATGAAAATAAAAAGGTCCATCAACAACTTAAAAATTTTAAAAAAGATGTTCTGTCCACCTACAACTAAAAAATAACTATTTTTAAAAAATCATAGCACATAATTGAGAATTACTTATATATTGTTGCTTTTACACTCTGGTATTTACCTTTGGTCTGACCATTTAAGACAAAAATAGTTGATAAGAATTTGTCAAGCTGGGTGCCGTGGTGCACGCCTGTAATCCCAGCACTTTGGGAGGCTGAGACAGGAGAATCGTGAGTTCAAAACTGGCCTCAGCAATGGCAAGGTACTAAGCAACTGAGTGAGACCCTGTCTTTAAATAAAACACAAAATAGAGCTGGAGGATGTGGCTCAGTGGTAAAGTACCCCTGAGTTCAATCCCCTGTACTGGAAAAAAAAAGAAAAAGAAAAAAAGAATTTGTTAGATCACTTATATTAGAAATAGTTACCATGATTGTAAGGTTTATTATTTTATGGTTCTACTTTTAAATCATGCATTGTTTTATCTGTCTTTTAACAATTTTACAGATTGAAGATCCAGGTTGCTTCTGGGTTATTATTAAAGGATGTAGTCCCTTTTTAGATCATGAAGTCGACTACCAAAAACTAAATACTGCCATGAATGACTTTTATAACAGCATGTGTCAAGATATAGAAATAAAGCCATTAATATTGGAAGAAGGGCAGGTATGTATCTAAATGTGCTTTATTAACCATGTCTTGAAACACTACTCAAAATGTAAAATACTTTGTCACCTAAGGTGATGAAAGCTTTTGGAGTAAAGTTAGTTGTTTATAATCATTGCTTGGCATTAGGATTTTTAGCTAGCCATGCAAAGACAGTTGTTGTGTAAGATTCTCATGGGGCAATAGGAAATGGCATGTCACCTAAATCTAAGCATTAGGGTGATACTCCTGTGTCTGAGAATGAGGAGATTATTCTAAATCCATAGACACTTGAGCAGAGGGCTTGGAGTTTTCAGTCTAGTACTGACACCTCCCTTTTGGTTGCTTATGACTTAGGCCCAACTCATGCTTCTTTATTTTTCTTATTCCACATCGGGGCCTCTCTGACTTCTTGCAGTGTCAGCACCTATTGTGAGCTGTGTGATTGTCTTGACACATCAGCATTTGTGAGAAGAATTTGAATTCTTTTAGTGGTGTGATGGGAAAAGATTTCATAAACTCTTTTTGAACAAACTAAGAAACATTTTAATCCCTTTCCCCCAAAATCATTAATAACATAATTTATTATTTTTCTATACCATTGGCTTATTGAAGAAATGACACCAGGTCATTTGTCCTTTTTAAAGGTATTTTACATTTTAGACTCCCAAGGGCTTCCTTTTGGAGGTGGTTTAACTTTTCTGTGGACTGATAGTTAAGTAGAGTTAAATACAAAGCTTTGGATAGATACAGGGTCACTTTTTTTTCTCTTTCTCAAGAATGTGCTGTGAAGTTCATGTTATATTGAATTAGAAGATAATACCACTTTTGGTTGTGCTGTGACTAGCCGGTGGATTCAGGTGGTGACAGCCCTGATTCCTCCCTGGATGCTGCCTGTCAGTGTTGCACATAGTGGTTTCTCCATTCAGTAGCAACCACTGCTGCATGTATCAGCTTTCATTTGTGCTTTGGACAAGGTGATTTCTCATTTCCTCTATATCCATGAGCTGGAATTCTGTGTAGAACCTTCTCTCCTTTATTAGGATTGTTCATTACCCTGACATAATACACTTCATACTGTAAAGAAAAAGTTGCTTGATCCTTTTCCCAGTGTGTTTTCAGCATGATATTCCTCCATTGGTGTTCAGGGGTTTGTTTTGTTTTTCTCTCTTCCTTCTACTTTGTGTGCATGTGTGTGGTGCTAGGAATTGAATCCAGGGACTCGTGCGTGTTAGGCAGGTATTCCATCACTGTGCAACATCCCTAGCCCCTTTTCATTTTTAAGTGCCATTTTTATTTTTATGGCTTGTAAATGTATTCTTCATTTATAATCACTTTTCAGCCTGATACTTAAATTGTTAAATTTTTGACTATCAGTAGCCCTAGTATAACACAGTTAAAAAGTTTACTGGTTGTGTGAACTATTATCTAGTCAAACCATTCCTACAAGTTGCGTTGATTTTAGCATTAAATATAAATACCTTGTATCCTTTGTCAGAATTTATCTTGAATCATTTGAGTTTTGAATTCTTAGGCAGTCAGGTTCTTAGGCACTTACACTTACAATGTGGCTATACCATATTTTCCAGTTTCAGTTCCAGAAGTCTGGAATATCCACTGGTCCCACTTCTTCCCTGACTGGGCACAGCTTTTGCTACTGGCTGATTTTATAAGCCTGTGGTCAGCATATGATTTACTCGGCTATGGATTATCTGTTGAGTATGATGGTCCTGTGGTTCAGTCAGTGTGCCAAGGACTGTCACTTAAGTGGAAAGATTCCCATTAAAAGAGGCTGCAAGCATTTATTCATTCAGCCATCCAGCAAGTAGTTTTTGAAGACTTAGTATGTGGCAGGCAATGTGCTGAGTCCTGGAAACGTGGCAGTAAGCAAAACAAACAAAAGTACACATCTTCACAGAGCCAACATCCATTTGTGACAGGTAGTAAAGAAATTTAGAGCCAGGCAAGGTGGCGCATGCTTGTAATCCTAGCACTTTGGGAGGCTGAGACAGGAGAATCATAAGTTCAAAGCCAGCCTCAGCAACGGCGAGGCGCTAAGCAACTCAGTGAGACCCTGTCTCTACATAAAACACAAAATAGGGCTGGGGGTGTGGTTCAGTGGTCAGGTACCTCTAAGTTCAGTCCTCGATACCAAAAAATAAATAAATAAATAAATAAATTTAGAGGGTGGGAAAAGCCATGCAGAGGAATGAAGAGGATGACCCTGGGGTTGCAGTTTTATATCAGTCTGACACATTTGTAAGCTTTCTGATTTAAGAAGCTAAAGCAGTGCATTTTTAAATTTTTATTTTCTAAAAATTTTCTGTAATTAGTCAGAATGATTTTACAGTTAGTCCCCTTACCTGCAAGGAAGTATGTTTTAAGACCCTGAGTGAATGCCTCTTTATATACACTGTGCTTTTTCTCCCTGTACATTCACATTTATGATAGTTTAATTTATAGATTAGTCACAGTAAAAGATTAATAATAACAAATAAAACAATTATTATAATATGCTTTAATTTGCACTTTGGGGGCATTATTAAGTAAAATAAGGGTTTCTTGAATACAAGCACCTGCAGTATTATGACAGCTGATCTGGTAACTAAGATGACTACTGAGTGACTGATGGGCATTTGGCACATGCAGCATGGGTCTGCTAGACCAAGGAGTGCTTCATGTTCTGGGTTTGATAGAAGGAGATGGTAAGATTCCATCATACTGCTCAGAATAGAGCACACCTTAAAACTTGTGAATTGTTCATTTCTGGAATTTTCCATTAATATTTTCAGGTTTTAGTTAACCAATGAGCACTGAAACTGTAGATGAGGGGACTGCTGTAGTAAGAAAAACAGTGGAACAGAATCTAGGTCACCTGTGTTCCTCCTGAAGTTCTTTCCCTGGAACAATGTGTTTAGCTTAGGCGGATCCAGCCTCTGGCATGAGTGTAAGGTAAAATGCAGGCTGAGATGGTTTTGAAAGGACCTTTTAGTTCTCTTATGTGACTAGAGATTTTTAACACCAAACTTAAAAACCAAAACCTTTTTCTTTTGTAGGTCTGTGTGGTTTATTGTCAGGAGCTGAAGTGCTGGTGCAGGGCTGTTATTAAGTCAATCATATCTTCAGCAGACCATTACCTGGCAGAGTGTTTCCTTGTGGATTTTGCCAAGTACATTCCAGTAAAATCTAAAAAGTGCGTATGTGTGTATTCTGCCTTAACACTCTTTAAGGATACAAATGTCAGTTTTAAAGGAGAACGTCCATTTTTAAAGTAAGGCAACAAAGGTCATTACCTTTTCAGAAAGATGAAACTAGAATTTTTTAACTGCTCAAATTGAAGACTTGCAAGTTCCAATTCTGTGTCCATTAACTGGAAGAGCAGTGGTCAAATGAGACTCAGAGCAACCTGTCTCTTCTCCACCTTCCTTCCTGGAAAGGGCAGAGAGGTTCAGGCCCTTCTCTTTGCTGCTCCTGGAGCCTTTACCAGCTGTTCTCTGGTCTGTTCCTTCAGTTTGCTCTTGTGATGGAGCAAGTCCATTAGGGAAGCGAGGCTGCAAGAAAGACAATACCAGGAGGTAGAGAGAAGCTCTATCTCCCCAGAAGGTCAGATTGCTGACCAAGCCTCAGGTTGCAGAGATCAGAGTATGTGCTCAAGTTTATATTCCTGATTGTCCTGCTTACCAAAGTGAGGGGGTGGCCATGGTTTAAGGTGGGGAGAGAGTTCATAATGAGCTGGCAACTGGCTAGTGACTGGGCAGCTTCACTCCTTCTGGAGACACATGTCACAGTTTATTAGAAAACACTAGCAACAAGTCAGTCTTAGCATTTTGTGGTAACTTTTCCAGTTTCCTTCTCAGAGTAAGAAATTGTCAGTTTAATAAATAAATATAAGGACTCTTCTTTCCCTGAAGGAGAAACAATACCAAGTTGACATCAGTTGCAATAAGAGGGGTCTCCTGAATAGAAAAATCTGTGGCAGAAGGGTTTGCCAGAGATTAGGAATTTATAGATACTGAGGAAAAACTAGATAACTTTCCAGCTTGTAATTCTGCACCTTTATAACCATAATTGTTATAAAAATAACTCTTATGTTTAACTGTTGGGGAGCTTTCTTTTTGTATTTGTTGTTTTATTTTAGTTTGATTGGGGCAGGAGAATCTTATGATGAAATAGAGCAACCACCTTTTCCTAACCTCTATGAGGTGATAGATGATGCACGTACAGGCATAGTGAGGATCCAGGGAACAGACCAGTTCCTGTTGAAATAACTTGGTAAAATGGTCTGTCATTTCCCTTAGTAAGAATAAAAATATTGAATTTCCTGTTTCTTTCATTGAACTAGGGGTTGAACCCATGTATGCTGGGCTGGGGCCTCATGCATGCTAGGCAAGCGCTCTGTCATTGAGCTGTACACCCACCTCCAGCCTGATGTTGAACTTGTTTATCAAATCTCAGTCTTTCAGTTGTTTTGTGCACAGTTGGCAAATATTAATTATTATTATTTTTTTAATTTTTTAAGTTATACATAGAAAGTGTCTTTATTTTTGTTTATGTGGTGCTGAGGATCGAACCCAGTGCCTCACACGTGCAAGGCAAGTGCTCTACCACTGAGCCACAACCTCAGCCCCGGCAAATATTAATTATTAGAATATCCATCTGTTTACAGAAACTTTCATGTAATTCTGGTCGTATACTGATGTTGATATTTAAAAATCTTAAATAAAATTTCTTCACAGGTTTCTTTATTATACCCAATATGTCTCACCTCCAAAGCCTCATTAAGACATTTTGCCCCTCTGCCTTGAAATTTGCATATCACAACTGTGCTGGCCATCTATTTATGTACTATATGTATATTTGTGCTTTGTACACAAAATGAGTAAGGTTTTTTTTTTTTTCCACTCCTCAAGAAAAAGTTTTTGCCCCCTGGCTAAATATATCCAAGTACTGTAGGTAGTTACATGAGAAACAATTATTTTATATGTGTTTTATTTTACATTAAGTGTATTAATTATATAGGTATACTTTAAATGAATATATTGTGTACAATTTTTATTTGTAATGGAACTATCTCTGCTTCACTTTTAAGCATCCGGGTTGCAGTAGAATCTTTTATGCAGCTTCCCTATAGAGCAAAAAAGTTCAGACTGTATTGCACAAAACCTGTTACATTACACATTGACTTCTGTGAAGACAATGCTGAAATTGTGTAAGTACAGCTTCTTCAATAGTTTGAATCATTAAAAAAAATCTTAAATCAAGTGTTTATTTGAAATCTGTTCTTCAGTAGGAATGCTAAGAAATTGCACAGGTCTCTGTTCTGCAGGAGGTGGCTTCTGAGTCACTGTCAAATCTGGCTGTGCAGCAGAGTTCTCTAGGCAGCCCATCTCCAGAGGCTGAAGTTGTGTGTGGGGGGGGAGGGCAGTTAGAAGAGGGCCTGAGCTCTGTGCTTGCCCTTTTTTTTTTTTTTTGACTTACACAAAGTAATAAGTTATCTATAAAGAAAAAGTAAAACAGAATCATGAACCATGAAAAGCTTATTAACCAGGCATGGTGATGCATGCCTGTAGTCCCAGCTACTTGGGAGGCTGAGGTAAAAGGATCAGTTGAGCCCAGGAGTTCAAGGCCAGCCTGGGCAGCATAGATCCTGTCTCAGATAAACAAACAAATGTTTATTGCAATTCTCTCCAACCCTCTGTCCTCCCTCCTATGAGGTCTTGTGGTCTGTTAAACCTTTGAACTTCTGGAACCCTGCCAGTGCTTTTATACACATCTGCATGTAACGTTCAATGAAAATTAGAACATACTGGAAAATTAACTTAAGAATGTATGTTGGAGGGGCTGGGATTATGGCGCAGTGGTAGTGTGCTCGCCTAGCACACATAAGGCACTGGGTTCGATCCTCAGCACCATATAAAAATAAAATAAAGATATTCTGTCACCTACAACTAAAAATTAAACATTAAAAAAAAAAATAAAAAGAATGTATGTTGGAAGCCAGGTGCAGTGGCACACACCTGTAATCCTAGCACTTTGGGAGGCTGAGACAGGAGAATCGTGAGTTCAAAAGCCAGCCTCAGCAATGGCGAGGTGCTAAGCAACTCAGTGAGACCCTGTCTCTACATAAAACACAAAATAGGGCTGGGGATGTGGCTCAGTGGTCAAGTGCCCCTGAGTTCAATCCCCAGTACCAAAAAAAAAAAAAAAAAGAATGTATGATGGAGCTCCTTACCATGAATTTTTTTTCATGGGTGGATGTAATTATTCTACTTGTACTTGACCATTCTCCTCTTGATAGCTGGCTACATTATTTCCATACGATTTGGCACATCCTTATAAAATATATAGATGCCAGAAATATACACTTGCACATACACACTCTCCTGTCTTTGTTTCTCTTTACTAGTATCTGTTCATGGTGCTAGTGTTTGTACAGCATGCATCCCTGTAATGGGCAGTACTTTGTCAGGCCTTAGCTATTTTGCATGGCCCTCAGCAACTTAGTGATACCTCATCTCATAATAAAAAATAAAAAGGATTGAAGATAGAGCATAGTGGTACAATGCCCCGGGTTCAGTCTCTGGTAGCAAAAACAAAAACAAAACAACTTGGAAGCTACTTCTCTGTGGATACTTTTGGGCTCTTTGGAGATCTTCCTGTACTCCACTTTCCCACCCCCACCACCTGCACATGAGATGGTGAACGCATCACTCTTGTGGCCTGCCTCAGTCCACACTGATGAGGTAATAAACCAGCTTGTCTTTGTGGAAACCATTACTCCCCATAAGGCTGCCTTCCAGCCAGTCTACACTGCCACTCATGCCCCTTTGCTCTGGGAGACTCTGGGAGTATGGCCCTGGTGTGGCAGTACCCACTGCTCACTCAGCTGTTCCTGTTTCAGAGCAGCCAACTGCTGACCCTTCAAGCATGAATTGGGCACCAGCCTTACAGTCCAGTTCCTCATCAGAGGAAGTCCACCCATTTCGTATCTTCTCCCCATCTGCATGGTTTCTTTCTCAACCTCAGTAGTCTTCAGGGGCCTTCCCCACTCTGAGATGGGGAAGGTTACCTCCAGTGTAGACGGACTTAGGTCATTTTACTGAGGTTTGATCACGTTCTTTGATGTGATACTTTTTCATTTGTATTTTATCTAAAACATTTTTCTTCGTATGTGTATTTTAATTAGTGATAGATTTTCCAATCCAAAAAGATTATCAATTTTTACCATCATTGGGGTACATAAAGTGCTACTTCCCCCATACAACATTGAGTATTACTAGGCTTTTAAATTTTTGTGTGTTAGGTAAAAATGGTACTTTGTTGTAATTTGAATTTTTCCACCTTGGAATGTTGGGTATTTCTTCATGTGTTTATTCTGTGTGTATGTGTATGAGAGAGAGAAACACTGATTGAGTTACCTGTTCATATACTAGATTGATTTTTCTCTTGGGTTTGTCTGTCTTGTAGGAATCTACTACTTTTTATATATGTGTATATATTTTTTTCTTTCTTTTTGGTGGTACTGGGAATTGAACCCAAGACCTCATTCAAGGGAGCTAGCCCTTTTATTTTGTTTTATTTCAAGAGAGAGTCTCACTAAGTTGCTGAGGCTGGCCTTGAACTTGAGATTCTCCTGCCTTGGCCTCCTGAATAGCTGGCTTACAGGTGTATGCCACCATCCTGGCCATATTTTGTTATTTTTTTTTAACTTATTAGGTAAAATTTTTGTGGCAAGAGTTTTGAACCACTTTCTTTTTTTCCCCACCTTATGTACATTTTTATGTGGTGCTGAGGATTGAACCCAGTGCTTCACATGTTCTAGGCCAGTGCTCTGCTACTGAGGCACAGCTCCAGCCCCACTGTCTTTATTGTCTGTTTTTAGAAATCCTTTGTAATTCTCTTGAAGTAATGTGCTTAATCTCCCAGGTAAAAAAATTTTTTTTTGAAAACCAACTTTGTACAGGTACTGGGCTGCATGTGTTACATACATTACCTTATTTTTACTTTAAAAGGATAGAGGATGGTGGTAGCATTTCTGATGAATAAAAACAGTGGAAGCATAACACATTCTAACATTAAACTTTATTTTAGTTTCATTCCTTATTACCAAATACTGTTTTTTCTTGCTTTTTTCCACTGACTACAGCTTTTTTCTTGCCAAAGCAGAGGAAAGATGTAGAAAGAACAACTGATGAAGATTTGATGGGAGAGGGCATGAGGGTGCTAGAGTCAGCTAAGGCAGGAATACCTTGAGATGATAGCGACTGGCTTTCTCCAACTACCTCCTGGAGTGTTGGTTTGGCCCATGTGTATCACATTGCTGTCTGTGCCAGCCTGTGCTGGACATTGCATACTTGAGATCTCTGCCCTAGGGAGCTTGCATTCTGGCTGGGGAGACAGATTTGTCATAAGTAACTGGAGATGATGGGGTTGTAACAGAAGATGTCATGGTATTGGGCATGTCCTAGCAGGGCCTGTCTAATGTGATCTCTGCACTAGTGCAGGTGGCTTTGGTTTTGCAGGATGCTACTAGCGTCTTCATGAGCTGAGCAGGGCCAGAGACAACCTCCCTGCTACCTTTAGCAAATATGCTTTATATTTAATGCCAGAAATATTCAGTGTATGGTTTACTAAATGAAATTAATGTACTAGGCTTAGATTTTATAATGAAGTTTTATCTGTTTACTGTTCCAGACCTGCCAAAAAGTGGGATAGTGCAGCTATCCAGTACTTTCAGAACATTCTAAAAGGTAAGACCAGTGCATTTTGTTCACTATCCTACTTTGAACTGACACCCATGGTGGCTTACCCTTCTGTTGGTGAGGGGTTTTGACCTGTGCCTACTAAGCTGATACATGGGAGCTTCTTTAACATCAGTGTCACAGTGACTACAACCCTTAAAACTATGGATGGATGCTGATGCTAACTAAATTAGAAAGTGGCTATTTCTATAGATGAATCCCCCAGTAACTTAGAAACTGCAGTGCTGTAGAATAAATTCATGTCATTTATTGAACTAACAATTAACTCACCCTTTTTAGTGAGCAGAGGATATTTATTATGTAAAAATCATTATTAAGATGTATAAAATGTTTTTACCTTTTTAGTGTATTATTTTATTTGAATGACTATAAAATGAAATTCTTTGATGGCATCTGTCCTGACTCCTGACTGTTAGGCGCCCATGGCTATGCCTCCCTCTTAGGGCTGTTCTAAAGAAAGAGTAGGTATGATGTGCCTGGGGTGCTGCCTGGAACCTACTTAGGTCCTGGCTCTCCTGTGCTGCCCCATTGTTTGAAAAAAGGAAAAGCCAGATGCTTTGAACTTGGGAGAAGTGGGAGGTTGGGGTGGTTGTCACTAGGTTTGAAGTTTGGGCCCTTGTGAGCCCATTGCGGGGGATGGGAGTATGGGTTTAGAGGTGGGAGACCCCCTGGGGTTGAATTCTGCCTGTCCCCTTCTGTGTATGTAGCTTTGGGCAAGTTACTTAACTTTCTCTGAGCCTGGTCTCCTTACCTGAAAAATGATTTAAAAAAGGTTGTGATAAAAATCAAATGAAATCAGACGTATAAAGGACTTAACATAGTTTATGGTAGGTGCCCACAAATGGAGCTCCTGTTAGGTTCTCAAGCCTGTGATAGATTAGCTAAGAAGTTCAGTTCATGGGGTGTTTGGAGGGGAGAAGGGATACTTGAATGAAAGTTTGACTGGAAATTTGAATGTGGGAGTCAGTGGGAGAGAAGGACCCAGAAGTATACTCAAGAGGTATTCATAGGTATTCACAAGGTGGCAGGGGGACACTGTTGATGGTGACAGAGGATATGTGGCTCATTCCACAGTCAGGAAAGAGTCTTTTCTATGGTTCACTTGCCCTGCTGCCTTGAGCTGTAGGAGCCCACCTTGCTCAAGGAAGCTGCTGGCTGTTGGTCAGAAGTGACTAACCACTTAAGAACCTAAGAAGAAATAGTCATGATCACATCAAATGTAGTTTGCACATCAGCTCATTTGTACTCTTATTATGCCCTTTAGCAACTACCCAGGTGGAAGCCAAATTATGTGCTGTGGAAGAAGATACTTTTGAGGTTTACCTTTATGTAACAATAAAAAACGAAAAAGTAAGTAAAATATTTGTGTTTTCACAATATTTTATCAAGGAAAAAAGTAATTCACAGCATAGAAGTTATCTGAATGTTTCAAGGTCTGGCTCAAATGAGAAGTTAACTAGGACTGTGCTTCTTTTTTGATTACTTTTAACAATTCAACTTATCAGGGCATTGTCTCATTTAGTAATGAACAAGATTATTACTGTGATGATGAGGATGAAATGTGTTCTTACAGGGACATTATTATAAATAATTGATATGGCTCACTATCTTCCTTCCCAATTTTCTCCTTGTAATATGTGCTCATTGTTAAGAATTCAGATGTCATATATATAAAAAGAAAGTGGATATGATATGTGAAGCCTGTACCCTCCCCTACCTAGGTATTCACTGCTACATTTTGGCCGGCTGCCTTTTCTGAAGGGCACCACAAGGTGCACCTCTGTACCTTGGGTAAGTGGATGGAAGGCACAGATCTAGGGCTGCCCAGAATCCACAAGGGGCCACCTACCCAGGGATTGAACCCAGGGCCTTGTACATGCTAAGCAACCACTGTACCTCTGAGCTGTACTCAGCCCCTACCTATGTATATATGTACATACACACATATGTATGTACATATATACACACACACATATATATTGAAATACTTGACTCACAGAAGAGATGCAAAAATAATGTGATTATTGTATATACTTTGCCCATATTTTCCTGATGTTACAATTGTTATGCTATGATAGAATCATAGTATAGTTATTAAAATCAGAAAGTCAACATTGATAAAATACTTTTTAACAAATTCTCAAATTATTTGAATGCTGCCAGTTTTCCTATAATTTTCATTTTCTGGTCTAGAAACCAGTTCAGGACCTGGGTTGCATCTGGTTGTCATGTCTCCTTCATCTTCCCTAGTCTGGGACAGTTCCTCAGTCTTTCCTCACTTTTTGTGACCTTGATACTTTAAACAGTATTGGCCAGTTGTTTTCCATAATGTCACTCAAGTTGGTTTTGCCTGGTGTCTTCTCATGATTAGGGAGGTTGGGTGTTTTTGCAGTAATGCCACAGAAGCAATATTGCGCCTGTCTCAGTGCATTGTTGTGGGGTTTGTGCTGTTAACCTGTCTAATTGCTAGTGATTAGTTCATGTCAGTCATGTGGTAATGTAGTATTGTGTGGGTTTTCCCCATATAGGGTTGCTGGGGTTTTTTTGTTTTGTTTTGAGATTAATGAGTATTTTTTAGGGAGATATTTTGAGACTATACAAATATTCATCAACACTTCCTGCCTGTAAAAGTGATTACTGTAGTGATTGCCTGTTTCCATCATGCCTTCTACAATTTCTTTTGCCTTCTACATTTAAAAAAAATTTTTTTAATATATATTTTTTTTGTTGTAGATGGACACGATATCTTTATTTTTATTTATTTTTTATGTGGTGCTGAGGATCGAACCCAGTGCCTCACGCATGCGAGGCAGGCACTCTACCACTGAGCCACAATCCCAGCCCCGCCTTCTACATTTTTAATTAGAATTCTGTAAAAAAGAAACATCACTCCACCATTTATTAAGTCATTCAATTTATATTAGTATGGACTTCTTATTTATTTGAGAGATAATAACCATTTCTGTTATTATTGGCTTGCTCAGATTGCCTCAGATTTTGACCATTAGGACTTTCTTCAAAGTGGCTCATGTGTCCTTTCAATGTACCTGTTATTGTTTGAACACTCCTTATCTTTTTCATGTCACAGAATGCTTCAGGATCATTTTGTCATTTTCTACAAATCAACCACTTTACCAAGAAGTGCTGGTTTCTTTTTTTAACGAGCAGTAGTTAGATATAAAGATGAGGGCACTAGGTGTGCTTGCTGCTCGTGGGGTGTCATTGATTGTGTATCTTCTCAGCACAAAATGTTAGGAAATGTCTGTAGATAATTAACTCATGTGTGCACACAAACCAGATTTATCTCTAGTCTATCATCTGTATGTATATCAACAGTTCTGATCCTTCTAGTTTCAATCCTGCAGCCACAGGGTTCATCCTAATCTTATTCTAACAGTAAGAAACCGACTCTCATGAGCCACAAGATCAGTCCTAGTATTCATATAAAGCAGTTTCAGAATTGCTAACATACATTTTTGTGAAAAGGAAATTTGTCTCTAGTCTTATTTTAAACAGCCAAGCTATTGTTATAAAAGTTGCTTGGGTTACTTTTTGTCTTTCCTACACTCTTCAGTGTGATTGTGTTATTCATTTGTAAGAGTTGCTTTTTTTTTACTGTCTATATTGCATTTTGGGTTCTCACACCTGGTTGGTTTTATCTGTGACTTTTCATTGCTTATTTAAAAAAATTTTTTTTAGTTGCGGATGGACACAATACCTTTATTTTTATTTATTTTTATGTGGTGCTGAGGATCAAACCATTGCCTCACACATGAGACGAGCACTCTACCACTGAGCCACAAGTCCAGCCCCCATTGCTTATGTTATAGTGGTAAAATTGTTGGCTGTAGGACCAGTCTTGGAAATCATCTTTTCTAAAATAAATTCTCTACTGACTTGCTTTCCTCTAGCTTTTCATAAGTCTCTCTTTCTTACCATGAAGGTTTTATATGATGATGACTTGCTCCTACTTCAAGGTGGTGAAGTACGGAAGGCAGGAAGGTCATAATTGCCAGAAAACAGTTAAGGCCAACAGTCCTTTTCGAGCTCCCAATGGAAGTACAGGGATATGTCCCAGGGTGTTCTTTTTGGGACTGGCTTCTTTCATGCAGCAAAATTATTTTAAGAAACATCCATGTTGCTGGATGTATCAATAGCTTGTTCCTTCTATGGTCAAGAACTGTTCCCTTATACAGCTGACTATGGCATGTGCATCCATTCTCTTGTTGATGGACATTTGAGCTGTGGCCAGTTTGGGAATATACTATATAGATGATAAGAAATTGTCAATTTTTCCCCAGAGTCCCTGAACACTTTATATTCCATCAGCAGTGTATGGCACTTCACATCCTGTATGTCCTCCTTGAGGCTGTGGTTATTCTAATAGGCGTGTCATTGTATATCATCTAGGCTTACATTAGCATATGCCAAATGACTAGTGACACTTTTATGTGCCTGTTTTATGTATTTATTTATTTATATATTTTTTTGTACTGGGGATTAGACACAGGTGGGCTTTACCGTAACTAAGCTACATCCCTAGCCCTTTTTATTTTTATTATTTTTATTTTTTTTAAATATTTATTTTTTAGTTGTAGGTGGACACAATAGCTTTATTTTATTTTTATGTGTTGCTGAGGATCAAACCCAGTGCCTCCCGCATGCTAGGCGAGCACGCTACCACTGCGCCACAACCCCAGCCCCCTAGCCCTTTTTATTTTGAGACAGGGTCTTGCTACTTGCTGAGGCTGACCTTGACTCTTTTTTAAAACATTATTTATTTATTTTTTATTTGTTCTTTTTAGTTATACATGACAGAATGTATTTTGACATATCATACATACATGGAGTATAACTTTCCATTTTTGTGGTTGTACATGATGTGGAGTTATACTGGTTGTGTACTCATATGTGAACATAGGAAAATTATATCTAATTCATTCTACTATCTTTCCTATTCTTATCCCCCCACTCCACCTTGTTCAATCTGGTGAACCTCCCGTCCTGGTCCTGCCCCATCCCGCCTGTTGTGAGTCAGCATCTGCATATCAGAGAGAACACTTGGCCTTTGTTTTTTGGGGATTGGTTTATTTTACTTAGCATGATATTCTCCAGTGCCCTCCGTCTGCTGGCAAATGTTAAAATTTCATTCTTCTTTATGGCTGAGTAATATTTCATTGTGTATATATACTACATTTTCTTTATCCATTCATCTAGCAAAGGGCACCTAGGTTGACGCCATAGCTTAGCTAGTGTGAGTTGAGCTGCTGTGAACATTGATGTGGCCACGTCACTATAGTATGCTGATTTTAAGTCCTTTGGGTATATGCTGAGGAGTGGGGTAACTGGGTCAAATGGTGGTTCCATTCCAAGTTTCTGAGGAATCTCCATACTGCTTTTCAGAAATTTGTTGCACCAATTTGCAGTCTCATTAGCAATGTATGAATGTGCCTTTTTCCTGACATCCTCGCCAACATTTATTGTTACTTATATTCTTGATAATTGCCATTCTGACTGGAGATAAAATCTGTGTAGTTTTTTTGATATGTATATTTTTTAGTTGTAGATAGACACAATACCTTTATTTTATTTATTTTTATGTGGTGCTGAGGATTGAACCCAGGGCCTCACACATTTGAGACAAGCACACTACCACTCACAATCATAGCTTTCAGTGTAGTTTTAATTTCCACTTCTCTAATTGCTAGAGATGTTAAACATTTTTTCATGTATTTGTTGACCATATTTTTTATTCTGTGAAGTGTCTGTTCGGTTCCTTTGCCCATTTATTGATGCAGTGCTGAGAATCGAACCCAATGCCTCACACATGCTAGGCAAGCTCTCTACCACTGAGCTACAACCCCAGCCCCTGGTGTTAAGTTTTTTGAGTTATTTGTATATCCTTGAGATTAATGCTCTATCTGAAGTGCAGGTGGCAAAGATTTTATCCCATCCTGTAGGCTCTCTCTTCATGTTTTTGATTGTTTCCTTTGCAGTGAAAAAGCTTTTTACTTTGATACAATCCCATTTATTGATTCTTGATTTTACTACTTGCACTTTTGGAGTCTTGTTGAGGAATTCGGTTTGTAAGCCAACATGATAGAGATTTGGGCCTACTTTTTCTTCTAGTAGGCGCAGGATCTCTGGTCTAATGCCTATGACCAGATTCATAATGTCTTGATTCTCCTGCATTAGCCTCCCAAGTCACTGGGATTATAACTTCACCATGCCTGACTTTGTATGCTTATTTGCAACCCATGCATCATCTCTGATGAAGTATTCGTTAAAATATTTTGCCTTGCTGGGTGCAGTGGCACACAGTAGTTTGGGAGGCTGAGACAGGAGAATCGCAAGTTCAAAGCCAGCCTCAGCAAAAGTGAGGCGTTGAGCAACTCAGTGAGACTCTGTCTTTAAATAAAACACAACATAGGGCTGGGGATGGGGCTCAGTGGTTGAGTACCTCTGAGTTCAATCCCCAGTACCCCCCCAAAAATAAAAGATACTTTGCCTTGGGCTGGGGTTGTGTGCTTACCTAGCACATTTGAGGAACTGGGTTCTATCCCCAGCACCACACAAAAAAAACCTAAATAAACAAAATAAATGGACTTCCTTTAAAAAAAATTTTGCCTTTTTTTTTTGTTTTTTTCATATTTAATTTATTTATTTGTTCTATTTAGGCTTACACGATAGCAGAGTACAATTGGGTTCATTGTACATAGATACAGAATAACATATCAATTCTCTAGTTGTAAGTTGTATAGAATCACAACATATATGCAGTCATACATAAAGTTAGGGCTATGATGACCATCATATTCCACCACCCTTACTGTCCCCATGCCCCCTCCTCCCTTACACCCCTGTGAACAGATTTCCACCATTGTTCTCATGACCTTCCCCACATTATGGATCAGCATCCACTTATCAACAAGTATATTTGGCATTTGGTTTTCTGAGACTGGCTTACTTTACTTATCATGATATTCTCCAACTCCATCCATTTACCTGCAAATGCCATAATTTTATTCTCTTTTATTGCTGAGTAATATTCCATTGTGTATATATACCACAGTTTCTTTATCCAGTCATCTATTGAAGGGCATCTAGGTTGGTTCCACAGTTTAGCTATTGTGACTTGAGCTGCTATAAACATTGAAGTGGCTG
>CM053414.1:37299243-37342064 GCA_028644305.1 Xerus rutilus
GGTTTCTTTATTAAGTTTTTGTTTGGAAGATCTGTCCAATGGTGAGAGAGCTGTGTTAAAGTCTCCAAGTATTATTGTGTTGTGGTCTATTTGATTCTTGTATTTGAGAAGGATTTGTTTGATATATGTAGAAGCCTCATTATTTGGGGCATAGATATTTATGATTGTTATGTCTTGTTGTATGATTCCCTTAAGAAGTATAAAATGACCTTCTTTATCTCTTTTCACCATCTTTGGTTTGAAGTCCACTTTATTGGATATGAGGATGGAAACTCCTCCTTGGTTGTGGGATCCATGTGAGTGATATGTTTTTTCCCACCCTTTCACTTTCAGTTTGTGGATGTCTTTTCCTGTGAGATGAGTCTCTTGAAGACAGCATATTGTTTGATCTTTTTTTTTTGATCCAGTCTGTCAATCTATGTCTTTTAATTGGTGTGTTTAGGGCATTTACATTCAGGGTTATTATTGAGATATGATTTGTAATTCTGGTCATTTTGGTTTGTTTTTGGTTTTTACCTTGAGTTGTTTTCTCTTTTGAATGGTCTTTCCTTTAGTGTAGTTCCTCCCTTTGTCAATTTTCATTGTTGATTATCATTTTCTCCTTGTGGAATATTTTGCCAAGAATGCTGTGTAGTGCAGGCTTTCTTGCTGTAAATTCTTTTAACTTTTGTTTATCATGGAAGGTTTTAGCGTCATCAAATCTGAAGCTCAGTTTTGCTGGATATAGGATTCTTGGTTGGCATCCATTGTCTTTCAGGGCTTGGAATATGTTATTCCATGATCTCCTGGCTTTTAGGGTCTGGGTTGAAAAATCTGCTGAGATACGAATTGATCTCCTCTTGTATGTAATCTGATTCCTCTCTTGTGGCCTTTAAAATTCTATCCTGGGGCTGGGATTATGGCATAGTGGTAGCATGCTCGCCTCGCACACATAAGGCACTGGGTTCAATCCTCAGCACCACATAAAAATAAAATAAAGATATTCTGTCACCTACAACTAAAAAAAATAAACATTTAAAAAAAATTCTATCCTTATTCTGTATGTTGGGCATTTTCATTATAATGTGCCTTGGTGTGATCTGTTGAAATTTTGTACGTTTGGTGTCCTGTAAGCCTCTTGTATTTGATTTTCCATTTCATTTTTCATATTTGGAAAATTTTCTGATATTATTTCATTGAAGAGATTGTGCATTCCTTTGGTTTGAAATTCTGCGCCTTCTTCTATCCCAATAAATCTTAGATTTGGTCTTTTGCTGCTGTCCCATATTTCTTGTATGTTCTGTTCATGTGTTTTTACCATCTTCACTGTATGGTCAGGTTTATTTTCAAGATTGTATATCTTGTCTTCATTATCTGAGATTCTGTCTTCCAAGTGATCTAGTCTACTGGTGATGCTTTCTATTCAGTTTTTTATTTGGTTTATTGTTTCCTTCATTTAAGTATTTCTGATTGGCTTTTTTTTTTTCACGATCTCTAGCTCTTTCTTAAAGTAATTGTTTGCTACTTGTAATTGCTCTCTTATCTCTTTGTTAGAATGATCTATGGTTGCCTTTATTTGCTCTCCTATCTCTCTGTTGGATTGATCAGTTTTTGCCTGTAATTGCTCACTTATGTTATTCTTTAGTTCACTGATCATTTTAATTATGTACATCCTGAATTCTTTCTCTGACATTTCAACAACTGTGCTATCAATGGATTCTGGTACAGTGGTATCCAGATTTATTTGGGGTACTTTCTTCCCTTGTTTTTTCATGTTGATTGTGTATCTTCCTTCTTGAAATACAATCTGAGGTATTGCGGCTTCTATCCTATAATCTTGTACTGACACTCCAGATTACCTGTGTCTCACCTTGGAGTTACTTCTGTTCCCCCAGTGTCCCCAGATGGGCACTACTATCACTAAAGTTGGTGGCAGAGGTAGTGGATATACCTCTAGAGGGCAATGGGAGTGGCCTTGGGCTGTTTTGCCCCTCTCTTGCACTCCTGCTGGTGAACAGGAACTCTGGAGCAGAACTGGAGGCGGGCCCAGGTCTCACTTAGGCAGGGTCACAAGCAGGAGAGTCTGTGTGCAACCCTTACAGTGAGTGTGAGCTCCCCTGGGGCTGGAAGCTAGCAGGCTCTGGTCTGCCTTCAGCTGGGCACCCCTGACATTCCCTAAGGGTGGTTTTGGGTCTTCTGTCTCGCTTGTCCACAGGAACTCTGGAGCGGAACTGAGGCGGGCCCAGAGTGCACTTGGGTGGGGCTTCTTCACACTGGGATCTCTGCAGGCCACTCTTACCCTGGGTATGCCTTCCTCTGTGGCTAGCGGCTAGCAGCCCCTGGTCTCCCATGGGCTGGATACCTGTGGAGTTTCCTGAGGGCAGATCTGGGCCCTCTGCGCCTCCTGCTGGTCCACAGGAACTCTGGAGCGAACTGAGGTGGGCCCAGGCTGCCCTTGGGCAGGGCTGCCTCCGCTGGGGTCTCTGGAGTGACTCTTACCCTGAATTTGGGCTCCTCAGTGGCTAGCGGCTAGCAGTCCCTGGTCTCCCGTTGGCTGGACACCCGTGGAGTTTCCTGAGGGCGGATCTGAGCCCTCTGCGGCTCCTGCTGGTCCACAGGAACTCTGGAGGGAAACTGGGGCGGACCCAGACCGCCCTTGGGCGGGGTTGGCTCATGCTGGTGTCTCTGGAGTGACTCTTACCCTGAGTTTGGGCTAGAGGTAGCAGTCCCTGGTCTCCCTTTGGCTGGCCAACCGTGGAGGTTCCTGAGGGCGGATTAGGGCCCTCTGTTGCCTGTTTTTTTTGTTTTTAATTTTTTTGGTACCAGGGATTGAAATTAGGGGTACTTGACCATTGAGCCACATCCCCAACCTTATTTTGTGTTTTATTTAGAGACAGGGTCTCACTGAGCTGCTTAGTGCGTTGGTATTGCTGAGGCTGGCTTTGAACTTGTGATTCTCTTGTCTCAGCCTCCCAAGCTGCTGGGATTACAGGCATGCACCATCGTGCCTGGCTTTGCCTTTTTTTTAAAAACTTGGTTGCTTCATTATTATGGAGTTTTGAGAACTCTTTATTCTGTATATTTGTCTATTCAGATATCTGTTTTTAAAATACTTTTATCTTGTCATTCTTTTTTTGTTCTTTTTAATTATACATGACAGTACAGTATATTTTGACATATTTATACAAACATGGGGTACATCTTATTCTAATTAGGATCCCTGTCTTGTGGTTGTACACGATGTGGAGATTTACTTTGGCGTATTTATATGTATACAAAGGGAAGTTAAGTCAGATTTACTCTACTGTCTTTTCCTATTCTTGTGCCCCCTCCCTTCCTTTCATTCCCCTTTGTCTAGTCTGCTGTATTTCTATTCTTCCCCTCCCCCCTTGTTTTGTATTAGCATCTACATATCAGAGAAAATATTTGATTTTTGTTTTTTTAGGATTGGCTTATTTAACTTAGCATAATAGCCTCCAGTTCCATCTATTTACTGATAAATGTTATAGTCATTCTTTTTTATGACCAAGTAATAGTCCATTGTGTATATATACCACATTTTCTTCATCCATTCATCTGTTGAAAGGCCCCTAGGTTGGTTCCATAACTTAGCTATTGTGAATTGCGCTGCTATAAACATTGATGTGGCCACGTCACTATAATATGCAGATTTTAAGTCCTTTGGGTATATGCTGAGGAGTGGGATAACTGGGTCAAATGGTGGTTCCATTCCAAGTTTTCCGAGGAATTTCCATACTATTTTTCAGAGTGGTTGCACCAATTTGCAGTCGCTTATCATTCTTTTTTTAAGACTAGAAGTTTTACGTTTTGGTAAAACCTAATTTTATCAGTTTTCCTTTCATGGTTGGTGTCATGCCACCAGATCTTTGCCTGGCCATGTTGTGTTAGCTCTTCATGCCTTTAACATGGTTTTTGTATTTCATACAGATTCTTGCTGTTTTCTCATTGGGAGGGTTGGCAAGAAGTATTTAGTTCATCATTGTCAAAGCAGAAGTCATAAAAATAGATCAAATTATGTTCTATAATATAAAATATTATAAAAATACAAAAATATTATAAAAATATAAAAAATATAAAATATTTTCTCTGAAATCAAAATTTGAGATTAAGGTTGGAATATTTTCTTTATAGTCAGTCAGTTGACTACGCTTTGTCTTACTATCCATAAAATGTTTTTAATTTTACAGGTTTGTGTTAATGATGATCTGGTTGCAAAGAACTTCGCTTGCTATGTGTCTCCCACAGAGAAGAAAAACCCTGATGCTTTAGAGAAACCAAGGTTGGATATAAAGTCAGCTCCCTTCTCCAGTAAACTCAATCCAGCCCTTACTCTTTGGCCAATGCTTTTGCAAGGAAAAGATTTTCAAGGAATGAAAAGTGAGTGTATCTTCACCAATGTGTATTTCCTTTAATGTTTATTTATAATCTTAGTGTATTGACATAAGTTGTTGTACAGATTTTTCCTTGTGTGGAGGCAGAGACTTGGACACTGTGTTTAATAATTGAAATTTAACGTTGGGACAAGCCTGTGACAGATTTTGTGGTCCTAAAGCTGCTATAATTTGTTTTTATGAAACCAGGAAGAAACTATTTTCAATTTCTTAGTAAGTTACATTTGCAGAAGTCCAGGTATTTGTAGTTTAAAGATTTTAGCAAAATAAGGTTTTAGAGATTCATTGTTTTAGACAGTTTTAAAAATAATTATTTATTGCACATGATGCTTGGCAGTAAAGTATGAGAAAAGGAGTTAGTTGTAGACTGTGGAAGCACTTTTAAATGTTCCTCTCTACTGTCAGATTTTAGTCCCCTCACATGTTGCTGCCTCCTTGTTAGGTCTCCTATAACCATACAGCAAAAGCAAGAGCAGTTGTGGTATATCAAGGAATCCACACTGTATTTTGCTTTTTTTTTTCATGCCTTAATTTTGAAATTTATTCTTTCAGAGTCACATGGTTTAGATTTTCTGGCACAGTCTTTCCAGCATACCTGGTACAAGGGTGTTGTCAGTGACCTACGGCCAACTGCTACGATACTGGGTAAGTCCTACTAGTTTGGTATATTTAATAGGTAACATAAAATAATGTTCTTTTTTAGGGGCACTGAGGATTAAACTAACTCAAACCTAGCTTTGGGGCCTCCCAGTGTTGTACCACTGAGCTATACCCCAATCCCTTAACTAGCTGAAGATTAGAAGGGTTGTTTAGAAGGGCTCTGGTAAGCCGGGCACGGTGGCACAAGCCTGTAATCTCAGCACTTAGGGAGGCTGAGACAGGAGAATCGTGAGTTTAAAGCCAGCCTTAGCAATGGTGAGGCGAGGCACTACGCAACTCAGTGAGACCCTGTCTCTACATAAAAAAAACACAAAATAGGGCTGGGGATGTGACTCAGTGGTCAAGTGCCCCTGAGTTCAATCTCTAGTACCAAAAAAAAAAGGGGGGGGGGCCTCTGGTAAATCTCCCTTTTTATAATTTGATAGAACCAATTTATGATATAGATGCTGACAGTGATTGCTTGCTCTACAATCCACACTTAGAAAGTTTAATATAACATAAAGAACATCACAGACACTTGTGAGCTGGGCTCTGTGGCTCAATCTCAGCTACTTGGGAGGCTGAGGCAAGAGGATCACTTGAGCCCAGGAGCTCAAGGCCAGATTGAGAAACCTAGCAAGACACTGTCTCAGAAAATAAAAGAAACAAACAATACGCATTTGTCCATCTGGAAGACTGATATTGTCTAGCCCTGACAAAAGACCAGTGATTATTATGTGTCCTCAGAGTACACCATGCTTTTATGGTTGACTTTTATTTTGAGCAATATGATGCAGAAAAATAAGGAAAATGTACTTATGAGGGAGATATTCTCAGTCTTTAATTCCATATCTGAGATGTTTAATGACTTGGAATGGTTCAGTAGGGTGAAGTCTGTCAGCCTCTCATGCTGTTCTACACCTGTGGTCATTCCTTACCATTTCACTCCTGCACTGGGGGTGCGTATTTACCTGTGGGTGTGGCATTTCACATGCATCCACAGTATGTTGCAATAAGTCAAAGTTTTAATCATCTAAAGTGTTCCCTACATTTAACATTACTTTCACTTTGGTGATATTGTTCATTGTAGGAGAATACAGATAACCAAAATTGTAAAGACTTGCTCTCTTACTACCTACTTATTAAAATTTGAAGAGTCTTTCCACAGTTTTCCAGATGTGAAGGTATGCGTTAATTTTTATTTTACAGGAACAGGATCCATCTGTGTATATCTCTTTGTAGTGTTTTTTACTTAGGGCTCAACTTCTTTCCAGGTCAAATAATCCAGCATAACATGTTTAAGGATATGGGCTCTGCTGTGAAATGGTCAGAGTGTGAGCCCCACCTCCCTCTGGGACTTGGGGAGGCCTCGCTCCCATCCTGCCTAGAGTTCAGGTGGGCTGTGCAGGTGTGGAGTGTGTTTGGCACAGCACCTATCATGGCAGCTCCCACACGTGGCCTCCACCCCAGATTCTGATAGGCCTCCTGTAGGGTCCTCAGATGAGAGTTACTGCTGCAAGCAGCCCTGTCACTGTGGGAATGTATTCTTTCCATCGTATTCCTTCTATTTCCCTTGGATCAGGAAAAGTACCAGGTGTTTGCATTCTTGTGTTTTGCCATTGCACAACTTCACCTTGTATGAATGTGTCATTGTTTTCAGTAACCACAGATTGATTGTTGGACAGTAATTGTGGCTGAAACAAGATTTTAAAATTTAATCCCCTTAAGTAAAGTTTAATATTAAACCCTGTTCCATAATAATTTCATGTATTAAGATTTTATAATGGCATTTGTTTTATTATATTTTTTTCATGTTTTCTATCAACATTTTTCAAGGTAGCTTTGTATTGCTGTTTTTATTTTTCAGATAAAGCTGTAAAATATAATAGGGATTCTATGAGAGATTCACCTAAAAAGAAATCTGAAAAGAAGCAGCAGTGCATCTCTTTAAAAGATGTAAATAAGGTGGTATTTTTTTTTATTTTTTTAGTTGTTGATGGACCTTTATTTCTTATTTATTTATATGTGGTGCTAAGGATCGAACCCAGTGCCTCACGCATGCTAGGCAAGCGCTCTACCACTGAGCCACCACCCCAGCCCCAAGGTGGTATTTTTTAAATGCCCATTTAATGTAAACTTCATGTAACATTAATAATATTCTATTAGAAACCAAAATGTGTTTTCTTTTAAAAAATTCTTGACTATGATAGTTTTATTCATGAAAAAATATAGTTTGCATTTTTGCTTATTTTAAAAGAACAAGGAAACTCCACCTCCTCTCTTGTTAAACTCTTGTCCTTAGTAACTAATGCCCTTCCTAAAATTGGGTACTTATTTTCATTTTAACAAGAGTATGAAATTTTGGGATTCTGAGAATCTCTAATAGTTAATTTCAGTTCTAACTTACCTTCTAGTCCTTTGACCAAGACAGGTGAAAGTAATTTCAGGGTATTTTAAATACTGATTTATCCCAAAAGAACATACATCTTATTAAGTATACATATTCTTTCTGAAATTTGTTTTATAGTGTATTGAATCTTCAGCATGCTGGCCAACAAAAAGAGGCATAACCATATATGCTGATCCAGATATACCAACATCAAGGTATGATTTGAAAGTTTGAAAATTTGGGGCCTTTATTCCAGGACCCCCAAGGATACCAAAATCTGCACATGCCCAAGTTTTATTAGTATTTGCATATAGCCTGTGCACATCCTCCTTTATGCTTGAAATAATCTCTAGATTACTTATAATACCTAATGCAATGTAAATGCTATGTAAATTGTTGGTATACTTATTGCTTAGGTAATAATGGCAAGAAAAAAAGTCGTGTATGTTTAAATACAGAGACAATTTGTTTTTTTCCAAATATTTTTAATCTGGAATCGATTGAACACAGATGTAGAACTCACGGACACAGGAGCCAAGTATACAGTGTTCTGAATTGTTGATGACAGGAAAGTATTCATTTCCAAAAAAGGGTGACCCAGAA
This sequence comes from Xerus rutilus, assembly GCA_028644305.1. NCBI lineage: Eukaryota > Metazoa > Chordata > Mammalia > Rodentia > Sciuridae > Xerus > Xerus rutilus. The sequence goes on from CM053414.1 coordinate 37,307,266, forward strand.
AACTTTGATTGAACAAATTAACTGAAAGGAAAAAATCTTGGGACAACTGATTAGCAGTACAGTGAACTGAAAACTGACTCTAGAGTCCCCTTGTTACCTTGTTGATCAAAGTTGTTTTTCTAAGGCAGGTCCAGTGAAGGTTGGCACAGGGTGGGTGTGATGTGAAGGAGGGGCAAATGTGGGCCAGATGGCAGCAGTGCCTGGTAGGTTACAAGTTAGTTGAAAGCAGAATGGTTTGCAGTCTTCTTCAGAGGCCTTGACTGTAATGCCATCCTCATCAAGATACATCAGTGACATTAACAACATCACGGAAATGATGTCATTTGCTATTTCACGTGCAGTATAAGAGCTTCAAATAGTATACTTTCATTTTTCCCCCACTTAGTCTTTACACTATGATTTACATGTGTTTTATTTATACATGTTATAAATAAATCTGTTATACAATCTGTTACCACTTTAAACAATTATATTTTTTTTTTTTTTAAATATTTTTTTTTTTAGTTGTTGATGGACACAATGTCTTTTTTTTTCTTTTAATCTTTTTCTTAGTCGTAGATGGACACAATGTCTTTATCTTATTGCTTTGTATGTGGTGCCGGGGATCGAACCCAGGGCCTCACGCATGCGAGGCAAGCGCTCTACCGCTGAGCCACAATCCCAGGCCCTAAACAATTATATTTTAAAGAGGTTTAAGTAATAAGAAAAATACCATATATTTACCTCTATAGTTACATTGGTACACTTCACTCTTTGTTTTGATCCATGTTTCCGTCTGATATCACTTTCCTTTTACTTGAAAGGGCTTTTTTAAACATTTCTTTTAATTGCAGGTCTGGTGGTGATGAATTCTTCAGTTTTTTTATGTCTGAAAAATTATTTGTGTGCATGTGTACACACTGCATATTGATAGAAAGCACTCTGCCACTGAAATATATCCCCAGCTCTTAGCTGCTGCTTTTTTTTTTTTGGCTAAAGTATAGAATGAATTCTAGGTTGACAGTATTTGACAGTTTTTCTCTATGAATTTTAAAGGTGATGTTCCACTGTCTTTTTGCTTGCATTATTCCTGATGCAAATCTGCTGTCACCTTTGTGTTGTCCTTGTTGTTCCTCTGTTTGCAATGTCTTTTCTGAATGCTTTTAAGATTTTCTCATTATTACTGGTTTGAACAATTTGTTACATGCTTTGGTGTTCTTTTTCTCATATTTCTTATGCTTGGGGTTTATTAAGGTTCTTTCTGTTTTTCATCAAATTCAGGAAGTATCTTAGTCTATTTTGTATAGTTATAAAAAATTATAATAAACCAGGTAATTTATAAAGAACAGCAATTTGTTTTTAACAGTTCTAGAGGTTGGGAAATCCAAGATCAAGGCGCTGGCAGTTTTGGACTGTGATAAGTGCCTAGTCTCAGTTTCCAAGATGGTGCCTTGAATGCCTCATCTTCTGGAGGGGAGGAATGTGTTCCTCACATGGCAGAAGAGCAAAAGAGAGAGAACTCACTCCCACAAGTGGCATTAACCCATTGAGGGCAGAGCCCTCCTGGCCTACACGTCTTCCAAGAGGTCCCACCTCCCAGTGTAATTGTGTTGGGGACTAAGTGTCAACACGAAATTTGGAAGACACATAGCAGGAAGTATTCACTGTTATTATCACAGATTTTTTTTTTTCTGCACCAGTCTCTTCCCTTTTCCTTTTGAGACTCTGATAAATTTCAGAATTTTGATAATTGTTCCAAAGGCCTCTGAGGTGCTTCATTTTTCAGCCTTTTATTCTTGCTCCTTTTCAGATGAGCAGTTTACTAATCTTTCTCTTCTGTCATCTCCATTCTGTTGTTGAGCCCATTCTGTGAATATTTTGTTTGGAGTATTTTTCATTTTTAAAATTTTATAGTTTATCTGTTTTTTGCTGAGAACTTTCTATTTTTCCATTCAAGAGTGCTAAACTTTTCTTATGCAGCATGTTATAATAGCTGTGTTAAAGTATTTGAGAATTCCCACTTTTGAACCATCTTGGGGTTAGCACCTATTGATTCTTTTTTTTCTCTTTACAATTGACTTGATTTCCTGGTTCTTCATGTATTGAATAACTTGAGTTTTTATTCTGGATATTTTGAATAGCATGATGTGAGTCTTTGGTTTCTGTTAAAACCCACTGAAGAAAGTGGATTATTGTTGTTTGTGTTAGCAGGAGACAATGATTTGGTTAGGTTCATATAACTCAGGTTTAGTCTCAGTTGCCAAGGGTGGCTGCAGTGTCTGCTCAGTTTCCAAGCCTTTAGTGTGCTGCTTTGGGACTCTGCAGATGCTTAACCTAGGGTGATCCTGAGACTCCTGTTAGGGCACAGTCAACAATAGGTGATCCCCGGGGCTGGGATTGTGGCTCTGTGGTAGAGCGCTTGCCTCGCATGTGTGAGGCACTGGGTTCAATCCTCAGCACCACATAAAAATAAATAAAATAAATATATTGTGTCTATCCACAACTAAAAAAATTTAAAAAGAAACAATAGATGATCCCCCTCTTTCCAGGATTTCCCTCATACTCACCAGGTCCAGGTGTTCCTTTCCTGTCCCTCTGGCAAGACAGATAGTTCCTCTTGCAGAAACTGCTGTGCAGTCTGTACTTGGGCCATTTTGGGAGCAAAATGGCAATATAAATAATAGAGGAAAACAGTAGAGATTTTTCCACACATTGTTTGGACCACAGAGTCTGGTTTCCCAATTCTTCTGGCTATAGGGACACGTTTTCTATTGAGGTTGTAGGGACTGTGCTGCTAGCTTCAAGGTAGAGCTAGCCTTGGGGAAGACCCAGGAGAGAAACAGGGAAAAAAGAAAAATAATCCCAGTTCTCTCTGGCTTGGAGAGGGAGCTTCTCTCAGATTTTTTTTCAGCGTGGGATTGAGCCCAGGGGCCTGGAGCAGGCTAGACAAGTGCTCTACTACCCAGTCCTTCTCTCAGAATTTTTTATGTCTGTATTTGCTACACAATTTCACATGTCAGGCCACCCTGAGGTCTGAGGAAGGAAACAAAAGGAAGGAAAAAGCCCATAAAGAGCTGAGGTTGTAGCTCAGTGGGAGAGAGCTTGCCTCACACGTGTGAGGCACTGGGTTCGATCCTCAGCACCACATAAAAATAAATAAAATAAAGACAGTGTCTGTGTATAACTAAAAAATATTTTTTAAAAAAAGCCCACGAAACTCTCAAGGATTCTGTTTATTTTCAGTTTTTTATTCTTTGCTCCATTGCTTTTTTCTATCCTGAATCTCTGATTGTAATTAGTATGAGAGGCTGTGTGGCCAGCATTAGAAGCATCAACAGTGATTTTCATACCTACGGGCTAAGCCACAGATATGAAAATTGTAAGTTCTTACAGAAATTTACTTTGGTAAATCAACTGATTCCTCACTGATAATTCTTAAATTTTTTTTCTCATAAAATAAAGTTATTTTTTAGTGGGAGTAATTGGGTTCATAAATTTCAGTAAACTTTTTGATGCCTTTTATTTCTAGTTCTTTAAGTCAGAAGCCAAATGAGAAACCACTTAGATTGGCTGAGAAGAAAGAATATGATGAGAAGAATGGCTGTGTGAAGTAAGATTTGGGGCGGGTGTGTGCAAATTGTTTATTGAAATAAAATTGTAATAAAATTGTAAGCAGGATGAATTTACATATGTTGTTGCTAATTTCAAACTACATTCCTATAAAAAAATACACATCCAGTGAGTCTCTTGCAGGCTTTGAGGTTAGTTTTTTCCTTTCAGTTCAAACAATTTTACATTCCAAATAACTGCAGCCACTCTGGAGTAATAAGTGTGACAGGGTTTAAGACAGTTCAGAGGTGAGTGGGTTGTGCTGTATTCACTAGCTGTTCTGGGGTTGGAAGAAAGGTATGGATCAAACAGCCCTGCAGCCACTCAGCTCCCCAGATGCCACTCTGATGCCCTGCCACAGCTTCTTACCCAGCATAAGCTCCTCATAGTATCCGAGGGCCAAGGGCTTTGAAGTCTGTCATGGAACTTACAGCTGAGGATGGCTGTTAAGGTGTTTGATTTGACAGCCTCTTTCCCAGGGGATTTCTTCACATTAATGCTGTTGCACATGGTTCCTTCCTTTGGAACAAAAAGCCTTTCATTATTCATTTATTTTAAATCATTAGCTGGTAAATTAACCCTGAAATATTCCATTCCCTTTCATTTATGTATTAAAAATTTTTATTCTTCTCTCTCATTCTGCTAAATGTCCCTTACCTGAAAGCCACTAATGAAAGTACACCAGTTATCCAGTCTACTGTGGTTCCAGGGAACCTTGAAGTGGCTCAAGGTTAAATAGCAAGGAAGAAAGAAGGCAGTGGGTTTCTTAGAAATCCAGGGACTGACCTGGTGATCATGTGATCCTTCACCATGATCAGAACAAATAGTCCTGGGGTTGGCTATACTGTGTCCAAAGCCTAGGGAACCAGGCATTCAGAGGCTAGTGAACTGTGTGTCCATTATTTCTGGTCAAGTAGTGAAAGCAGTCTGGAAGAGAGATCTTTTCCTCAATAGTGTTAAGTTAGGGATTTGCAGGCATCATGTAACTTAATAATGTTAGGGAAAGGGACACAGTTACCTTGGCATGTTGCCATTCATCCTGACTTGTCTTTAAAAGACCACCTTAAATTTCTTAAATTCAGGAACAGTCACCCAGACTTGGTCATCTTCCCCATTCCAGGATGGTATACCACCCTCTCCTTTGGAATCCTGGGTTCTTGGGTGATGGGGAGAGTATTGGGGTCCACATCCAGAGTGCTAGGGACCACATAGCAGATTTTTCTTTGGGGACTTTTAGATGTTCAAGAGAAACAGCCCTGCTCCTCTGAGAGCATCTGGAGATGACTGCAAGCTTAGACTGGACTGATACATCATTTATTTTATCTTATCTTATTTTGGTACCAGAGATTGAACTCAAGGGTACTTGACCCCTGAGCCACATCTCCAGACTTAACTTTGTTTTATTTAGAGTTTAGAGTCTCACTGAGTTGCTTAGTGCCTCCCGATTGCTGAGGCTGGCTTTGAAATCATTAATTCTCTTGTCTCAGCCTCCCAAAGTGTTGGGATTATAGCTGTGCCCCAGGGAGCCTGGCTTGATACATTGTTTCTAACCTGTTTCCAAATTCACTAGCAGCCTTTGGGTGTATGCTGGTATCAGTTTCTAACTCCATTTGGTTTGTAGCAGCTCCCTGCAGCTTTTTGGTGAAGAGGATTTTGACACTGTGTCAGATGTGCTGGGAACAGTATTATATGAGTGATTAAGATGTCTAGTCTAGCTATAGGAGAGTTGACTAGTGGCGTGTTTGCCATCTCTGTCATCTTTCATATTTAAATGTAAGCTTGAGCCAGGCAGGTGGCACACACTTGTAATCCCAGCACTTTGGGAGGCTGAGACAGGAGAATCACAAGTTCAAAGCCAGCCTCAGCAATAGGCATGTGCTAAGCAACTCAGTGAGACCCTGTCTCTAAATAAAACACAAATAGAGCTGGGGATGTGGCTCAGTGGTCGAGTGCCCCTGAGTTCAATCCCCATACCAAAAATAAATAAATGAATAAATAAATGTAATCTTGTAGCTGTTTTTTTCTTTTCAGCTCTTTATCTTCTGATCTTTTCTGTATCTGCATACTACTATAAAACATGTTATTTTTTATTCAGTCTTTTTCCTATGAACATTTTAACATTTCCCTACTTTGTATTATCACTTATTTAAAATGGAAAGTTTCTCTAAATAAATTCTTTATAATATTGTTCCCATGTCAGGGTTTGAACACCAGTGCTTGTTAAAGCCTGAATTGAAAGCCCTGTGCACAGGTGATTGAGTTCTTCCTGCCCAGAGCTCTCTGCCAAAGCCCTGAGGATGGCGAGGACTCAACTCTGCTCATTCCCAGGCCTCTTCCCTCTGAGTCATCCCATACTTGGTTCCTCCCCTGACTCCACAACCCCTGCATTGTTGCATTGTGCTTCTGGTGAGATGAGCAGTCAGCATCTATGGTCTGTGAGTAGAAAATACTGCAGAACCTCACAGGATCCAAGTGTGGCTGCTTCTCTATTCTTGCAAAAATTCTTGGTGTTTCTGACATGAATAAATTATTGTCTATTGTTTTTTTCTTTCTTTAGTTTTCTATATATATTTACTGATTCATCTCCAGAATCCCCCTTTGTTGTCCAAACTTACTCTCAGCAATTTCACTTGCATTTCCTGGGAGAACTCTCTAAACTTCCTGCCTGTTCCTGATGCATCCTGTGTCCAACACCACCAGCATCTTGACATTCCTGCATCTTTTTGAACGGAGTCTCCTTTCTTCTGAGTTTTTCATTTTCCTCTTATTTAATCGACTCTTGTTTTGGTGAAGAACATCCTCTACTAGTTTAATGAGAAGGGAAATATGAAAGATTGAATTTTTTCAAGTGTGCAAAATAATTTGACTATCTTCACACCTTAGTTATCAATTTTTGATAATAATAAGCTACCTTATTTTCTAGCTTTTAGTGTTACTGTTAAGTTTATTGCTTTCTGATTTCTTACTCTTTATATGACTCTCTTTGCTTCTTTTTCTCTCTGGAAACTTATAGGGGCTTTGTTCCCAAGGTTCATGATGATGTTCTCTGGTATCACTCTGTTCTTATGCTTAGCATTTGCTGGGTTTCTTTGGATCTGTAACCTCATGTTCTTCACTTCAGGGAAATATTTTTTACTTTTTCATGGATCTCTTCCATGTTCTCTCTCTCTCTTTTATTTTTTTGGTACTATGGATTGAAACCAGAGGTGCTTTACCACTGAGATACATCCCAGTCCTTTTTATTTTTTGAGACAGGGCTTTGCTAAGTTGCTGAGGCTGGCTTTGAACTTGTGATCCTCCTGCCTCAGCCTCCTGAGTCACTGGGATTATAGGCGTGCACCACTGCACCTGGCTCTCTATCTTCTTTTGTGCAGCTCTTTTTCATGTTGTACTTTTCAGGTTGGTCATGTGTAATTTTGGGGGCCGGGATATAGGGGGATTTAACCCAGGGGTATTTTACCGGTGAGCTACATCCCCAGTCCTTTTTTTTTTTTTTTTTGGTGAGACAGGGTCTCTAAGTTGCTTAAGTCTTGTTGAGTTGCTGAGACTGACCTCGAACTTGTGATCCTCCTGTCTTGGCCTTACGTGTTGCTGGGATTGTTGGTATGCCCTACCATGCCCAACTGTGATGTGATTTTTTTTAAAATACATTTTTCATCTCTTTGTCTTCTTTATTTTTTGGAATGCTTTCACAACTTTTTCCTCTACCAATTTTGTTGAGTTTTTAAATTTATGTCACATTTTCAATTTGCAAGTATTTTGCTTTTGTTCTCTTTTCCCCCTTTCTTTTATGGGGGGTGGTAGTAGAAATTAAACTGAGGGCCTTGTGCACACTATGCAAGCACTCTACCACTGAGCTACTTCCCAGCCCAATTTATCCTTTTACAGTGTTCTACAGGGGGCTGGGGTTGTGACACTTGCCTAGCATGTGTGAGGCACTGGGTTTGATCCTCAGCACTACAAACAAACAAACAAACAAACAAATACATAAAAGTATTATATCCATCTACAACCAAATATATTTTTAAAAGTTAAAAATTTAAAAAAAAAAAGTATCCTACAGGTGTCCTCAGTGCTGAGTGGCAGAAGCCAGCTGGGTTCTCATTATTTAGCCTTGCCTCCCTCCCCCACTTTACAGTGCAGTCTCTTCATTCTCATCTGTGCCTCTGGTGCCCTACTCCAAAGAGCTCTGTTTGATCTAGAACATCAACCCCTGGTCTTCCCCTAGGATGAAGTGGGTAGCTTTCGGGCATTGACATTTCTGAGGCTTGCCTTCTTTAATTTATCCCCCTGCTGTGTTGCCACAGTAGAAGGTTGGTCCTAATTCCTAAACTTTCTGAAGATTATTCTGTGCAAATAGATTTGGGCCTCTTATGTATGGCTAGCTTAGACTCCACTGTCTTAGATCTGCCAAGTCAATAACCACTTGTCCATCTACTTTCTAGCTTCTAAAATTGTTTGTAGTATTGTCTCCTCTATGGTTCTCTCCTTTATGGTGGCTTAAAAGAGAATTTTAAAAAAAGGCTTCATTAAGATAAAAGTCATCTACCTTGAAATTTACCTTTTTTTCCTGTGCATGTGGTACTGGGGATTGAACCATGGGTCTCATGCATTCTAGGCAAGCACCCGACCACTGAGCTGCATCCCCAGCCCAATTTATCCTTTTTGGGGGAGGATACTGGGGATTGAACTCAGGGGCACTCAACCACTGAGCCACATCCCCAGCCCTATTTTGTGTTTTATGTAGAGACAGGGTCTCACTGAGTTGCTTGGCGCCTCGCTGTTGCTGAGACTGGCTTTGAACTCGTGATTCTCCTATCTCAGCCTCCCTAAGTGCTGGGATTACAGGTGTGCGCCACCACACCCGACTGCAATTTATCCTTTTGAAGTATATAATTCAGTGGTTTTTAGTATATTCACAGAGTTGTGCAACCATTACCATTGTCTAATTTATAACATTTTCATTACTTCTCCCCCCCCAAAAAAAACTATCTGTTAGCAGTCATTCTACTTTCCCTTCTCCTCATCACTCGCCACTAATCTATTTTTTGTCATTATGGGTTTTCCCATTCTTGATATTATATATAAGTAAACCATATGATACATAGTTCTTTGTGACTGACTTCTTTTACTTAGCATCATATCTTCAAAATTCATCTCCATTGTAACATCTCCTTTTTATTGCTGAGTAATAATCCATTGCATGGATATAGCATATTTAATTTATCCATTCATCACTTGATAAACATTTGTATCTTGTGGCTGTTGCACTTTAAAAATATGTAAGAATGGGATTTCAGGTGGCAGGCATGGTGACTCATACCTGTAATCACAGCTACTTGGGAGACTGAGACTGGAGCGTCAAGTGTTTGAGTCCAACTTGGGCAACACAGCAAGACCCCATCTTAAAAAAAGAAAAACGATTTCATGAAAGAGTGCAATTTAATGTGTATATTTAATCCACTGTCTTTCTACCAAAGTCTCTGTCACTGAGAATGGTTTATGAGTTCTCTACTGCTGTCACTAGTTCTTACCCATGTTGGGGCTGGGGGCTGGGGCTTAGGCTAGAGGAAAGAAAGCAGTTTCAAATTTCTTTTCTACTGAGTTAGCAGAGGTGGTCAGGACAAGTACTCTCTGGGCTTATTTTCTCATCTATAAAATAAAGCTAATGAAGCAGAGTGGTGATTGCTCAGATATTCTGTACAAGGACTAGGTGGTAGAGTCATTGCAGCCCAGATGCAGGGGAAAGGTTGGAAAGTGGAATGCACTAAACTGGCATGGCCACTGTGGCTCTTGTGTTGTAATCAGACAAAATAGAACAGGCAGTCCCTTTACAGCTGTGCCCTAGGATATAGAGTCCATTTTATCTTTATCAAGGAAGACTTCAAATAATAGCTCAACTGAGGAAACATAAATATTTTTTCTTCACATTGTTCTTTTAACGCTTTTACAGATTACTGCAGTTTTTAAATCCTGATCCTTTGAGAGCTGATGGAATCTCTGATCTGCAGCAGGTATTACAAGCCCTAAAAATGTTAAATAGGAGAGAAAACAGTTTGCTCTTAAAAATTCTTCTCCTTCCTCTCTCCAGTCTTAAGATTAGAAGAGAAACTCCTTAGATGGGGGACTTTGCCTGAAGACATGCTTTTATAAATTGGTAAATTACTGCATCAGAGAAATTTCTTTTTTTTATTTGGGTAATAGGTGATCTTCTTTCATTTAGGTAGTTTTGGTGTTTTTTGAAGTTTTTAACATTGAAATCAAATATTTTCTTCTTTGCTTAGTTCTTGGTAGTCTATGCAGAGAGTTCAGGGCAGATACTGGTTGTCTAATGTTTATATTGCTCAGTTGCAGAAGTTGAAGTCAGGCATGCAGCAGCCTGTCATGGTGCTCCGGAACAGGATCGATCCCTGTCTGACCATCGACACGTCACCACTGTCTGCAGAGCTGAAAAAGGTGAAAGTGCTCTTAGGACCAAACTCATGAAGAAATACCAACCTTTTCTATTGTAGAAGGATTTTTTGGTCTTTTTTTCTTTTCTTCACCCCTGCCTCCAGTGCTGGGGATGGAACCCAGGGCCTGGAGCAGGCAAGGCAAAGCACTCTACCACTGAGCAACACCCCTAGTCCCCTAGAAGGATTTCTAAATAAAAGTTATAAGGTTGCATTGTATAATTTCTTTGCTTTTGAAATTCTCTTTTATAAAATTTTTGTTAATAATTTATTCTTAAGTCCTGGATAAGTTCTTATGAATGAATAATTAAGGAGAAACCATTATATAAATTTAAACCCCCTTCTGAAATAAGTTTTTAAATGCCTTTGAAAAGGGGCTTTGAAGATGTAACAGGGCAATTGTTATATACTTCTTAGCTATTCTTTCCAACTGGCTTTATAGATTTGTTAAGTGGATCATTCATGCTTATCTGTTTCCTTCCTAATTAAAAAAAAAAGCTTAAAACTACTTTTTAAAAGGTAGAAATAAAATCACAAGGATGAAAGAGTGAGAGAGAAGACTTGAATGAGCAAGAGATTTTTATAGAAGTTTAGAGGATGAAAGATAGGCAGCAGAGTATGGTTGACTTAACAGAGAAAGAGCGAGGAGGAGGGGAGGGGTGAACAGTGAACTTCCCACCCTGTGTCCTGACAATGCACAACCAGTTTGTATTGTTCTAATGAAGAAGATTGGCGGCTCTTTCCGGAGAAACTGAGGGACCATGGAGTCGTGGTGCTTAATGATTGTGTTTGGAATTCTCCCAGTTACAGTGCCTGCTTTGTAGTCCTGTCATCCTTATAGTAATGTGACAACTCTCATGGTGACTAGATTTGCCCCAATCACAGAGTCTTTAGTCAGATTTTAGTGAATGGAAAAAAAGAAAAGAAAAAAATATATATATATATGAATGAACAGAAGTTAGGAATCAGACATTTCAAAAATGTTTCAAAAATGTCTTACCTTAAAAAAAAAGACCAAAACAAACTCTGAAGGAAACAATGAATGGAGAAGAAAATATTAGAAAATAAATATTGCCAGGTGAAGCAGTGCATGCCTGTGGTCACAGCTGCTCAGGAGGCTGAGGCAGGATTGCTTCAGCCTAGGAGTTTGAGACCCATCTCTTAATAAAAAGAATGAAAGAGAGAAAGAGGTTGGGGGGAAGAAGAGAGAAAGAAAACAAAGGAAGAATGAAAAGAAAAGAATATCCTCAGGGGAGAGAAGGTATTGCATCTATTTATTAATAACAAGGTGCTGTAAAGAGAGAATGAGGAAGGAGAGGGGGAGAGAAAGATAAATAAAAAAGGTTCTGAGACATTCAAAATACTGTAAAAATTTTTGAAAATAAGTAGTTTTGAGAGAGAATGGAAGCCAGCAGGAAGTAGAACAAAAAATCAATAAGATGAATCAAGGAGGGATGGGGTGGTGGCTCAGTGGTAGAGCGCTCGCCTAGCATGCGTGAGTCACTGGGTTCGATCCTCAGCACCACATATAAATAAATAAAAAATAAAGGTCCATCAACAACTAAAAAAAAAATTTAAAAAAAAAAGCTGAATCAAGGAGGAAAACAAAGAATTTGAAGTGCAGTATCTGAAAATGGAATATCAGAATCATGTAAGATAGACTACATGGGTTGCACCTGCCTACCTGGAAGCTCCCAGGTTGGCAGCAGAGTAAGCAGTACCATTGCATCTGAGATTCAGGGTTCGTGGGAGGGGGATATCACAGACTATGGTGCTCCTGAGCTCAACCTTTTGGAAAATTATATCATTATAGCTGGAGAACTCTATTGGAGCATTTGGGTGTAGTGGCATATACATAGACTAACAGGTGAATAAAAGTATGTCTTTAAAATGCTGTATAAGGGAGGTTGGTGGACTGGCAGGTTACTGGGAGAATAAGGAGAAAAAGCCACATTCTTGATCCAATGAGCTCTAGTGGATCACCATTCAGTTCCTTTTGATTTGGGACCCAGGAAAACAAAATTTTATATAACAGGAGTTTAGTGCTGAGAAAAGATTCAGTAGGTCTTAGAAAATACCAGATCAAACCATGTGTATATACTAATTGGTAGAGTAGAGTGGCAATGATATGGAGCTGTTGTTTGTTTTCTCTACTTTATTGTGGTTTTTGGTTGTTGATTTTTTTGTAGGCTCTTCAAAGAAATAAGTTCCCGGGACCCAGTCACACTGAATCTTACTCCTGGCCTCCCATAGCACGTGGCTGTGATGTGGTTGTCATTTCTCACTGTGGAAATGACCCTTTGTTGTACCTCCCACCGTTGCTTACGATTTTGCAAACGGGGGGCTGCTACAAGTCATTACCAAGTAGAAACGGAGTAAGTTGAAGACAATTTTGTTTCACAACAAAATGAATTAAATTTTTATTTTTTAAATTATACACTTGACATTTGGTAAAGTTCAGGTTACATTACTCAGTTCGGTTTTCCAGCTGCCAAGATAGAAGCTGTCCTGTGAGAAAGTAGCCTTTCTTAGCTCCTGGTCAGCTGTTCTCCTGTACTGATTCTCACCCACGCCCGGGTTGTGGGTCATGGGCTAAGTAGGAAAGCCCTGGCTTTTAGAGGTGAACATAGAATTTATAAAATGATCTCACTGATATTAACTAATATCATTGTCAGGACAACCATGTACGATGGTCAGGCTGTGTGTGTGTCATTCTCACCATCGTATACATGAGAAGATCCAGGTCATGATAAGTTGTTTGAGTGAATTCTTGACAGCCAACATGGTGTGAAAGTGAACTTAGAAGTTAAGTTTCTGTTGTCTTGTTCTACATTCTCTTTAAATTATCTCATAGTACCCTACACTATTTTAGAATAATTTTCCCATGTGTAAGAACCTGAAAAAAACAGGAAGACAATGGAGAGGAGGGAAATAGGTGCGAGGTTCAAATGACAGTGGGTAGTGATGTCCACTTTTCTGGGTTTGGGCTGTTGGAACTGATGGGTGTAAAACCTCTATCTTGGGTCCTAACACAAAGGGCACATTCCAGAGGGTTCCACCATGCGTCATACAGTGAAACAGCAGTAAGAAAATGAGCTTAGAGTTGCAGTTAGAACAGATAACTAGCTTCTCTTTCTAATTATGTCATGCAGTTTGATGATTTCCCTTTGGAATTTATACTGATTATTAGGTATTGATTTAATCATATGAATATATTTATCCTCACCCCCCACCAGTTTGTTAACAGCTGAGCCCTGTTGATGGTACACAGCTTGTGTTAAGGCAGAACCATGGCTGGAGGTAGAAAGGGCCATCTAAGTCTTGCTCCTTCTGTCTCCCCTACTTTCTCCATGCCCCTGTGGTCAACCTGCCTTTAGGCCTGTGCCTGGAAATGGCACTCATCTGGATCTGCCTACAGGAAAAAGGAAACTAGGCTTTTCTTCAGTTAATAGCACGTGTCCAGGAAGGTACTTGATGGGCAGTTCACCTTCAAGAGAATCTGGGGGTTAGTGAAGGGTAGAGTTCAGAAGGTAATTTCCTAAGGAAGAGTTGTTAACCATTTTTTAAGGCCCCTCTCAGGAAGCAGTTAGTTCATCCTTGAGCTTAGGAATAGGAAATCTGGAGCTAGACTTCCTAGGTTCGAATCATGTTGCCACCAAGTGTTAACCGTGTAGCCTTGGGCAACTGGCTTTACTTCTCTGCCTCAGATGCGTCATCTGTGAGATAAAGTAATAATAGGCCCTACCCTGTAAGAATGTATTAATGAATTAATACTTATGAAATACTTATCTTAAGCCCTAAGAAAATTTAGCTCAATGTGTCTAAATCTATTGTAATGAAATTATTTTTAACTCTTCTGACCTATGTGGTGATGGTGATAGCAGACACTAAAGTAGCACTTAACTGTGTACAAGGAGATGTTCTGGATGTTTCACATATACTGTGTTCAATTTCTAACTACTGTCCAAAATTATTTGAATTTGTCTTTGCAGCCTCTTGCAGTCATCGTGTGCCCAGGGTGGAAAAAGGCCCAATTTATTTTTGAATTACTGGGCGACTATAGCATGTCCTCCAGGCCTCTTCATCCTGTGTTATTAACAATTGGACTTCACAAAGATGAAGCCAAAAACATGAAGCTTCCAAGGGGGTGTAAGCATTCTTTCCAAGTAGTTTGGCTTTCCCCACAGAAGACAGGGGACCCTGCCCAGGCAGGTCTGGGATTGCAGATGACAGGCTTGTGTGATAGCCTTGCTTGTCACTCACTGATGGGTATCAATGATGAAGGTTCAATCTTGACCTACATCTGTTCCTCTGAGAAAACTACAGGATTTCATTCATCAACTTTCTACTGAGCACTTACTGTTTGCTAGGTGCTGAACACAGTGTTGAGTAAAAGCCTCCTGATTTTCAGGAGTGGAGAGCCTGGCAGGAGCCCAGGTGCTTGGTCCCATACTGACAGGGCTCAGCTGGGGTGGGCCCTTGAGAAGCAGCAGTATGTGGACTTAGCAAAGGAAATGTTGGGAAAACCTGTAGAAAATCTAAAATAGGCATTGTTTTTTCTTTTAAAATGTAGGTGATGTGATTGTCACAACACCACATAGCCTCCTGAGACTTCTCACATACCAAAGCTTGTTATTTCTTAGACTTTGTCATCTGGTTTTGGATGAAGTGGAAGTGTTATTCCTTGAAGCTAATGAGCAGGTAAGGCGTCTGTTTAGATGTTATTAGTATTCTAAATGTTTACATATACTTCTAAAATATATATAATTCAAGTATTAACTGTTTTAAAGAATCAGGAAAAAGGATCTAGTTGAGGAACAAATTGGTTAATCTAAAAAAAATTTTCCTGGGGCTGGGGTCATGGCTCAGTGGTAGAGCGCTTGCCTCGCATGCGTGAGGCACTGGGTTCGATCCTCAGCACCACATACAAAATACATACATAAATAAAATAAAGGTTGTTTTAAAAAAAATTTTTTTTCCTTTAACTTCTGTAATTTAGAAGAGAGAATGTTTATTTGAAATTTCATTCCCAGTATTAAATCTCTCTTTGAAAAGCAACATTTCTTTCCCAGAGAGATTTACTGAAATATTTAATGAATATTTTTCTGATTATAGAAGCAATAATTTTTATTGTAAAAAATTTTTTGAGAAATAGAGAAGAGCACTTGAAAAAATACAACACCCTTTATCTTACACTCAAAGGCAATCATTCTATTTCGGATTATTTACTTCCTTTTAAAAATTCCTGTTTGTTGATACACATTTAATATCAAGAGCATATTTTATGTATTATTTTTTAATTCATATTTTGTAATTAACAGCATTGTATTATTTCTTACTATTCATCATGATTACCATTGGCCATATTGAATCGTGTGGGCACAACAATTTATGCCATGTTTGCTGCCCTCCTACCAGTAGGAGGCCTTGGCCTGATTTTTTCTTCTGTGCTAGTTGGTAAACAGTGGGATCTTGTTAGTATAGTTTGCGTCTTTTTTTTCTTTTTTTACAGTGCTAGGTGTGGAACCCAGTGCTTCATGCGTGCTAGGCCAGTGTTCTACCACTGATTTGCATGTCTAGCCCTGTAGTTTGTATTTCTTTGATTAGTTAAATTGAACATTAATTCATATTGATCATTATGTTCATTTTCTGAGTCGATAGTTCATTTCCTTTTCTTTTTTATTGGTGCAGTCATCTTTTTGTAATTAATTTGTGACCTTTTTAAATGTGAGCATGTTAATCCCAATAGATATATTACACATATTTACCAAGATGTTGTTTGTGCTTTAATTGGATTTATAGTGGGGTTTTATGTTTATTGATTTTAAACATATTCTCTCTCTTTCTCTTCACCCTTCCCTCTCTCCTTCCCCCCCTCCCCTTTTCTTTTTTTTCCCTTTGTGGTTCCAGGAATTGAACCCAGGGGCCTTCTACCAATGAGCTATGTCCTCAGCCTCACCACCCACCCGGTTTTTTTTTTTATTTGAGACACAGTCTCACTAAATTGCCCATGCTGTGGTTATTGGCTTGTAGCACTGCATTTAGCTACTTTTTTTTCCTCAGAGGAGCAAGCCTGTAATCACAGCCACTTGAGAGGCTGAGGCAGGATTGCAAGTTTGAGGCTAGCCTCAGCAACTTAGTGAGGCCTTAAGCAACTTAATGAAATCCTATCTCAAAATAAAAGTAAAAAGGACTGGATATGAAGCTCAGTTGTAAAGCACTCCTGGATTCAGTCCCCAGTGCCAAAACAAAAAATTTCTTCTTTTTGAGTTTTTCCCTTTACTTTTGTTTTGAAAGGGCTTCCTCCAGTCTGAAAACAGAAACTATGCACTTCCTTATATATTATGTTCTATCAAACTAATTCTTACTATCTTTTGAAATAAAAATAAAATTAATTATACTAATTTTTTAGATGTTTGCTATATTAGATAACTTTAAAAAAAATGTTGAAGTTGAAGAAAGGGAATCTGCACCACATCAGATCATTGCGGTTGGCATTCATTGGAGCAAACATATAGAACATCTAATCAGAGAGTTCATGAATGATCCCTACATTGTGATTACAGCCCCAGAGGAGGCTGCTCTCTATGGCAACGTCCAACAGGTGATAAATGAATGGGGGGAGGGCTGATGAACACAAGCAAGTAACCTGTATTTCATGGCTTAATATTGGATGACTATAGCTTCTATTTCATGTACAAATCTATAATTATAAATTAAATTTATATTGATTTCCTATGCATTATTTTCTATTAAATTTATAACAGCTATGAAAATGAAACTTTTTGAATATTTTAAAAATCAAGTTACCTCATTTCTGTATTTCATTACCAGGTTGTACATCTTTGCCTAGAATGTGAAAAAACCTCTACTTTACTCCAAGTTCTTGATTTCACTCCAAGTCAGGCACAAAAGACCTTGATCTTTACCTGCTCTGTAGCTGAAACAGAAATAGTGTGTAAGGTGAGTCCCCGTCCTGTTGATTTAAACTGTGGCTGAATCTTGAATGATAAAAAATGATAGGGGTAGTTGATATGTGGTGAGGAGATGCCATTTTGCAAGTTTAACATTAATCAGAAGAGGAGGTAGGGACTGAGGTTGTGGCTCAATGGTATAGTACTTGCCTGGCATGTGTGAGGCACTGGGCTTAATCCTCAGCACTACACAAAGATAAATAAATAAAATAAAGGAATTGTGTCCATCTACAACTAAAAATAAAAATTAAAAAAAAGAAGAAGAAGAAAAGGAGGAGGTAGACTCTGCTGGGAAGCACTGACTACTGGAGACCTTGCCTGGGGGAGGATCCCAGTAGGTGGACCCTGCAGGTTCCCAGAGGGAGTAGGGCCCAGGGAATGAACAGTGCCAGGTGGTTTGTCAAGGTGGAACATGAAAGGATCCAATTGATGGAAAAAATACCCACGTCACTACTTTCTAGTTTGAAAAGTTGTGAAGATAACAGTAAAACATGCTATCATGTAGCCAGAAAAGCCAAATAAATTGGCTAAAGATTTATTCAATTTTATCTAATTTCATATTAATTGTAAAATGCTAGTTAATTGCTAAAATGTACAGAGTTAAATACAAAAATTTAAAGAAGCTGTAGTACATTTTCCTTTCCATAATAATGAACTAGACATTAGTTAATAGGCCCTTTTTGGGCTGAGGATAGAGTGCTTGCCAAGCGTGCGTGAGGCCCTAGGTTCAATCCCCAGAACAGGAAGAAGGGAAAAAAAGACCTTGTTGATAATAGTACCATGTATTTTATGTATACTTATACATACATATATGTATATTATTTTAAAAAAGAAGGGAAGTAGTTTTAGCAAAATGATGTTGTTTCATGTGAGCAGGTTTTTAGATATAAGCTACAGAACTGTGGAGATATATTTACTTAATGTTATAGTCATCTCATTTCAAAGAACTACTAGAGGACTGGGGTTGTGGTTCAGTGGTAGAACACTTGCCTAGCATGTGTGAAGCACTGGGTTTGATTCTCAGTACTGCATATATAAATAAACAAATGAAGGTCCATCAACAACTAAAAAAATTTTTTTAAAAATTACTACCCTAGTGAGGTGATTTCTCCCCCACCCCCCAGGTGATTTACAGTTGCTTACCTTGATACTTAACTTGATGAGACAGCTGGCTTCAAGCTCATGTTCCTGACTTTGATACTGGCCTCTTTGGTTTTACCTTTAGGTAGTAGAAAGCAATTCAATATTTTGCTTGAAAATGCATAAAGAAATGGTTTTTAACTTAAAAAGTGTTTTAGAACATTGGAAGAAGAAGTTGAGTTCTGGCTCTCATATTGTATTAGGTAAGTGTTTGAATTTCTACTTCTATTTAGACAAAAGTGAGCTCATAGGAATCATGTCTTCATTTATATATTTCACCTCCATATTTCTCATTATTTCCCAGACTTACTCAGAATTTATTAGTAATGTTAATTGCAAAATGAAGATTAACCTCCAATAAGATTCTCATATTGAGATGAATCTAGGTGCCCCAGAGCTCATGGATCAATAGGCAGCAACCCTTGGTCTAGACACTTTCCCTGGAATTCTAGCTTGAGGATCACTGTTGTATATATAAAATCTGTGTGTGTATAGCCTATAAAGTCTGTATCTGGCTGTGCATATGTGCATCTGCACCTACATTGAAACATGGTCATATATTATTAAGGTTAAATATTAGAAATACAAAATTTAGAATGTATAAAATAAATGAGAAAGATCTGGGCAGCCTGGACTTGTAATAGAAACAGGCATTTTTCAAGCTAAAAACGAAGCCAATTTTCTCTGGAATTTAATCACTGATGTGGGGCATTTGGGGAAGAAAGTAGGTAAGAAGTTTTCTTTGCATCTAAAAAGTAAAATGAAGGATTGGGGGTGTAGCTTGCAGCAGAGTACTGGCATAGTATGCATGAGGCTGTGGTTTGATCCCTAGAACTGCAATAAATAAAATATAGTACAGAAATGCTCTGCAGGATGGTTTTTGGGACTGCTTATTAAAGTAAGTGCAGAAAACTCCAGCTCATAGGAAATTGTTGAAATCTTTCCTCCAGCCTTAACTGACGATTGCATACCACTGTTGGCCATCACTGATGCCACGTGTGTAATTCACTTCAGCTTCCCTTCCTCACCAAAAGTATTTGGTGGACGCCTATACTGCATGTCGGATCATTTTCAGAGTTTAACTGAACAGGTTTGACTGTCACTTTCTGTGTAACAACAAATTTAGAACCCACAAAGTTTCATTGAGACTGTTGTGAATGATCTGCTTTCTTTATTCACCTCTATTTTAAGGGTTCTCCTGCAGAACAGGGAGATAAAAAAACCAAATCTGTCCTACTGCTGACAGAGAGAAATGCAAGCCATGCAGTTGGTGTCCTGCGGTACTTGGAACGAGCAGATGCCAAAATCCCATCAGAGCTATATGAGTTCACCGCAGGAGTCCTAGAAGCCAAAGAAGACAAAAAAGCCAGAAGACCTCTTTGTTCATATCTTAAGGCTTTTGGTTTTTGCAAGTAAGCCAGTCTTCTTTTTTTTAATTGAGGTGTAACATGCAGTCAAGTAACAGATAAGTTTACAGCTTGAAACGCAACACTGATAAAACCAACAACCCAGTAAATTGCAGATGAAATAAAAAGACATTTCTCAAAAAAAGTGGAAATGGCTAACAAACATGGAAAAATGTTCAAAATCTCTAGCAGTGAGGGAAATTCAAATCAAAACTACACTGAGATTTTATCTCACTTCAGTCATAATGGCAGCCATCAAGAATATAAATAGTAAATGCTGGTGGGGGGGGAAAGGAACACTTTTACATGGAATTGTAAGTCAGTACAACCAATATATGACTCAGTATGGAGGTTCCTCAAAAGACTAAGAATGGAAGCACTGTATGACCCAGCTATACCACACCTTGGTATTTTCCTAAAAGAATTCAGTGTACTATGGAGATACATGTGTACCCATGTTTATAGTAGCACAATTCACAATAGCCAAAAAAAAAAAAAAAAAAAAAAACAGGGCGGGTTTCATGAAATAGAAGGGAAACCAGTGGGAAAGAGTAAGGGGAGCCTGGGGAGGGAGGAGAGGAAGGCATTAGGGAAGAATCGGAGAATGAAATTATGTTATATGCATATCCTGTATGTCCAAGTGAATCTCACTATTATGTGTAACTTATGCACCAATAATAATTTTTTAGAACTAAAAAAAGTCAGAGCAAGAAAATTTCACAAAAGAGCACTTTACCTTGGTATCAAAATTGTAGTTGTCCTTACCTGATGTAGCCCAGGAATCACTAGGACCTGGTTTATTGGAACAAATTTTGGAACAAAAATGTATAAAAAAAATGGATGTGTTCAGTTCTTTTAAAAAAATCTAGTGAAAGTTCGGCTCTCTGTATATTAAATAATGTTTTGTTTTGTTTTTTAATTTTTTTTAGTTGTAGATGAACACAATACCTTTATTTTATGTGGTGCTGAGGATCGAACCCAGTGCCTCACACATGAGAGGCAAGCACTCAAGCTCTGAGCCACAACCCCAGCCCCAAATAATGTTTTTGACTGATAAAATTTGACTTTTTAAAAAAGTTCATGACTTGATCTTGATGAAATGTCAATAGCCGGGCGCGGTGGCGTAAGCCTGTAATCCCAGCACTTAGGAAGGCTGAGACAGGAGAATCGCAAGTTCAAAGCCAACCTCAGCAACAGCAAGGTGCTAAGCAACTCACTGAGACCCTGTCTCTACATAAAACACAAAATAGGGCCGGGGATGTGGCTCAGTGGTCGAGTGCCCCTGAGTTCAATCCCTGGTGCCAAAAACAAAAAAAGAATGTCTAAAGAAATAATAAAGTAACTCTTTCCATTAAGTTTATTCAGTGTTAATTAAATTTTAGAGTTTTTTCCTGCTTATTTATATATTGTTAGTATCATCTGAAGTATTTAATATGATTACTTACAAAGTGTTTGGAATAAAAGTTTTATAATTTCAGTTACAAATTAATTTTTTGAAAAATGTTTAAAATTCCATGTTGACAGCTGGGCGCGGTGGCGCACACCTGTAATCCCAGCACTTTGGGAGGCTGAGACAGGAGAATCGTGAGTTCAAAGCCAGCCTCAGCAATGGTGAGGCGAGGCGCTAAGCAACTCAGTGAGACCCTGTCTCTACATAAAACACAAAATAGGGCTAGGGATGTGGCTCAGTGGTTGAGTACCCCTGAGCTCAATCCCCGTACCAAAAAAAAAAAAAAGAAAACATGTTAACTATTATTTATCTGTATTTTTCTGGTTTTCAAATCTAGCTATTTTGAGGGGTTTGGAGTTTGGCTCAGTGGTAGAACATTTGCCTAGCAAGCATAAGGCCCTGGGTTCCATCCCCAGCACTGTCACCACCACAACAAAGAACAAAGTCATCTATTTATTGTTTTTTTTTTCCCCCAGAGACAAAAGGATCTGTCCTGACAGACACCATATTAATCCAGAAATGGATATGCCAAGGAAATTGTCCAACCAATCTCTACCAGTGTTTGGATACATTAAAGTAAGTTCTTTTAAGGTGTTTTTGTCCAGTGATTATTGGTCATTTTAATACTGTTTAAGCAGAATCTTAGTACAGTGTAGTTTATGATTTATGATAGTCAATGTTAATATCCTACCATTAATCTAATAATAGAAGTGTGTCCTTATAAGGTATCTTAATTTCAGAGCCCAAGCAATTGGGTAAATGCATAACAATTTTGGGGTTTTTTTGATCAGTACTGGAAATTGAACTCAGGGATATTCGACCACTGAGCCATATCCCCAGCCCTATTTTGTGTTTTATGTAGAGACAGGGTCTCACTGAGTTGCTTAGCGCCTCACCGTTGCTGAGGCTGGCTTTGAACTTGCAATTCCCCTGTCTCAGCCTCCCAAAGTGCTGGGATTACAGGCATGCACCACTGCACCTGGCTCAATGCATGAAATTTGAGAGCTATTTTTTCAGGAAAAAAAATGTTTCCACTTGGACATGCAGTTTGTGGCACACACGTAGGCTGGGGTTGTGGCTCAGTAGTAAGAGTGCTTGCCTTGCACGTGATTGCACGTTCAATCCTCCACACCACATTTTAAAAAAATGAATAAAATAAAGGTATTGTGTTCATGTACAACTAAAAAAAAAAACTATTAAAAAAGAAGGTCGTGCATATCTGTAATCCCAGCAAGTCGGTAAGCTGAGGCAGGAGGATTGCATGTTTGAGACCAGCCTCAGCAATTTAGTGAGGCCCTAAGCAATTTAGTGAGACCCTGTCTTCAAATAAAAAGGGCTGGGGATGTGCCTCAGGGGTTAAGTGCCCCTGGGTTCAATCCCTGGGACGATGACGACGACGACTACTACTACTACTACTACTGGTAATAATAATAATACAGTGACTACATGAATCCTTTTCAAACATCCATGATTATTTCTGTGAGGAAAAATCTGAGATGCAAATAGGATTGCTGAGTTAATAGTCATTTCCTTGAAATCCCTTTTTATCAATTTCTTCATTACATTTGAGTTTAAATTTTTTCTCCTTTTCACTTCTTTCCCTTAAGGCTTTACCTGTCGTGTTGGTTTCGTAGCACTGCTGTGACAGATTGCCATAGTTGGTGACTTAAAACAACAGAGATTTATTGTTTCACAGTTCTGGAGGCCAGAAGTCTTAACCCAGGTGTCATCAGGGCTGTGCTCCCCAACCCTCCAGCCTCCTGAGGACAATCCAGTCCTGGCCTCCTCCAGCCTCTGCTGGCTTCAGTCATGGCTTGAATCTCCCAATCTCTGCCTCCTGCACATTACCTTCTCTCAGTGTCCCTCTGAAGATACTTGTCACAGGAAGGAAGGCTCACTTTATAATCTAGAAAGGTCTCCTCATGTGGAGATACTTGACTACATCTGCAAAGAACCTTTTCAAATAAGGTTACAGTCGGTGCCCTTGGGAGTTAGGACATGCACATATCTTTGGTGGGGGGCACTATTTGATCCACTACAGTTTTCATCACTGAAATAATTTTTTTATTTCTAATTTTTCCCTGAGTTTTATCACCTCATTTCCATGTTTTTCCAATTCTGATTTACATTATTCTTTTTTCTTTTTTGTACTGGGAATTAACCTGCAGACCTTGCCCACGCTGAGTACATGCTCTGCCACTGAGTTACATGCCCAGCCCTGGTATGATGTAGGACAGAAGAGGCTGAACACTCAAGGAATTACCAGGAAGTAGGTTTAATTAAGCTGCAGTGGTCCAGAGGGCTAAAGTCTAAAAATCTCTGGACCCTGAGTTTGCAAATTCTTTTAGATTTATACTCAGTGGGGTGGTTACATGACAGTGGGTGGATACATAATAGTTATTCTTTGTCCCATATTTTTAGGTTAGACAGAGGTTTCACAAGTTTTTACTAGGGAAAACAGAGATAGTAACTTTTGTACAGTGAGCTCTCTTGAAACAGTCTATGTCACACCTTCTGTCTGCAAACTTGGCATTTATGAGAAAGAGGAAGCTTCAAACCACATTGAGCTCCCTGCAGAAATCCTGTGAAATTCTGTTGACACTGTAAAATCTTGCTGACAAGGAGCTTAATTATGATGGGAGGGGGCCACTGGAGAAGCTTAATTGTGGTAAGGGTCTTTTTGCAGCTACTTCAGTATATGTTCTTCTTTCATGTTACATATTATTTTCTTAATAAGATAAAAGGCAGCTTTTTTTGAAACAAAAGGGTACAATTTTGATCTGTTTTGTGGATACGTCTTTCTAATGGCTTTATTATCTAGAGAGGCAGTTATTCTCATTTTCATTCTCTTTTCACTTACTTTATAGTTTTATGTATTATATGTTTTATTATGAATTGGTATGGGATTTATTCTGGATACTTTACTATTGTTCATTTTCAGATAAAATTTATTTTCCTTATATTTTAAAAGGAAGGGTACATCAGGGTAACCTTTCTAATTTCACAGAGTTCCCATTTCTGTTGTTAATGTGTTGTGTAAAATATGATATATGGTGACATAGTGCCCAAGAGTTTTTAGATTTCCTGGCTGTTTCCCTCCTCACTTCTCTCTGGCTCTTTTCTTCCTTCATCACTCTTGTGCCTGAAAGGACAATCTGTTGGTGTCATAGGGCTGCAGCCTTCCCCCACTGCTGGAGCGTGTGGCTGGCTGCTCTTGTTGCACTAGCCGTGGTTTCCATGAACACCTGCTGCCTCTATTCTCAGGTGCCTCCTGCACCAACACAGGTACCATGCAGCTCCTGTGAATGTGGGTGGTTTTCCACTTTGCTGGTTTTTTTTTTAAATAATAGGTTTTCATTTTAGAGAAGTTTTAGCTTTATAGTAAATACAGAGAATTCTCATAAGCCTTCTAACTGCCCCCCTCACCAGCTTCCTCTTTGTTAACATCTTGCATTAGTGTGGTACATTTGTGACCATTGAAGACCTAGTATTGATATATTATTATTAACTGAAGTCTATAGTTCACATAAAGGTCCACTCTTGCTGTTGTATTATTATGTGGATTTTGAAACGTGTGGTGATAAATATCCACTATTACAGCATCATACAGAGCATTTTCGTTGTCCTAAAAATCACCGACTCTACCTGTTCATCTCTCACCCTTTGCCCCAGTCCCCTGGCAACCAGTGATATCTTCCATTAGCCAGAATTCCTATAGTAGAAATCACACAGTATGCATCCTTTTCAGGTGGTCTTTTTTCACTTAGTAATGTCCATGTAGGTTCCTTCTATTTCTTTTCGTGGCATAATACATCATTTCCTTTTGGTGCTGAATAATAGTCCATGGTAAGGTTGTATCTGTTTATGCATTCACCTTGAAGGACCTCTTGTTGCTTCCAAGTTTTGGCAATTATGAATAAAGCTACAATAAACATTCATGTGCAGATTTTAGTGTGGACATAAATTTTCAGTCCCTTGAGAATATAAGGGTCTGTGATTGCTGGGTCATGTGGTCAGAGTATGTTTCATTTGGAAGAAATAGCCAAATTGTCTTTCAACACAGCAGTACCTTTTTGTATTCCCACCAGCAATGAATGAGAGTTTCCGTCTCTCCACATCCTAGCCAGTACTTAGCCTTGTCAGATTTTGAATTTTAGCTATTTTTTAGATTTATACTGGTATGTCATTATTAAATTTCCAATTTCTTGATAATATAAGATGTTGAACATCTTTTCATATGCTTATATGACATCTGTACATATTCTGTGGTAAGACGTCTGTTCAGATGCTTGTTTCCTTATTAATTTTTTTTTTCTAAGCTGAGTGTGGTGAGACATGCCTGTAATTCCAGCAACTTTGGGAGGCTGATGCAGGAGGAGCCAAGTTTGAGGCCAGCCTCAGCAATTTAGCAAGACCTTGTCTTGGTGGGAGAGCGCCCCCCTGGGTCCAGTTCCTAGTACAAAAAAAATTTTCTTAGTATATTTGATTCCCAATCCTTTGTCAAATACATGTTTTGCAAAAAATTTCTCCTACTCTGGTTTGTCTTTTCATTCTCTTTATAGTGTATTTTGCAGATCAGTTTTTAATTTTAATTAAGACAGCTTACTTATTTTTTTTCTTTCATAGATTGTGCTTTAAGTGTTATATCTTAAAAAGTCATTGCCAAACCCAAGATCACCTAGATTTTCTCTGTGTCATATTCCTTATCTGCTTTTATTTTGATATCCATCGGGCCATTTTGTCAATTATTGTTGTGAATTATGTGCCTGGTTTTGGCTTTGCTGATTTGTGGCTCTGTCTGGGTTCATGTGAGGATTCAGAGATATTGAAAAAATATTGGCATTTTACTGCTGTCACCTTCCCAGAACCCTGCTAACCCAATCTCCTCTACTCTTCTCCCTCCCTCTCTCTCTCTAAATTAGCTCTATTGAAGTATAGTTTACATATAATAAAACTCACTAATTTCAAGTGTATACTTTAAGTCTTAATAAATGTAAATCATCATGTAACAACTACTACTACTGTCAAAATGCAGACATTTCCATCACCCAAAAAGGTCTCTTCTGCCCCATCAGTGAGACCTTGCCCCACACCACCGTTCCCGGCAGCCACTGATCTGCTTTCTGTCAACAGTTTTGCTTTTATTGTAGCTTTGTATTAATGAAGTTTCTTGAGTCTGATTTTTTTTACTCAGTACAGTGCTTTTGAGATTCTTTTTTTAAAAAACTTTTTTAAAAATATTTTTTAGTTGTTGATGAATCTTTATTTTATTCATTTATTTTTTATATGTTGTGCTGAGAATCAAACCCAGTGCCTCACGCATGCTAGGCAAGCACTCTACCACTGAGCTACAGCCCCAGCCCCTTGAGATTCTTTTATGTAGTTCTTTCTGTTACTGTGTAGGATTCCATTATATAGATGTACCATAGTTTGTTCACAAGTTGATGGACGTTGGGTTGTTTCCAAGTTCTGGATGCTTTGAATATTTGTTTTATAAGTCTTTTTACATATATTTTTTTCATTTTTCTAGAATAAAAGACCTAAGAATATAATTGTTGGGTCCTAAAAATATGTTTAAAAGAAAGTATATGTTTATTAGAACTGTTTTCTAAAGTGATTGTACCATTTTACATTCCCACCAGCGCTGCATGTGATAATTCATATTGTCATCAGTACGTGGCATTGGGCCTTTAACTCTAGCTATTCTGTTGCATTTGTACTATCTTATTTGCAGTTCCTTGGTGATTAATGATATTGATCATCTTTTCACATGCTGTATTGGACATTTATATCTTTTAATTTATGAATTTGATGTTCAGAATTTTTGCTCCTTTTGTGTGTGGGGGGTACTGGGGATTGAACCCAGGAGTATTCTACCATTACATCACATCCTCAGCACTTTTTTAAAAAAAATTTTTTTTAGTTGTCAATGGACTTTTATTTATTTATATGTGGTGCTGAGAATTGAACCCAGTGCCTCATACATGCTAGGCAAGCGCCCTACCACTGAGCCACAAGCCTACCCCTCCCCCAGCACTTTTTATTTTTTATTTTGACACAGAGTGTTGTTGCTAAGTTGGCTGTGCTGGCCTCAGACTTGTGATTGCTCCTGCCTCAAGCCTCCTGAGTTACTGAGATTACAGGCATGTTCCACTGTGCCCAGCTGCCCATTTTTTTAATTTAGGCTTTTTTCTTATATTGAGTTTTAAAGACTTCTTTACATATTTTGAATGCCCTGTGTCAAATATATATGTTGCTAGTATTTTCTCCTGGTTACAGAAAAAAAGTTTTTATTTCAGTGAAGTCTAGTTATCATTTTTTAATTTTATTTTTTGTGCTTTTCTTGTTGTAAGAAATTTTTGCCTATTCTAAGGTCACGAAGATTTTTTTTTTTTCTGGGAGCTTTATAATTTTACAAGTCTATGATCTGTTCATCTCAAATTAATGTTTGTGTGTGGTGTATCCCAGATAGGGGGCAGTGTTTATCTTCATGGATAATTGGTTACTACAGCATTATTTATTATAAAGACCTTCTTTTTGCCCTAAATTACACTGGTACCTTTGGTATAAATTAAGAAACCATATATGTGAATTCTGAACTTTCGATTCTGTTCCTCTGTTTATCTTTATACCAGAGCCACACTGCTCTCATTATTGTAGCTTTAGTCTCAAAAACTGGGTAGATAAGTCTTTCATCTTCACTGTTCTTCTTTCAGTATCATTTTTCTATTTCTTTGCATGTCCACACAAATTTTAGAATCAGCTTTCCAATTTCTACTTGTGATTTTGATTGATATTGCTGCGAGTCTGTAATTTGGGGAGAATTGACATCCTGTCAACACTGTCTTCCAGTCCATTACTGTGGTATATCACTCTGTTTATCTAAGCCCTCTTTAATTTCTCTAAGCATTGTTACAGTTTTCAGTGAATAGGTCTTATATTTACTGTTAAATTTATTCCTTGTTTTTCATGTTTTGGAGCGCTATTGCTAATATTTTAAAATATATTTTCTAATTGTTTTAGAAATTCAATTGATTTTTGAACCTTGGATCCTGTAACCATAACAAAATGAATTATTTATCTGCAAAAGTACTAGGGAGAGGAGAATCAAAGCAAACAGAAGGTAGCTGGAAGGTACCTGCTCAATTTGCAAAATCAGAACTGAGGAGTTTCCCCAATATATGGGACTTTCAGTGCTTAATCCAGGAAGGTCTCAGATAAACTAGTATGAGTTGGTCACCCTGACCAGAGGCCTAATGCTACCCCTGCCTCCTTCTGTTAAGAATGTCCAGTCCATGAGCTTCCTTTGGCTACATCCATCCTGCCAACATAAACTGTCTTTTGCTGTGTTAATGCTGTCCAGAGGGGACTTCTAGGTCTGATGCCAGTGGCAGGCCTGGATTTTGTTCACTCACATACGTGCTAAACCCTTAGCTTAAGACATAGATCCTTATAATTTGGGAAATATGAGGGGAAAACCTCTCCCTTTACTCCCATCACCTAAAAGAGTAATCACTGGCAATTCAGTATATTTTCTCTGATATTTTTCTTTGCATCTTTACAGTTTTGAGTATTGCGCTGGGTGCAGTGACACACACCTGTAATCCCAGCAGCTTGGGAGGCTGAGGCTGGAGGATCATGAGTTCAAAGCCAGCCTCAGCAGTGTAGCGAGGCACTAAGCAACTCAATGAGACCCTGTCTCTAAATAAAATACGAAAAAGACCTGGGGATGTTGCTCAGTGGTTAAGCATCCCTGAGTTCAATTCCTAGTACAAAAAAGAAATTATTATTGTTATATATACATTATGCCCTGCCCACCTCTCCTAACACTGTAGTGAGTGTCTCTGGGACACCTCCTGGTTAATGACTGCCTGTTTTCACCAAGCAGGCTACTGTCTGGAATGCTGGACTGTGGTTGGGGGCTCTGGCCAAAAGGGAGAAGTCTGGACTTCATTGATGGCACTCTCGGGAGAGGACTTTGAGCAGGAAGGAACTCTGAACTCATTGCTGGGGGAGCAGATAGAGAAGCTCTGAGGGCTTATTAAGGCAGCTTTCTCTATAGTGCTGGAGAATGACTGGCCCAAGTACATGATAGGCAGGGTCCCCAGGGAACATGTGACAAGAAAGATCAATCTAGATGGTAACAAGTTCTATGAGGACGATGAAATGCAGTGAAGTAGTCAGGGTGTCTGGGTGTAAATGTGCCAGGGGACAAGGGGCCTTTGGAAATTATGGGTAGGGAGGGCCTCTCTAAAGAGAGGCCACCTACACTGAGGCCCAAGTGAGGATAAACATCCA
This sequence comes from Xerus rutilus, assembly GCA_028644305.1. NCBI lineage: Eukaryota > Metazoa > Chordata > Mammalia > Rodentia > Sciuridae > Xerus > Xerus rutilus. The sequence continues at coordinate 37,336,574 of CM053414.1, forward strand.
GACATGGGAAGAGCACTCCTGGTGGAGTAACCAACGAGCCCAGAGGCCCTGAAGAAGGATTTATGTGTTATATTTGTGAGCAGGACAAGGCTCAGTGGTAGTGAGTGTGGGAGGGTGGCAGATGGTCAGACCTGTGAGGCCCCTCATCCCTTTTGATCACAGAATGACTTCTTCCCTGCCTGGCTTTCTTGCCTCACCTCCCAGTCAGCACTGCCCTCCCCCACCCCACCCAGCAACTTCTCACTCCTGCCATCCTTGTCACATGGTGTTTCTGCCTTCAGGTCAACCTTCTCCATGCTCTCTGGCAGGTGTGCATGTGCAGGGCAGCATCCCTGCTCCCATGCCGACATTTCCCCTGGCACACTAGTGATCCTGCTACAAGTACCTGTGAAGTGTGTCTCCTGAACACACTAGCTTGCCATATCCCATCCTCTCTTGGGTTGCTGAGTGTCCCTGTACGGTGTGGCTTCATCTGTCCCTGGTGCCTGGTATACATTAGGTTTCTTAATAAAATACATCTTGTTATATGACAAAAGATGAGAAGAGGCTCAAGAGACAGGCTGTTTTAAGAATGTTTATTAAAATGCAGTTTAAAGGTAAATAAAGGGAGCTGGGAGTGTAACTCAGTGGTAGAGTACTTGCCTATCATGTGAAAGGCCCTGGGTTCAATCCCTTGAGCCACATACAAAAATTTTTCTTAAGTAAACAAAAGAACACTTACACTTAAGATGAAGTTTTTAGATAATGCAATTTGCCCAAAATCATCCATTAGATTTAAAGTAGGCTGTAAGTATTTATGAATATGATATGCCATTTTTAAATTGTTTTGTTCTAGGGGGACATTGGGGGTGGAATTCAGGGCCTCTTGCATGCTAGGCAAGAGCTCTACCACTGAGCCACACCCCCAGCCCTGGTATGGTATTTATTTTGCTTTTTTTTTTTTTTAATATTTTTTTAGATGTTGATGGACCTTTATTTTATTCATTCATTTATATGTGGTGCTGAGAATCGAACCCAGTGCCTCATGCATGCAAAGCAAGCGCTCTACCACTGAGCCACAACCCCAGCCCCATTGCTTTGTTTTGTTTTTAGTCTACTCCCTTGTTTATTTTTAAATCCTTGTTTGCATGAGGTCACTGCTGATTTTTGCAGATACAGGTAGCATGTTTGTCTTCGGTTAGATTAAGTTTCCTTTCTGGATATACTTTGTATGTTTCAGATAATACCTTTTTATATTTCAAATGCAACAAATTACTTTGGTCGTATAATTGATAAACATGTGGATCTTTATGCAACTCTCAATGCTGAAATGAATGAGTATTTTAAAGATTCCAGTAATAAAACAACTATTGAAAAGTTGGAAAAATTTGGATTGTATGGACTACAAGAAAAAACACTTTTTTACAGGTAAAATATCTCTTTGTCCTCTCTAGAGTTGTGAGGCTTGAAGTAATTTAAATGGTGTTGAGTACCTGTGTTCACCATTGACTGAGTGTGAATGTGCCAGGCCTGGCTGCCGCTAAGGAGGCACTCCCAATGCACTGTGGCCGCAGACACCTGGTACAGTTGTGCACATGAAACTCCATCCTTGACTCCTGAGCGTAGAGCACAATGGCATTCATGGAGCTGTCACTGTGTGTGCAGTGTACACATACATCTGCAACTTGCTTAATTCTTAATCATGTCTGTAAAATGGGCATCATATTCCTCTTATAGATAAGGAGACTGAGCTGAGAATGTTATGTAAGTTGTCTAAGGGCAACTCAGCACGTGGCACACAGTCAGTGTTCCAGCCTGGCCTGGCTGACCTTCCTGCTCCTTTGTACCCATTTTTCCTCAGTTTACCTCAGGGCTGCCCACTGGTGATAGCCTTGGGTCAGAAACTTTGAAACCTTAATTTGCCATATTAACTTGGTTTATGTTGTCAGATAAACGGATTTGCTCTTCAGAAGTACTACCTGTTTTTTATGCTTTGGTATATTTTAAATAATGTACCACTAAGGGTTCTGAAAGGCCTTACTTTTCTAGTTCAGAGTAAAACAGTGCAGTGTAGCAGTCTTTTTAGTATGTTTTCCTTTTGATGGGTAAATTGAGGCAAAAATGATTTCCTTCGTGTAATCCCTTTGTTAACCTGTTGCCACTATTGTTCTCCAGGGTCCAGGTGTTGGAGATGAGCCAAAAAGAAGACACCTGGGTCCTGGATAATGTCCTTATAAAGTTCATAGATGAAGGCAGGACTGGACTCACCACAAGAAACCAGCTATTGCATCTCCCAGAAAATTTCCACACTCTTCCTCCTCAGGCCGTGGAGTTTATTGTGTGTAGAGTGAAACCTGCTGATAGTGAAATTGAGTGGAATCCAAAGGTGAGTTATTTTGGCTTTTTATGTTTGCCAACATGTGGAATGTATTTAATCCATAATATACACAGAATTGAGGCTTTTTTGAATTTAGAGTGTTGAGTGTTTGCTTTATGTTTCTAGGCAGTTAGAGTATGATCTGCGTAAGGTCCCAGCTGGTACAGAACTATATTAACTGCCACCATGCAGGGCACCCAGCCCTGAGCCAGAGTGCTGAGGACCCTTGACATTGTGGCTGCCTTCGTTAGTGCTCATCTTAGAACTGGTATAACACAGGGGTTGTGGTAAGATAAACTGGCTCTCAGCTTAAGGAAAAGAAATAGTGTGAGCACCAATGAAAATGAGTCCCAGACAAAGTGAGGACATAGGTGGTGGATGCTTTCTGGAGAGGCCAGTCACTCTGGGAGTTGGGAGGATGGGCAAGGAACGGAGAGATGGAGCTTCTGATGTAAAGAACATTTCCTGTAGGGTCACTAGGATGTCACCAAGTAGAATGGCTAGGACACCTAAGGCAGAGAACACTGCCTGAGCCAAGACCTGGAGTGCAGAGAGCAGCCTCACAGGCTTACACAGCTGTGCAAGGTGGGCAGGAAGGTACCACACATTGTCTGGCTCATCTCAGAGAAGATGCTCTTGATTCTTCAAGAGAAGGTTGAATTTTGTGGTATCTGATTAATGGATTATGAAATAAGCTGTTACGGTTAGAAAAATGAAAACAATTTGGGTTATAAACAAGGTTAAACACTGCCCAGGAAATAAGCAAATGAGTGTATCTGGATGAATACACAACCATACAATTGTGAATTTAGTGAAGAGAGCCTTTATCAAATGGCAGTCTGTTCCATTTGTTGTATTAAATATTCGCTGAATGACTATTGTGTGCTAGGTGCTGTGCTAGGTTCTGGATATGTAGCCATCAGCAAGAAGGCAGCCCTGTCTGCAAGACAAGATCTATAAACATAACTGACCAGAGTTAAGATAACTGACCAAATAGTAAAGATAACTGACCCAGGTCTGCAAAGGTAATGACCACAGATGTTTCTTAAAGGGCAGCCTTCTGTAGACATGGGGACAGGTTCTCCTGTGCATGTTCTTCCAGATGCACTCACAGATTCAAGGAGGTGGAAACAATCTCATGACACTGGCCATCTCCCTCCTGTTCTGCTTTATTGCTGTTAAAATGTGCACGAAAGATTGCCAACAGGCCCTCTGTTATCTGCTGTGGCCCTTCTTGAGAGGAGAACAGTGATGCACTCAAAAAAGAGCACATGAAAGACCAGCGCCCTCAGACCCTGTCCAGTGGAGCAGAGTAGCTACATTGCCATGACATCCTCTGGAACAGCAGGAACAACTTTCAGTTGTTTCTGTTGGGCTTTCAAGGAAATAAACATACATACTTTGAAGACAGAAGAGAACTGATGGAAGTGATGGGTGCATACATGTCCACGGCACAAAACAATTAGTATTAGGAGTCCAGAGACTCCACATGGACTCTCCCCTGTTCTTGGAACAGCTAGCATGAGCCCTTGGGCAAGTTCCTGCACCTTTCTGCATCTCTCCTTGGTAAACTGTTGTTACCCTCACAGAGGAAATGAGATGATACCTCCTTAGCCCATAGGGTTGTTACGAGGCTCAAATGAAATACATAGAATATTTTGCAAACCATGCAGCATATACAAAATAAGGCCTTTTGTTACAGCTTAAATAACTGAAGTCCTTCTCATAGGTTACTAGGTACATTCATCATAAAATTATTGGAAAATTGCATGATGCAAAAGTGGTACTGGCTTTGGGAAACACAGTTTGGATTGATCCAATGGTAAGCATGCAGTTTTATTAGAAATCTTGCTTTGAGTAGGCTCCTAAAATAGTCCAAATTATTCTAATGTCTTGTGTGAACGACCATTTGCACCCCAGCTTATTTGGGACTCTGAGTTAAGGAGAGATAATTTTTCATGTTATTTTGGTCATAAATTTGATTTTGGGTTTAGTTTTTGAGTTTGTTTTTGGTTTTTGTTTCCTTGGAGTATTTTACAGGGTAACCCAGTGCACACATGCTTCTGTGTATATGATGCACATGCACTCTCATACATAAAACCAAAGTTTTATGAGACCGTCCTTAAACTACATATGACATTCTCTAATATTTACAATTCTGCTCTATTCACTTCCTTAATATTGATCATGAGTAATTAAGTCAGTCTCACAGCCCACCATGCATACCATGTGAGAAAACTGGGATCAATGACTGCTGTTAGAGGATCCATCTTTGCTAGTTTGTAAATGATCCTGAAGACCTAAGACATGTTCAGCAGTGCTGAGAGTTCCAGTCCTTGGGCATTCAAACATAGGTTTTTCTACATTCACAGTTTCTACCTCCCTAAATATTTACTGAGCACCTATTATGTGCTAGGACCAGTACTGGGCCTTTGGGTTCCATCTGTGAACAAAGCAGCTGAGGCTTCCTGCCCTCTGACGCTGATGCAGGGTTGAGCATGAGTGTGATACAAAGACAGGGCCTCTGTGTGTCTCTGCCGGTGCTAGCGTACCCCTCTTTAAGTTTACTATATTAGACAAATCTTAATTCCTATGATTGTTTATAGGATTTTAAGGAATTCGATTCAAAATTGTTTTGCTAAAGTTGGTTTTTATAAAGTTAGCAAAGCTTTAATGCCTTAAAGGGGGAGTTTGGTTTATGATTTTAAGGATAAGAGGATAAAGTAGATTTAGAGGAGATAATGTAGATTACCAATGCAGATAGGTGGAGATTGTGGGGAGGTGTTAGATGATGGTGCCTTAGTATTAGTTGTTCTCTGGAAACATTAGCAGGAATTTCTAAAATGGCAGCTCATAGAATGAAGCAAAGAAGAAAACCCATTTGGCAAATAGCTTCCCACGCTGCAGAGCGTGCCAGTGTCCACGGGCATGCCACAAGGAAGCTGACCCCACACTGCCAGCTCCCTCACCAGACCAGCTCTGTCTCCATTCTGAGTGGAGAAAAGCTCTCCTGCACATTCCCAGGTGGGATATGTGCCCAGGGTTCACTCAGGAAAGTGCCCAGAAGGCCAGCCTGGCCTACCCCTGCCCTGCCATGGAAGTGACACTCGGTCCTATGTCCCTACCTCCCCTCCA